>CM032328.1:20196503-20918912 GCA_019022515.1 Quercus aquifolioides | reverse complement strand
TGCTCGGGCTGCCCTATTACTTGCCATGCTGCTTTGCGTAACAATCCTACTTGCCATGCTGCTTTCAACAAAGATCCAATTGCTGCTTTCTTCAATGTTGCTTTCTTCAACGTTGCTCCATCATCATCGGATTCTGATAATGAAGCGCAGTTAGCCAATTGAGTTTAGTGCTGTTCAGTGCAATATTGCCTGACCGTTTACATGCTTGGCTCTGTTACGCCATTCCACTATAGTTTTTTCTTTTTCTTTTTCAAATAATTAGATCGATCATGTTCGAAAATGTTTTCATGGTATTGTATTGGTTATCTGATATATTGTATCAAGATTGATAAATTATATGGTATTGTATTGATACATTATATGGTATTGTATTGCCTTAGCAGGAGCTCCCTGTGCAGCTTCAGAAGCAGAGGCCATGGCCTTAGCCACAATATCTGTCCCATCGAAGAAGCCTTCCATGGCATGCCCATAGTAGTAGGAACTTCCCTACTCGTGGGGTGATAAACAGAAAGGGGCTTGGGATCAACCAAAAAATAAAAAAGAGGAAGAAAGAAGGCAACTGTTAAGGTAAGTAGAAGGAATAAATATACATGCAAAAGAAAGAGAAAGCACACTACATCACTTGGCAATGAAAGTGCATGCAAAGAAAAGGAATGTGCCTCAAACTTGGGTTCATCAAGCAATATGGGGCGAGTGGCAGAAGTGTCTTCCTTATGCTTAGACTGCCAAGGAAGAAAAGAAAAGAAAATATGAATAAGCATGCACATGGAGTTAGCCACAAAAAAGCCCCATAAATAGTTGAGATAAAGAAAAAGTGAAGTTTAGGGATAACATACTCTTCTATTGGCAGTGGCTGATGGGGCTGGAGGAGATGTCTTCCTCTTACTACCACGGGTCTTGCTAGAAGGAGGAGCATCCATGATTGGCCTTAGAGCAGAAAGCTTAGGCTTGCTTGCAGTAGAACACCTACTGGAACGAGTGTGAGCAGAAGGAGGAGGAGAGCTCTCAAGAACTATGTTGCCAATGAGAGGAAGGCCACTTCTATAGGGAACAATGTCAGAACAGGTCTCAGAAGAATCGTCCCTTCTCTTGGCAGATTCAGGCTTAGCAGTCCGAGACACCGAACCTTTCTTTTTCCAACCTGCAGGATACTCACCAGCATACAAATACCACCCGTTCTTCTTCTCTTGCCACTCAAATATGGCGGACTTGCTCTGTTTCCTAGCACATGCCATCACGTACAAGCTTCGGTTGCCATGCTACTTTGGGCTCGGGTCAAAACTCCGATCTTATTATTGTCCATGCTGCTGCAGGCTTCAGTATAAACTTCGATCTTTCTACAGGCCATGCTTTGGTCTCGGGTCGACAATCTGATACTACTACTGATCATGCTGTTTTGGGCTCTGGTACAAGCTCTGGTTGCCATGCTACTTCGGGCTCCAGTCAAAACTTTGATCTTATTACTGTCCGTGCTGCTGCGGGCTTCAGTCTAAATTCCAATCCTTTTACAGGCCATGCTTTGGGCTCCGATAGATGCTTCAATCCTACTATTAACCATGCTGCTTCCAGCTTCGGTAAAGGCTCCAGTTGCCATGCTACTTTGGACTCCGGTACAGGCTCCAGTCCTACTACTGGCCATGCTGCTTTAGACTCTGATCAGCCCTACTACTGGTCATGTTGCTTCGGGCTCCAGTCCAAGCTCTGGCCCTACTACTGGCCATTCTGCTTCGCGCAACAATCCTACTCGCCATGCTGCTTCCAGCAAAGATTCCAATTGCTGCTTTCTTCAATACTACTTTCTTCAACGCTGCTCATCATCATCGGATTTTGATGGTGAAGCGCAGTTATCCAATTGAGTTTAATGTTATTCAGTGCAATATTGCCTGACCGTTTACGTGCTTGCTCTGTTACGCCATTCCACCGTAGTTTTTTTTTTTTTCAAATAATGAGATCGATCATCTCCGAAAACATTTTTCCTTTCCTCATTTCATCTCTTCTTTTCTCTTTTTTCTCTTTCTTTCTTCCTCCGCTGCTTCTTCTCTTTCTTCTTGATCGGTGCTTCTATACAAAGCCCTTTTTTTTTTCTCAAAGAATGGTCTTTTTATACATATGGCGACCAAACCCTCCTGGTCATTAATACACAGTTTGTTCTCAAAAGGTTGATTTGGGATTTTGTTTTTTTAAATTATATCCTGAGATGGACTATCTCAACTCGACATGGAAGAGGTGGAGAAGGAATTTTTTAATGGATCATCCTTTTGAGGCTGCCATGGAAGAACTTGTGGAGGATCGTCCTTCTAGAGTGGCGACGGGTGTGCAGGGTTATACCAGTATTTAGCTGAGAGCCTCCCTACAAATCCTTCCCTCCCTAGTATTCTTTGAGGATTTCCTTATTTTTGCAAGGCAAAGACATTATATTCCCCTTCTCTTGGCGCTCAATGTTTTGAGCAACATCTACTTGCCTTTTTCCTCTTTTTCTTTCTTTTTTTTTTTTTTCTTTATTTTTTTTTATAATTTTTTTAACATCCTTTTGAATAGCCTCTTGAAACTCGTTTATTTCGAGCGCACAATTTATGAATTTTTTTGGCATTTTGAATGTTATTGAAGCCATTTCCAAGTCGCATGAAGAGGTCATATATTTTCATCTTCTCTTTTAGGTCACGTATGTGATGATGAGGTTGTTATGTTCTAAACAACATTCTTCTGAGTAATGTATGAATGACGTTTTAACAAACATTGTTTGTAGGTCAAGTATTAATGACGCTTTTTGTTATGTATTGATAACTTTATTTTTGGCCACAGCATGAATGATGATCTTGTTATGTATTAATAACATTATTATTAAGTCATGTATGAATGACAATTTTGTTATGTATTAATAACTTTATTCTAAGTCAATGTATGAATGATGATTTGTTATGTATTAATAACTTTATTCTAAGTCATGTATGAATGACGATTTCATTATGTATTAATAACTTTATTTTAAGTCATGTATGAATGAAGATTTTGTTATTTATTAATAACTTTATTTCATGTATGAGTGGAGTTTTCTTAATACGTATTAATACTTTTCAACGTCATGTATTAATGACAATTTGGCCAATGGTTCATAATGTAAGAATCTGGTTCAGTATAATTCATGAATAGTACTTTTGTGTATGTTTTTATTGATAGAGGAGACAAGACATTCCTTCATCTATGTAAAGCAGATAACAATAAAAAGGAAGAAAAATATACTGTAAACATTTTGGATACTTGGGGACTATTATTACGGTAGTATCTCTTTAAGTGTTCTATGTTCCCATGGATGAAGTAGTTCTTTGGCCGTCCAAGATCTTCAGGTAGTATGATCCTTCTCTAGAGATGTGAATGACTTGGTAGGGTCCTTCCCATGCTGGGCCTAGCTTCCTTTGGGACGAGTCCTTTGTTGCCTGTGAGACCTTCCTAAGGACGATATCACCTATGTGAATCTTTCTCACCTTCACCTTCTTGTTGTAGTATCTAGCCATTGCTGCCCTATATTTTTCCATCCGCTTGATAGCTTCATACTCTCACCTCGTTGATCAAATCCAATTATTGTTAAGTTCTTGGTGGTTCCTCTGCTCTTCATTGCTTTGACCCTGATGTTCGCCAATCCTATCTCCACTAGTATTGACGGCTACAGTTCCAAATGGTCAGTCTGTATGGTGTTTCTCCTGTTGGCAACTCTTGTGGTCATCCTGTATGCCCACAGAATGTTAGGCAGCTTTTCTAGCCATGCCCTCTTTGCCCCCTTTGAAGCCGAGTTTTGTAATTTTGAGAAGACTTTTGTTTGACCAATAGCTTGAGGTGTCTTGGAGAAGAGTAGTGGTTTTTGATGCCTAAATCTTGGCAAAATTTTTCAAAACTTGGGGTTGACGAGTTGCTTCCCATTGTCTGATATGATTACATTTGGAATACCAAAATTGCAGACTACGTTCTTCCATACAAAGCTGGTAATCTTGGCTTCTGTGATTGTCGCTGTTGGCTTCGCTTCGATTTACTTCGTGAAGTAGTTAATTGCGACAATGAGGAACTTGTACTACTTCCTTCCTATAGGAAGTCCCATTATGCCGATCCCCCATTAGGCGAAAGGTCACAGAGTGGTTATCAGCATCATTGGCTCACTTGGTCTCGTTTGGACATTCGCGAAGTGCTAGCATTGGTCACATGCTTTGACGAGGTCATATGCATCCTTCTATAGCGTTGGCCAGTAATATCCTGCTCTAAGTGCTTTTCCCGCCAAAGATCTCGCTCCTGTGTGGTTGCCACAGACCCCTTCGTGTATCTCTCGAAGTACGTAGTTGGCTTCTTCCTTGTTGACACAACGGAGATAAGGGAGAAAGTATCCTCGCCTGTAGAGGGGGTCGTCAATAAGGACGAAATGAGCAGCTTTGATTTGTACCTTTCATGCTTCGTTCCTGTCTTCTGGGAGTTGACCCTCTTTTAAGTAATGAATGATGGGAGTCATCTATTTGTTCCGTTCTTGTATCTTCATCATCTGCTCTCCCTCTGTGCTAGTCTATCCCCTTGTTTCCATGCATAACTCTAGAGATATGCCGTGTTCGTCTGACTAGGCTAGACGTGCTAAGAAATCAGCTTCAATATTCTTTGTATTAGGGATTTGCTTGAACTCGACACTATCAAAGTGTTGTAGGAGTTCTTTGACGATCTTCAGATACTTCTGCATTCTTTCCTCCTTTGCATCGTAATCTCCTTTTAGCTGGCCAACTACAAGTTGAGAATCGGCTTGGACGATAAGGGTCTTGGCTTCGAGGACTCTTGCAAGGATCAATCCTATTAGAAGTGCTTCATACTCAGATTCATTGTTGGTTGCTGGGAACTACAATCTGACCGTGTACTTCAGAATTTCTCTTTCAAGTGATATGAGGACCACACCTACTCCTCCGGCCTTCTTGGTGGCAGACCCATCTGTCTGGACCGTCCATGTCTCCTTTTGGGGCTCTTCTTCTTCTTAAGGATAAGTGAATTCTACAATAAAATCAGCAAGGACCTGTGCTTTGATTGCTACTTGAGGTTGATATTCTATGTCGAATTGGCCAAGCTCTATAGCCCATTGGACCAGGCACCCTGTTGCATCTATCTTATTCATCGTCTCTCTTATCGATTAGTCTGTCATGACAACGATGGGATGTGCCTGAAAGTAGTGGCACAGTTTTCTAGAAGCAACTACTAGGGCGAAAGAGATCTTTTCTAACCTTGGGTAATTTGCTTTAGCTCTCTGAAATGCTTGGCTGGTGTAGTATACTGGCCTCTGCATGTCTTCCTCTTTTCTATTCAATGTCGAGCTTATTGCTGTATTGGATACTGCCAAATAGAGTTGTAGCTTTTCTCCTATTATTGAAGGGCTTAACAATGGCGACTGTGTTAGGTACTCTTTTAACTTCGTTAAGGCTTTCTCACATTCGTCTGTCCACTGAAATGCCTTCTTCAAGACTTTGAAGAAGGGTAGGCACTTGTCTGTCACTCGAGAGACGAATTTGTTTAACGCCATAACTTTTCCTATTAAGCTTAGTACTTCCATGACTGTTTTAGGGGACTTTACCTCCATTATTTACTTATCTTGTCTGGATTAGCCTCTATGCCTCGTTGAGATACCATGAATCTCAAGAATTTCCCTGATGAGACAGCAAAGACACACTTTGAAGGGTTTAGTTTCATCTTGTACTTATGCAGTGTGTCGAAGGTTTCCTTCAGATCGTCCAAGTGGTCCGCTTTGTCATTGCTCTTCACCAACATATCATCTATGTACACTTCCACATTTCTTCCTGTTAGGTTCTAAAGATTTAGGATTTTATGTATTTAGAACTCTAATGTGTAATGTTGGCAAACCATGATCAAAACAATGTGCTTAGTCTTGTTTAGGCTTGCTCAAAGTTGATAAAATATTGTAAAGTTGGAATCGAGTGACTGTAGATGCATTGGGGCATTTCGGTCTGGCTCGATCGATCGAAGGAAAGGCTCGATCGATCGAATCACGGACCAGATGCGTTTTCTGCAGTTTTTCCAACTCAGCCCTAACTCATTAAACGTTTTGGGTTTTCTGTTTTTACCCTAAGTATATAAAGAAAAACTCTAGCCACGTTTTTAGGGTTGCTCCAGTTGTATTGTTGCTCATACATTGCTGTTTTGTGTAAATCTCTTATGAGATCTAGAGGAGCTTTCCTTTACACAAAACTTAGGGTTTTCGAGATAGAGATTACTTCAACATCTTGATGATCAACTCGGTTGCTACCATTGAAGCTTAAAGAATATCAAGCGTGGGTGCTTGTAGCTGATTAAAGAATTCAAGAAAGAAGGAGTCCGTGGATTCGGAGCTTGCACGTGATCGTGTCTGTAAGTTCTACTGGTGGGTAGCATTAGGAAGTCGAGCGGGGAGCTTGTAGTCCTTTTGTATGAAATTCGATTCTTTCATAGTGGATTCAGGTTTGCCTTGAGGATCAGTGGGTCAAATCCTCCCCAGGTTTTTACCGTGTGGTTTCTTGGGTGATCATACCATTGTGTATTTTATTATTCCGCTGCTTTATTCTTTTGATATGATTATTTGATTGCTTTAACCTAGAATTGCATAATTTGACTAAGTAACAACTTGGCTAATTAATCTAGGCTAACCAATCTGGTTGTTTTTAAGGGGTCTAAAAGATGCATGGTAAACCTGCTTGGGTTTGTCATTATTGTGGTAAGTCTGGACACATTCGTCCTAACTGTTACAAGCTTCAAGCTACTAAGAGAGCAAACAAACCAAAAGTGTCTGTGCCTCAAGCACAAGATCCTATGACACTTATTGGTGAATTGGTAAAGGTGTTGAACCTTTATTCCAATCCTGGAGTTGGAAATCACTCGAATATGAATAAGAACTCCAATGCTCGTGATGCATCTAAAAGGTTTTGGATGCAAAAGACTTGTCCTAATTGAGTCTTTCTGACATGGTCTTTGTGCTTCACTGCTCTATCCTCTGTGACCATTGTTCTTTGGTATTTGTGTTTTTGTTTTTTTCTAGGATTTGCATTGCATTACATTCATGCATTTCATTCTAGGATTTATTTGTTTTCTCTTTCAATAATAAAAAAAAAAAATTAAAAAAAAAAGGGAGAAAAGGAGAAAGCAAAAATATGTTTGACATTATGTTTCTTGGTTTTTGAAAATAAGGATGGTCAATTTATTTACACATAACATGTCTTATGTACCTTGTTTAGCTTTGATGAGCTTATATATTGCACTTGACTAGTTGAAACTTTGTAGTGCATGTTGTGTGGGAAAAATGTTTATGGTGTTTATCACTTTGTCTTAATCTTGAAGTCACATGTTATTTGACTGTCGGACTTGATCTTTTTGAGAAAGGCATAAATAACCATCTCACCACTGTTCACTAGCCAATCATGAACACCTTAGTGCATATCATAAGATTTTGTGCTCGAGAAAGTGTAGCACATGCACAAAAAGAACATAAGGTGTAGCCTCTGTTAAATGCTTAATGCTTAAAATTGGTGTGTACTATTAGGCTTGATGCCAATTCACATAATTAAAACTGGTGTGTACTATTAGGCTTGATGCCAAATTTCACCTAATAATGGGGCAAAATTCAAGAAACTTACATGATTGCAAGCTTTTGTTCTAGGAGATGTGGGAGTTATAGGATGTAACTCTTTAGGTGATAGTCTCTTTTAAATTCCTTGTGATAGATTTTGTAGACTTTGTGATTGATTGCCATTCACATATCACCTCACATGTATCTCAAGTTTTTGCTAGTTGCACACACTACACAAGTTACTCTTTGCTAAACTTTGTACATGTTATTGTGTGTGTTTTTGGTCTGACCAACCGAGTTTGAAAATACTTTGAGAATTATGCAAAACATTTTTTTTGCTTGAGAATTTGAAAGGAAGAATGGCTGAAATTTTCTTTGAAGAAACTGGGATTAAAACTTGGGTTTTTGAAAAAGCATTCCATCTCATACTCATGCATTTTGTTTCAGTAGTTTAAATGCTTTGAGGAGTTATTTTCAAAATATGGTTTGTGTTTTTCAAAACTGTGATTTTTCTAAAAATTTTGTGAGCCTCTGCCCATTTCGATCGATCCATTCTGATTTTCGATCAATCGAAAAAGTGCTTTAATTTGTTTAAAAATGACTGTTTTCTTCGATCGATCGAATGTGATTTTCGATCAATCGAGAGTCGCGAATCAGGTGTTAAAACACTGTTCTTTGACTGATTCCAAACACTTTTTCAAAAGTTTTTTTCAAACTTTCTTTCTCTCCCCGACGAGGCAAGGCTCCACAGTCAAATTTTTGTCGTTTTCTTCCGAAATTTTTGCAAAATTTCTCTTTCCTCAAGCCGGTAAGTCTGTTTTGTCCTTCCTTTTTGAGTTTATTTACATATTTCATGCATTTTTGCTCAAAATTTCGGAACTTTTTCTTTTTGAGGTTTGTGTTGATTCAAACCTAATTTTGTGAAATTGATCAATGGGTTTTTGTGGGGACATGCTATAAACATGATCTTGATAGTTTAATTTGATCAATTTTGGGTTTTGTGAAAAATTTCAAATTCGAGGGTTTCTAATTGATCCGAATTGGGGATTTTGTTCAATTAAGGTTTAATTGATGAAATTGGCTTGTTGTATTGATGAAATTGGTTATTCTAATCTGTTTTCAACCTTGTGTAATGATCAATTCATCAATTTGATGCAAAATTTTCAAGTGGTTTTTCAAATTTTTTTTAGGGTTTTTTTTAGAAACTCTATGTTCGAGCCAATTTTATGTAATTGAACTTAATTTGAACTGTGTTTACTGCATTAGTTCATGCATCACAACATTGTTATTGTTCATGCATCATATAGATTTTTGCTCTATATTTTTTATTGTGCTAACTTGCAGTCTGCCCTTGGTTTTGTTTTCTTATGTTCTTTTGGTTTTCACTTTGTGCCTCTGTCCTTTCCTTAGCACTATGCCTAGGAAGACTAGAGCCCGTAGGAATGTTTCCTCACCTTCTCCACCCCCTACCTCCTTTGACCGTGAGAAGTTTCCGAGTGAGAAAAACCAAGAGATTTATGAGAAGCTAAACATTAGGCGAAAGATTTGGGCTGAGCGTTCTGTTCTCTTAGATGAACTTGATCCTGCCATTAGGGAAAACTTTGAGCGTAGGGGCTGGTTACTCTTGGTGGATATTTCTGATCCTCCTCCACCTTCTGCCTTGATTAGAGAGTTCTTTTCGAACATCTCTATCCGCATCTATGATTCCAACACTTTAGTAAAGAGTTGGATACGAGGCGTAGAGTACACCATTACTCCCAAGGTAGTGGCTGATGCTCTAGGGGTACCTTTGGTCCAGAATCCTGTCTATCCTTATGATGAGTCTCCCGAGTTGAGTGATGTCTTGTCTTACATCACTAGGACTTCTATCCAGTGGGGTTCTGATCCTCGGATCACCTCTGCTGAGCTTTCTGGGTTGCACTATCTTTTCTTTAGGATAGCTTGTCATTCTATCTGGCCCATATCTCATGTTCACACCATTTCTCTCGAGAGGTGTGTATTTTTGTACGCTCTGGTTACTGATGCTCCTATTAGTTTTCCCCATCTTTTTCTTCGTTCTTTGAATGATGTTTATAGGAGTTCATCTTCTGCTCATGCTCTTGTTCATCCTATTTTCATTCATAGGATTCTCCTTTATCTTGATCTTGGTGGCTTCCCTTCCTCTGAGCCCGTTCATGTTATTGCTCCTATGGGTGCGTCTTTTCTTAGACAAAGGCCTGCTCATCTTCGAGCTGGCTCTAAACACCCTAGGTCTGAGCCTTCTAGGTCCGCACCTCCTCCCTCTTCTTCTACAGGTCCTGCTGGTGAGGCTGTTCCTGATCCTGATGCTGCTGCTGCTGATGTTCCTCCACCTCCTTCGACCGACTTTGATGTTCGTCGTACCTTGGAGACTGTCATGACCGTTCAGGCGGCTCATGATCAGATTTTGGTGGACTTGCTGGATGAGATTCGTGCTCTGCGAGCCGACTTTGCGCATCTTCGTTCACCCTCACCACCTCCCTTTAATGATGACTTATGACTGCCCTTTGGCATTCCGTCACAAAAAGGGGGAGTAGAGTTTTGACTTGTAGAGGGGTTTTTGTTGTTAGGGGGAGATCTTTTTTGTTTTTAAGGAGCTTGTGGAGTTTTATAGATTGTATCTAGGTGCTTCACTTTGTATATCATTTTTGAGGATATTCATGTTAAGGGGAGTAACATTGATTGATATACATGATCTTTTATTTGATTCTTGTTGTCTCATGATTCACTGCTTATTGATTTATATTTATGAGTTGTTCATTAATATATGTCTTTATTATGTGTTGTGTGAATCTTACAAGAATGTTATACCTGTTTATATACTATTTTCTGTCACACATGCGTTTATGCGTTTGTTGAGTATTTCAGGAATATACAGGTTGATTCAATTGAGCTGCTGTCTACACTTGCAACTGATGGATAGTAGTTAGGATTGAATTTTAGTCTTTATGAGCATTTTTTTTGTAAAGGGCTTTTTAATTGTAAACTTTGAGCTTATTGTTTGTGTTTTGTCACGGATTGCCAAAAGGGGAGTTTGTTAGGTTCTAAAGATTTAGGATTTTATGTATTTAGAACTCTAATGTGTAATGTTGGCAAACCATGATCAAAACAATGTGCTTAGTCTTGTTTAGGCTTGCTCAAAGTTGATAAAATATTGTAAAGTTGGAATCGAGTGACTGTAGATGCATTGGGGCATTTCGGTCTGGCTCGATCGATCGAAGGAAAGGCTCGATCGATCGAATCACGGACCAGATGCGTTTTCTGCAGTTTTTCCAACTCAGCCCTAACTCATTAAACGTTTTGGGTTTTCTGTTTTTACCCTAGGTATATAAAGAAAAATCCTAGTCACGTTTATAGGGTTGCTCCAGTTGTATTGTTGCTCATACATTGCTGTTTTGTGTAAATCTCTTGTGAGATCTAGAGGAGCTTTCCTTTACACAAAGCTTAGGGTTTTCGAGATAGAGATTACTTCAACATCTTGATGATCAACTCGGTTGCTACCATTGAAGCTTAAAGAATATCAAGCGTGGGTGCTTGTAGCTGATTAAAGAATTCAAGAAAGAAGGAGTCCGTGGATTCGGAGCTTGCACGTGGTCGTGTCAGTAAGTTCTACTGGTGGGTAGCATTAGGAAGTCGAGCGGGGAGCTTGTAGTCCTTTTGTATGAACTTCGATTCTTTCATAGTGGATTCAGGTTTGCCTTGAGGATCAGTGGGTCAAATCCTCCCCAGGTTTTTACCGTGTGGTTTCCTGGGTGATCATATCATTGTGTCTTTTATTATTCCGCTGCTTTATTCTTTTGATATGATTATTTGATTGCTTTAACCTAGAATTGCATAATTTGACTAAGTAACAACTTGGCTAATTAATCTAGGCTAACCAATCTGGTTGTTTTTAAGGGGTCTAAAACCGTTCACTTCCTATCTGATGAGAGAACATGCGGTTCACCAACCTTTTACTAAGAGCACCAACCGCCAATCCCAACATATGTTGAGAAGAGAAAATTGCAGCATCTACATTGACTTTGAACACAACATCAGTAGGAAACTTCCAAGCTTGTGAATACTTTGCAGATTCAAGAGGGGACTTCACATTTACAACCCTGAAATCACTGATAAATTGCCCAACCCATAGAACTAGCAAAGAATTAGTCATGAATTTCTTTCCATTTCTTTTCTGGTTCCTTCTTGTCCACATGGCCCAAGCAATGGAAATAGCAAGAGATAAGGCATCATCATTGAGTTGTTGTGTATCCCAAAGAAACCAAAGCAAATCCATAAAATTCTGAAATTGTACAGAATGTTGAGATTAAAAAAAAAAAAAAAAACTAGTAAACTTCCACACTTCCACAGCATCTGTACAAATTTTTGTCTTTGGATTTTGATTTCCCATTGATTCCAAGAATATTTCAAACAACCAAGTAAACGAAGCAGTTGTTTCATCCAGTAGAAATGCATAGCCAGAAAGTACATTCTTCCAATGATGGTTGACACCTACAAATGGGGCACATTTCCTATTATACTTGTTAGTTCGATATGTAGTGTCAAAGTATATTACATCTGTAAAAGAGTTATAAACTTATAATCAATTCTTGATCTACCATCTCTCCAAAAAAAATTTGTCATTCGATTTTCTTAATTAAGTTGAATTACGTAAAAAAACATAGGATCTTCTGCTTGCTTCTGTTTAAAATGATTTACTAAACTTTGAGCATCTCCAGCATCAACATTGATTAACTTCTACATGTTCACCATATTAGAACAATCTTGTTTTATAAACCCATCACTTTCAAATCCTCTAACTTCCTCAACTAAATAGGAATATGTATTATTGTACTTATACCCGCTTCTTTGAAAGTTCTTATTACACCTAACTAAGCATAAGTTATTTTTCGATTCGACCTTAAAAACGGTCTTTCTTCAGGCTTTGCAAACTCATGATTATGATTAGGATTGAAATGAGTAACCTTCCACTCACCATTTGTCACTGTAAACCGAATACTAGCTTCACAACTAGTCCTAGTTTGTAATCTTTTGAATTTCTTATCATCCAAATGGTCACCATCTCGTGGAAATCCTTCTTTCGAACACACATACTCTTGTTGTCTTACACCATTTTATGCATATCTAAGTTTTCTTTTCGAACACTAAACCCAATTCGTATAGCATAATCATTGTACAATTTATATACTTCCTCCTCACTGTGCACCACCATTCCAAGCAAATTTTCAACATCTTGTAGTTCTTCATCCACTCTAATATCTATGATTAAAAACATCATGAAACACATTTCTAAGGAAACTCAAATCAAAAGGATAATAAAAAAAAAAAAAAAAAAAAAGTGGTTAGAATTGTATGTGTGTGTATAAACTATTAATTGTAAGAAAAAAAAAATTGAACTATTTTTACATTTTGGACTTTTATCAAGTAGTTAAAGGCACTTACACACATTATGTGAATATATAATATTTGAGACCAATTCGAAAAATTAAAAGCTATTCATTTAAATACTAAGTGATATTTAATGTAATTATACAAAAGGTTCAAATTATAATATGGTAGGGATAGACTAAAAACTTTAGTGCAAGACATTCTAGTGGAGGACATAAGGTTCCTCAATGGTTCATTTAGAAGTTGTGCTTTGTTTCAAGACCAAAGAAATAGAGTGGCATTTAATAAACCCAAAAACAACAAGTAGGTAGAGGTATGAAATGGGTTCTAACAATTCACACCACACACTCATAAAATTTAATTTTTAATATCTATAAACTAGATAGAAAGAAAACAACACATAAAAATTTCATTATTTTAATTCTTTCTCATCTTGGGCTTTTATCAGACACGTAGAAGGCACCATATTTATAAACTACATAAAAACAAAAGAAAGATAAGAAAATGATACATTGAAGAGTGAAATGAGTCTTTGTAACATACATGCCTTGATCAATCTTGGTTAGTTGTAATGGTGGTGTGTGGATTCCAGCAACCACTTCAGCCATAGTTTACAGTCAATCATACTCACTATTCATCCAAGGGAGAAGAAAGAAACAAGCCCAGCATAAGATTGTTCGAAAGACTCGTTCAATGATGCGGGAAGGGAGAGGGAAGAGGATTGAGCGGGTAAAATAAAATTTTGGGTTTTAGAAATTGGGTGAGAAGTGGCTAACACAGTTGGGGTTAGAAGTGGCTAATTGAGTTTGGGTTAACACAAAAGGTTTTTGCTATGTTTCTATTAGTTTTAACCTTGGTTTGATTTTCTAACAATAGTTAAGTTAATGGGTAGGTGGTGATGTGGAGCTGAGTAAAAAAAAAAAAAAAAAAAAGATTTGGTGGCATTTTCCTATTGGGTGGCAAGAGCTGGGAGGACCACATAAGTGGTTCTCCAGGAGGTCCCAATAATTTCTTGTACTTCCCATACATAGTCTAGGAAATGGTCCAATACCCATGTAGGGATACCAACATAATAATATAAACCAATAACAATAATATGAACATTGAAATAAAGAGATAGATATATACACAATATGTACAAGAACATAGAAAAAATAAAGCAACTATGAACAACAAGCAAAGAAGAAATGATTTTATATATATGGAAATGATGATTACAATATAATAAAAGGGGTGGGATGGGTTTAGTTATTAAGGAACTAACCCATCCCTATAGCCTTACCCACAAAGATTACAACAAAAAAAAGGATGAGGCTTTTTTGTGTAGGGTTTCCTAGAGAAAGAGAGAGGAGAGAGGGATAGATTTAAAAAAAAAAAAATTTCTAAGGCTATTTTTTTTTTCAAAATTTCCTCACTTTTTCTGACTTTCCCTCACTTTTCTTCTCTATTTCTCTATTTGTCCCACTATTTTCTCCCTAAAACTCTCTCTCTCTCTCTCTATATATATATATATATATATATATATATATATTTCTCAAAAATAGGGGGTATTCATAGGGGAAGGTGGAAAATGGGGGGCTTAGCATTAGTGTATCAGGATACACTAGTGCTAGCCGCCCATAGCAAGGGGTGGCTAGCCTTCCACTTTTGCCACTTCATTAACTATTTTTTCGTCTTTTTCTGAATTTTAGCCCGATCTTCATGTGGCTGTTTGGAGGCCTTTCTGAGCTCTTTGAATTTTACATGCGTGGAAATCTTTGAATGTCTAGTTTCCAACGGTCTTGGCTTCGTTTGATTTGGAGCTACGGTTGTCGAGATATCGCACTCAGAAGGAAGGTGACGTAAAGATGAAAAATTCTGGACGTTTTTTCTTGATAAATTCATATCTTCCAATCCAAAGCAGATGTAATTGAGCCCTTTTGGTGAAAATTAGCTAAGACCTTGTTCTTCAAGATGATCCAGCTTGCTCGTTCCAGTTCTTGCCCAATTGGTATAGTTTATTGCGCAAAGTCAGGTAAAAAACTGCTAGTTTTTCCTGAAAAAATAGTGAAGCTTTTATTTGGGTTTTTGGTATTTTTGTGATATCTTATCCATTTTAAATTTGGTTTTGCCCGTAAACTATCGTTTCGAAGGGAAAAATATGCCCTATGAGATGGTCTAAAATTCAACACGATCCAAAAGTCGGATAAAAAATTCTACCTTTTGAGCATATCCGGTTAGGATTTTGGTCTTAATTGCTGTAAAATGGATTTTTCAAATGTTGTGACTTTTTTATTCACCATTCAAACATGTTGTACTTATTTTTACCCTTTTTGGCTTTGAAATTCATGATTTGGCACCCCCTTTTTAATTTTTTAATTTTTTTGATCTTTGTTTTGACTTGTGAATCGGGGTCGGATAAAATACTGTATCGACATCTAGCCCCCCAGCCTTTTGAAAATTTTCATACTCAACCCCCCCCCCCCCCCCTAAAATTGAAAACTCGTCTTTAAAAAACCCAGAAGTTAAGTGGTTAACTAGTATATATAAGTGCGATGTGGCCCCATACCACAATAAAAATAAAAATAATTTTTTACTGATAAAACAAAAAAAATCCTATAAAAATTAATAATCTCTGCTAAGAAAAAAATTGCAAAAAACGTATGCATTATAACTGTGTTTCATATGAGATTCTGGCAATTGGCTTACTCAAGATCTAATATTAAAGTTTAGCCAAAAAAAAAGTACAATATCAATGAATCTAATGATACAAACAAAATGTAGATTTTCATTTTTGATATATCAAATAGTTATTTGTATCTTTTATTTTGTTATATTTTTCTAATACTTGAGGGATATTAGTTTCATTTTTCATATAAAATGTGTCATACATCCAACACCCTAGGTATACTAACCCACCATATAGGGAGGATGCTTCGATACGTGACCACAAAATTCAATGCTGTCTGGTAATTAGATCAGACAAAGACAAACACCTACAATTCGAAGGAAGCAATCAAAAATATTTCCTGGATTGGAATTGTGAGATTCGTCAGTTCACAGGGAGAAAGGCTAAGTGGCCCTGGCCTTGAATACAGAGGGGAAAAAATTTGTGTTGTCATTTATAGTACTGTAAAAAGCAATAAATTTGAAAGAAATCATTGGTGGTACTTGGCCTTTAAAATATCAATAACTTGAGCAACTGATAACGACCAAAGGCTTTTTGAAGTTTAACCAATTGCTCACTGATAATGACCAAAGGCTTTTTAAAGTTTCAACTAGTACTTCAAAGTTCTACTACTTGACCAAAAGGCTTGCATAATTGGTATACTTAATAACTTGACCACAAAAAATTAATTAACCTGTCTTTTTTGGGTCTAAACAACCCATCATCATTCTTAACTTATAGTACAAATTAAATACTCCTAATGATAGCTTAGGTTATTGTATAAACAACCCATCATCACTTGAATTATTAACCGAATTCATTACATCAATTCAAATAAGTGGTAAATTTAATGGCATGGTGGCGTAAAGCTAAATTATATAATGAGACCAACGATGATAAAAGAAACAAGATGATAAAATGAAATTATAAACAAGTGTAAGCAATAAGAATAACAATTTTACTATGTAAAGCATGTCTAAACTTAACTCTTATTTTCACATCACCTGCTATACAAACCCATAACCAAACAGCAGAAAAGGAGAAGGTTGGGCTGGGTTATGCTATCCGGCCCATTAGTTTTTATTTTTTATTTAGGACCCCTTTATTCAAAATTAAAAAAAAAAAAGCCCAGCCCAGCCCAGCTAAGCCCCTGCACTAGTTATTTAAACATCATAGCCAGCCACAACACCCAACGGCTCTTTTTCCTTTCCTCTTTTCTCTCTTTCTTTCTTTCTCTTCTCTCTTTTCTCTTTCTTTCTTCCTCCGCTGCTTCTTCTCTTTCTTCTTCACCGGTGCTTCTATACAAAGCCCATTTTTTTGTTGTCAAAGAATGGTCTTTTTATACATATGGCGACCAAACCCTCCTGCTAAGATCGTTGATACTCAGTCTGTTCTCAAAAGGTTGATTTGGGTTTGTCAAGAATTTGAGTTTATTTTTAATTATATGTTGATGATTATTGAATGTATGTAGGCAAGCTGTTTGTTGAAAGGTTTCTTAGAGGATTAATGGGTTGTTTTGGGGTCTGGGTTTGTCCATTTGTTATGGGTTATTGGGTTTTTGTTTCTGAGTTTGTATGTAAAAGGGTTACTTAGAATGCTAGATGGGGTTTTTTTTGGGTATTGGCTTTTTTTTTTTTTTTTTTTGAATCTCTGAGAATATAGATTTTGAAAACTTGGATGTTTGAATTGGCTTTTTATTTTATTTTTATGGGGTTTGTAGGGTTTGTAATGCTGTTTCCTTTGTTATTGTCTTGTGAAACAGGTTGCAATCTGACTTGATGGCCTTAATGGTAAGAACCTTGTGACTTAACCTAAATTTGTCTATAATTGAGATGGGTTTTTCTTTTGTTATTGGGAAAGAACATAAGATTTTTCAAAAAAAAATAAAATAAAAATTGTGCATCCAAACGCTATCTTTGAACTCACAATTTGATTTCGGTAAGTGAAGATTTGGTAGTTTGGATTTGATTACTATTTTATTAACTTTATTCCTTGTTTTGCCACATTTTGCTTTTCATTTTCAGTTTGGGTTTTAGTTCAAATATGTTCATTTTTATAATGTTTCTTTTATAATAAAACATAACCCAATATTTGAATTTTTTTTTTCATAAAAATAAAAAAATTATGTGCTCTTTGCTGTCAATGTTTCTTTTAGAACTAATTGGTTGCTTTCTGCTAAGGTTCATTGACAATGCTTGATTACTTAAATGAAATAAATGCAAAAATGAAGCGCAATGATAAATTTGAATACATGTGGCCGGCCCTGATTAGTTTGTTTAGGATTTATAGCTGACTCTGAAATTTTTGGTTTGTGTCTGTGTCTGTGTCTGTTTAGGATTTATAACTTATTTGGTAAAAAGTGAGGATTTGAAAAATTGTACATAAGAATCTTAAGGCTTTGTTTTTATTTTTTGTTGTTGTTATTGTTCACTGTCCAGTCTTTGGTTACTTTCTTTCATTTCATTATTTTAGGCTTCTATTTCCAGTCCACATGAATATATGCCCTTTGGATCATTATATATTTTTCTATTTGTTACTTGATAAAAATTGAAATTATATCAAAGTGAAAGAAAGGTCACCATGTTTTGTCTGTTGCTTTGAGCAGTTAGCTTTGTGTGTGAGTTATTGATGCAGCTTTTGTTTTTGTTTTTGTTTTTGTTTTTTTTTTTTTAATATTACTTTTTCTATTAAGAGCTTCTATTTTGAACATTTCAACTGTGGTTTATGTTTTGGTGCAAGTTTACTACCAGTTCAAACATAATGTATCAAAGCATAGTTTTGCCTTCTGGATTTTTACATTGTAAATCCTGGTTTTAAATTGTTTTGTCCCCGCTTTTTCTGTGAAGGGTTACTGATATGGAAGCATCTGGTTCAAATGTACCAAATTATGATGCGTTTGGAACAAGTGTGGGTTTGCTTGATGCGTTTGGTCCTACATTTTCTTGGTAGACTATTCATTCTGCCTAATAGTCTAATTAATTGATGTTAATTGGAAATAGTGATGTTCCTACTGTGTTTTGCAGATAATTGTGGATTTGATATGCAACAGGTATGCATATTGTCTTGTTTATATTGCTTTCACTTAAGAAGTATCCATTCTTTGGTAAATTGTGATTCTGTGATGCCACATCTCAATAACAATTTATTAGAATGAACTATCTTGCTTTTGGAGGGCTTTACAGAGTTGGTTGACGACTATTTGCTGCTTCTTTCCTCTTTGAAAAATTAATGTTAAAACATATCTGATTTTACCTTATAATTTTGTTGATATTGTTGGCAGTTTTTTAAGGATAGTTGAACTGGATAGACTAGATAAACCAAGAAGGCCCAAGGGCTCCATGTGACCCCAGTGAGCCAAAGGCCTGAAAAAAATCTATGCAGAACCAAGATCCACAAAGCTTAGGCCTTTCTAAGGAACTGCCCAATTCTCATAAGATCCTTGTATAGCAAATGATACAGATAGAGCCCCAGTTTATCTATGGCCTTTTATGGAATCCCAGGCTTGAATTAAAATGAGAGACTACTAGACTAGTTGTTATTTAAAAAGTAAGAGGGGTTTTCATTTTCGAATGACAACCCATTTAAGCCCCTGAAGTTCAAGTTTGAAACCGGCTGCTTCCTTCCCAATGTGGATGTCTAGGGAAATATTTGCTTGGACATTCTTCAGGTACTTATTTTTTTCAATTTTTTTTGCTGGGCTTGTTGAGATCATTTAGCACTACAATAATATATTGCTGAAAGTTTAATGCGTCGAAGTAATGATATGATTTGGCTGTGTCTGCTGCTTCATAATCTGATAACATGTGAAATCTTTATCTACAGGATAAATGCACCATTAACTAGGATGTACAATTTGGATTTGCAGTTCTAGTGAGTAGGGGAATCAATTTGGCTTCATAATATGATTTGTCTTTAGGTGTTTGTTGGTTCCTTCTGAAATGTGTTAGGGGAACTTCATTGCTTTTCCTCAAACACCTTCCTTGTGGGGGTGGTTAAATTTATTATCTTTTCTTTCCTTGATATTTACATCCACTTTCCACAAACATTGGTGCTTGGATGTTATTTAGGGGTGTGTTTATACTTCCTATGTATAGGGTTTTGTTTTCTTTTGAAATTTTCTAACAAATTAGTTACCTAACAATGAAAAGTTATATAAGGTAATGGGAGACTGATATAGCAGCCTTTAGGGCATTCATTACCATGTTAGATTTTATTTTATCCTCCCATTCTCTCTCACACGATCTTAATTTGCCTTGCACTATTTGGTTCTATAATAACATTTTGCTAATAATTTCTTTGCTAGTTTAGATCCTAAAAAATCTCGTCCATCTTTCCAAGACAACCAAAATTAGGCAAAAGGATTAAGGTACTTGAGAAAGATTTTTACTTGCCATTTTCTGACCATTTTCTGAAAGTTGTCATGCCCTACTTTTTTTACCCTGGATGCTCTCATTACACTGTCTCTACTAATTTTCACGTGAACTTTTTGAGTTTTTATCTGTGCATGTGTGGGTGGGTGGTAGCTTTCCGAGCCCACCAAGAAAGAAGATGAGGATTTGGTAGTTGGTTCCTGATGAGTTTGGGTAGGTCTCTTCACTTATTTAAAAAAAGAAAAAAAGAGTTTGCGTAGGTCTCTTCTATTTAATTTTTAGTTTTTTTAATGCTTCTTCCTTCTTTATATTTTGCAGATTTTATCTTATAGGTCTTAGATATACCATACTTACTATGACTGATTAGAAGTCTGCTTGCAACTAAAAATTTGTAGTGTTCTTAATTCCTTTCATCAAATGTCTACTTTTTTATCACTATACACCATAGGGAAGAAAAAAGACATGTTTGAGTTGTCTCTTTCTTCTGGTAGACAGATTTATGGAAGTAAACCAAAATATATAAAATCTATTTTGCACAAGGGCATTGCAATGCAGTAGAGGCGTAAGTGGAAAGCAACATGATAGATATAGTTTGGTTATGTTAGTTTTAAGAATGTTATTTTTTCTTCTATGTATTTTGCCATATAGTGTTTGGGTTCTGAAGGTTTACCCATTAATGTGGGCTGATACTCTAGCAGTACATATAAAGTTGTGGTGTGCTATCATAATTTTTTACCGTTTAATATAAAAATAATAATGGAGGACTCAAATTTATGGTTCTTCTTTTTATCTTATATGAATAGTTATATCTTTAACATATTATTGATAAATCCAAATCTAATTCACTACAGTCCTTGTACTACTGCGGATGCATTCTCCACTGTTAAACACACACAATACATTAGGTGATTACATGCTTTTGGGGCTCTAACAATATATTTTTCATTGTCGTGTTATAGTTTCTAGATACTGCTTTGCAATTTGAGTTTGGTCTTTAGCTAGAGGATGCTTTTTTTTTTTCTTTTTTTCTTTTTTGTTTGGTTCAAAGATGAACGCACAGTTGAGGTTGTTTTCAAAATCATTATTGTAGATAACTGTGATCATCGCTGTAATCTTATAATATAGGGTGCATGTGTCACTAGAAAAAAATTGGGTGACAACCAACCTGTGTGACTATATAGATCTCAGCAAGTTGAATAATGAAGTAATGATAAAAAGAGAATAACTCATAATAGAAGAGTTCATTGCTTAGATTACATAAAAAGCCTCACACTCTAAAAACATGATAAAGGGCCTAATGTTTCCGCCTTTCTAAGAATATTCTTTATAAATATGTATCCTGACTATTAGCAGCCCCTCCAAACACTTCTTAAAGTTCCGTGGGCTCTTTCTTTTTTAATGAATTTCTCTGTGATGTTGATTCAATAGATTCTGGAAGTTGGAGGTATTTTATGGTAGTACAATGTGGAGTTTTGCTTAATTCTCAAGGGATTATTTCTTAATTCTTTTATTAAAATAAAACTAAATGGAAGGTTTTCATTCTTGTGTACTTTTATTGTTGATTTTGGCAGGCTGAAAACCAAAAGGTTGCTCTAGAGTTTTGGAAGAGAGCTTTAAACCCTCTAACATGGACAGAAATATTGCGTCAAGCAATGGTTGCTGCTAGTTTTGGTTCAAAGCAAGGTGCAATGCAGAGTGAAGCCCTTAGCAAGGTATTCAAATTATTAACTCTTGGTTTTGTACCTGATTTAAGTGTCCGTTTGGAAACAGTATATCTTGTTTTTTTTTAATACCATTTGCTGAAAGTACTATAGATAAAAGGTAAAAGTTAAATAAAATAAATAGGTGACTCACGTGGGGCCAACAAATAGCAGGAAAAATGAGCAATAAGTTGGCTTATAAATGCAGCCCAAATGGACACCTATTGGTGTGATAAAATCATAATTTCTGTTTAAATAAATTTCCCTATAAAAAACAAAATTATGTTTAGATGTTGTAGATGGTACCCCTTAATTGGTTTCTTATCATATGAATTTGATCACTAATGAGAAATAAGATTATTTTTTATTTCAAAAGATTTGAACATGTGCAAAAAAGAAAAGAAAGTCTTTTAATGGCAAAAAGAAGAAAGTTTTGGTTGAACTTTTAATTTTGTACTCTTTGCTGCCAAAGTGTGGTTTTGGACATCTATTTGGTCTAACTCAAACTCTACTTTGGGACCTTGGGTTTAGAAAGTTAGACAATCTTGGCATTATACTCATACAGCTCCATAGGGTGGGTCTACTGGTTCCTTGAACTCATGATTTCTCACCATAAAGTCTTGAGTTCATCTTTATCCATTAGTGCATGAGAGGTTGTACATATTTGGGAATTGGTTATGTGCTCATGAGTTTTGGACACCTTGTTATCCAAAAATGAAAAGACTTTATACCCATACACAAATTCATAGGTTTATTAAGTAAATGGGTTACATACGTAATCTCTAAAAAAGTATGTCTTAAGAATCAATATCAATTTTTGACATCAATTAAACCCAAAACTATGTTGAAAATCTTTCCATGCACTTATGGAGACAAAATTATTGCCCTTAGGTTTGATGAATAGAGTTCTTGTCCCTCAATCCCACCAGGGAAAAAATGTGTTACACATGACAAGAAAATTTGGTTAACTAGATGTTTCCTCCTTCGTAAGCCGTGGCCTGATGCCCTTGTAGGGAAGAGGCTTAAAGAATTTTGCTTAATTACCATCTAATTCACATTGAGTATCCCTTGTAAAAATCTTCTGTTGTTCAGTAGACCTTCTGATATGTGTAATATTTAATTTTTGAATTTTAATCTTCCATGTTTCTGTTGTCAAGGAAATGAGCCTCATGGTGAAGTATGGTCCACCCTCCTTATGAGCACATGCGTCCTCGCGTGTGGGGCCCACACTTCTAGCCATTGCCCTGCAATCGCAAATTGCTCAATTGCCTGTACATTTCACATGTCATATAATAGGGTAGACTATATGTGGTCACATGCTAGCATATCTATTTATTCATTTGTCATCACATAGTATAAATTATATGTTATTCTCACATGTTCAAGCACCTCACATGCTCATGCATTCATATATCATACAGTCTTCCTAGCTCCTATGTTTATGCATTCTACATGTTAGGCCTTATGTTGATTGTACATGTTCAAATAAAAAGGATTTCTTACAAGAAAATAAATTTGTCAAATGACATTCTTCTCACACTTTATAAACATTTAACCATTGTATCCATTTGTTGTCTCTTTGTGTCTTTTTGCTTAAGAAAAATATGTTGAAGGGAAAAAGTGGAAACTAAACTTTTTTTTTTTATAGGTACAAACTGAACTTGTTATGCTATGGTTTGAATGAGGTTGGTTGTATTTAATTCAATAATGCAATTTACTTTCCTAGCCAGTGCCACACAATCACATGCATAGTTAAACTCTTTAATTTTATTTTCTAGCGTAAATTGCTAACTTGCCCGTTCATTTCACATGTCATCTCCTTGGGTAGACTATATGTGCTCACATTCTCCCATATTCATGCATCCATTTGCAATCACTTAGGATAGATCACACGTTCATGCACCTCACAAGCCCATCCTTTCATATATTATACGTTCTCATTTAGGACTGATTATATTATATGCTCATATGCTCACATGGCCATGCTTTAGGGTTTAGGGTTTTAGGTTTCATGCTTTAGGGTATAGGGTTCAACATTTGGGGTTAAAGATGTTAGGGTGTTTAGTGTTTTAGATCCATATATCCAATCAATTTACATATCGATGCATTCGTATATCATAGGTTCTCACTTGCCCATATGTTTATGCGTTCTACTTGTCATCCCTTAGGTTGATTGTACATGTTCACATGCTTCTAAAATTTGTAAAATGTCAAATTCTAAAAATATCCATTTGTGAGCAATTAACCTTTATATCCTTTTGTTGTCTCTATGTGTCTCTTTGTTTGAGAAAAATGCATTGAAAGGAAAAAGTGCTAATCGAACTTGTTATGCTATGCTTTGGAATTAGGTTAGTTGTATTTAATTCAAGAGTGCAATTTACTTTCCTAGCCATTGTCATGCAAACACATGCTTATCTATACTCTTTAATGTTATTTTCTAGCATAAATTGCTTAAATGCTCATGCATTTCACTTGTCATCTCACATTCTCACATATCCTTGGGTTCATTTGTCATCTCACATCTCATCTCACATTCTCAAATGTTCATGCACCTCACATGCTCATGCATTCATATATCATATGTTCTTCCTTGCCCCTATGTTTATGCATTTTACATGTAGGTTGATTGTACATGTTCACATAAAAAAGATTTCCCACAAGAAAACAAAAATTGTCAAATAACATTCTTGTCACAGTTTATAAACATTTAACCATAGCATCCCTATATTGTCTCTTTGTGTCTTTTTACATGAGAGAAATACGTTGAAAGGAAAAACTGCAAGGTTTGGCTTACCTCCAGTACTTTTTTAACTGGACATGTTCTTTAGTTTTAAATTTACAATACCAAGTGGTAGTGTATTTTAATCTCCACATTTTATTTAGTTAGTGAGTAACGTGGTAGTCTCTCATAAAAACAAAAAGGAGATTCCAGTTAAAAAAGTGTTGGAGGTAAACCAAAATTGTAAACCGAGCATGTTATGATACACTTTTGAATGAGGTTGGTTGTATTTAATTCAAGAATGAAATTTACATTCCTAGACATTGTCATGCTTATCTGTACTATTTAATGTTATTTTCTATCATAAATTTCTCACATGCTCATGCATTTCATATGTCATTTCATAGGGTAGACTATACATTCATTTGTCATCACTTAGGATAGATTATATTCTATGCACACATGTTCGTGCACCTCAAGTGCCTTTGCATTCATATATCATATGTTCTCACTTGCCCCTATGTTTATGCATTCTACATGTCAGCCCTTAGGTTGATTGTATATATTCACATAAAAAAGATTTTCTACAAGGACAATAAAATTGTCAAATGATATTCTTCTTGCACTTTATAAGCATTTAACCATTGCATCCATTTGTTGTCTCTGTGTCTTTTTGCATGAGAAAAATGCGTTGAAGGGAAAAAGTGCAAATCGAACTTATTATGCTATGCTTTGGAATGAGGTTGGTTGTATTTAATTCAAGAATGTAATTTACTTTCCTAGCCAATGCCACGCAATCACGTGCTTAGTTATACTCTTTAATGTTATTTTCTTGTATAAATTGCTCAATGCCCATGCATTTCACATTACATTTGACAAGGTAGACTATATGTGGTTCCATGCTTACATATCCATGCGTTCATTTGTCATCACTTAGGATAGATTATATTCTATGCTCCTCTGTTCATGCACCTCACATGCCCATGCATTTATATATCATATTTTCTCACTTAGGACTAATTATATTCTATGCTTACATGCTCAGATGTCCATGCTTTAGGGTTTAAGCTAAGGACTGACATGTTATTCTATGCTTTGGAAAAATTGCAATTTAGTTTCCTAACCATTGCCATGTAATCACATGCTTGGGTAGACTATACGTGGTCACATTCTCACATATCAATACATTCATTTGTCATCATTTAGGATAGATTATATTCTATGCTCACATGTTCATGCACCTCACATGCCAATGCCCATGCATTCATATATTATATGTTCTTACTTGCCCCTATGTTTATGCATTCTACATGTCAGCTGTTAGGTTGATTTTACATGTTCACCAAAAAAGAATTTCCTACCAGGTCAATAAATTTTCAAATGACATTCTTCTCACACTTTATAAACATTTAACCATTGTATCCATTTGTAGTCTCTTTGTGTCTTTTGTATGAGAAAAATGCATAGAAGGGAAAAAGTGAAAATCGAACTTGTTATGCTATGCTTTGGTATTTCAATTGACTTGATTTATAGTTTCATTCTTCCCCTGTGAGATGGCTGGAGTCGCTACTGGTAATGTTTTTTCTTGTCTCTTTTTTTATTGTGCGTTAAATGTGATTTGGTTTGGGTATTGTGGGTGGATTGGTTTTGATATAGGAATTTTGTTTTTTAAGTTGAGGCCGTTTTTCTTTTCATTTGTGGTTGAGATTTTCTATTGCACTCTCCATATAATTGTGACTACCCAATTGATGTTTTTCATCGAATTTGCTTCTTGGTTGACGTTTTTTGTTTTGAATGGTGCTTAATCCGGATGAACTATGGGCTTTAATTTTTCTTCTTCAGTCTGTATGATTATTGAATGTATGTAGGCAAGCTGTTTGTTTAAAGGTGTCTTAGAGGATTAATGGGTTGTTTTGGGGTCTGGGTTTGTCTATTTGTTATGGGTTATTGGGTTTTTGTTTCTTTTGAGTTTGTATGTAAAAGGGTTACTTAGAAAGCTAGATGGGGGTTTTTAAGGTATTGGCTTTTTGTTTATTTTTGAATCTTTGAGAATATAGATTTTGAAAACTTGAATATTTGAATTGGCTTTTTTTTTTCTTTCTTTTTTTTTGAATGTTTTTTTTTTTTTGAATGGGGTTTGTAGGGTTTATTTTTGAATCTCTGACATTCTTCTCACACTTTATAAACATTTAACCATTGTATCCATTTGTAGTCTCTTTGTGTCTTTTTGCATGAGAAAAATGCATTGAAGGGAAAAAGTGCAAATTGAACTTGTTATGCTATGCTTTGGTATTTCAATTGACTTGATTTATAGTTTCATTCTTCCCTTGTGAGATGGTTGGAGCCGCTGCCGGTAATGTTTTTTCTTGTCTCTTTTTTTCCTTCGTTTTTCATCTCTTAAAATCATTTTACCACACATCTTCGTTTCTAGTTCTTTCTGTCAAGTTTACAACAAAACACTGAGTGAGATTGAAATATTTTTGAGAGAATAAACCTAGCCATTGGGGAGGGGGGGGGGAGGATGAAACTAACCTCAATCCAAAAAGCAACCATATTCATTGCAAAACTACTCAATATAAAAATAAAAACCCAACCTCCCAAGACCCCCAAAACCCACAAAATAAAATCCCACCGAACTCAGGATTCTCACACGGCCCAAAACTTTCACACTCTGCTTGAAATTTTCTATTCTTAATGCATACTAACCTCAATCCAAAAAGCAACCATATTCATTGCAGAACTACTCAATCTAAAAATAAAAACCCAACCTCCCAAGACCCCCAAAACCCACAAAATAAAATCCCACCGAACTCAGGATTCTCACACGGCCCAAAACTTTCACACTCTGCTTGAAATTTTCTATTCTTAATGCATGTTATTATATTTGTAAAAATAGAGGTGAAAACAGGGGATGTTGGATTAAAAAAGAAAAACATTAGGTGACTTAGAACATTCTTGATTATGGGCTTGTCGACGGGTTGAGTTTCCTTTAGGCTAGTCTTGTAGATTAGGCCGTGATTGAAAATAAGAGTTAAGTTTAGACATGCTTTACATAGTATAATTGTTATTCCTATTGCTTACACTTGTTTATAATTTCATTTTTATCATGTCGTGTATTTTATCATCATTGATCTCATTAATTTGGTTAATAATATTGTGTCCATCAAATGATTAATTAAACATCGAAACCGTCATGACTTACATAGTAGAGACCAGTAAACATACCAAGCATGCGTGGGTGCCTCACACCTTCCCACGACGTAATTTGACCCCAAAATCTTCCTTGGTGGACATAGATCTTTTTTTTATCCATTGAGTCAATCAAATAAAAAAAGGTATTTGGTATTTGGTGTAATGAATGGGAACTTGATGTTTTAGTGAGCTATGATTACTGATGTTTTTCTAGGTAATGCAACGCTTGGCTATAATTATTCTGTTTGCATTATTTTATTTATTTGTAGACTCAGAAGGCAGGCCAAATGTAGCTAGAAATGAGTGTCTGTAGAGAATACACCACCTACGTAAATTTTGGTAGAAAAGAAGTGAGAGCACAAAACTCATTAATACAAGGGGAAAAAAACAAGATAGATGGATATGGTCAGGTTGCACATGTGATGTATATAATGTAAGTTGCAAACTAGGGGGGGAAATAATAAGTATTTGTTTATACCCTTGTGGCTTAGATGCTTCTGCTTAGTTCAGACTACTGTAGTCAAGTGAGTGATAGCTCTATCTTTATCAAAATATTAAAAATAAAAATGAGAATCAGGTCCTTTATTTATTGATTGATGAAAAAACATACCAATGTATTCGTATATCATAGGTTCTCACTTGCCCATATGTTTATGCATTCTACTTGTCATCCCCTAGGTTGATTGTACATGTTCACATGCTACTAAAAGTTGTCAAATTTCAAATTCTAAAAATATTCATTTGTGAGCAATTAACCTTTATATCCCTCATAAATTCTTCCTTGCCCCTATGTTTATGCATTTTACACATCAGCCCTTAGGTTGATTGTACATGTTCACATAAAAAAGATTTCCCACAAGGACACAAAAATTGTCAAATCACATTCTTCTCATAGTCTATACAAATTTAACCATAGTATCCCTATATTGTCTCTGTGTCTTTTTACATGAGGAAAATACGTTGAAGGGAAAAAGTGCAAACTGAACATGTTATGATACACTTTCGAATGAGGTTGGTTGTATTTAATTCAAGAATGAAATATACTTTCCTAGACATTGTCATGATTATCTATACCTTTTACTGTTATTTTCTATCATAAATTTCTCACATGCCTATCCATTTCATATGTCCTCTCATAGGGTAAACTATATGTGCTCACATGCTCACATATCCAGGCATTCATTTATCATCACTTAGGATAGATTATATTTTATGCTCACTTGCCCATGCATTCTTATATCATATGTTCTTAGTTGCCCCTTTGTTTATGCATTCTACATCTTAGCCCTTAGGTTGATTGTACATGTTCACATAAGCTTTAACCGTAGTATCCCTATATTGTCTCTTTGTGTCTTTTTACATGAGGAAAATACGTTGAATGGAAAAAGTGCAAACTGAACATGTCATGATACACTTTCAAATGAGGTTGGTTGTATTTAATTCAAGAATGAAATTTACTTTCCTAGACATTGTCATGATTATCTATACCTTTTAATGTTATTTTCTATCATAAATTTCTCACATGCCTATCCATTTTATATGTCATCTCATAGGGTAAACTATATGTGCTCACATGCTCACATATCCATGCATTCATTTATCATCACTTAGGATAGATTATATTTTATGCTCACTTGCCCATGCATTCTTATATCATACGTTCTTAGTTGCCCCTTTGTTTATGCATTCTACATCTTAGCCCTTAGGTTGATTGTACATGTTCACATAAGCTTTTAACCATTGTATCCTTTGTTGTCTTTTTTGTGTCTTTTTGCATGAGAAAAAAGCATTGATGGAAAAAAGTGCAAAATGAACTTGTTATGCTATGCTTTAGAATGCGGTTAGTTGTATTTAATTCAAAAATGCAATTTATTTTCCTAGCCAATGCCACACAATCACATATCAACTTAGTTTTAAATTTTAGTATATTTCTTATTCTTGAATTATCTTTTTTTTTTCTTCATATTATGGCTCCCCATGACAAATTCTAGGTTTTGTCCTTGATTATGAATATCCAAGTAGGTTGTAATACAAATTTAATCTTTCTTTTGTAGTAGAAGAATGTTCTTTGAATCCTACTTTGAAAGTGGAAGAGTGTTTTATTCTCTAGAAGAGATAAAGGAAAAGGGGAAAATAAATAAATAAATAACGCAAGTGAAAAATGCAATTGTGTGGACTTAATCATATTATAGCCTGACATTGGGTCGATCAAGTGAATGTCAAGTGAAAGATTATGTTTGATAGTTTTAGTGTGCTTGCTCGAAACTTAATTTCAGGTGAGATTATGTTGAATTACAGTTTCTACAAAATTTATTGCTAAGAGTTGCACCACATAATTTAAATGTTTGTGAACATTGGGAGATTTTTTCTAATTGTTTTCCAACACTAGTAATACTTTTATTTGTGAATTTTCATAGTCTATATATATTATTTAAACTTTGATTATTAACCCGAGATTAATTTTTCTTGTGAAGTAAGAAATTTTAAAAATACAAGAAATCCTGTGGGGTCTTTCCAAAATTACTATTTATAAAACCTAATAGGCTTGGTTGTATCTCGAAGACAAATTTGTGGAAATCCTTTAATAATTTGTGTGTGGGGCAATTATTGTCTAAAGATAGTGATTTCATCGTGCCTCCTAGCCATTAAAGTTTTCTTGTTTGTTCATTAATTTTAATCATTTCTTACATTATGTACCCCTTTATTATCTAACATGAGTGTTTTCTGATTAGATTAAATCCTTTTACAATATGACATAGTTGTGACTAACACTTTTTCCTTCCTTGTTATAAGTTTTTCTCATGTATCTCTTAATACTTAAATATAGAATGACAAGGAAGGAAATGAACTTCTTTAACAGGGGAATTTTTTCGTAGAGGAGAATGGTTAAAAACAAAAGCAGAATGGTTAAAAACAAAAGCAGAATGTAATTGTCAATCAACCGCATTTTATTGTAGTTTATAGGGATTGTTTGCAAGTAATGCAAATATACTCCAATTCTTTGTTGGACACAACATATGTATCTTCTTTGGCTAGCTCCTACCATGTAAACCTTGTGGTGAAGCTTCCCATGAAAATCTTGTATAATAAACCGTCTTTTCTATAATTTTGTAAGTCTTGTCTTAACAATCAGAGGCAGAATCCTAGTATAGAATTAAAATTATTAAAACCATGACTAAGTTTTTTTGAGAAGAAAAATCATGACTAAGTTGATTAGGAAACGTATCTTTGAAATTATATATGCGTGAACTTGTTTGTCCTATCTTGTCAAGCATGGTTATGTGATTACTTTTGTTATTGAAAATTTGGTAATCAAAGCATGGCTATGTGAATTTTATTAATACAGTAAAATCAACATGCTATTATTTGAGCTTGAGCTTTGAAGAAAAATAGATAATCAAGTGAAGATATAAATGATATATATATCTCTCTCTCTCTCTCTCTTAGACTGTAAATATCACGATTAATTACAAATGAAATTATATAGTAATGAGATTATTTTGAGTCATTTAAACACACCTAAAATATAGAGATAGGATCAAATATAGGAACCCTATAGAATACTCTTCAGTAAACCACAAGCATACTTGAGCAAGTTTTTCCGTCCATTGCTGTTTTGTTTCTGCAATAAGTAAATAGAAAACACCGTAAGGGGGAAAAATCATGTTATGTAAAAACTTAATACCAATGTAAAGAGGGTGAAATATTTGAATCTTCTAACCTTCCATATAGCCAAGAACGTTGCACTATATCCTAGTACTAAGCAGAATGTTCCTGACCAAATGCAACTCAGAGATAACCTTGCTAATGTCCCATCGTTCTTGTGGCAACATCATAGAGCATGCCACTCCAACTTTGACCATAGATATCAAACACTCTTCCGTTCTGTTTGTAGTGCTACATTTGTTATTGCCAGTCACTTCATCATCATTGTTTAAAAGTTTTGGGTCCATAATCTCCATTACACGGTTAGGCAAGGCCATGCTAGCATATTTGTGAAGGTTAAGGTCTTCACTAAACATACTATCTGTGGGTCTCTTTCCTGTTATCATCTCTAACAAAATGATTCCATAGCTGTATACATCCCCTTTAGTTGACACTACACTTCCTAGACCATATTCTGCCATTCAAAATATTTGATATAGATAATAAAAATCACATTACAAATATGGAGCTCAAAAAGTAATTATGGTAAATGTGAGAAAACATATGTTTACAATTAATAAGTTTAGTAAATTGTTGTTACCTGGAGCAGTGTAACCAATTGTTCCTCTTATTCCAATAGAGCTACTTTGTTTTGGATTCATGAGTTCTAAAAGAAATTTCGCAAGCCCAAAGTCTCCAACATGAGCAGTCATATCATAATCAAAAAGAATGTTGCTTGGCTTTAAATCACAGTGAACAACTGTCATTGGGCAATGGTGATGTAGGTAATCTAGTGCACATCCAATATCAATGGCAATGTTTGTTCTTTGAAAAAGGTTCAGATTTCTCTCTGTTTGCCCAGTTTCCGTTTCAATATCCATATGTAACCAATTTTCTAAACTTCCGTTGGGCATGAACTCATAAACTAGAGCTTTAAAATCATTGCCATGAAAATCCATACTTGAGCAAGAAGTTATGATCTTCACAAGATTCCGGTGACGAATATTTTTCAAGGCTTCACACTCAGAGATGAAGCTCTCAGAAGCCCCTCGGCGTTGAAGATTAAGTACCTTGACTGCAACAATTGATATATCCTCACCAAGAGTTCCTTTATACACTGAGCCAAAACTACCCACTCCAATCAAATTTGCCGAAGAGAACCCATCAGTTGCTTTAAGAAGCATTTGGTAACTTACTTTCAAAAGTGATTGTCTCAAGGAAGAATTTGAAGAGTTATCTTTTTCTCTCTTTTTGTTCCAATAAAATAAGAAATATGACATCATGGTAACTCCAACAATCACACATGCCACTGAGATCACCATTGTGAGTGCAAGAGACCACTTCCTTTTCTTGTTTGTTAAGCACCTGGGCAAATTTAATTCTAATATGCCCCCACAAAGCCTACTATTGCCAACAAATGATACTGCACTAGCATTTTTGAAAATTCCTTTTGTTGAAACCTCACCTTGAAAATCATTGAAGGATAAATTCAAATTCTTCAAGGACAGTTCCTCTAAAAATTTTGGAATTTGACCTGAAAGATTGTTCCTAGAAAGATCTATGTCTTCAACACCTCTCAAAGAACTCAAGGGTGTTGGGATTACTCCTTGAAAGAAATTGCCATCCATGTAAAGGTACTGAAGGCTAGTGCAGTGGCCTAAGTTGCTTGGAATTTCACCAGAAAGCTTATTATCAGATAACACTAATTCCACTAAATGAACAAGATTGCCAACCTCTAATGGTACCGATCCAACAAAAGAGTTTTGAGCTAAATTAAGTGAAATTGATAGCATGGAAATTGCAAATAGTTGCTTTGGAATGGTACCAGTGAGATTATTTTCTGATAGATTTAACAATAACAAATTTTGGCAATTTCCTATACTTGATGGGATAGTTCCTTGCAATTTGTTATTATCTATGCTCAAATAATTTAGCAATGATAGGTTTCCAAGGGTAATTGGTAACCTTCCTGAGAATTTGTTGCCACTTAGATATAATCGTTGTACTTTGTGAAGATTACCAATATCACTAGGAATTGTACCTGTTAATTTGTTATCAGCCATATATAAGTTGGTCAAGTTGACCAGATTACAAATTCCTGAAGGAATTTCTCCAAAAATAAGATTTTGGCTAATTGAGAAAAATTTAAGCTGTGTTGAAAGATTGCCCAAAACTTTAGGTAAAGTACCTTCGAATTGATTCACCGCAAGACCCATTTGCTGAAAACTGCTACAATTGACTAGAGACTGAAAGAAATCCATTTCATCAGCATCTCCACTTCCTAAGTTATTTCCAAAAATATTGAGTTCCAAAAAACTTTGTAATCCTCCAAAATTGACAGACACTTTTCCTGTAAAATTGTTCAATTCAGCTGAAAAGACTTTCAACTCGGAAGCATTAGATAATGAGATTGGAATAGATCCGGTAAATTGGTTCCCATAAATCTGAAACCAATGGAGACGAGGAAGGGTGAGGAATAAGTCTGCAGGAAGACTTCCTCCAAGATCATTGTTGGCCAATGCAAAAATCACAATAGATGAAAGATTGTATAAAGATGGAGGAATCATACCGGAGAATTTATTTTCACCTAGTCCAAGAAACGTTAAGCTTCTTAATTGACCCATGGAATCTGGAATATGTCCTCCCAGGACATTATAGGGGGCAGATATACGCTGTAGAGAGCTAAGGTTCCCGATGGAAGGTGGGATTTCTCCGTTAAGATTGTTCATGTGAACGGAAAGCAACTCCAGCTTTGATAAAGATGTAAGCTCCACTGGGATTGAACCTGACAGATTATTTTTTCCTACAGTAAGGAACCTTAGGTTGGAGCAGTGAGAAAGGTTTGCGGGAATATTCCCATTGAAGGAGTTGTTATTCAAGGACAATGCTTCCAACCTGAATAGACGACCAACTTCATCAGGTATTTTGCCACCAATGGTGTTGTTGAAGAGCACGATTTCTCTAATGAAACTAAGGTTTCCTATGAATGGAGACAAGGAACCCACCAAACCTCTGGACTGAAGATCTAATATAGTGACTCTTCTATGCCTGTGGCCGCATGTAACACCTTCCCATTCGCAGAAGTGGAGGGAATCATTCCAAGAGCTAAAAACGTTTTCAGGATCATGACTTATCTGCGTCTTGAAGGCTAACAGGGCCTGTCGATCTGTCTCATTCCCAATACTACCAGCAAAAACAGCAAGAGTTGAATTTATATGCAGCAGTACAATGAACAAGAGAAGGATGGCTTGGAAGTGAATCGAGTACAATAGTCTTAGACTCATTGCTGCAAATGAAGATCCCCCTTCCTTACTTTTTCATTTCCAATGTGCTGGTTTTGAGATGTGTCTAGGCAGTAGACATGTCGATACCCCAGGGTGTTGATGATGACAAAATAGGCGTCTATTCTACAGACTTCTACACCTGTTTTTTATTAACCAAAATAGCCGCCTATCACGTCGTATTCGTGAGCACATACTAGAAGTCTAAAACAGAGAAAATTGGCGTCTATTCTAGCCAAGAAGTGGCATTTTATTCAAGCCACTTGCTGACATAGTTGACACTGGTATTAGTTTAGAAAAGTAAGAGACAGTTGGAGAGTAAATAAATCCAAGACCAGCGTGCAAGTGACTAGAAAGTAGAATAATGGTCAGCAATGGTGACTAAAAGATAGAATTTTTAGCTATCTTTGATTCAGATTTCACAAAACTTTAAAAATAAATAAATAAAAATTCAGATTTCACTAAGAATAAAGAAGTAATTATATATGATTTTTTTATTATTCAGGTTTTGACTTATTCGAGATTTATGCTTTATTTTGCAACTAGAGTTGGATGAGTGGTTAGTGAGGAAATAGAGAGATATTTGTATTTCATCAATAATTTCAATGAAGTTTTGGCATCCACCAACTCGGTTTGGCCGCAAGAGCTAAAAAATATCATTCAACTGTGTATATATATGGAGGAGAACGAGGATTTAAGCAGAATACCCACAGAAGAGGAAATTAAAGCAATAGTTTGGGATATGAATTCGTGGAAAGCCTTTTTCATACATGGACACATGCTTAAAGAATTGAATCATGCTTTTATTGTTCTCATTCCTTAAACTACTAGGGCTAATAACTTTAACCAATTTCAGCCAATTAGCTTGTGTAACTTTGTTTATAAAGTTATTTCTAAAATTTTGGCCAATAGATTGAAAAGTGTTCTTGATAAATTGATCTCGCCTTTCCAAGCCGCCTTTGTCCCAAGAAGATGGATTATTGAAAACTCAATTGTGGTATAAGAAGTAGTGCATACTTTCCAAAGGAAAAAAAAAAGGGGTTGCTAGGCATCAATTTAGATATGCAAAAAACATATGATAAAGTAGAATGGGGTTTTCTTTTTGAAGTACTTAGAAATTTTGGATTTGATTGCAAATTTGTAAGGTTTATTGAACTATGTATTTCCATGGTAACTTTCACTTTTTGCTCTTACATGTTAACCATTGTTTCAAATAGGGTGTCCAGACCCGACCCACACTCGCTGGACCGACCAAACTGCCTTATCCCCACCTGATTTCAGCCCGAACCGACGCTTCCGTCAGTTAGTGACAGGTTTCCGCGCCTAGGACCTGACGCCGACGGGTCAAGTGGCGGGTTTTCTTCTCCAAAACCCGAGCCACCAGACTCGACCGATGTTATATACAAATCCGGCCAACTTTGGCAAGATCAAGCTTAGATTCGAGGAGATCCGGCAAGATCTCGACCATATTTGGTGAGATTTAGCCAGATTCAACCAAATCCCAGTAGATTTTGGCGATTTTGGTAAAAATTTCGATGATTTTCGGTGCAAATCTAGTCAGTTTTTGCAAATTCTGGCGGGTCAAGTGCAGATTCCGGTGACATTTGCAGGCTTCGGCGACTCTCTCTACCGACCAAACTAACCCAAACACCATCCGAACCCAAAATTGACTCGACTGATTGACGCCATCGGTCGGTTTCGGGTCCCTCTGCCTTCCACCCGACGCCAGCAAGTTAGGTCCGGGCTGGAGAATTTATTGTCACCTAGTCCAAGAAATGTTAAGCTTCTTAATTGACCCATGGAATCTGGAATATGTCCTCCCAAGACATTATAGGTGACAGATATACGTTGTAGAGAGCTAAGGTTCCCAATGAAAGGTGGGATTCCTCCATTGAGATTGTTCATGTGAACAGAAAGCAACTCCAGTTTTGACAAAGATGTAAGCTCCACTGGGATTGAACCTGACAGATAATTTTTACCTACACTTAAGAACTTTAGGTTGGAGCAGTGTGAAAGGTTTGTGGGAATTTCCCCATTGAAGGAGTCGTTATACAAGAACAATGCTTCCAACCTGAATAGACGACCAACTTCATCAGGTATTTTGCCACCAATGGTGTTGTTGAAGAGCGCAATTTCTCTAATGAAACTAAGGTTTACTATGAATGGAGACAAGGAACCCACCAAACCTCTGGACTGAAGATCTAATATAGTGACTCTTTTATTTGTGGCCGCAAGTAACACCTTCCCATTCGCAGAAATGGAGGGAATCGTTCCAAGAGCTAAAAACGTTTTCAGGATCATGACTTATCTGCTTCTTGAAGGCTAACAGAGCCTGTCGATCTGTCTCATTCCCAATATTACTACCAGCAAAAACAGCAAGAGTTAAATTTATATGCAGCAGTACAATGAACAAAAGAAGGATGGCTTGGAAGTGAATCGAGTACAATAGTCTCAGACTCATTGTACTCGATTCACTTCCAAAAAAATTTCTACATGTGCTTTTCTAATTAATTAGAATCAATTAGTTTCAATTAGTTAGCTTTAGTAATATTTTCTCTGACTTTCCTCTTGTTAGCTTGTATATTTTCAACATACAAGAAGTTCATTTATTATATACTCTCTAGCACTAGCACTAGCAGCACTCATAAGTAAATAAGGATGGCCTTTTAAAATTTCTGATGACAACATGATTCTCTTTTTGGTCTTGGATTATGCATTAGTAACCGTGTTTATAAATTTCTTATTTTTCCTACTTAATAAAAATAAGTAGTGGCTCAATATTTAAAATATTCAAATAATTCAATCTTGAAGGATAAATATTTTCAGTTGAACGACCATTCTTTTAGAAACAATTACACGACCTAATCAGTTCATCCTGGTGATTCCAAGGTCATGGTTTCTCATGGTAGTGTATCTAACTATCTATGCAGCTTAGTTTAAACAAAAAAAAAAAAAAAATCTATGCAAGCTTAGTTGGTTTGCATAGTTTGTTTATGGCAATTTTGTTGCGTGCTTGTAGTTTGTGGTTTGGTAGTAAAATCCTTCTGAGATATATATATATATATATATTTCATAAAAAAAGAAGTTTAAAAAGAAATCTAAAATATGTTTAATTTTGTATTAAACTTTTGAGTTTTGACTCAAATCTTATTATTATTATTATTATTATTTTTCAGTTTTTTTTTTTTTTTTTTTTTTTTTTTTTAATGTTTCTCATGCTAGAAGTTCCACAATGTGATTCTATGGGTGAGTTTGCATCAGTTTTTAGTTTTAACTTTTATGTATAGTTTTTTAAAATTTTACTTTTTTTAAGGTACAAGTATATACTTTAACACACTTGCAACAAAATATTTTCAATAAAAAACTAGATAAACTTTTCTCACAAATTGTGCATTTAACTTTAGCTAGTTTGCAGTACGTAGCAGCAACATATAGTTGGCTGATGCTAACTAGTTTGCCTGATTGAGATGTCATCAAGATAAGGTCTATCTTAGATAGAGGTCACGGTAGCAGATGTTTAGTGGGTATTGGCGGTGAGAATAAGTTTTAATTCACTACAAATTATGCTTCAATACCGGCCAACAACTTTGAATAATGAATGGACCCTAAATTTGACTGATGCAGATTTGTAATTAAAGAAATTCGTCTGATTCGGTAATGAAACTTGGAAGTTTCTTCTCAAATTTGGAAAGTAGTTCAAGAAAGTTGGACTCCATTATTAATTTTATTTAAGTTTGGAAAGTTTTGATTAACTAAAACACACTCTGTTTGGAAAATAAGAATTTTTGCAAAATATTTAGGCAGTAAAGAGTCATATCTCTCTCTCAAGTCTCAAGTCTCAACCACCATATCTAACAAGCTATATTAATGGTTGAACATCAAGTATTTCTGAATAAGGATGAGGAGTAGTAATACGAAGTGCAGTGTATGCTTTTGGAAGTGCCATATAGAACCAACTTCAATAAACAGTAGCTTTCGTTACAACTACTTTGTTATATTATTATAAGGAAAATGCCATTTCCAAGACTTGCATGGCCTGGGAAAAGCAAGCTAAATATTTCTAAAATGAAACATGATTCCCTTTCATAATGCTAGATTAGAGGAAGTTTATGGTATTGCTTTCCGTGTTTTTTTTGGTAGGTACTAGCTGGAATCAATATGCATGATTCTTCTGTTTCATGCCCGACTACACAAAACAAAAATGTATAATCCAATGAATAGAACAAAAGAGACATATACTCCATCAACTCCTTTAAAAATTGTTGATCCATAATGTGGGCCCCACCCCCACCACATCCAAAATATATGGCTAATTATTTTATATATATATATATATATATATATATATATATATATGGCTAATAAAACTTATCAAATTGTGATGGTCCAGGTGGTGGTGGTTGAGTTGACATTATAGGACTCTAAAAGCTTTAGACTAAATCAGTGTACAGGTGGAGCTTATTGTTTATCCAAAATATAGGGCTAATAAAACTTATCAAATTGTGATGGTCCTAGTGGTGGTGGTTGAGTTGACATTATAGAACTCTAAAAGCTTTGTTGAGGTTCAAAATAATTAAATGTCCATAAATAAAGCCCAAAGAGATGAAAAAGACATTGGGCCCATTTCACACAAAAGAGGAAAGAAATGATAAAGGGTGGGCTCTCATAATAAAGGAAAGAAAAGATAAAAAAAAAGGAAGAAGCCCAGAAGGACCTGATCTGGAGGCCCACGAAAAAAGGGCCCAAGAAAACAGGTAAAGTCAGCAAGCCAAAGGAAAAAGCCCAGAGGGCAGAATTGGGCCAGGACGTCCAGAAGCTCCCCAGGGGAAGAGGATCCCTGGACGCGCGAAGAGAAGATAAAACAAATTTGAAGAGAGAAAGGGGACAAAAGGCACGCGAGCCTTATGACCCAGACACGCAGTGGAAGTACAAGGCAAAATGCAGGAACTTGGTTCCAACCACTTGGAGAAAAAAGACAAGGAGAGGACCACTGGAAAAGCTGGAGCAAAAAGCCAAAGAGCCTCAGGACAGCCAACGGGGGAAATCTGGAAATAGGAAACTAGCTGGGAGACTTTCATCTGGTCGCAACAAAGAAGAGAGAAACTGTGAAGAAAAAGGAAAAGACACGATCCTGAAACAGTCAGGCGCGGGACAGACTTCAAGGGGCAAAAAGGGGAAATCATCAGTACCCCGGGAGCCCGAAACTATGCTATAAAAGGAGGGAGGGATCCATGCTACAGGGCGAGTTTTTTTGACGATTAGAGTATCTTAAAGCATTTACAAGTATTCTTCCTGAGGTCTCAGAAAATTGTAAACAAAGGGACTCTGTAAACTGAAGGGAAAACAGGGGAATTTACTCCCGGTATCCCAGAGATAGCCGCTAAGGTACACGCTCGGATTCAACAAGTTCAAACTTTGCAAGTCTTTGAAGCTTGAATAGCTATCCAAGTCTGTGACTTTTGAACCCAGTTGGACCTTGCATCACGTCCTAGCGAGCCACTGTAACCACAATTAAAGGAAACTAATGAAATACACCCCATTAATCAAGGGATCTCCAGCGTGTTCATTATATTTCATTTACTGTGCATTTTTCCTTATTGTTAATTTGTCATCCAATACGAATATGCCTTTTTGTTAGCTATTTTATATTGTAGGAAGTTTGTTCTGTGCACCAATCAGTTCTTAAAACAGCCCCTTTAGCTGCGGAGAACTGATCCCAGTCCACCGAAAAATATCTCACACGGCCCAGGATCCTTGGGCCATAGTGTTAAAAAAAAAAGCACTCTCACATTTTGGCGACTCCGCTGGGGACTGGGTAAAGAAAAGGGAAGAAGCAATCCCTTCGCAGAACATGCCTCCAAGACAAAGGAACAGTAAGGGTGCTAATATGCCACCCACAGCCTCTGAGCCCGTGGGAGAAAATGAAGTGGCCTCCAGACAAAGAGGCGAGGTGCCCCTAGCAGAGCACGAAGCAGTATCAGAACAGAGGAATGCAAGACAGGAGCTAGACCCTGTAGCTCAGATGACTGCAATATTGAAAGATTTGCAACAAGAAGTTCGCCTTCTTAAAGAAGGCAAGACACAGGAAGTCAGAGACAATGCCCCTCATGTGGGCAACCAAGACGGAACCCAGCCAGAGGGAGGATCAGCAGTGGGAGGAGGAACTAACCCCCAATACCTAACACTGGCAGATGTCAGTGCCCTCCTGGAGCAAGAAAGGGAAAAACTTTCTGGGACCCCCAAGCAATTTTCCCGGGATCCCCCATTCCCACCAGAACTCCTTGGTAAGCCGTACCCCAAGGGATATGAGCCACCAAAGTTCCATCCTTTTGATGGAAGGAATGGAAGTGCAGTAGAGCACGTGAGTAGGTTTGTCCACACTATGGGTCCCTACGCAGGAGACCGAGAGCTGTGCCTAAGAGAGTTTGCTAAGTCCCTAGTGGACAGAGCATACACTTGGTACACCACACTAAGACCTGGGTCCATTAAGACCTGGGACGAAATGATGGAAAGATTTTGTGCAAAATATTACCCTGGTGAGGACAAGGTCACTTTCCAAAGCCTTCAGATGGTAAGGCAGAGGCCTGGAGAGGATCCTGTCCAGTTCATCAAAAGATTTGAAGATGTGTCCCTAGACTGTTATGGGGACCATGAAGAAAAAGAGCTCGTTGAGACTTGCATCTCCAACATGCTTTTCGATTACAGACTCAATCTCAAAAATTTATGTATTACACAGTTCGCTGACCTGCTACAGAGAACAAGAAGGACAGCACAAACTATGAGGGCAAAGAGGGTGCCAGCGTCCCAAGCCATGACAGCATCGGTAGGAGAAAAAAGGAAGAGGCCAGATGGAAAGACATTCGAGGAACCACCGGTGATCCCATGTACTGAAGAAGAATTAAACCACGTCCTGGACAAATGGATTGGGGATGGAGTGGTTAGGCCGTTCACTGTGTCCAGGCCACCAACCGAAGAAGAAAGAAAAAATCCTTTGTTTTGCAGGATACATAACTATGTTAAGCATTCCACCAAGGACTGCTGGACCCTCCGCAGGCTTTTTCACAGGAAGCTGAGAGAAGGAACCTTGGAGCTCACCCAGAAGGAACCAGCAGTACAAAGGAACCCCCTGCCCAACCACAAAGGAAAGGGGGTGGTAGCTGTGGTAATCCATGGGAACCCGGCAGAACCAGAAGAGCCAGAAGGATCCTTCCACCCAAAGACAGTCAGGACCCTCCAGAAGAATCCCAAATTCAGATCACTATTCAATCAGCTGGGATTTGGACCAGAAGCGAGGAGGGTGGCCACGGAATCTCTCATGACCATAGCAGCAGATTCAGGAATGGAATGCTTCACAGCAGAATCACATGCCAGTCGAGCTTTCCTGGAGACAACCAATGCCATAACTTTCACTGATGAAGACATGGAGGTTGAGCATCCAGACCATCGCAGACCTCTCTACCTAATGGCCACCATAAATGGTGTCCAAATCAGGAGAGCACTAGTAGACACAGGGGCATCACTCAACCTCATAGCCCTGAGTACCTTGGAAGCCGTGGGCTTAGCTGGAAGGAGGATCCTGGGGGCTCCCATGGAGATAACCGGATTTGGAGGATCAGCAGAATCAACCGAAGGATATATACAGCTAGCCCTAAGGGTGGGGCCAATAGTAGCCTTGACCAGATTTCATGTGATCAACTCAGAGGTGTCCTACCATGTACTGCTAGGACGGCCATGGCTCCATAAGCACCGCCTTATACCATCCACGTACCATCAGTGTGTTAAAGGGAGATTGAATGGTGAAAGGTGACTTTGCACTAAGAGAAAAGAGTTTGGCAGCTTACAGGACATGGGCGCAGAGGCTGGAGCAGGAATTCCTGACCTTTAGCATAGAATACACTCAGAGGAGTGAAAACAGGTTTGCAGACGCGCTTGCTACCCTGGGATCCCAAGTACCATTCAAAGGAAAAGACACCCTGGTCAGAATAGGAAGGCAGGAGCATTCCATCTTAAAAATCCTCCAGCAGATATCCCCCGAAGAGTCCAAGCAGTGGGATTGGAGGAGTGAGGTAAAAGAAAAAATGAAAGAAACAGGATCCGGAGGAAGTGTCAAGGAGCTGAGGGACTACGCTCTGATAGAAGGAGAACTATACAGAAGACTGCCCGGAGGAATCCTATCTAGATGTATCAACGAGAAAGAAGGGAAGCTAAGGTTGGAAGAGCTACATGCCCAAGTTTGTGGGACCTTAGAAAAGATCAGTCTATATAGGAGGATGCAGCGCATGGGGTACTACTGGCCAAATATGAACAAAGAAGCATCAACCATACAGGAAAAATGTCAAGAATGCCAATCCTCGGTGGACAAGGAAGAAAGCTATGCTGTATTTGTTACAGAAGATTGGAGGACTCCCTTCATGGAATACTTGGCGCAAGGGATCCTACCAACTGACAGGACACTGGCCCACCAGCTCAAGAAGCTCACGATCAGATATTTCTTACAAAACGGGATCCTATTCAAAAGGGGATACAGCGGAGATCCCCTAAGATGTCTGGGACCAAAGGAAGCCAGGGAAGTAGTCAGGGAGGTCCATTCCGGTGATTGTGGAAGCCACCCAGGAAAAAGGAGGCTCTATAAACAGCTATTACTGTTGGGGTACTACTGGCCAACAATGAAAAAGGACTCCGAGGAGATGGTCAAGACCTGCCACGCATGTCAAGTCCTCGGAGATGCCATCCACACTCACCCAAACACGTTACAGGACATGACAACCCCATGGCCTTTCCACACTTGGGGACTCGATCTCATAGGGCCTATAAATCCTCCATCCGGTGGTTACATATGGATCTTAGCAGCCACTGAATACTTTACAAAGTGGGTGGAGGCCATCGCCTTGAAAAAGGCCACTGGAGCAGCTGTAGCAAATTTCATTCGAGGCCATATCATTACAAGGTTTGGGATCCCCAGGAGGTTGATCAGTGATAACGGAACCCCATTCATAAATAAAGATATGAAGGGGTTAACTGAGGCTTACTACATCAAGCATGGAAGGTCTACACCCTACTACCCGCAAGGGAATGGCCAGGCAGAGGCCACTAATAGGGTGATATTGAAGATCCTTAAGAAAATGAAGCAGGAGTATGGGGGAAAATGGAGTGACCATCTGGCAGATGTACTCTGGGCATGCAGGAGCTCTGTGAAAACAGCCACGGGATTCTCACCATTTTCCCTGGTCTATGGGACAGAAGCCATCAGCCCAGTAGAATTAATCGTTCCCACACCAAGGGTAGTACTCGAAGAAAGTCAAGAGGACACCGAAGACACAAACAATGAAAGGAGGTTAGCAGACCTAGAAGGAGTAGAGGAAGCAAGGGAGCTAGCCAGGAGAAGAAGCCAGAGGTACCAACAAAGGATGACAAGAGCATATGCACAAGCAGTACGCCCGAGGGCTTTCACTAAAGGGCAGTTGGTACTAAGGACAGCAGAACATGTAAGAAGAAACCTACCGGGACCCTCCAAATTTGCCCCGAAGTGGGAAGGCCCCTACATCATCAGAGAGGCCCATGACAGTGGGTACTACTACCTTACAAAGGAAGATGGGACAATCCTGACAGAGCCCATAAATGGGAAGTGGCTGAAACAATACTATGCATGAGGAGAAAGAATTCTCAGTACACTGGAACCCCCCTTTTTGCCAAGACTCTCCAACCTGCTAAGTGTTTCTCTTTTATATATATATATTTGCTTAAGTAATTTTGCTCAAAAACTCGGGATAGAAGAACATTGCAAGATCCTTTATTATCTTTGTTAAAATTGCTGTATCCCTTGAATGACATTTATGTTTTGAAATCAATGAAATTTCTTCTTTTTCTCAGTTATTAAATCCTAAGTATCACAAAGTCCTAACACGGACGAAATTAGGGGAGGATGCCTGAAGAAATCTTCTTGCATAACCCAGGACCACCCCACAGATAAAACAGTTAAGTTTAAATACATGGTCTAGGATCCCAGGCGTATACTGAGGATACCTAGCCCAGTACTTGATTAAAAAAAAAAAACCTGTCAAGATTCATGAGCTGGGACAAATAAAATGTACCCAGTTCAGTACTTGCGTAACCGAGAAGAAAAGGGAGGATACCGGGGAAGAACTTTTAATGCATAACCCAGGATCACCCCACAGATAGCAAGAAAGCAGCTAAGTCTCAAATACATGGTCTAGGATCCCAGGCGTATACTGAGGATACCTAGCCCAGTACTTGACAAAAAAAAGGGGAGAAACCCGTCAAGATTCATGAGCTGGGACAAAAATATATATATATATTATATTACCCAATGTACCCAGTTCAGTACTTGCGCAAAAAAAAAGGAGAATGGGTACCTGACTGGAACCTGCAACAAAGCTTGAATCACAGATCAGGACTCAGCAAAAAAAAAAAAGACAGAAGAGAGAGACAAGGAAAGAAGATCCACATGCCATTAAAAGGGATCAGGAGCAACACTCAGAAGCTATCATAAAAACACCAATACATGAAAGCAGTCTCAAAGCAGATCCAAAAAAAAAAGAACCAGAAGCATTGTTCAATCAAAGAAAAAAAAAACACTTATACAACCCCAAATTGTCCATACAAAAAAAAACTAAGAAAGGAGGCCGGCGAACAAGGAGCCATCCGAAGGAAGAGCAAGGACAGCCGAAGAAGAAAGAACCTTCTGCCTTTTAACCTTCAGATCCTGCAAAGTCTTGTGAGCATGAGCCAAAGCTTCCTCAGCAGCAGCAATCTCAGCATCAATACCTTTAGAAGCTCGCCTCTGGAAGAGCACTTGGGCTAATGATCGCAGATACTCCAGCAAAAAGGACAGATTGAACTTGGCTTCCAAGAGATCCTGGACAACTCCCCTCCATTCCAAGAGCTTTTCCTCAGATAGAGAGTCTAGCGAAGAATCTCTCAATGAAATCAGCACAGCACACAGCAGCTCCATCAGGATGTTCCCCAGAAATACTCCTCCTCTAAAACCAAGGGTAAAGTCCCCATGACTTTTAAGCAGTCCTTCTAACAGTGGTAGGCCTTCCGCAGGCACAGAGAACCGCAGGAAGCTGCCATAGGAGGACCCGAAATGGCAGAAGTGACTGGCAGGGAGGCTGTTGAACTCTAGAAGATCAAAGCGAGCCAAAAAGGTGGGGAGCCTTGAAGAAGGATCTGAAACAATCACCTCCGGAGCCTCCCCCACTGTTGTATCATCACCAGGAGTCCCGAAGGAACCCTCAACCCCCTGAACAGCATGAAGGCCAACAACCTGAGCAGATCCTACACCCCCCTCAGGAACCACAAATTCAGAATCTTTGATATCAACTCCTGCAAAAAAAAAAGGAGAGGCAGACTTAGCTTTTTGTTCTAAAGCAAAAAAGAAAAGGGGGAAGGGGGAAAGAAAAAAAAAAAAAAAAGAAAAAAAAAAGAAAAAAAAAGAAAAAAAGAAAAAAAGCAAAAAAAAAAAGGGGCAGAAGAGAAACCAGTATCAGCCTCTTGAGGCGGGGTTCCCTCCTCTTGCTCCCCTGACCGCTTGAAGGACTCTGGGAAAGAACACATGGCAAGTTGAAGAAAAGGAGAGGAAGCCTCAGCAAAACGGCTAAAAGAAGGCAGGGATACAGGGGGCTTCGCCATATATAAAAAAAAAAGGGGGGCAGAAAGAATGCGATAGAAATGATCAAACCTTCAGAATCATCTGATTCCAAAGAAGTAGCAGCACCAGAGGCAGATCTCGCAGTGGCTTGGCCTAAGAAAATGAGGAAAAGAAAAGGAAGAAAACTCAGAAGGCTATATAAAAGAAGAAGTACAAAAGAGATAAAGACTAAAAGGCTGTGTAAAAGAAAGGAAGGGCTCACCTGTTTGCCCGGGTGATGATGCGCCTCCCAAAGTCCTTGTGCTTAACCCAGTTTGAGGTAACACAGCCCTGGCAGGACTGAGGGTCTGTTCAAGCTGAGGACCTGGGGACGCAGGAAGCTTGGGAGCCTCAGGATCCTGGGCAGCCTGGACATCCTGCATTGGTTGCCCGATCTCCTCAGCTATGCCACCGCTGGGAGCCTCCTCCTCCCTACTCTGGAATGCAGCTGCAGCCATCTCCTCCTCCAAAGTCTCATCAACCACAGGGGGAGGAACCTCAACCTAAAAAAAAAAAGAGAAAAGTGGAACAAAAAGGGGGAGGGGAGAAAGACGGGGCATGAGCAAAAAGGGCAGCACCGGTGTATAGCACTTGTAAAATGAATATGAAGAAAACCATACCACATCTTCACCAGAAGACTGGCTTCTACCCTTCATAGGGTCTAGCTTACGCTTGGACTGCAGGAAAAAACAATCACTCATTAGTCAAAAAAAAAGGGAGGGAAAAGAAAGCAACAAAACTACAACCTAAAAGAGTAAAGAAGGAAAGAGGCCTTGCCCTTCTCTCTCTCTCAACAGGGTCTCCAGGTCTCTGTTGTTTACTACGGGTACGTCCAGAGGGTCCCGAGGAACCATGAACTGAAGGACTCACAGGAGCCTGGGGAAAAGAAGACTCTACCTTAGTCTTCACCCGGCCCCTTATGGCCAAGGGCTGCTCCACTTCCTTCTCCTCAGCAAGTATCAACTGTTTCTGAGATTTCCCAGTTTTCTTCTTCTTCTTTGACTTGGGCTCAACGTCCTCTACACTCTCTTCAGCCGCGGCCTCCTCCAACTTTTCCTGCTTGATAGTTTTCCCTTTACTTGTGCCAACGGGAGTGCTAGCACTTACAGCCTCTACTGCCCCTTTCTTAAGTGGTACCCCAGTAGAAGCACCAACAATAAGGTCACACCCCAACCAGGCCTCTGGGAAATCTCGTGCATAAGTCACCCAACCTTCCCTAGAAGCATGCCATTCTGCGAAACCAGTTTTGCTGCTCATAGCAGTGGAAACAATACCAGCAGTAGGCAAGGACAGACGCCTGTTGAATGTCGGGGCGGAAGAAATATCAGGATTGGGTACTCTCCCCATCATCCCAGAACCAACATAGTCAGCAAAGGACTTCTGAACCCTTCTCCAATAACCAGCATAGCCACTTGAGGCAAAAACCCCTCTCTGAGAGTTAGGCACTACAAATTGAGGACTCCGCCTCGACCAATAAGAAAAGGCCTGAAGTCTCATGAAGGGATCCAAGGAAGGAAGAGAAGGAACTACATCATTAAACGCTGGGGGAATATCCTGATCAAAGCCAAACTGCCGAAGTACTCGATGCGCCGAGTAATGGGTGTACCGTGGGCCAGTCGAAGAAAGCACAGGAAGCCAGGAAGGACTGATGCAAGCCAAATAGGCTAAGCTACCTTCATCACCACTACGTAAATCAAAAGTGTTCCCTGTAGAAGTCAGAAAGGGAGATAACACAGAATTGCAAACAAAACCGGGGCCAAATTCCCGGGGGGAACGCCAATTCAAATGGCCTGCTTGATCAAATAACTCAATCAAGTTAAGATTGCCACCTTTTAGACTCAGCCAACGAAAAATAATAGGAAGGCTATCAGTAGAGCTACCACAAATCCCTTTTACAACATCAGGGGATCCCTGAAACTTATCCTTCACAAACTTTAAATTCCTACATTTTGCTAAAGTAACTGAGGAACGATCCCACATAAATACCTGAAGAATGGCGCAATGAAGCGTAGAAGTAATAACATAGCAAGAATCACCCTCAGCCTCATCTCCATGAAGTTGATCCAATTGAGAATAAACATGGCCCAAAAACATGGGGGCTAGAGGATATTGAGCGCCCTGAGCCAACCTAATCGCCAAAGGAAAAAGAGTGGACTTGATTCCATACCCAGGGAACTCGCTGAACAGAAACTTACTAAGCCAGAATGCAAGGAACCCGGCACGCCTGACTTCCTTATCCTTCTCACGCGAAAGAGTCATGACCCATCTACCCATCCTGGCCGGTTTCCCACCAGAAGAAGCAGTACGTCCCCCAAAGTGAGCAAATAATTTCTCTTCCACCTCAAGGTCCTTAGCAGAAAGCTTGATATCAAAGGGGCTTTCATCCCCAAGCACCGGAAGGAGAAGGTTATTGACCACATCCTCCAAGGTAACAGTCAGTTCACCAACGGAGAAGGAGAAAGTGTGTAGAGCGGGACACCAACGGCGCACCAAATGCCTAAGGCCTTTGGCATCTCTGAAACCCTCGAGATTCCTGGAGATAGCAACTGCCTTCAGGACGCCGGCACGCTCCAAGCGACCCACAAACTCCTTATCAGCAAGCTCGTTATCCACCCAAATGGGCCAGCCTTGGATCTTTCCAGCGACAAAATCGAAGAAGATGGGGACCGCTTCCCGAAGTCCCTGCCTGATTTGGAGATCAAAAACCTCCCTAGGGTCTGGAACTTGTGCAGAACCAGCAAAACCCGCTGGACCAGAGAATACCCAGGCGTGAGGAGATGGAGGGGTTTCACCATGGGACACCCGAGGAAAGAATAAACTGGGAGAATACCAAGGGTCTCGCAAAGGAAAAGCAGGGCGACCGATGACAGACTCATCTTGCGCAGAACTAGAAGAACCCTCCTCTTCAAAGGGACTAGGAGTACGCTCTTTCCTTTTTCGAGAAGAGGAAGAAGCCATTAAAGCAATGGGTATCTGGAAAGAAGAGAGAGGAGATAGCGATGATACTGTTCGAAAGAAAAGAAAAGGGCTGAAAATGGAAGACTCAGTTAGACAGAAAAAAGGAATAAAAGAGAGAGTACTAGAATGAGGGAATAAGAGCAGTTAGAGAAGACAATGTGTGGAAAGACGCGCCAGTTGACAGGAATTAAATTCAAAAGGGAGGAAGTTATCAGCAGTTATTAATGAGTATTATGGGAAACGTAAAAGTAGGTGGTGGGAGTTTTATTTCAACTCAGCTGCCACGTCCCACGAAAAAAGGAGGGGTTACAACAAAAAAAAAGAGAAAAAGAGAGAGAGGAAGCTAGGATGCCGAGGAAATGCAAGATCAGGATCCCCATGGAAAGATCAAAACAAGAGAGAATCCTGCAAAAAAAAAACTCACGCATGGGCTGCAGGCAACCCATGAGCTCGGGGGGCTAAATGTTGAGGTTCAAAATAATTAAATGTCCATAAATAAAGCCCAAAGAGATGAAAAAGACATTGGGCCCATTTCACACAAAAGAGGAAAGAAATGATAAAGGGTGGGCTCTCATAATAAAGGAAAGAAAAGATAAAAAAAAGGAAGAAGCCCAGAAGGACCTGATCTGGAGGCCCACGAAAAAAGGGCCCAAGAAAACAGGTAAAGTCAGCAAGCCAAAGGAAAAAGCCCAGAGGGCAGAATTGGGCCAGGACGTCCAGAAGCTCCCCAGGGGAAGAGGATCCCTGGACGCGCGAAGAGAAGATAAAACAAATTTGAAGAGAGAAAGGGGACAAAAGGCACGCGAGCCTTATGACCCAGACACACAGTGGAAGTACAAGGCAAAATGCAGGAACTTGGTTCCAACCACTTGGAGAAAAAAGACAAGGAGAGGACCACTGGAAAAGCTGGAGCAAAAAGCCAAAGAGCCTCAGGACAGCCAACGGGGGAAATATGGAAATAGGAAACTAGCTGGGAGACTTTCATCTGGTCGCAACAAAGAAGAGAGAAACTGTGAAGAAAAAGGAAAAGACACGATCCTGAAACAGTCAGGCGCGGGACAGACTTCAAGGGGCAAAAAGGGGAAATCATCAGTACCCCGGGAGCCCGAAACTATGCTATAAAAGGAGGGAGGGATCCATGCTACAGGGCGAGTTTTTTTGACGATTAGAGTATCTTAAAGCATTTACAAGTATTCTTCCTGAGGTCTCAGAAAATTGTAAACAAAGGGACTCTGTAAACTGAAGGGAAAACAGGGGAATTTACTCCCGGTATCCCAGAGATAGCCGCTAAGGTACACGCTCGGATTCAACAAGTTCAAACTTTGCAAGTCTTTGAAGCTTGAATAGCTATCCAAGTCTGTGACTTTTGAACCCAGTTGGACCTTGCATCACGTCCTAGCGAGCCACTGTAACCACAATTAAAGGAAACTAATGAAATACACCCCATTAATCAAGGGATCTCCAGCGTGTTCATTATATTTCATTTACTGTGCATTTTTCCTTATTGTTAATTTGTCATCCAATACGAATATGCCTTTTTGTTAGCTATTTTATATTGTAGGAAGTTTGTTCTGTGCACCAATCAGTTCTTAAAACAGCCCCTTTAGCTGCGGAGAACTGATCCCAGTCCACCGAAAAATATCTCACACGGCCCAGGATCCTTGGGCCATAGTGTTAAAAAAAAAAGCACTCTCACAAGCTTTAGACTAAATCAGTGTACAGGTGGAGCTTACTCTTAATAAATAAATAAATATAATATATATATATATATATATATATATATATAAGACATGCATTAAACTTAAATGAATTTAGTACAAAATACTTGGCCTTATTGGACTAACCTAGCCTTATCAAAAGCAAAAAAATATTATAACAAGAGACTTGTAACTCAATTAGTACTCTTGATGTTTTTAACAAAAAAGTTAATTTAAAGTTTAATATTTTTTTCTCTTAATTATTAAATTATCAAAAAATAGAAGGAAAAGAAACTAACATAATTAGTAATTACCACCATGAGCCATGGGTTATCATGCAAAACAAAACAACTCTTAGTTGAGTGACTTGAATTTTTTTTTTTTTTTTAATTCAAATGTTGTAACAAGTAAGAAATATCATAGTTCTCAAACCCGGACCGGACCGGGCGGTCCGACCGGGAGAACCGGGAACCGGAGTGGAATCCGGGTTTTTAGCATAGAGAACCGGGCATCCTTTGAAATTTCGTGAACCGCTTAAACCGCGGTTGGACCGCACGGTTCATGCAGAACCGGTGGCATGAACCGTACGGTCCAACCCCGGTTCAAGCATCCCTGTTAAATAAGAAAAAAATCAGAAAATGCGCTTACCAGGATTTGAACCCAGGCACGGTCAAATATGCAGCTGAAGCCTAACCACTCAGCCAAGCACGCAAGCTGATGCTCAATAATAACAAAAAAAATACTTGAAGTAAACTTAACGCAATTTTTTTATTTTTTTATTTATATACAAATAACTTAACACAATTCTATTCTACTTAATTAAATTATTCATCTCTTACAAGGAATATAAAAAAATTATAATTAAAATCCTTCAAAGATATTCAACTTTACTTCAAAAATTAATCATAAATTTTAATGTTTTCATGGTTATTATTTTATTTTATTAACTTTCTTATTTAATTATTAAATATATGCTTGAAAATCATTAAATTTTCCTCACATATATAGATATATTAGTCAATTTTGCTAGTTTTATAAATTTAATATCTATATTTAGGCTTTAATTAATTATTAAATTAATTATAACGTCATCACGGTTGGACCTCGGTTGGACCTCAAAAACTTTGAACCTCTCCCTTTTATGGTTCAATGAACGGTCCGGGTCTGAGAACCATGAGAAATATGAGAATTGGAATCTAATTTCTCTTAAACAACTCTAATTAAATAATTTTTGGGTAGAATACTCTTATTAATTAATAGCATGATGTCTTATGTGATTGAAAATATGTAACACTATTTTATAAGTCTGTGTGACTTTCATCGGATTATAAAATCCACACAATTATAATTTTATGAAATATTTATCATGTAGTCAAGAGATCAAAAGCCTTATAGTTTAGTTATTTTGTGAGGTCTTCTCTATGAAAAGAAACATGGTTCAATCCCCCCACCTCCACTTGTTATAATAATTAAATTATAAAAAAATATTATATATTATAATTATAATATTTTTTTTATCCTCCAAAATTGAATAATGTTCTCTTATTCAATAATTAAGAGATGACATTGAGGCAGTTTTGAAGTTTGGTCATATATATTACAAAAATACAAATAACCCCAAAATTAAGGAACATGGATTTCATAACTATCTATCTAAATAGGGGGGGAATTGTAAAATACAATTGGTGATCAATTCCTCTTGATCATCTGTCCTTAATTTTGATCTCAAATCTCAATCACTAATCTCTATTAAAATCAAACGAACCTAATTTCTGATCAAACAGAAATAAAAGAAGGATTCATATAATTTGATAGTTCAGCGTTTGTATACTATTAATTATTCCTTCTCCAGTTCTAAAACCCGAACACACGAGTCAACTCGCACGTGCGATCATTTCTAATTCTCGTTGAAATCTCTCTCTCTCTCTCTCTCTGTAACTCTGCAACTATCACAGTTGCTCTCTCTTCAACATTCTAACTCTCTCTCTCTCTCTCTAAAACTTTCTCTCTCTAAAAATCTTGCTCTATTACAATACTACAAAGCTCAGAGCAATTCCCAACGAACTTTCTCTCTCTCTATGTCTGCTATAATAAGCTCAAAGCAGCACATTCTAGAAGCTTCGAGAACTTTTGGCTCAGATCTTGAACTACAAGCTTCACAGTGTGAAACCGATCCCTGTAAGCATGCTTTTCCTTTTTTTTTTTTACTTTTCTTTCTTTTGTAAAGCTCTCTCAGCTTCAACACTCGCATTTCCTAACTCAGAATACGAAGAATTCTAACTTTTTCAAAGAAAATCAAAATCGTTGATTTCAAGCTTCTCATTCAATTCATATTGTAAAGATTCAATTCTTGGATTGCGACTACTATGTCTGTAAATAGTTAAGAGTGCTTGAGAATCGGTGTGTATTTGTGTCCCGTGTTTGGTTGCGGAGTAAGTGGAGAGAAAATAGAAAGAAATTGATTCTTTCAGTTATATAAAAAGAATTTCCGTTACGTGTATTGATTAACTGACGGTAAGTATTTTTTTTTTTTCTTTGTCTTTGGGCTTTGTTTGGTGGCTGAGAAAATGTAGGAAGTGAAAGGAAGCCTGAAATTTCTATTTTTGTAATTATTGTTATTACTGTTATGATAATCGTTAATCATCGTAATTAATAATTCAGGACCAAAGTGCACTAAAATTAATGGAGGTTTTGTTTTCTTTCGTTTTCTGAGTGGCCAAGTGGACAGTTACATTCCAATGGTCCATTTATGTATAGCTTGAGATAATAAGGCTTTTTTTTTTTGTTTCACATTTAATGCTACTCTTGGTGATTTTAGGCTCTGTTTGGTGGCTGAGAAAATGCAAGAAAATTATAGAACTGAAAAGTTTCACGTTTTTATGTTTGAATTATTCAATCGTAAGAAGGAAAGAAAGAAAGAAACATAATCCAGCAATGCTATTTGGCTTATATAGAGAAATAAAAAGGATAAACCAACTCTTTTTTTTTTAACACCATTATTATCATGATTTTGAACAGGGGAATGAAAGTTCTTTTTTCTTGCGCTATGTAGAATCAGATCTTCAAAGCAATATTTTTGGTGATGTAATATAGTTGATGAAACCAATGGAGGAGAGCAGCCCAAGAGGGGATTTAAGACAGTCATCATTTAAGTCAGGTGGCACTTTTAAGCCCACTCTGTCGGGAAAGTCAACTCCTCGGAATTCTCCTACATTTCGAAGACTGAACTCGAGCCGAACTCCACGAAGAGAAGGTAGAAGTGTTGGAGGTGGAATACAGTGGTTTAGAAGCAACCGGTTGGTGTATTGGTTGCTATTGATTACTCTTTGGGCTTACCTGGGATTTTATGTTCAGTCCAGGTGGGCTCACGGTCATAACAAGGAGGAGTTTTTGGGGTTTGGAAATAAGGAAAGTAATGGGAATACAGATACTGAGATGAATCCCCGAAGGGATTTGATTGCAAAAGATGACGTATTGGCAGTCAATAATGGGACTATTGAAAGTGAGGCTCAAGAGGGCAAAGGGATGGGTGTAGTTTTGGCTAAAAAAGAGAATGTTGTTTCATCAAATAGGAAATTAAAATCAAGGAAGAGAAGCAAAAGAACACGGCGTAGATCGCGTGGTAAGCAGAAGACAGCATTGGGGGTTGAACACCTTGACAAAGAGGAACAAGAACCAGAAATTCCAAACAAAAATACTTCTTATGGGTTGCTTGTTGGTCCATTTGGCTTGATGGAGGATAGAGTTTTGGAATGGAGTCCTGAGAAGCGTTCTGGAACCTGTGACAGGAAGGGAGACTTTGCACGTCTTGTTTGGTCTAGGAGATTTGTGTTGATATTCCATGAGCTTTCAATGACAGGGGCTCCAATTTCTATGATGGAATTGGCAACAGAGCTTTTAAGCTGTGGAGCTACAGTTTCTGCTGTAGTTCTTAGCAAAAGGGGTGGGTTGATGCCAGAACTTGGTAGGAGAGGAATCAAGGTGCTTGAGGACAGAGCTGACCTTAGCTTCAAAACTGCCATGAAGGCAGATCTTGTCATTGCTGGATCAGCAGTCTGTGCATCATGGATTGGTAGGAACTATTTGGCAGCATTTGTTAATATAATTTGATAAGTTTGACATTTATTACTTATGCTGATATGAAATAATTTAAAGTTGAGTAAAAAGTGCATGATTTGAATAATCAATTACACCTTTGTCCATATAATTTTTTTTAGTACCAGTATTTTTTATTTCTTTACTTCCTGTATGAAATTTATTCCTGTATGAAATTTTTTTATTATCAGCATTTATTACAGCATTTTTTTATTAATATAATTTGATAAGTTTGACATTTATTACTTATGCTGATATGAAATAATTTAAAGTTGAGTAAAAAGTGCATGATTTGAATAATCAATTACACCTTTGTCCATATAATTTTTTTTATTACCAGCATTTTTTATTTCTTTACTTCCTGTATGCATGTTATGGTATGTTATATCCAACATTAAGTGTCTTCTGTATTCTGTGTTTTCAATACTCTTCTGTAGCTTTGAAGTGCATATAAGTTGCTTTATCTTAAGTATGTTAACTACTGTTCAGTTATTGAAATGCATTACTCTTTGCAATTTTAGCTTTAACAACAATTGTCATACCTGTTATATGTTAAAAACCATTGCTACATTCTATGACATCTAAATATGACCTTGGTCACATGATGATACCAAAAAAATGATACCACTCTGATTTCGAATAAGAATACAAAAGAAGAGTTATAGTCATGCAGTTTTCTTCACATATCAAAGGTCATATCATCTTTATGTCTCAGCTATGACATACAATTCTGTTGATGAAAAAAAAAAAAAAAAGAGTTTAAGAGTTTGTTTGGATACCGCTTATTGTTGAAAACTTATTGCTGAAAACACTGTAGCAAAATAGTTTTTAAACTATGAATAGTGCTTGTGGGACCCAGTTTTAAAGTTATTGCTGCGTTTTTCCGTACTTGCTGGTCCGTGAACAGTGCGCAGAACCCAGGAAAAAAACGCAAAATGCGCATGCCTGCCGCTACGCAAATGCACACTAAAAGTTGTGGATCAGAAAACTAATGTTTGTTGCGAAAGTAACTGTGGATTTCTTTATCACATGCTGTAATAGCAATCATCTGGTTGAATTTCTTCAATAAAGTATTAACAGGCTTCTCTAACGGTGGAGTGTTCTTCTTCTAGGCGTAATGGTTGCTTCTTATAATTCTCATCAAACATGATTGATTATGTGTACACTAATTAAAATCAAGAAAACGAGAATATTTACTTATATGAGTTATGAGTGACTCTCTATGTACCTCTTTGGTAATGTTCCTGAAATTCCTGTCTTGGATTACTCAAATAACATCTATTTTTACAGGTTGCTTTGCTTTTGTTGTGGTTTATCTTTATCCTGCTTCAACTGAAAACAGTCATTTTGGTACTGTGGCTGTTGAGTAACAACTAATATTAATTTGTTTAGTCTTTAGTGTGAATGAGTTGTTTGAAGAAGTATTGGCTTCTTTTGAATGTGTGCTGTGGTATTACCTTAAATAACAAACAACTTCACGATTTATATTTATTTAATTGTTTTTGTTTCAGACCAATATATTGCTCATTTTCCGGCTGGTGGCAGTCAAGTTGGTTGGTGGATAATGGAAAACCGGCGAGAGTACTTTGATAGGGCAAAGGTTGTCCTTAACCGAGTGAAAGTGCTGATTTTTCTATCTGAATCACAGTCTAGACAATGGCTAAACTGGTGTGAAGAAGAAAACATTAAGCTGAGATCTCAGCCTGCAGTTGTTCCGCTTTCTGTTAATGATGAACTAGCATTTGTAGCTGGCATTTCTAGTTCACTTAATACACCATCTTTCACTACTGAAAAAATGCAACAGAAAAGGCAGTTGTTGCGGGATTCAGTTAGAAAGGAGATGGGATTAACAGATAATGATATGCTTGTAATGTCCCTGAGTAGTATAAACCCTGGAAAAGGCCAGCTCTTACTTCTTGAGTCAGCATGCTTGATGGTTGAACAAGAACCTTTGGATGATGATCCTCAGATAAAAAATCAAATGGATATTGGCCAAGACCAATCTACCTTGGCTAGAAAACACCATTTAAGAGCTCTGTTACAAGTTGAAAATGCTAAGACCAACGAATCACCTACTTTGAGTGGCTCTTTTGTCAAGTTGAAAATACCCAATGGGAAAACCTTGCGGTTACGTAGTCTCTTTACATCTGTTAATGACACAGATGCTGTGAACTTTTATGTCAATCAAGGAAGAACAATGTTGTCTGATAACGGGGTAAAAGCAGAACAGTCGCTTAAAATTCTTGTTGGTTCTGTGGGATCTAAGAGCAACAAGGTGCCTTATGTCAAAGGACTTCTAAAATTTTTATCCCTGCATTCAAATGTGTCGAAGTCAGTGTTGTGGACTCCAGCAACTACACGTGTAGCCTCACTCTATTCTGCTGCAGATGTTTATGTCATAAACTCCCAGGTGAACTATTTACATGGTCTTTTAGTGATTCAAGTCGATAAAAAAGTGCTCATGGTTCTGTATGTATTTATGGATGGCTTTGGTTTTGTGCTTGTTCTTGTGTTTTGATTAATTTTGCTGTGTACTTTAAAAATTTTCAAGTTGGGGATATATCCCCTGCCTACAAAGAATCCTTGCATTCAGCTCCATTCGATACCCAAAAGTGTTATGAAGGTGTCTCTAGTTAGGTGTTTGTTAATTGTTAGTGTGTTACACTTACAATGTACATGCTGAGGAATTTTACGTGGTATTGATCTTTGAAAATATATAATATATTACTTCTTGCTTTTTATATGAAGTTTAATTCTCAACAAACTCAAAATAACTTTCTTTATTTATGCTTCTTATCATTTTCATTATTGTACATTAAACAAACTTCACAATGGGAAATTTGTAAAATTGTGTACAGGGACAGGGAGAAACATTTGGGAGAGTGACAATTGAAGCAATGGCCTTTGGACTTCCGGTATGACAACCAACTAGATTTTCTTTCTTGTTTATTGGCGTAGCATATGATTTTTTCACCTTGTCCTGCTAGTTTATCTTTGCTTAAAGAACTTAAATATGTTAAAGCACGCCAGTTTAATGTTGTAGTGTGATCCTGGCCTCCATGCTTCTTATGCTGGTGGCTTGATACCTCTGATCACAGAGCCCAAACTCCATTAAGATTAGGCATTATTATTCATAAGAGTTGAAGTTATATTTTAGTCCTGAACATGCACTTTTTGTAATGACAGGTGAAGCACACCTTTTACTACATCAATCAAACTATTAAATTAGTTAATTTTTTTTTGAATTTGTTAGGGGTGATAACACCTTGAGCAGTCCCCAGGTGAGGGCTTCATGTAATGTGTCATGACACTACCATAACCCAAAAGCTTCATCTATGGGTTTGGATCTAACAATGTTATATCAGCAAGTGACTATTGTTACGAACATGCGATGTAGAAATTAATACTTACACTTACACATGGATATTCCAACACGAACAATCTCTCCTTTCCTTCTGTGTGTCTCTACCACCACATTAGCTATAGTCCCCCCTAAATAGAAGCCTTTAACATCTATCAAGTGTCATGTGCCAAGAATAGGAGCCTAATTTTATCCAATGCTTATAAGATTCACCGCGATTTTACCATCAAGCTCTCTTGCCTATAGGTGTTGGAATTTGAAGCTAGTGGAAGCACATTCACAATAAACAAGACATTAAAAGCATCCACACAAGACACAAAGTTTAATGTAATTTGGACAACTCTATGCCTACATCTATGGACAATTCTTACTAAGAACCATTATTAGTGATATGGATTAAGAACATGTTTAACCAAACCCTGCTCACGGACTCACAAACAACACCCACAAATCTCACAAATGCATAGACACTCAAAACTTTTCATAAACATAAACTAACCCAAACATAAACTTTTCATAGTAGTGATATCATACTAAAATAAACAAATTCTCAACTCACACACAAGTATTTTTTAACCCCAAAAGAACTATCAAACTACTTATTAGGAAGCTCAATTTTCTTTTAAGAGTCTTTTCCTCTTCCCATGTGGGGGGTTGGGTTAGGGGGGGAGGGGGAGGTAAGGGTGTTACTTGGGCTAAATCCACCACACCCTTAATAGTAATGCCAATATATAGGGCTCCAACTCCTATTCCTTGGACTACAAGAAATATCAAATTACTTCTTTGACAAGAAACATATCTGCTTTCATACTAAGAATATTTAAATAGGTAACTAACTCAAAATAGGAATTTGAGGCAATTTTGGACTATAGCCCATTTCCATGATTATTTGTGGGACTTTGTGGGCTTCTCCATTAAAGGCACCCTCATGCCCGCTTTTACTACGAAATGGAGCTTCCATCACCCACTTTGTGGCAAATTCATTGTTAGCTTTGATACCACTTGTCATGGAAATACCAATAATCGAAACGCTTAATCTTATGGTTTGGGTTTGGGCCCAATAATGCTATATCAACTACTCTTTGCATCTACCAGGTGATGTAAGCTTAAGTAGTCATATTCAGTATTCACTAGTGCATACTCAAATAGAATTTTCCTCTCAAATCAATCACATCTGCTCCTCTAAAACCCATTAAAAACCAAAATAGAGAATACTATTAACAAAATATTGCAAAATCACCTCTACATCTGGTTCTCTATCACTGTTCAATTTTTTACAAAATGTTACAGTATCTTTCAAATTTAGAGCACTGTAGCATTTGTATACTCGAATAGAATTTTCTTCTCAAATCATGCACATTTGCTCCTCTAAAACCCATTAAAAGCCAAAATAGAGAATACGATAAACAAAATATTGCAAAATTGCCCATACATCCAGTTCTCTATCACTGTTCAAATTTTTGCAAAATGCTACAACATCCTTCAAATTTAGAGGAGCATTGTAGCTTTTGTATGCCATTTTTTCTTTTTTATTCAAACTTTCTCTCCTCACTCCTTAGAAAAAAAAATTCTCTCTAGCCTCTCTCTGTCGCTCTCTCTGCGTTGCAGTTTAGTTTCCCATTGTCATGGCAACAACGGCGTGTTCGGTTGAGTGAGAACCACTGCGATTTGTGCAGGTTCGTTGGTATGTGGGAGTGGGACCCACAATGACTCAAATTAATCTCTCCTCAGAAACTCTCTCTCGTGAAATAAGATCTCTGACCAAATCTTGTGCCAGAGAACCCTCCAATGGAGCCAGAAGGTGGAGAATGAATTCCCCATTGTCATGGCAGTGTTAGCAAGTTGGTTCTCACGAACGCTTTGAATGTCCTAGAGAAATCCTCGAATTGAAGCTCTATTGGTCATCAAGCAGAGATTTAGGATTTGGTCGGATCCAGCTTTGTTGTCAATCCAAAAAATTTGTTTTAATCTGCTCTGCTTGTGTTACTTGATTTTGGGTTTCAGCAGCAGTGCGTTTCGGGTTTGGTGTGGTGTGGCTTCAATTTGAGGTGGTAGTGGAGTGATGGTAGTTTGAGTCTATTTGGGGTATTATATGGGTCTGAATTTGGGATTTGTTTTGCTTGCAGAGAGATGGCACTGGGCTTGTTTAAAGATTGAGCGTAGGAAGAAAAAGGAGAAGAATATATTAGAATATTTAATAAAAAGTATTGTAAAATGAAGAATGAGATGTAGGGTGTATTGTAAAAGTAGTTAACTAAAGCAGAAAAAATAGCTTGCTAAAAGAGGAAGAATAGAGAAACTATGAAAAAACCAGGTGTGAATTCTCTCATGAGCTATCTTACTTTGAAAACGTAACATGCTCATAATCAAATGCAGCATCTCTTGCTTTGAGGCTATTTCCAATATTTGCTTAAAGCCCATCTCTTGCCATGCTGCATGTTTATTGATAACTTAAGAAGTTAGACATTATCTTTCTTAAGTTATTGATGTCCTCTGATTTTGCAAGTTTTTTTTTTTTTTTTTTTTTTTTTTTCTTTTCTTTTTGTGTGCTAGCATTGTGTTTGAGTTTGTGCATTTGCATTTGCATTTGCACAAACTCAACAATGACACAGAAAATTTCCTCTGGCAAGTCCTGTCTACGTAATTGAGACTGCATTGCCTTTTTGGATAATTTTAACTGCTCTATCTTTTGGTTTGATTTCACTGTTGTCTTGATTTCCCAGTGATTATAGCAAGCTCTAATTAGTGGTGAATTATGATTCAATCATGGTAATAATGAACATTAAGATGCATAAGATGCTTTGACATATAAGATAGAAATTATGTTAGACGAAATCAAAATCATGGATTGGATCTTGGGAAAATGGAGTTCAAAGAAAAGCTGTACCATGCTGCATGGGTTTATGAGTGCAACAAACAGATCCTGACAATATTTTCATTTCATTTTGTGGAACAGGTGCTTGGAACAGATGCTGGTGGGACAAGAGAGATTGTTGATCACAATGTAACAGGTCTTCTTCATCCTCTGGGGCGTCCAGGAACTCATGTCCTTGCTCAAAATCTTCAGTTTTTGCTTAAAAACCCATTGGCAAGGGAGCAAATGGGAACAGAAGGACGAAAGAAGGTAGAAAGAATGTACTTAAAGCGGCAGATGTACAAGAGATTTGTAGAGGTTCTCGTCAATTGCATGAAAACCAAATAACACTCAGACATTCTCATTCTTTCATTGATTTTTGAATATTAAAGGGTGCTGTGGGTGTAGAAAATAGAAATTCTATACCTTTCTGATTGATTGACAGAATACCATACCCAGTGATATAATATTCCCCAAGAAATTAAAAGGATTTTGATTCTTCAAAAGGGGCTCAATTTGAATTTGGAGCTTAATAGTTTAATTCCTTTAACGGGTTCACATTAGTTTTTATTACTTCCAAGATGGCAACTAAATTGCAACGAGCATGTTTCTTGGTTCAGATTTCATTTCAAATCATATATGCTAGTTCCCAGTTCCCACCAATACGGGTCGCAAATAACTGGGATGCCGCATAACTTATCATCTTTGCAGCAATTAGGCAATTCTTTTTCTGCTCTAACTTGGCTCCATCGACAATGTACTAGATACATTGGCCGAGTAGGATATTATTTAGACAAAATTAAAAGACAATGTGTGAAAATTATAACTAATATTAGTATAAAAAAAAAAAAAAAATTTAGTTAAAAATGTAAATGTTATACCAAATACAATGTTAACTAGTTAAAGGCTGTGTGTTGCACGGTTTTATCTTAAACATATAGAATATATATTTTATCTGATAAACAATAACAAAATAAATAATTATAATAACAAAATGAATAAATTGTATTGGTATAATAGTTATCAAATATAAAATAATAACACTTAAATAAAAATTATTATTTTGTAACATACCAATTGTGATCTTTGGGAGATTGTTGAATACCTCTTTGTACACTATATTTTTAATGTATTCTTGTTCTTGTTTGTCATTGTTCTTCATTAGAAAATTTAATGATTGATAAAAATCATGTCAAACCATATTTAATTATTTCTCCTAAAAAAAATTATTTAATGATTGATAAATAAATAAAAAAACTAAATGGACAAATTATTTTTTTATAGGTCAAAGTGTACAATGCTAATAGTTAGCCAAAACTATTTCAATCATAAAAAAAAAAAATGTTATGAACAATTTATCATCAAATTTAAATCAAGACATTCTTAATAATAAGCTAAAAAGAAGATTGTTCTCTAAAGCAAAATTGAGAGGATAAATGCAACATATCACCATTGGAACCCATGTCATAAAACACAAAATAATTTAATAAATCATGTCTAAGCATATTTAATGATTGATTCTTAAACCATAATCATATAAATTAGATAAAACTTAAGCAAATTAGGTTAAACAAAAAACAACAAAAATAAACAAAACCTATTCAATTTAATGGAAAAAAATTAGAATAAACAAATATATACCTGCAAAGTTATAGGTAGAAGAAGAGAAAAATAGAGAAAAAGAACCATATAGTAAGTTTTCATTATGAATTATCTTATATATATACACTTCATATTGAAGAAGTTGATATGAACAAAAAGTTTAATGTCTAATTTGTGGAAGTGTGAAGTTGAAGTCTAAATCTTAAAAAAAGTGGCATGTGAACAAGAAAAGTCACGTTGTGTGTGAAGAGGAAATCCAAAGAATTTAGTGTTTTATTTAAACACTAAAAGTTGTACGTTGTTGCTTTTTTTTTTTTTTAAAGTATACAAGTTGCATTTTTATTTATGTGTAGTAATATAATTTAAAAAAAAAAAAAAGGATTATTTAAAGATTTTGGTGTAGTAATATAATTTAAATAAAAAAAGGATTATTTAAAGATTTTGGATTGTAATCAAATTGATAATTATAATAAGAAAATGATTAGATGAAGAATTCGTTTATTCTTATCAATTTTTCTTCTATTACTTTATCACTTCTTTGGATAAATTTATGTTGATAACAACTTCGTCTTCTTTGTATGTTTTTTTATTTTATTTTATAATTTCTATGTTGATGATTACATTTTTTTTTTTTATTAAAAAAAAAAAAATCTATCCTATTTCCATACAACTATTTATCACTTTTTTTTTTTTTTTTTTTTTTAATGTTAACGTTGATTAGAAATTATAATTTCAATAGGATTTAACATCTATAATTATATGAAATGAGACTCTACCAATATATGTCATTTTTAATTTCAATAGGATTTAAATTTCATATCAAATAGATACTACTAATATATTCATCCGTTAAAAAATATTATATCTTATGATATTATATCAAAGATTTTGAATTGTAATCAAATTGATATTATCTATCAACTTATAAATTATAATAAGAAAGGGATTAGATGAAGAATTTGGATTGTAATCAAATTAAGATTTTTATCAACTTACAAATTATAGGAGAAGAAGATAAGAAAAAAAAAATTATATTTATTTTTAAAATTATTTAATTTGGTGAAGCCACTTGGCACAATTATATAGTATAATATATGATATGATATGATATAATATGATTTATAATGTACATAGTTGATATGAAATCAAAGGATTTTCATCTTAAGTTAGGAACCCATGGGTAGAACTCACCCTTAAAAACTAGCTTGCAAGGGGAGGGTGCTCAAGAGCTTATAAACACATGGTTAAACTTACACTTAACCAATGTGGGACACTAAAATCATAACAGGATATGTTACAAGATTTTAGAAACTCATCTCCATACAAGTTCATTTAGGATTCAATTGGGAATTAGTATAATAATTTAATTATTATCGTGTTTCTCTAGAATTTTAAGTACCTACAGCTATATATTTTATAAAATTATAAGATATAAATATAACTAATCAATATATAATAATTGAAATATTAACTTAAATATTAATTCAAATGTAGGAAACTTCTTAAACATGTCCTTAAAATACTTATGCTTTGGGAATCGGTAATACCAATCTAAATCCATTGGACCTACTTCGTGATAATACAATTGTGAAGCTTGTATAATAACACGTGCACAAACCCATCTCTCTATGGTTAGGTTGTCTCTCTCTCTCTCTTATATTCATTACCCTTATTACGTAATCTAAAAAAAAGAAATCGGAGAGAATTTTTTTTACCAGCCATACAACTTCTGAGGTTTTTTCTTCACACGAAATGCCCATCATGTTACAAAATGACCCACCATAAAACTACAACTCCAAGGGTTTTCTTTTACCAGCCATACAACTTCTGAGGTTTTTTCTTCACACAAAGTGCCCATCATGTTACAAAATGACCCACCATAAAACTACAACTCTAAGGGTTTTTTTTTTTTTTTAAGCTATGAAACTTTCAATCACCAATAGAGATTGAAGATCCAAAAGTGTGGATGGATCTTTTGGATAAACATCCTCACCAAGGTTCATCTTTCTGTGTAATTTATCCATTTTGTTTTGATTCTCATAATTGATATAGTGATGGGTTCGTGAGTGTGCGCCTACATTGAGTCAATATTAACATTTTTTGGAATCCTCTGGTCCTTGCTTGATGATTGACTTCTCTTGCAGATATCAATCTTGCACGAAGGTGGCTTTCAACCCATTTGGCGTGACATCCTTTGAATAGTAGGCCTCCTCCTCTACCTTTTGTAGATTTTACTGAAAACAATATTTGGCACGTGGGAAGAATATCCAATGTCAACCTTGTGAATTCTTAAACCTATTAATTAGTCCCCTTTATGGCAAACACCTCTCTCTTAGTAGCTTCATGGCTGCCAATTCAGTTTTATATTACTCTATTTTGGCTTATAGTTATGCTACTTTTGATCATTTTTTTACTTAAGTTTGACTGCAGTGCCAAATGTCTCCAAAGCTTTATTTACTTAGGAACCTCTTAATTGTATGGGCTTAATTACCCTTTCAATATATGCATGAGTGTGAGCGAAACTTGTGTACTACATCAATCTATAATTTGATCAAAGTTTGTCTTTGTGTCTATTCTTGCTATCCTTGCTCTGGTGGAACTATTGTAGTTCAACTTGCTTTCTTTTGACACATGCTGTTATATGCAACTCCTAAAATTTGTAGGTGAGTCTGTATGCGAGATAAATAGCACTTTTATAAAATCTGATGAAAATATTTTTATTTCACATTCTATTTTGGTATTCCTTAGTTTCTCTAACATTTTCTACAAATGGTGACTATAACTAAAGAATTACGTGTTACATCATCACATGGTTTAAGGAAAAAGGGTTGCCAATGCATGAGCTAAATCATTTGCTTTTGTTTTGAGCCAACTAAAATTACAGCAAACAAAAGATCTCTAAGTTATGCAATATTGTTAAACAGAGTGATGCAAACTAAGGACCATCAAGAGATCCCTTGGTGATTCTCTCAAAGTTCTCATCATAAGCAAACTATAATGCCCACAAAAAGTATTAATTGATTGTGTTTTGGTGGCATATATTTTTTGTCGTAAGTCATTGTGCCAATAGTTCAATTAATTAATTGTGTTTTGGTGGCACATACGTAATATTTAAGTTTGATGTTCAGAACTTTGAAGCTGGCACAAGGGATGAGGTACAATGTTCAAGAGAAGGGAGTAAGGTTGCATGGAAGATGATTGATGATATATTAGGAAATGGAATCCTAATGTTTAAATTTTTGTTTAATTGATATTTTCCATTTAGTCGTTAAGAATTTTTGAAATAGTAATCCTAATTTGCAAACAAAGAAGAAGAAAAAGAAACAAAGAATTGTTTAAATCTTCTCACAAATTTTGTGAAAGTTACACTAGCAAAACATTCATAGACATCTTAAAAAATAAATCTGCTAAACATTTTGCTCTTTTAAGGTTCATTCTCATACTGTTCAATTTTATCTTAAATTCCATCTTGCTAAATCGTTATAATTAGAATCCAAATATGATTTCAATTAGAGTCTAATTTTGCATCACATGCCTCATTTAAGTTTTTAAATTTTCTTTCCAAGTGAGTCATTCAATGAAAAAGACAAGGAGTCCAACATAAATGAACCATAAAAAAACACAATCATATATCTAATCATATAATTTTACACCAAGAGTTTTTTTTTTTTTTTGCCAAGTGACTATTATAATACTAACACAAAACCAAATGACTACCTCATTCACTTAAATATTCTTAACTGCACAAATTCCAATTTGCCACCTCCTTGGCATTACTCTTTTATATCTACATGACATGTCTTTTATACGGATGGCAAAGGGCATGTTATTTTAGCTTACTAGATGATAGAATAGAAGGAAGCAAAGCTCATACTAATTACTTTTTACAAATTATATAATGTTTTATTCGCTTACAATAACTTCAGAAGTACACTATTAGACATTTAGGTACGTATGTAATTATTATTTATTGTTAGCTTGATCAACTATTTTCTATCTAACTTATGCATTTATGAGTCTATAACTTTAAAGACTACTATTCCTCGACATCTAACTTATACATCTATGAGTAGTCTATGACTTTAGAGACTATTATTCCTCGACAAAATGCAGGACTCAATAAATGATATAAGATGCATAACATTTTTCTTTTATTTTTTTAAGGGTAAATTTCACAAAACTACTTGTGGTTTGGGCTAATGCCAACTATCTCTCTCTCTCTCTCTCACCTGCAAACACAATGCTAATTGCCTTTCTTTTTTCTCAATGAATCTTATCAACAAAACTAATATAAATATTAGTGGAAAGAATATTATTCAAATTAGTTTCTAATTGTAATTTAATCTTGAGCCGAGTGTCCATTTTATTTTTATTTTTAATTTGGGTGCCAGGCTTCGTATTTTAGTCACCCAATTCTACTAGATGACAAAACAAAAAATTTGATATTTTCATGTTATGAAGCAAAAAATCAACATGCACTACTCATAATGGGAACGTACAAATATTTCTTGAATCAAGAAATCGTTGAAGGCAAAAAATTGATTGAAGAAGCTGTTTCATGTGGTGATTTGATTGCTACATATATTCATGGAGTCATTTTACTTTCTGAATCAACTCCTAAAGGCATAGGTAAGCTTTTGGAAGTGTTGAATGATGAACATAGGAAGCATAGACTTCTAAAATGCCGAAGAGCACTTCGACTACTTGCTACTGGAACTGCCATGTATCAAAGTCCAAACTTTCAAGTTTGCCAAAAATGTGAAATGGGATATTGGAATTGTGATGAGCCTTAAACCTTATGGTTATGAAGAATTTGTAATTTCGTGCAAGAGATGCTACCTTGAAATGTTTAAGTTGGTGAATAGGTTTTTTAGGTTTGTCAAAAGATAAAAATATAATAATGTCCCTTTATATATTTTAAATAATAAAATGCAATATTCTCTTCTTCTTCTTTTTAATATATATATATATATATATATATATCTAATGCTATCCTCCGTATGATAAACCAAAAAAAAAAAAAAAAAAGGACCATTAGCATCACTTAAATAATAAAATGCAATATTCTCTCTCTCTCTCTCTCTCTCTCTCTCTCTCTTTTAATCTATGCTATCCTCCATATAATAAACATATATATATATATATATATATTAACCAATAGCATCTTTTATATAATAAAATTCAATATTCTCTTCTTCTTTTTTCCATTGTTTTATCTAATGGTATCCTCCATATGATAAACAAAAAAAAAAAAAAAAAAAAAAAATGATCAATAGCATCACTACAATTGACCATTCTCGTGCATAAGCACGGGTCACATATTAGTGGTAATAATTGGAGTGACAGTGATGAAATTTTGTGAAATTTGGTGATGCGAAGGAAAACAATGCTGGAAGCAAAATATAGCACCTTAGGTGCTAATTGACATTACTTTTTAGGAAAACTCCTTCGTTTAGGTCTTGAAATCCTTGTTTTTGCTGTTTTTAGTAATTTTTATCTTTGTTATAAATTGTTATTTAAAAGTCAAAATAAAGTCCCGGTGGATTCTAGGAACCCTCATGAATTCGAAGTCATTTTCTTGAAGTAGACATGTTCTACTTCTTGTGGCTTTCGCATTGCATTGGTGTGGATGAGAAGTTTGTTGGGTTTTTTTTTTTTTTTTTTTTTTAAGAAACAAAAACACACATACACAGGAGAGAGGGAAAGAGATTCTAACATAAAGGCTCACCACAACTCCATTCAAAAGCCATGGTAACTTTTAAGGGAGGGTGGGCAAGTTATATTAGACACAACACACTCTCTTAAGCAATGTGGGACAATTACCATTTTTTTTTTCCTTTTTTGAGAAACAAACACACACACATATAGGGGAGAGGGAAATGGATTATAATACAAAGGCGCACCACAACTCCACTCAAAACCCATGGTAACTTTTAAAGGAGGGTGAGACAAGTTATACTACACACAACATACTCTCTTAAGCAATGTGGGACAATTACCCTTTTTTTGTTTTTTCTTTTTTGAGAAACAAACACACACACACACAGGGGAGAGGGAAAAGGATTCTAACACAAAGGCGCACCACAACTCCACTCAAAAGCCATGGTAACAGTTTGTTGGGGTTTTTAGTTGACTAATTCCATGACAATTTGAATGGAATGGGATAGGTTGCAATGGAAGAATAAAAATCAAGTTTTCAGTTCAAAGTTCACGACCTTAGCCTAAATTATTTGTGCTCCTCTAAAGGCCTAAACCATATGCTTTCCTAGCCAACGCCCCAAGTTTTTCTTAAAATTTTCGGGATAATGTCATTTCAAAATGGAGAGATGACTTAAGTGGTTTGGATCAATGTTATGAATACTGTTTCGAAACTTGTTTTAGTTTGTCTATTTAAATGGAATATTTCGGTACTAGTCTATTTCGATATACCGTTTCGAAGTTACCGCTGTTTAATTTTTATTTTATTTATATGCATATATATATATATATATCTTTATATATTATTAGTTAAAACCTATATAATTTATTGAGAGACTTAAGATTATTAGTTCATATTTTAATTAATATATGGAAGTCAAACCCAAATAATAGTAATACTGATAATGATAATACTTTTTTCTAGAATAAATAAATAAACATTAACATTAACATGTATTTTTTGTTTTGTTTTTTTGTTTTTTTTGTTTTTTGTTGAGTAAAATAAACTTTAACATGTACTGGGAAAATAAAAATAAAAACAAAAAAGTATTGAGCTTTGGACTTTCACGTGGGCTCTAGTACTAGAGGGCGAGAAATTATTAGTCACAACGGAGGACCACGTGGATGTGCTGACGTGGTCCTCCTAGCCAATGGTGATCTGCCATTTGGACAACTAGCTATTGTAAGCTTTAACCACATAATAAATACAAACTTAACTCTAGTTTGGATTAGTCTAACCAGCTTACCTCTTAAAACCAAAACGAAAACTAAAACTAAAACCGAAGCCACCAGCCACTTTAACCCAAACCACCAAAGCAAACCAAACCCCACACGTTTGTATTTCATTATAACAGAATAGTTCCATTCCCTCCTTTAATTGGGTTTTCCGCCAATAACAATTCCCTCTTTTGAATCTAAATTATATTTTCAGAAAGCAATAAATTTTTTAGTCTTCTTGCAATACAAATCCTTCTTAATGTCATCTTTCATAATTTTGATAGTCTTGAACTAAGTTTCACAAATCTAATTCATCATTATCAAACAAGGATAGAGCCAGAACTTTGAGTTAGGGGGGATGGCTTTACTGCTGGCTGTGTACGGTAATTTCAACTTTTGACTCTGCTACTACTTAGCTACTAATATATATATATATATATATATATATATATATATATATTGGTGTGGGTAAGAACAAAATTATTTTTGTTTAGAATTTTTAAAGGGTAGGTTGTTTATTTTAAATAAAATTGGTTAATTGAGCTTAATTTTTTTTTTTAGTTTACTATTGGTAATTTTTGTTGTTGAGCTATTTTTTTTTTCTTGTATATTTTGTTTTAGATTTTAGATCTATAAATTTTTTTATAGTCATTAAAATGAGGAAAATACTAAAGTTACAAACTTTTTTTTATAAATTATTGATGTGATAAGTGGTTACTAGTAAGTAAAAAAATTATGTGAGTGGTGGGTCCATGTGCGAACCAATAAGAATTTGCTACCAAAACAGATTGTAAAAAAGTTTGTGAATATAGAATTACTCTTAAAAGAATCAATGATATTGTTTAAAGGAAACAAAATGTAATCTTATAAAACAAAATTGTTAAAATTAGTACACATATATATATATAATAATATTTTTTTTAATTTTTTTTTGGGGGGGGGGGGCGCATTGCCCCCCTAGTCCAATGGTGGCTCCATCCCCATCATCAAATACCATCTCCCTACTTTGGCATTGCCGGATTGTTTGAGGTGGTTGTCCAAATACCATCATTGCAGCTAACCATGACTGATTAAGGTATTTAACAAAAACTCATTTCACTCTTCAATGTATATTTTTCTTGCTCTATTTTTGTTCTATCTCGTTTATTAATTGGTGCATTCTATGTATTTCATAAAAGTCCAATATGAGATAATACTAATAAAAAAAAATTATGTGTTGTTTTCTTCCTATCTAGTTTATAGATGTAAAGAGAATAATTTTTTTAATATAAGTTTATGATGTGTCTTTGTGTTAAAACTCATTCTCTAGCTCTCTCCCTTTTTTGTGTGTGTGTGTGTGTGTGTGTGTGTGTGTTTGTGGTGTTTCCTTTAACTATTTAATAAAATTAAAAAATGTGAATAGTAAAAAAATGAACTATTTCTTATGGCTTAATAGTTTATACACACATCATTCTCATCTCTCTTGTTTTTTAATATGCTTTTGATTTGAGTTCCCCTAGAAACATATTTTGTGGTGTTTTATAATCACAGTGGTGTCTTTTAATCATAGATGAGTCAATGATGAAGACCTTCAAGATATTGAAAATTTGCTTGGAATGGTTGTACACAATGAGGATGAATTGAAGAATGATTATGCCATGCAAATTGGGTTTAGTATTCAAAAAGAAAAACTCGGATATTCAAAAGATGGTATAAGACAACAAGAGTATGTGTGTTCAAAAGGATTCCCCCGAGATAGTGACCATTTGGATGATAAGAAGTTCAAAAAATTACAAACTAGGACTAGCTGTGAAGCTAGTATCCAATTTACAGTGATAGATGGTGAGTGGAAGGTTACTCACTACAATTCTAATCATAATCATGAGCTTGCAAAACCAGAAGAAAGACCGTTTCTAAGGTTGAATAATGCTCAAGCTCCTCCTTTGGATAAGAAAATCTTACAAGCTCAAGAGTTACATAGTTACAAGTTTTTCACAATACATGAAAGAAAATATCATCCTAAACTAATCCTGCCTCAGTGAAGTAATTTTCCCAATTTGCGGAAGCATTCACTAATCTAGCATCTTTAGATTCAACATCTAAACGTCTGAAACCAACATTTCTACTCCATCAAACAGTGCAGAGCAACATAGAAACCTGTAAAGATTTTGTTCTAGCCAAATGACCCCCTCTCTCAAACAAAGCAGCAAACACTTCTCCTACGCACTCTTGAACTAGTGCACCAGCGCCACCATTTCCATAATTGAGGCTAAGAATAGCAACATACATATGGGTTCACAACATGCAGGTTCCATTTTAGTGTTCAATATTCACAACATATAGGTTCTATTTTAGTGATACCCATCAACCTATTTCACATTGAACTCAAGTTTTCAATCTTCAAAGAAAGACAACTATTTGAACAACAATTGCACCGACAAGTCCAATTTCATACTTCACATTAGAGTTTCTAGTGAGTTTGCTTCTTCAACTTCTGGAAATCTGAAAAAAAAAAAAAAAAAAAATCAAATTAAATCAAATCAAAGACAACATTTAAATAATCTATATAAAAAAAAAAGCTAACGAATAAAAAATCTTGACAATAAAAAAGAAAATTTTCGCATTTTACCTTCGTCTCATCATGGCAGTCATTTTTAAGATCAAAGTGGCCTTGGGTGCCATCTCAAACTCTCAGAAATTCGACAAAGAACCCGAAACCCATCTCTCCCCTAAAATCCTCACTACCAATCCGATACCAAAACCTATCGATAAATCGGTTTCGCCGAATGATACCTCACAGCAGTGAAGGTTGCAGCGTTTTTCACTCCGATGTTTCGCAGCCATACTTCTTGGGTTTCAATCTATGAGAGAGGATTTTGTAAGTTTGTGTTTTGTGAGAGAGAGAGAGAGAGAGAGAGAGATGAGCAAGTTTTGAAATTTGAAATTTATTACCACCGCATACCCATGGTGCGATGGTCACTCCACAAGTACAAGTGCTTGTGGAGTGTGGGGGGGCAAGGGCCGGGGTTCAAGTCTCCAGGAGGGAGCTTCGCACACATATACACTTAGATTAGGCTAGAGTAGAATTTTATCTTGTATCAAAAAAAAATAAAAATTGAAATTTATTGGTTAGATTAATCCAAACTAGAGTTAATTTGTATTTATTATGTGGTTAATGCTAACATCAACTAGTTGTCCAAATGGCAAATCATCATTGGCTGGGAGGACCACGTTAGCACATCCACGTGGTACTCCGTTGTGGCTAATAATTTCTCCTAGAGGACAGCAAAGCAAAATGAAAAGTTGAAGTTTGAATTCAATCAAATAAAACTTTAAACTTTAAAGGACTTAGACTAAAGACCAATGGATACGAAACGACCTGAGCTGGATGGGTTTCATTCAACTTGAGGTCAAGTCTTTTTTTTTTTTTTAAAGCCAAATTTGGTACCGGCTGAAATTGATCGAAATTTGCCAAAATGGCCGGAACATACCGAAACTGGCCAAAATTTGACTTAAGGTGGAATGGGTGGTATTACTATACTGGATTGCATGCTAGTAGGAGATATTCTGGCCATTCCAGGCCGGAACTGAATGGAATCAATAACATTGGTTTGGATCATTGATTGGGCAACTATCGATTGTGATCTTGACATTCTCAATCTCTTATGTGGCACCAAACGTCAATCTTCTATGAGAAAGTAGAGTGGTCGAATCGCATAAATTGAAAGAGATGGTGGAGGTGTTGGGTGTACATGTATGAATGAAGTCCCACATTGACTAATGATGAGAAGGATGAATGGTTAATATAACATAATTGAGCACATACAACAAGTTAATTGTGTTTCTATATGTTGTATTAACTACTCAAGGAGTCTCCCCATGGTGTTTATCTTCCTAATAAGTGGTATTAGAGCCCATGGTGGTGTGGGTCAAGGTTCATTTCTCAGTTAGAGTGGGAATGGGTGCGTGCACTTGGAGCCCTTTCGTCTCAGTTGGAACAGGGATGGCACATTGCACCAAGCAAGCCCATAAAGATCACACAAACGATGTTGGAAAAAGGTCCAACAAAGGAGTATTATTTCCAATGGTCTAGACAAGGATGAGGTGCGAGATTCCCATGGAGGATAAAAGACATGCGGGATTGATACGTGGAGGCCTAAGGATGATGCACTAGTGAGGAAAAGCCTATTAGGTAAAAGGGAGCAAGTAAGACTTGTTTCGGACCCACAGAGAGATCTAGAAGCCCACAAAGAGGCAGAGAGTCATATGTGAGAAGGAGATTGTTAGGTGTAAACGTGTAAATGAAGTACCACATTGAATAATAACGAAAATAATAAGTGGTTAATATAACATAATTGAGAACATACCCATTGAGACCTTTTAGGTTGAGTGTGTTTCAATATATTATATTAACTACTCAAGGAGTCTCCCTATGGTGTTTATCTCCCCAACAAGAGGAAGTAAATGACATATGATTCAGTCCTTTTGAAGATCAGTTTTGTTCATGCTGTTACTGCAATGAAGGCAGTGAGTAAATCCACATTGAGTAGGAAGGTCAATGCTTATAAGTTATAAGATGGGGGGTTTTTCTGAGGAAGAAATTCATGTTGCATTCGAAAAGAGCTCCAATTGTGTTATCACATAGGAGGATAAGATTATGCGGGAATGGATCTTCTATTCAATAAGTTGGGTTTGAAGGCTTGGCAAGTGGAAGAGGTGGGCAAAGAGAGCTGAGAAAGCTCCAGAAAATGCGAGTTGTAGAAAAACTGAAAAAGAGAAAGGCAACCGAGAGAGAGAGAGAAATATCTAGTGATAGAGAAATATTGAGAGATCAAATGGGAGAGAATGGGAAGGGAGCCGGACCGTTTTGAAATTGAGAATTGTACACTTTACTATGGAGTTTAAGTCCCTAATAACTAGTTTGGACCAATTGATCGGGCAAGTTCAAAGGAAATTTCGGATTAATTTTAAGTTAGTGTTTTGTTAACGGGTTATTTGGCACAAATTAAGGGATTTTGGACTTCCTATTGTTGTTTTCAAAATTTTCCCATCCGTAATGTAATTGAGGATCTTAGTCAAAGATGCGTGGCTTTAGTTTTGGGAAATTAGTGTTCGTTGATCATAATTTCAAATAGCTTTTAGTTAATAAAAGGACTTTTCTAAATTGAGAATTTTGTATAATTTGTTAGAGTATGTGAGCATGCTTTTTTTCTTAGCACACAGGCCCAAGTAGAGACAAGGATCCCGGGCCCAAATACTTGTTGTTTTGGTGGACTGGGCTTGGTTCACCGCAGCTAAATGGGGCTGATTACGAACCAAGTTGTGCGCAAGTCACAAAAAGCTCCTTAAGATAAAAAATGCAATTCCTCTTAAGCAATAAAATACCATTATAAGTGTTTAAATGTCATAAAATGACCATTTATGCTTACGAAATAAGTAAAATAAGTATTCATAATATTCACAATGAGAAAGAGATTGAAATAGAGTATTTAAGGCTTATCTTTTATTGTATAAACATTTAAAAGAGTTCCTTCACTTGGTACCCAGGGGCGTACTATCGTGGGATCCCGGGGCGTACTAGGCCTGTAAGAACCCAGAATGCTGGTTCTCTGAACTATATGATCTTTCTCCATGTTTATTATACAATAGAGCTTTGTCCTTTCCCTTTACCTCTATGGGTGCTACATAAAAAAACACATTATACAATATACATATCTTCAAATAATTGTTAGTTTCTTAGATTAGGATATACATTTTAATACATATACATATATGTAAATGAGTTTCGTGAGAATGATTCTGCCACGAGGATCCTGGCCCCAATTCTCACAGACTTGGTGCTTTTGCACAAGACTTGTGGGATTTGGAACTCAAGTCTGAGTGGCTTTGCTTGGGCTTTGCCTTCCAAGATAGTTAGGTGATAAGGATTTTAGCAAGAAACAGTAAAGGAAGACAATGTAATAAAGAAATACACGAAATAATTGTTAGAGATCCTCAAATCAATATGAGGTATTTCATTATTTTTCTTAATTGTGGATTACAATATGCTCACTAAGACGTGATACAAGGTTCAACTAAGTTCAAAAATTACAGACTTTTATAGCTATTCAAGCTTCCAAGACTTGCAACATTTGAATTTGTTGAATCCGAGCATGTGCTATAGTGGCTGTCTCTGGGATACCGGGAGCAGTTCCTCTGTTTTCTTTTGATTTTACAGAGCTTTTCCTATGGCTCTGTTGTGATATCTTTTCTCAGATCAAAATGGTGATGAATGAATCCTCTTTAGCATGGGTTTTCTCTTCCTTTTATAGTGCGACTCTAGGGCTTCGGGGCATGAGCAATTTCTCTCTTTTGCCCCTCAGAGCTCGTACTGTGTCAGTTACCCAGAGGCTTGTCCTTTCCTTTTTCCTCATAATTTCTTCCTTTTGGTCCGACCAAGCTGAAAGCCCCTAGCTGGTTTTCCATTTCAAGGTTCCCTCTGTTCGCTGATTCTTCAGCTATTTGGCCATTTCTTCCACTTTTCCAGTTTTTTTGGTTGCACTCCATCCTTGTCATTTTCCTCAAATAGTTGGAATCTTTTACTGCTGGGTTGAAAGCTCCTTCCGGTTACCTCTTTTTTTATGGTTTTCTCATTGTTGGTTCCTTGAGGCACAGCTCCTGCGTTTTTCTTCGTACTTTCTCATCCCACTGTATGTCTGGGTGAATGAGACCCGCATGCTTTTTGTCTTTTATCCCTCTTTTAAACTTGCTTCAATCCACTTTAGCTGTGCTGCACGTCCCGAGGATCCCGAGCCTCTAGCAGCCTCTGGGGATCCCGGCCCAGCTCTTTCACTGGAATTTGCTGGACTTTTTAATGGCCTTTTTTGTTGGAAATCTGAACATACATAGGGCCTTGATGTCGATTCTTCTTGCTGCACGAATTGGGTCTTCTTTATTTTTTATGGAATGGGCTTTGTTGTGAAATTTTGGACCTCAACATTAGCCCCCCGAGCTCGTGGGTTACCTGTAGCCCACGCGCGAGAAAATAAATTGTTTGTGGACACTTTCCTGCTTTGTAGAACCAATGTGTAGATCAAATAACTCTTGAGGGAAACTCCAAATGAATTGCTACACTTCCTTCATGGAATGAACTAACATGTTGCCAAAGATTAGAATTCACCTTCATGTTAAGCTGTAGATTGGTATTCAATTTTCCATAAAACAAGTCAATTTTGTCAGGCCAAAAATGAGATATTCATATATAGCCAAAATTATATTGGTATTGCATTTGATGCCAAAAGTATATTTCTAGCACTAGTGTTTTTTTGCTAGTAATTCTAGGATATGCTTTTTGAAAGTAGCATACAAAAATTAAATATCAATATCAGATTGCATTGCTTTGTCAACAAGATTTTGTTCGTTTTACAAAATAGGTTGAGTGAGGGCAGCCCCCATGAACTTTGCCAAAGATATTCTATGCATTGTAGTACATGCTTGCTATGGCTAAGGTGAATAACACCCAAATGTTTGCCACATGAGATTTTAGTCCATGAATAGTGACTTACCAATGAGACCATGATATAATAAGTCATTGAATCATATAAACATGCTAATTTAAAGTCTAATCAAGGCTAGCTATTCTTCTCACAATGTATTAAGAGACAGAAACTTCCCTGAGGACATGGCTTAGAATGCTTAAGAACATCTGCCTTGCTTTAGCTAAAGACCTTGCTCTTCTTGTGGATGCTCTTGATCTTTGCTTTATTTTATTTATTTATTTTCAAATTGTGAAAGATTGTATAATATTTCAGATTGCAGCAAATTATTCACATATCATGCCACCAATTATATTGCTATATACCATAGAGTTCATGAGCCAAAGAAAATAACAGTGGTTGAACTTAGTATAGTAAAGTTTGCACTAGGCTTCTCAATTTTTATCAAGTGAAAGATATATCTAAGGAAAATTTTTAATCTTATCTTAGCCCCCAGTGTATGCATTGGAAAAGCCAATTTGCCAAATAAGACATAGCAATAAAATTATTTCATGTATATGAAACCATGTGAGGATTTCAACCACACAAGAATTCCCAATTTTGATTTTTGATAATTGGTCAAGTAAAAAGACCAAAATATTAGAATTTTCACTTTAATCTACATGAATAAAGTCTTAGTGCATAGGTGATACCTCTTGCACAACTTTCTGTAGTGTTTTGATATATTCAAACATGGTATTAATGAGTGGGCTTACCGAAAGGGTACCTTTCTTTTGTTGAATTGAAGTACCTCCAAGCCTTTGGTGAGTTTACACCTTGTAGGAGGAGGGAAATGTTACTAGCTGGTTTGCAATGTCATTGACTAACCTCTTTGTATAGAGATTTGCAAAAGTATCCATGCTTTTGCGGCTTCGAGTGATGTACTCTTGGAATTTTTTTTTTTTTAAATGCTACGCCTTCCTTGTTTCCTTAGGCTCCCTTGAACCAATTTCTTTCAAGGAGGTCAATCTTGTGTACTTTATACACCCACTTTTGGGTTTTCATACCCACTCGAGGCTCATTCTCTTTGTACCCCTCATTGGGCCTTGCTTACAATTTGCACCCTTTGCTGGGACGTGCTATGGCTTGTACCTATTGTTGGTACGTGCTACAAGTTGTAGCCATGATTGGGATATGCTTACAATCTGCACTTGTACCTATTGTTGGTACATGCTATAGCTTATACCCATAAACTTTTGCTTTTGACCATTTTCTTGGTTGTACTTGGAAACTTTTGGTCTTAGCCAATTTCTGAGCCATGTATTTAGAAAATTTGTTTTAGGCCAATTCCTGGGCTAGGCACATGGAAAGTTTACTCTTCCCAAGTCCTAGGCCATGTCACTTGAAATTTGTTTTGGCCAAGTCCTGGGCCAGGTACAAAGAAAGTTTGTTCTCTCCAAGTCCTAGGCCATGTCACTTGGAAAATTCTGTTTTGGTCAAGTCCTGGGCTAGATACATGGAAAATTTTCCCTTTCCCAAGTCCTAGGCCATGCCACTTGGAAAATTTCTATTATGATCAAGTCCTGGGCTAGGTACATGGAAAATTTTCCCTTTCCCAAGTCCTAGGCCATGCCACTTGGAAAATTCTGTTTTGGTCAAGTCCTGTGCCAGGTACATGGAAAGTTTGCCCTTTCTCAAGTCCTAGGCCATGTCACTTGGAAAAATTTGTATTATGATCAAGTCCTGGGCTAGGTACATGGAAAATGCTCCCTTTCCCAAGTCCTAGGCCATGCCACTTGGAAAGTTTGTTCATGACCATTGAATTTTTCAATTTTCAGAGAAAGTTCCTTCGTAGCCCCTCGTTCTCAAGTGGACTCACTGAACTGATTTCTTTTCTTTTCTTTAAAGGGTTGAGAATTTGTTTCCTTCTCCGAGGATCTTCTAAAATATCCTCTCTTGGTTGTGAACAAATCTTTTATGAAAATAAACTTCTTTTATGAGTCATCTAAGGTTGCTCTCACTGGTGAATTGGTGGCCAGGAGCTCCACCAAGATGATTCTGTCATGGCGTTTTCTTCAAGTGGGTGATCCTCTTACGGGGATCCTGGAAGAGGAAGGCTTCCTCTAGGCATGCTCGTTGAAGGCTGTCTTCACAAATCTCATAGTGTCTTCACAAATCTCATAGTCTATTTCTTTACAAGGATCTCTACCGCTACTGCTTTTTTAGAGTTCTTCTCACTCGATAGGTACTCCTCTTCTTCAGGGAACTAGACCAGTAAGTTTGCTACAACTTAGCTCTTGACAGCTCTGGGGATCCTTCAGACCTATATTGTATTGGGAAATTAATATTAGCCACTGGGCCACTCTTCAAGATCGCAAGGGCTGATGGAGGAGGGCTTTTATTGGATAAGAGCTTATCACCAATAGGATTTGGTGGTAAAAAGTAATGATTCAGTTGTTGAGATGCATGACCGCCAAATGCGCTCTTTCTATGTTGGGATATTTCGGTTTCCTTTAATGCTCTGTATGCTTGGGATCGGGATCCCAGGTACAACAATAATGATTTTGCCATGGACTAGTACCCATAAGGTAGGTAAATGACTCATGTTGAAGTTTTATGATTGGATGCTCAGCTCCCCATATGAGAACATTCTCCTTTGTTAACAGTTTGGATAGTCCACTAGTGACCAAGACTGGTCTTGGTGTGAACTTCCTAATGTAAGAAACTCTTTCGAAGAAGCTCTTAAGTTCCTTGACCATGGTATGCCTCTTCATGATTGATATTGTTGTTGCCTTGGCTAGATCTATGAGGAGATCGATGTTAGGCAAAGGAAATTTATCCTTTGGACATGCCTTATTTAATTTGAAGGAGCTCACACCAATAAATCTTCAAATTTTTCAATAGCTCCACCAGTTGCTCTTTTTTTTTTTTACCGATAACTGACTGCTGATTAGGATAGGCCCCGGGTTCCTTGGGTCAGCCCCCAAGTTCACCTCTTCTATTTTTCCTTTGGTAGGATTTATGCCTTCCTTTCCATATCCATAAGTTTCTCCGGGATCTTCAAAAATAGTATATTAGCCTTCTTTCTTCTGTCTTTTTTTCTGTCCAAGGGATCCCTCGAACCATGGGTATTGTTTCCTTCTTCTAGGATAGGAGCCCCTCGGGATCCTGGAGATGGGATATTTTGACTCATCGTATCCCCAGGTTCCTCCAAGATCTCTTCCTGGGCTATCATGTAAGATGGTGGTCCAGGATCCTTTTGTAGGCTACATTCAGGTGCCGCATGCCTTCATAAGTAAAATTCTGCCTTCCCTCCAAGTTTCTTCTTCTTCTGGGATAAGAGCCCCTCGGGATCCTCGAGATGGGAGCCCCCCGGGATCCTAACAATAGGATATTCTCCAGCGGGAGCCGATTCATCATAAATTATATTTTCCACAAAATTTGCTTTGTACTGGATGAAAGGACTAGGATTGGCAGTGACTTTTTGTGGACTTCCCATTCAATTCCTCTTTCATGTACTAGTGGTACATTGAGAGGATTAGGCAATACTTGTGATCTCATGGTTGGCCTTTAGAGCTAGTTGTAGGTGTCCTTTAGTGGTCTCTGTATCTCCTCCAAATCTTGTTATTTCCATGGGTGGGCCCATTTGTTGAGCTATAAGAAATGATAGATGTACTGTATAGTTGTTGAGCTTTCAATAATGTTGATTTTGCTGCTGACTTGCAATGTAGTGTTTCTATTGATTTTCTTCAAAATATATTCAAGGCCCATCGCACAGTAGGCTTTAGCCCCCAGGACATGAGGTAGTTGTTGAACCATGCTTGATCCACCTTCTATCAAAAATTTTTTTATGCCTCCATTTTTTTTTATAACCATTTAACTTTGCTGGATCCATGGAGGTACTTCAACTTTGTTGGAACCAAAAAATTGTTCCACTTTGCTAGACTCAAAAAACTATTCCATCAAGGAACAACTCAAAATTTTTTACGGAACCAAAGAACTACTTCATTTTGCTAGAACCATGGTTGGAACCAAGGAACTACTCAACTTCTTTGAAATCAAGGAGCTACTCCATTTTTGTTGGATTCGTGTCTAGACCCAGGGAACTACTCATTTTTTTTATTTTTTGGAATCTAGGATCTCATTTGGAATCAAGGATCTCCTCAGCTTTGTTGGGATCAAGGATCTCCCAGGCATTGCTTCCTGGAGTCAAGGATCTCCTAGGCTTTGCTGGAATCGAGGGTGTACTGAGCCTTGCTGGAATAAAGGATCTCCTCAGCTTTGTTGGGATCAAGGATCTCCTAGGCTTTCTTCCTGGAGTCAAGGATCTCCTAGGCTTTGCTGGGATCATGGAACTACTCCATTTTGCCAAATCCATGGGCGGAGCCAAGGAAACTTGTCCTGCGCCATATGATATTATTATCAAGTTGCTGCAAAATTATTTAGCCCCACAACGTGAGGCGATTGCTTTGCTATGTAATTTACATTTCATCAAGCCTCTTTGATTCGCTTACTTCTCTTTCTTTTTTTTTAAAAAGAAATGAAACAATATTATGAATTTTTTTTAAAAAAAGAAAATAAATCAACCCCCAAACGTGAGGCAATTGCTTTACTGTGTAGCTCATACGATCTTCATTCCATCAATCTTTTTTTTTTTTTTTGGCTCACTTCTCCATTTTTTTTTTTAGCAATGAGACAATGTTTTGATTGTTAAAATATTATTACATGACCCCTTTTACCCCCTTTTTGTAAAGAGTAGAATTCTCACGAGAAACAAGATTTTGCTTCTTCTAGCTGAGTTCAATATTTATTTTCAACTTTTTGGCTGTACTTTACAGGTTGGCTGTACTTTCAAAACACCTTTAGTATTAGTTAAGTTTTATGAGATCAGTGAGTTGCCTTTGGAGATCAATGGTACAAAGTAGTTTCACACCACCAATACCTCATTCATTAAGCATCTTCAAGTTTTGGACTTCAAAGTTTAGGACTAAACTAACTGCATAAATGCTAATCAAAGTTTAGGACCTCATTTTATTTATTTATTATTTTTCAAAACTAATTGATTCAGCTGGGCAGTTATCTTTTTATGAATATCTTTAAATGAGGTCTATTTAATTGGAGGATGAGTATGACAACTAAACTTATCTATGATTCTATATTGTGTAGAACAAGTGTCTACTTCTATTATTAAACAATACAATGCTTTTGCTTTCATGCAACACAGTGATAGCTATCCATTTGAAAACCATAAACTTCAGTCCATTATGTTCAAAATATAAAATGGAGAAAATAATGATGCATAAAACTTATCTTGTGTTGGGAAGTTCCCCAAAATTCCATATAGAGTCCCTTGGTAGAACATTTATTGGAGGAACCCGCACTTTTGGGATCTTGATGTTGAATGCACTAAGAGGAACTTTCCTTCCTCTAGGTGTTTCCTAGCTTTGGAGCCATGCTTGCGAAGGGACTGCTTTTTCCCTCTTCTTTTTCCCAGTCCCCAGCGGAGTCGCCAAAATATGAGCGTGCTTTTTTTTTTAGCACACAGGCCCAAGTAGAGACAAGGATCCCGGGCCCAAATACTTGTTGTTTTGGTGGACTGGGCTTGGTTCACCGCAGCTAAATGGGGCTGATCACGAACCAAGTTGTGCGCAAGTCACATAAAGCTCCTCAAGATGAAAAATGCAATTCCTCTTAAGCAATAAAATACCATTATAAGTGTTTAAATGTCATAAAATGACCATTTATGCTTATGAAGTAAGTAAAATAAGTATTCATAATATTCACAATGAGAAAGAGATTGAAATAGAGTATTTAAGGCTTATCTTTTATTGTATAAACATTTAAAAGAGTTCCTTCACTTGGTACCTCGGGGCGTACTGTCATGGGATCCCAGGGCGTACTAGGCCTGTAAGAACCCAGAATGCTGGTTCTCTGAACTATATGATCTTTCTCCATGTTTATTATACAATAGAGCTTTGTCCTTTCCCTTTACCTCTATGGGTGCTACATAAAAAAACACATTATACAATACACATATCTTCAAATAATTGTTAGTTTCTTAGATTAGGATATACATTTTAATACATATACATATATGTAAATGGGTTTCGTGAGAATGATTCTGCCACGAGGATCCTGGCCCCAATTCTCACAGACTTGGTGCTTTTGCACAAGACTTGTGGGATTTGGAACTCAAGTCCGAGTGGCTTTGCTTGGGCTTTGCCTTCCAAGATAGTTAGGTGATAAGGATTTTAGCAAGAAACAGTAAAGGAAGACAATGTAATAAAGAAATACATGAAATAATTGTTAGAGATCCTCAAATCAATATGAGGTATTTCATTATTTTTCTTGATTGTGGATTACAATATGCTCACTAAGACGTGATACAAGGTTCAACTAAGTTCAAAAATTACAGACTTTGATAGCTATTCAAGCTTCCAAGACTTGCAAAGTTTGAATTTGTTGAATCCGAGCATGTGCTATAGTGGCTGTCTCTAGGATACCGGGAGCAGTTCCTCTATTTTCTTTTGATTTTACAGAGCTTTTCCTATGGCTCTGTTGTGATATCTTTTCTCAGATCAAAATGGTGATGAATGAATCCTCTTTAGCATGGGTTTTCTCTTCCTTTTATAGTGCGACTCTAGGGCTTCGGGGCATGAGCAATTTCTCTCTTTTGCCCCTCAGAGCTCGTACTGTGTCAGTTACCCAGAGGCTTGTCCTTTCCTTTTTCCTCATAATTTCTTCCTTTTGGTCCGACCAAGCTGAAAGCCCCTAGCTGGTTTTCCATTTCAAGGTTCCCTTTGTTCGCTGATTCTTCAGCTATTTGGCCATTTCTTCCACTTTTCCAGTTTTTTTGGTTGCACTCCATCCTTGTCATTTTCCTCAAATAGTTGGAATCTTTTACTGCTGGGTTGAAAGCTCCTTCCGGTTACCTCTTTTTTTATGGTTTTCTCATTGTTGGTTCCTTGAGGCACAGCTCCTGCGTTTTGCTTTGTACTTTCTGATCCCACTGTATGTTTGGGTGCATGAGACCCGCATGCTTTTTGTCTTTTATCCCTCTTTTAAACTTGCTTCAATCCACTTTAGCTGTGCTGCACGTCCCGAGGATCCCGAGCCTCTGGCAGCCTCTAGGGATCCCGGCCCAGCTCTTTCACTGGAATTTGCTGGACTTTTTAATGGCATTTTTTGCTGGAAATCTGAACATACATAGGGCCTTGATGTCGATTCTTCTTGCTGCACGAATTGGGCCTTCTTTATTTTTTATGTAATGGGCTTTGTTGTGAAATTTTGGACCTCAACAGAGTACAATTGTGATGGCCGATCACACTATTGTATGTGCAATAACTTCCCATTTGGTGGATGGTGTTGTCTCACATGAGTAATTCTTAGGTACTTTCGGATTAGGGTGAATGGTACTCCCTCCTTTTACAATTATGGTGGGGTTCACTCATTAAATTCATAGTAAGGTTCATCATAAATATGAGAGGAATGACCACCATTTCACTATACTCTGGGACTACCTAAGTATTTTTGGTTTCACAAACCTGTGATTTGTTTTTGTAGAGATTTATTAATGAAAACGGTATTTTGGAAGAAGGCGTGACTCATGGAATTGGTATATCCACTCATAACAAGTATTTCTCTTCTCAAGGGTATGTATTTGCCTATAAATACTCTTGGACATTCATTTGGACAACATACTTTAAAAACACAATTTTCTCTCTCTAAGGGCTCATGAGTTAAGTCCCACGTTCTTCTATCAACAAAAAAAAAAAAAAAATCCCTATGTTCATGATTCCCACCCTAATGGAACTGCTATCTACATTAAGAGCATCCATAGCAGAGCTCTTAAATGTGCCAAATGCTATAATATTTGGCATTTGGCACACCAAACACCAAAAACAGAGCTTTATCAGATGTGTTAAATGTGTCAAACTTTTGCAACATACTACAGTACCGTTGCATTTTGACACGGTACGGACTTAAATGGCATTTGTACTTTATTATTTTTTTATTCATCTTTCTCTCTCATCCCACTTTGAGCCACTCCATCTCCACTTCTCCAGATCCTGCTCTCTCTCCTCCCTCTCTGTCTAATCGCCCTCTCTCTAGTAAAGGATGGGTTCTGATGTGGGTATATTCTGGTGTGGGCTCCGGCGTGGGTCAGGTGACGGTGTGGGTCATGGGTATGGCATCGTGGTAGGTCACGGTGAGGTGGGTCACAGACTCACGGCAGAGGTGAGTGGGTTTTGATAGGTGGGTTCAAATGGGGTTTGGGGTGGTTTCCTTCATCGGATTTCTCTCAATTGGCCTGTAGTGGTGGGTTTTGCTTTTGGGTTTGTTTGATTTGGTTGTGTTTTTTTCTGTGCCGATCTCTCTGGTTGTGTTTGATGTGGGTTTTTCTTTTGGGTTTGTTTGATTTGCCGTGCCAATCTCTCTGGTGGTCGTGTGTGTGTGTGTGTGTGTGTTTTTTTTTTTTTTTTTTTTTTTAAGGTGGTGTTGGTGGATGTGGGTTTGTGCCGGTGGTGTCTGGTCGGTGTTGTTGCGGTAGTGGTTGTTGGTGGCTGTTGTTGCGGCAGTGGTGGATGTGCCGTTCTTGTTGTTGATGTTGTTGATGGTGATGACAAGGAGAAGATAATATATTATTTTAATGTATAGAATGGAAGGATAAAACATCTGATAAATGAGATATTGTAAAATGATGTGGTAAAATAATAAAGTAGGCTTTTGGTGTGTCAAAATGACATTTTTTTATAAAACATCTACTACGGATGCTCTAAGGAAGAGAATAATTGGCCTTAAATTTCCAAGATCTATGGAAATTAATGTCTTTTTTATTGGTAAAAATGGACGTCCTCCTAATATAATCGATATATTATGGAATTTGTTTTAATTGTAATTTGAGAATGATTTGGAAATATATTGATTAATTTTTTTTTTCAATTATTGAAAATGTTGGACATGAGCTGCCTTGAAGATCTTTCGAAGAATTGAAGACGGGACAGTTTCGCTAAAGCAAAAGATAATTTCACTGATCTCATAAAACGAAAAAGGTTGACATAGCAAGAGCATCATATAGAAATCTTGTCTTTTCTCCATTGAGATTCCTTGGGATTTACCCAGTCATTTCAACACAAAAGGGGGGAGTGGATAGGTGGTTGTTGATGATGTCAGTTTGGGTTTTCTTTAATGTATTTTGTGCTTAATATATGCAATGGCTTTGGGTTGTGGTGATTATTCTTGTTGTTGTGTTGTTTGTACTGTTTCTTTGGAGAAGTTCAAGGTTGTTTTTAGTGACGGAGCCAAAAGAAAAAATTCTAGGGGAAGCAAACTATATAGAACAAAATTTTAAGTTATAAAAAAAATTATGACTAAAATATATATATATATATATATATGTGTGTGTGTGTGTGTGTGGGGGGGGGGGGGGGGGGGGGTGTGATGAGGATCCAAATGGTTGACAAAGTTCATATGGAGGTAAACCTTGGGAAACGTAGATGGGTTATCCTCAGAAAGTATCCATTTAACTCGTACTTAGGCTGAACAATCATAATTGGCGAGGATGCCGGGGACACCTGCCTAACCTTGGAAGGTCGAGGGACAAAGTTAAAGGGAGCACGGTGTAGTTCGAGGGGAGACAAAGGTAACTTAGTGTTGAACATGGAAAATAAGAAAAATAAAGGACAAAGTGGTCATCCCATCCGCATTAAATGCATTGCAATCACTTAGCTGGCTGCATTAATGGAGAAATGACCATGAATAGTGTTCTCACAACTAATATCCTAGTGTAAAAACCTTCTAGCAAGGTCTTGATGGGACAAGTATCAAGAAAGTCTGATCGTGACCCTCCAAATGTAAGATCCAGATGCATCTTTGCTAAGATATATAAAGCCAAGAAGCACCCAGATCAAGGGAAATGTCTAATTGGGAAGAGAAAAAGAGAGAGAGAGAAATCATCCAATTGTAACATCTTCCTTGGACTAAACCCGAGGATGAACACTTAGCCATTTCTAAGCTATTTCCAGTTGAATACTACACATATAGTTTTGATATGACCTTCACTTTTTATTTTATAACGGGTACTTAAAGGTTGACCTTGCATCACATCTCTAAAAATTAATTGTGTGAGCGCATAGTAATTGGATTAATACTTATCATATTTGTCTGATCCACATTTCACCCGCCACAATATATATACACATACAAGCATATCTATATCTATATATTACTAAAAGCTGAAGCATAGCGTTTAATACTGTTGCTCTCACATTGTGCCACATCAGCGTCATTTAAAATATATATATATAAATATATATTTTTTCCTTCAATTTTAAAATGGTTTTTACAATTTTCAACCCCATAAATCCCAGTCCTATAAATGCAGCCCACTACTTATGTATTTACTTCCACTATCACTCTATAATCAATTTGTATAATTAATCCAGCCCACCTCTTATTTATTTAGTTCCACTATCAAGCCCAACCCAAAACCTTTTCAGTTCAGCTTAAAGGAAAAAGAAATAAAAAATAAAAAACGTTCAAGCCGGTTTAAAGGAAGAAGAAAATAAAATAAAAGGGAAGCGTTTAGGGTTTTGCGTGACCAAACAGAAACGTGAGCAAACAGTGAGTTTGAAGATTGTAACGTAGAGGGAAGCTTAAATGGAGGAAAAAAAAAAACGTAGAAGCCTTCAGGTATTGCGTGAGAAAACAGAGAGTTTGAAAGCTACCCACCTTCCTGCTCTACTATTTCGCAGTAACAGCTGCCTATCTGATTTCCTTCCTCCCTTTATTCCTTTCCACACGGTGTACAAATACTTACAGAACTTGTCTGCTTTGGTTGAGGTATCTCTACATCCCAATTCTTTTTTTTGGGTGCAAAACTTTTATGCTCTGTTTATATTAATATGAGACCCTTTTTTTTTCGTTTTTTTTTTGTGTTTGTGTTTATATTAGACGAGCATCCTTGGCATGCCATTGATGTGTTTGTGAGATTGCCTGAATGTCGTTTCAATAGTGCTATAATTTTACAACCAAAAAAACTATTTTATTTTACCTTGGTTTATTTGGAAATATGTCAGGTCTCATTTTTTTAATGTGTTGTTGCTTATTGGAAGAATGTAAGGCTCTGAAATAGTGAAGTATAAAGTGTTGGTGGCACGTCTCAAATCACCTTCCAACGTATTTCAACATGTAAGACTCTATATCTTGAATTGTTCAGATTGTACTTCTCATTAATGCGTCCATTGTATACTACATCATTTAGATTGATATCCACTTCCAACAATTGATATTAGAATCAAAGCAAATTATTTTTGGTGTTTCAATTTTTGCGGTAAGCTTTCTACATAATTTTACTGCATAATCCTTGGCAACCAAAAAAACTATTTTATTTTACCATTGTATACTACATCATTTAGATTGATATCCACTTCCAACAATTGATATTAGATCGTGCTTCAATTTCATGATTGTATAACATGGATTGGGTTTTCAAATGAAAGCAAATTGTTTTTGGTGTTTCAATTTTTGCGGTAAGTTTTCTGCATAATACTGCATAATTTTATTGCATAATCCTTGGCATGCCATTGATGTGTTTGTGAGATTGTATGAGTGCCGTTTCAAAAATAGGAGTTGTTTATGTTGCTCAATAGTGGTATAACTTAGATTGATATCCACTTCCAACAATTGATATTAGATCTGCATAATTCTCAAAAGAGTTCAGTAATTTAATTAAAACTTAGAAAATGGAATCTAGAGTGGAACCAGAACTCATGAGTCCTCATTTTCCGTTACTGCTATATTCTTTTAGAATTATCATTTTGATGCTGCCTATTTGTATTGCCACCGATTCATCAGTTCATTATTCTAAAGCATGTCCACTAATGATTCCTTCTAAAATCAAAACATGCATTATGGCAGTGATTAAATGCTCAAGAATTCCTGTTAAGAAATGGAGGGATAGGCTTAAGATTAACATATGAAATTTTATTTTTAGGCACAATTTAGATTTAAATTTCATTTGACATGCTATCAGTGTGCCTTGAAAATTATTTTGCCTTATTAACATTGTTCCTGAGAAATGTGAAGTATGTTTGCAGTATCACTAGGCTTCTCCATATGACCATCCTTTGTTCCTCCTCTCCCTCCCCTTTTCCCTTTTTCCCCTTGCAAATTCATGTGATCAAAATAAAACTATGTTACAATTTTTGCTAGGTATGAAGAACCTGCCACTTACTCATAGTTATGGTAGCATTAAGGCACTCACTAAAAGCATTAATAAGTCAGAGAGAGGACATGAACTTGTGATTGCTGTAAGTTGCATTCTTCTAGGTCTCTTCCTAAAACATTTCCCTGACTTATTTGTATTTTGCCTAGGCATGAATGTAGGAAGTAGCATGTTTTTATATGATATATTATTTTTTAAAGTACTGCACCTAAGGAATCTTTCATCAAATATTTTTTTTTTACCATATTTGTTTTGTATTATAGCCCATTAATAATAAAAAATAAACTACAATGCAAGTATAAACATGAAGATCCATAGGATCATTAGCATCATGTTTCTTAGAAAGCACATATTTTAACAAAAAAAAGATAGCTATCAGCCTATAAGTAAAGACAAGAAAATAAACTTTCTACATACAACAGTTATTGAGGAGCTAAAAGAGGCTAAAGTTACTATCTCTCAGCATAAATTTGAATTTGTTGATTACCGAACAATTGTGGATCGCTTTGACAATAACAAACAATTGATAGGTAGCCTAAAAATTCTCAAATTTATTTTGAAATAATTATGTTTCAAATTACTTAATCAACTTTATTTGCTGCAGACATCATTGGAAAGATAGTTGGTGTTGGACCACTAGAAAATGTTCGTGTTCAAGGATCTACTGTCCCAATGAGAAATGTAGATATCATGAATCCAGAGTAAGCTTTAGCATGTACATATGGATTCATTGCATAATACTACTTCAAACTCTTTATCACTTACATATTTGTTTGCCACAGAGAAATCAAAATAAGAATTACTCTCTGGGGACCAACATCAAATGAAATTGAGGACAATTTTTACACCAACAATCCAGGACCCTTTGTCATAATAGTGACATCTACTATTGTGAAAACATTTAGAGGTAATAACTTCTTTTAAACATATCTTTTCTTTTATGTAATAAACATATTTTTATTAAATACAGAGGAACACTATTTGTCATCTACATGTGCAACAAAAGTGTACATCAATTTAGAAATACCTGAAACTACAACATTGATTGATAGGTATTTAGATTTTCCATACCATACTTTTATTCTAATTTATTATTTTAAAAATAATCTTGATACTTTTATTTAGTACAATACAATCTTCATATCAAATAATTATTCGCTATGTTTTGATTTAAATCTTTTACCATCAAAGAAATGTGGAAAAGACTGAAATGGAAGGCATTCCTCTACAATTCAAGCAAGAAATATTAGTTGAAAAAAGAATCACACAAAATAGAAGAACAATCAAGCAAATAACATCCTTGGAATGGACGTCAAATGATCAGGTACTCAACATTTTTTCCCAATAACGTTAGACCAATAATATATTTAGTTCTCAATAAGCTTAACACTAAATACATTTCTTTTTTCCTTTTATATTGTAGGAAAATGTCTTCACATGCCTTGCAACAATTGAAAATATTGAAAAAAACTTTGGATGGTACTATATTGGATGCGCAAAGTGCAACAAAAAAGTTAAATTTGAAAATGATTTTTGGTGCAGCCATTGCAAAAGTAACTCTAATTTTCCAATTCCAAGGTAAAATATAAATTACCAATTTTAGAATCATTCAATATATGTAAACATAAAACAAAAAAATATATATTTATCAAACAAAAATGAAACAAATTATATATTTATACATGCAGGTATAGAATTCAACTCAACGTTGATGATGGAATAGAGCGTGCCGTATTTATTTTGTTTGACAGGAAAGCTGAAAAATTACTTCACACAACAGCAAGAAAACTATCAAGCAAATATGCAACTATAAGACCATACAATTAGCATATATAATCTTCATTTAATTTGAAAAGAATATACAAAATTACATTTAATATTTTATCAGATGAATGCGAACTCCACCCTACCAAATGAAATAGAGAAGCTCATTAGAAAAACATTTGTGTTCCAACTAAAGCTTAACGACTATAATTGGAAGGAAGGATGGGAATTATATACAATTGAAAAGGTGTTTGACAACATTTCAAATGACGAAACGGCAATGAAACTTGATCATATTACAACAGTAAGCTGTCGACTATTACAAACTTAAGCCTATTTGCAAATCCAAATATTATGTTTTAAACCACATATTGTGTTTTAGGAACCATTGCAAAATGATGAAATCAAGGAAACTCCAGATTAGACTTATGTCAAAAACACATTTGAAGTATTTGATACAAAACCATCCACAGGCGCAGATAATGATCCAGCTGACCCACCCAAAACAAAAACAAAAAAAACCAAATGGTGATATCACAACAGTAAGCTTTCTACTTCTACATTTATTTGCAAATTCATTCAAAAAAAAATCTACTATGTGCTTTAATAAACATTCTTTGGTGTAGGAAGCATTGGAGAATTATGAAGTCAAGAAAAATGCAGACCAAACTTCTGAGAAAAGCAAATTTGAAGTTTTGGATACAAAACCATTAACAAGCACAAATAATGATGAAAAAAGATCAAAACAAGAACACAATAATGGTGTCATCCCATCAATGAGTTATGCCTCTAATGTTGAAGATGCAGAACCAAGTGATGATAACATGTTCCTTCGAGATCTAATCAATTGTCAGAAAGCTACAAAACACAAGTCATCAAAAAAGAAGAAGCTTCAAAGACGCAAATGATATTGGACTTTTATATTTTTTTCCCTTTATGAACTTATTTCAAGGTTCTATTATATCTTCATATTGTCCCAAAAAAGTCTAATAAAAGACTTTGCTTCATTAATAATAAAAGTTTTTTGGAAAATCAAATTGGTGTCCAATTAAGCACTAGCACTAATAAAATCAATACCAGCCACCACCTATACCTACTCCTATTACATAAAATTCACTCATTTAAGTTTAATTACAAAGTGACCAGCTTTTGCACATGGAAACCTTACACAGCTTGAACAGTGGAAACAGTGTTCTTCAATTTCTCACTATCATCTTCAATAGCGGTGCCCCAAATGGATCCGATCTCTTTGAAAGTAGCAGAGCCCAATAATTCAATGATCTTTCATGCAATACCAAAACGGATTGCTTTGGCAATTCCTTCTTGGTCAGTGAAAGAAAACAGAGGAAGATAGATCACAAGGAAGCTGAAAGCAGTAGTTGACCTTTTTTTTGGATGGAAAGCAATAGCTGAACTTGAAATACCAAACGTGGGAGCAGGTATAGTTTGAAGTTGCTCCGAAGCAACGTTTTGGCCTTTGAATAGGGGATGACTCTGCGTCACAAATAATGTTTTTAATTTTATTATAATATTTACAATAATAAGGTTATGCATTATGCCCGTAATTAATAAAAGTAATGTTCATTGTTCAGTATGCTATTACCTTTTTATAATTTTCATATGAAAGCTAAATTTTAATTCTTTTATCAGTTACGGAGTAAATTGCATCTTATCTTAAATGATGCTAAAGCCCCATTTGATGTAATTTACTTTGCTGCACTCTCTAAGGATTTAATATTGTGCGTTCCTGCAATGAAGAGGTTGCTCAGGCAATTATATTTGCATTAATGGATCGAAGTGCATCAGATTTGAGGGAGACCCTAATTCAACTTCTACCTTTACACCTTCATCTTCTATACACACATACAATATATATATATATATATATATATATGCCAAAAAAAAAAAAAAAAAACCAAATGAACACTGAACAGTCAAACATAATTTACAGCATTTAAGATTTATAGAGAAGGGTATATTAAAGGCTTCTATTAAAAAAAAAAAAACCCAAAAAAAATAATTACAAATAATTGCAAATAAATTCAACAATCACTCATCCATACAACAATCAAAACACTATAAATTAAAAAACCAATAAAAAAATCCACACCAAAAATAGCATAAAAATACACTCTCCACAATCACAAAAATGAGCATGCAACATGAATTACCGACAGATTTATTGCCCGAAATATTTTCCAATGTTGGAAGACAATCGCCAAAATTTTTAGGCAACATCAAAATCAGGTACAAAACTTTAAATTCAAATCTCATGTTTGTTACTTTCACATGAACTGGCCTCTTTTTCTCTACTAATCACAATCAACCACATCCAAAATTGTGGCACAAAATATTGAAATCTTATATTTTCTTTTTTTATTAACTTTTTACTATGAAGTAGTGCGCAATTCTATAATCATCGTTATATTTTTAAAACAAAAAATATTTATAGCTTCATCACTCAAATATTGCAATTAAAAAAAAAATATATTTATACACTCCCTAGGGGCGCTGAACAGATGCAGAGTTTTTCTTTATGCCTACGGCCCTTCACATTAAAGTTTCCTGCGTTAGACAGATGGTGTATTCCAAAGTCATGACATGAATGATGTTACAGTCAGTGTGATGCAGATATATATATATATATATATATTTTTTTTTTTTTTTCTCTTTCTCATTACAATGTTGATCCATAATCCCAAGTTTCAATTTTCTCTTTTTATTAACTTTTAACCATGAAGTAGTGTGCAATTCTATAGTCATCATTATATTTCTAAAACAAAAAATATTTATAGCTTCATCAATTAAATATTGCAATTAAAAAAAAAAAAGTTTATACACTCCTTAGGGGCCGAACAGATGCAGAGTTTTTCTTTATGGCTATGGCCCTTCACATTAAAGTTTCCTACGTTACACAGATGGTGTATTCCAAAGTCGTGACATGAATGATGTTACATAATTAGTGTGATGTGGATCTCTCTCTCTCTCTCTCTCTCTCTCTCTCTCTCTCTCTCTCTATATATATATATATATATATATTTTTTTTTTCTTTCTCATTACAATGTTGATCCATATATCCCAAGTTTCAATTTTCTCTTTTTATTAACTTTTTACTATTAAGTAGTGCGCAATTCTACAGTCATTGTTATATTTCTAAAAGAAAAAATATTTATAACTTCATCAATCAAATATTGCAATTCTGATGATAATAATGTTCATGTATAATTCTTAGTATATGATTATTGTCATGTTTTGTCACCAATTCATTTTTTCTAACACATTAGTTTCTTAATATGTGTTTTCGTTTTTTTAAAAACAGCTGCAAGCAATTCAATCGGCTAACCAAAAGGAAAAAAGTTCTTCACCACATCAATCTAACTGGACTACTCCAAAATCCCTTATTCCTTCGAAACGATGAAGAAAAACTCATTCATCAATGCTTTAGGGCTGGAAACAAACAAGAACTATTTTGGGTCGGAGCTCACAAATATTTTGTACAAGATCAAACTAAAGTGGGAAAGAAATCCTTCTTCAAGCAAACATAGAAGGAGACAAAAATGCAAAGTATGGACTGGCAATTGCGTTGTTATGCGAATCAAATGATGAAGGAATACAACTACTATTATCAATTCTAAACCAACCAGATGGAAAACAATTGCCACAAAACTATCGACAAATCCTTCGACATACAGTTTTTGGAACAAACACATTTCGCATCCCAAAAAACCAAGCATGCAAGAAAAATGGAGTGAGTCATTGGGATCGTGAATGCCCTTGCCCATATGGAAATGAATAATTACATGTAACATGCAAAATGTGCTCAATTGACTTGGAAATGTACAAATTAGCCAACCGAGTTTGGTAGAAATTATGTTTCCAAAAAGCATAATACAATAAAATTTCCTCATCCTATTTATAATACTAATCTCTATCTTTAAAGGAATAGATCTTTTTTATTATTAATATTTATTTAAAAAGACTTGCAACAACTTAATTACAGTCCTCTAAAGTTTTCACCTAGCATGACGCTAACTTCAAATTTATAAAATCCTTTCTATCTAATTTTAAGTTCATTAAATTTTACTAACTTGGGAAGATGGTTGATCAGCTCTAGACTAAATACAAGGCCAAGTATAGTTGTATCATTCCACATCTAATTCCAAGACAATACCTTCTATCATCATGAATCCTACAATATATTGTTTATACATATATAATGCAGATTAAGTAGTAATACATTCAAAAATATTTCGAATAATAACATGATCATAAAAAAAAAATAACCACGCGCAATGCGTGGGTCCACAACTAGTAATAATAATAATAATAACAAAAACTTAATTCAAGGGTTTTTTTTTTTTGGCTGAGAATTTAATTCCTTGAACCACAAACAAATGGTTATACATGATTGTCTAAAAAATTAAAAAAAAAAAAAAAAAGAGAAAAGGAACCGTACAAGATTATCAATACTATGGCTATGTTTGTTTTAGGTATAAATGATTTCCGGAAAATATTTTACACCCGGGTCCATGTTTTGCACCGCCTGAAAATAAAGTCAAACTGAAAATAGAATTCAGTTTGACCGAAAAAAATCCTTGCCAACCCGTAAAATCATTTCCGTTCCCATTTTACCTTCAAATGCTTTCCAGAATTACTCACTCCTCACACACTCCTCTCACACACGCACCAACCTCATTTCAACTCCAGCCCATGCACCAACCTCAACTCCACACACAGTCCGACGCCAAGCTCCGACCACCCAGCCAAGCCAAGGCTAGCCCAAATTGTGCCGCCCCCACCGCTACCCAGATCACGCCGCACCATCGAGATCACACCCCAACACCGGCTCATTCGCACCAAGATTGCACCCCATCATCGGCGAGATCGCACCCACTCAACCTCACCGCCATGCTCTATCGCTGCATGTCTCTGATCCACCACCGCCATCACCACCCCCGCCATCATCCAAGCTACCCTCCTCCATGAGCTTCGATCCACATCCAAGCTACCCTCTACCCACATAACTCAATCCCCATTTCAGCAAACCCACACCCACCTTGCCCGATCCACACCCACCCGATCTAGCTGCCGCCATCCTCTGTTGGTACCGATCTCTCTCTTTCCCGATCTGGCTGCCGCCGTCCTCCATTGATACCGATCTCTCTCTTTCCCGATCTATCTCTCACTCTTTCTTCCTCCTCTCACTGAGTATATTATGTATATATTGTGAATAAATGATTTTATTTTGATTTTTGGTTGTGTTAAGTGTATATTTTGAAATTTTCTGTTATAAAATTTGTTTGGAAGCTGAGAAAATGGCTGAGAAAATGTGAAGCATTTGTAGGAAAATAGCATTTTTAGAATGTTACCAAACACCAAAAATCGTTTTCCAAACTATTTTCCATTGCAGAACCAAACACTCGGATTTCATTTTCCTTACAGGAATTCATTTTCCCCTGCATTCATTTTACACTCGGAATTCGATTTACATCGAACTAAATGCAGCCTACGTATACAATGTAAAATAGTAAAGTATTATAAAAGTGCATTGAAAATTGGAAACCACATACTTTTTTTTTTATATGTTTACCAAAAAAAAAAAAAAAAACTTTTTTTTACATATACCCAGCAGGAGACCACATTCATTTACTCGATTGTCCATGCAAAACAAGTTATAAACCACAAAATATTTATTGAGTTGATCAATTGTCAAAACTCAAAAGCAAGAACTCTCAGAACTTTCAGCTACAAACTCATCTCAAACACAAACAGAGAGAGAGGCCACTAGAAGCTATGGTTCAGGCAGCGAGTCGGGGTGGCGAACGAGTGAGTCAGGGTGGATGCATTGCATGGTTGTAGCGTGACCGCATAAGGAATTTTTTTCTAATTATATTTGGGTTTTTTACTAAACCACAAAAATATTATTTTCTTTATCTTTATATATTAAGAGGATTTGAAAAGTTGGTAATTACTTTTTTGACTTCTGAAAATACCCATAATTTAATTAACGTATCATTATCCATAAAACATAACAAATGAGGCTAAAACCGTAAATAGACAAAAATTAAAAACAAAAAACCTACTTGGTAAAAGCTCCCCACTAAATAATAGATAGATACAAAGCTCCTACTTAACTTATCACCAAAAAAAAAAAAAAAAAATCCCACTACCCCATGTATGCGATCAAAACTACCCCATGTTGCTATTAAAAAAAAAAACTACTCCATGTTCTATAAAAAAAACTACCCTATGGGTTCTTATAAAAATCTACCCTACGGGTTCCTATATATAAAAAAAAAACACCCATGTCACATCAAAAAATAAAATAAAACTACATATATTGTGAATTAGTAACTCTATGAGACTATGACCTTTTTTGATGTGTGAACTATATGAAAGATGTTATAGAAAATTTTGTTATAAATGGCAAATTACGACACTAAACCCAAAAAAAAAAAAAAAGCCTCATCTTACATGTGATGAGTCTAGTTATTATTATTTTTATTTATTTATAAAAAATACTCCTTATTTGTAAAAGATTTTTGTTAATGTTGATTTGGGTTTTTTTTTAAAGTTGTTTTGTTGTTTGTATCTATTTGGAGGGGTTATGGGCAATGAGCTAGATGTTTAATTTTTGGTATCATTTGGTTTTTGGATTTTTATGAATTAAAATTCTAGGCCCAAATGAATTTCAAGAACAAGCAGTAGTTATTTTTTTCCTCAAAATCCTAGTGGAGGCCAGCAAGATTTTATGCAGGTAATTCAATGATGGGGGGAGCTTGTGTCCAATGGCAATTGGCCACTGGACACAAGCCATTCCCTTCAATGATTATCTGTAATAATAATAGCACCCTAAGAGCATCTCCAATAGATGCTCTATCTCTATTTTTTGGAGATAAAATGCTACTGTTCACACTCCAACCAGTTCTTTAATCACAAAACTTTTCCAAATTATTTTTGAAGTTGTCACAGTAGTTCTCTTAATTTAGAGAACACTATAGCAACTCTATACCCTTATTTTATTTTTAAAAAAATACCTGGCTAAATAAAAAAAATATTCTTTCTCTTTCCTCCTCTCTTCTTTGTTCATATGTCTCTCTCTCAAACGGTAACACAATCAAAACACAAACACAATCTAAAATCAGAAGAGAAACAACAGATCAAGAACAGGGAAAAATACAAATTTAATTAGAACAACAAATCTAAAATCAAAACAAAAACAATAGATCAAGAACATGAAAGCCTATCTAAGCTCCATTGTAACAACAAAGTGAAAAAGAAAAAAAAAAAGATAGACGAAGGCCAATCTCTCTACCGGCTGTGTGTGTGAGTGAAGTGAGATGAAGAGGAAAGAAAATAAAAAACAAAAAATGCAAACATAGAGGAGAAGTCAAAAGATCATTGTCGGCTGTGTGTGTGAAGTGAGCCGAAGAGGAAAGAAAGTAAAAACAAAAAGGAAGCACAGAAGAAGAGGAGAAAGAGAGAAGGAGGTTCTGGATCAAGTGGAAAGTAGAGATAAAAAAAGGAGAGGATGGAGATATATGGGTATATGTGTGTGGTGGAGAAAAAACAAGAGAAAAAAAAAGGAAACGCATGGATGAAAGAAAGGAAAAGAATAAGAAATGACTATTTAGAAATACTACCACAATATTTTCCCAATAAATTTTAAATAATTAGCTAATATTGGTGAGTAAAAATATAATTTCAACTGTGAGTTTAAATTAGAACTAGTAACAACTTTCCACATAAGATTTTGATGTAATTCTTGTGAAAGTATTGCAAAAAATATTGTGAATATAACACTTTTCATTGAAAAATATAATTGTTAGTAATGAATATAGAAAGAATAAATGATGATAAAAAAAGAATAAAGAATGAATGAAGAAATAATATTTAAATGAGATAGAGAATAGGATGGAGAATCTGTTGGAAAGTGTATTTGAAAAAGTGGATAGCTAAAATGTAAAAGTCACTGTTCATTCTCTAAACAGTGAACCCCCCTCCCTGCGCCCCCGGCGGGCCCCCCAGCTCCGCCACAAGTTGTTTTTCTTCACCTTTCGCATGGCCCAATTTCATTAGGTTATATATGCTTTTATTAGTGGGAATAATAGATAGGAGACAAAGTGGCAGAAAAAGCAAGTTTGAATAACCTGCCAAGCCTAAAGAGAATATACCGTCCTGCATTACCCTCTCTGCCTTTCCTTCCATGATACAGATTGAGGTACAGACTACAGAGTAAACAATTAACAGAGATGCCATTTGATTCCTACAGTGCTAAGAAGAGCAAATGAAGGGTGCATCCACTAATCAAGTTTTCAGTTCAAAATTCGTCTCTTGGTAAGTCATAAAAATGTTCAAATTCTGATCCTTAGCTTAAAACCTTTGTGCTCCTCTAAACAATATGCTAACGCCCCTGATTTTTCCCAAAAGTGCTTAATTTTCGATATAAATTCCTTTCACAATTGAGAGTTGACTAAGTCTTGACAGAAACTACTGAGCTTATTGTTGGAATTTTGGCCAGTTTTGAGTTTATTCATTGACAAAATTGGACTTTTCTTCAAATGAAATTAGGACAGTAAAGAAATTGATGCTTCAATCAAGTAGCTGTGAGTTGTGACTTTTTTCTTTTCTCCAGAAATAGTAGTTGGAACTTGATACCTTTAACTAAAATTGGTTTGAATTTGATTAATTTAAGATTTGACTGCTGATACTAAGGTTAGGCCATTTTGGGGTTTCAATGTTTTCTTGTGAAATTGAGGGTTCTAATATGGAGTTCAAGTCCTTAATCACTGGTTTGGAACAATAATTTGCAAGGTGAAAGTAAATGTTGTATTAATTTCAAGTTAATCTGTTGTTAACGGCTTATTTGCCCTAAATTAAGTGATTTTTAGACTTACAAGTGTTGTTTTCTCAAATTATTCGATTCCTTGGAACTCTCACTTGAAGATATATCATATATGGCTGGGAAACTGGTGTCTGATGTGATGCCAATTTCAAATGTCACTTTTAATTAAATAGGATTTTTTCTAGATTGGAAATTTTCCATAATAGGCCTTAAATTTCTAATATTTGGATACATATGGAAATTAAAGTCTTTTTCTTTTAATCTCATATCATGGGATTTGTTTTGATTGTAATTTGAGAACGATTAGGAATTTTGTTGATTAAGGGTTATACATATAATCGTTACAATAAGAGGGGAGGAAATTTGAACTCTATACCATTGAGTCTTAAGACTTTTGAACTATTGATCAAGTTTTAAAATGGAGTTTTATTTACAAAAGAACAGGATTTATATCGTTCAACTTTTGAACCTAATGTTTATTATTATTGAACGGTTTTAGACCCCTTTACAAAAAAAATGCTCATAAAAACTAAATTCAATCCTAACTACTATCCATCAATTGCAAGTGTAGACAGCAGCTCAATTGAATCAACTTGTATATTCCTGAAACACTCAACAAAATGCATAAACGCATGTGTGACAGAAAAGAGTAAAACAACAGAGTAAAACAACAGGTATAACATTCTTGTAAGATTCACACAACACATAATAAAGACATATATTAATGAACAACTCATGAATATAAATCAATAAGCAGTGAATCATGAAACAACAAGAATCAAGTAAAAGATCATGTATATCAGTCAATGTTACTCCCCCTAACATGAATATTCCAAAAAAAATGATATACAAAGTGAAGCACCTAGATACAATCTATAAAACTCCACAAGCTCCTCAAAACAAAAAAAATCTCCCCCTAACTACAAAAACCCCTCTACAAGTCAAAACTCTACTCCCCCTTTTTTGTGACGGAATGCCAAAGGGCAATCACAATCCATCATCAAAAGGAGGTGGTGAGGGCGAACGCAGATGCGCCAGATCAGCACGCAAAGCACGGATCTCGTCAAATAAGTCCACCAAAAGCTGACCATGAGCCGCCTGAACGGTCATGACAGTCTCCAAAGTACAACGGATATCAAAGTCATCCGATGGAGGTGGAGGAACAGCAGCAGCATCAGGATCAGGAACAGCCTCACCAGCAGGACCTGTAGAAGAAGGGGGAGGAGGTGCGGACTGTTAGGTCACAATTCGAATGACCCCTTGTGATTAACCCTAATTAATTAATTTAGCCAAGTAATTAATTAATCAATTAATCATGCAATTTTATGGAAGCACAAACAAATCACCAAATACTAAATATGCAGCGGAAAATAAATAACACGGTGATTTGTTTACGAATGGGGAAAACCCTAATGGCAAAAACCCCACCGGGTGATTTTCAGGTCACCACTCCCGAAACTCCACTATTATCAAATCAAGCGGTTACAAGTAAAGGAATCCCAAGTACCTTACCAACCTACAGTTGAACCCTTACCCCAATACCCAATTGGACTTGATCTGTAGTGACAATTTCCACCTTTGATGCACGGCTCCCAAGTACGTGACTAACCAATGCGCGGATCCCAGTACGCGACTTCAGAACACCAACTTGAGGAAGAATGGTTGGCTGCAAAGTTCTTCAGTTCATCCACGTGATGAATAGCAGGAAGATGCTTGGTTACAAAACCCTATGGTGCAAAGACACAGCAACTTCTTGATGAAGGATGAACTAGGTCAAGAACTTCGTCTGTTGAGCACAATTTGCATAAACAGAGATTGCTCAATGATAATACAACTTGTGTCACCCAAAACGGCTCTTAAAATAATCCTTTTATATGTTTAGGGTTAGAAGAAAAGAAGCCCCAAAAACATATTCACGGATCCCAAGAAAATCAGATTGGAATTCTGACTTTTTAAATCTCGACAGATAGCAGGTGTCGAGGTAGCTATCGAGAGGTGTCGAGCTTTAAAAATTCTGCACTTCAACTTGCTTTTTCTTGGACAGACTTGATGGCTTCAACACTTGATCTTGAAACATGGTTTCTTGAAGTATTAAAAACACCTAGATCTACCCAATTACAAGTAAAGTGCGTTTTGTCAAAGGATTAGCCAATTTACATAAATAAGTAAGACATATGTTCTTAGCATGTGAAACACATATGTCCTAACAATCTCCCCCTTTGGCAATCCGTGACAAAACCACAACAAACAAATGAGCATATGAGAGAAGTCATAAATCACTCAACTCATATTCACTTGTTGAATACAATAAAATCTATCCTAACACAAACTCTTGAAAAACTTTGCAAGAAGAGAGTTTATGGCAAGTAGACTTTAACAACCTGTATTTCTGAAACACTTTAAACAAAACTCATCAAGGCATCTTGTGTGAAACAGAAATTAATAGATTGCATACAATAAAAGAACATGTGTATAAAGATAGAAAAGAAACAACACATGAAGAGAGAGGTGAAAGAAACATACATCCACATATATAAGAGAATAAGTATCATGTATGTAAAACTGGTCACAAGACCTCATATACAAGAACAATGTATCTAAAAAGATAAGAAAAGAAAAGATACATATAGCCTCACTACATCCCTCAAAAGTATCAACACTCCCCCTATCAAAAATGTCCTATACTAACTCTCCCCCTAAGATGACTACTCTCATAACCCAAAACTACTCCCCCTTTTTGTCACGAGTGACAAAGGGTAGAGTGTCATGCAGACATCTCATCGGCAGAGCTAGCATCTCCATCATCATCATCATCCTCATCATCATTCTCATCCTCAGAATCTGAAGCTACTGGAGTAGGTGGTGAAGGAGTAGCCTCTGGAGCAAAACCGCCCATGGTCGCCTGGCGTCGTGCAATACGACCCACACGAACATTCACTTGATACAACTCAGCAGAGAGTGTATCAAGACGAGTGTCCATGCGCTGCAGCTGCGCCATGATATCACCAAGGGATACATCGCTCGAAGAGGAAGAAGGAGCAGATGTAGATGAAGCTGATCTGGATGGTGCTGAACGGGAGGGAGGAGTGGCACCAGGCTGTCTCGACCTCAACTGTGCCTCACTACGTTTTACGGTAGCGGCATCTATGGCAGATATGTGTGTGAAGTGGTCGGACACAGGGAAGGGAACAGAAAAATGGCGTAGAATCCGCGTGATAGCAGAAGGAAAGATGAGCTTATCACGAGACGCCGAATCAAGATAAACATCTATGATAGACCGGATGAAGTGAGAAGGGAAGTCTATGGTCAAGTGCTCAAGTAGAGAGAGCAGAAATCGAGCACGAGGCTCTGTGATAGAGTTATAGTGAGAAAGAGGATGGAGAAAAAAAGTCATCACCATGTTCATGAATCTAGGACCTTTAGCAAAAGGCCTACATGAAGTGAACTGATGCTCACCCCAATCAGCAAGACGCTGACAGAAGGCAGAGATGAGCTCTTCTTTGGACACAGTCCTCAGACGCTCACAAGAGGGATAATCAGGAAACTCTATCCTAGGTACCCTAAGCACATCCGCAACAAGCTGCGGTGTGACAGGAATGCGCATATCTCGAACGCAAGTAATGAAGAGAGGTACAGAAAGATCAATCCCGTGGATGTTGGAGTAAAACTCCTGTATCAACACGAGAGGGCAAGTGACCGGGATGTCACACAGTGACCCCCATCCCCTACTGTGAATGACAGAAGGAAGGTCAGTATCAGCGAAGTCCGCCAGAATGACTTGGCGTTCCGAATGAACACCTCGTCTAGAAAAGTTCTCAGTAAATGCCTTTTGGGCATCTCCATCACGGAACCGAATGTGAAAAGGAGCAGAATCAGAGGATGAAGATGCTCTAGAACGCAGAGGGTTCCGAGCAGGAGTAGATTTACGTTTGGGTGCCATAGACACTACTTAACGTAAAAGAATGAGAAAGAGATAGAGAGGGAGACAAGCAGAAAAGTCCCAAATCAGTTCAAATATGACAGATATATGAACAAAAAGTACGTATGCATGGGAATGCATGAACATATGACATGCAAAGCAGAAATATCATCATGGGCTCAGCCCAATCCATTCCTAACAGCATATAAACAAAGTACTCACATCTAAATGCATGAAAATATCATTATAATGCACATGAAATGCAATGTATGACATTTTGAAATCATTTAAGTCCAAACCCAACCCAAAATTTCAATAAAAACTTAGCAATTTTGAAAAACCCCAAATTTTTATGAAAAATCCCAAAACTAGGTTTTCAAAACATGAAATGCATGAAAATGAAAGGGAAAAGGTGATCTTACCAAGAGATTGAAGCAAGAATGAGCAAGATCCAAGTGAGATTGAAGATTTGAGTGAGAAAAGCAGTTGGAGAAGTTGAAACGCCTCGGACAGATCGAGTGAGATCGAGAGAAATGAGAGAAAAATCGCGAACAGCGCTTAAATAGGCACCTCAGTAATTCTCGACAGCTGAGGTGTCGAGAGGTATCGAGGATGCTGTCGAGGAAGGTATCGAGGAATAAGCCGTCGACAGATGAAGGTAACGAGATGTATCGAGGAATAAGACAAATTTCAGACACATGAATCTCGATCGATCGACAAGGTATCGAGAAGCTGTCGAGAGGACAGAAACTTTCTCGATCGATCGACCAAGTGTCGAGGGAAGTGTCGAGATTGCGATAAGAAAAGCTTGAGAATCTCGACAGATGACCAGGTATCGAGAAGGTGTCGAGGAAGGTGTCGAGACACAGAAAAAGAGCAGTTTTTCGAGAAGGGAAAAACACAGACATGAATGCAATCCAACACACATCTCTAACAAGGATCCACTCAACATATGAACCTCTCAAAACATCTCTCAACAAGAAATTAAGCACAAAGATCATGCAAAACACACACACACACTAAACAAGTCTAACCAATTTTATATTTCAAAAACAAGTTATGACAGTTTAGTGAGCATACACTAGCATATGTAAACACTTGTGATGGCCAAATCACATTGTACCTGCACATGTATCAAAAGTAGCAAAGAATATTGCGTGTTGTGTGTGAAAAACATCGCAAGATTGCATATGTGTATAGATGTTATGACGATCTGAGATATAAGTAAATAACTTTTAACTCACACACAATCATAACTGTTTGATGGGGACTATCACCTTCAAGGTACATCCTATAACTCCCACATCTCCTAGAAAACACGCTTGCAATCATATTTAAAGCATCTTTAATCTTTTTGCTTTATATTTTCTTTGCATATTTTTCTTTTAAGCATTATCATGCATGGGCATAAAAAGAGAGAAAAGAAATACCCAAGATGTTAAGCATTTGACATCGCAATTTTGCTATGCCGAAGCATACGAATGTCTTTGACACTGCACTTTTGCTATGCCGAAGCATACAGGTGTCATACTATGATTGGCGGGTAACAGTGGTGAGATGGTTATTAATGCCTTTCTCTTAGGATTTTCTAGTCCTACCCGTCAAAAAGAGTGATATGAGTGTTAAGTTTAAAGAGATAACCTAATCTTACTCATCACAAACAAGAGCCACAAAGCTCACTTGCTTAGTTGTGCATAGAGATGCTCATCTAAGCTACAAAAGATACAAAGTTTAGAAACTTTGTTTCATTGGCCACCCAAGGTACACAAATACCAAAGTACACAAAACACACACTGTTTTTGTATTTTTCTGATTTTTCAAATTTTTTTTTTTTTATTTTTATATCAAAAACAAAATAAACAAAACTGAAAATAAACAAACAAAAACATGTTAAACAAAGCAAAGCAAAAACTAGACTCAAATGCATGAGGAAGAAGGACAAGAGAAGGAGATCAATCCATGGAGATGACACCAATGTTTTGACGAAGAAATTCAAAACGTTTGCTGTCAAGAGGTTTGGTGAACAAATCAGCTTTCTGATCATCAGTGTGGATGAACTCAAGAGTGAGAGTACCATCTTCGACAAGCTCCCTAATGAAGTGATGTCGTATCTCTATGTGTTTGGTTCTAGAATGTTGAACCGGATTTTTCGAGATATTGATGGCACTGGTATTGTCACAGTAAATAGTGAGATGCTCTTGACAAATACCATAATCATGGAGGAGTTTTTGCATCCAGAGGAGTTGGGTGCAACAGCTACCAGCAGCAATGTATTCAGCTTCTGCAGTGGATAAGGAGATGGAGTTCTGCTTTTTGCTCATCCAAGAGACAAGATTGTTACCCACATAAAAGCAACCCCCCGAGGTACTCTTTCTATCATCAGCATTTCCAGCCCAATCGGCATCAGAGTACCCAGCTAAGACACCATTAGTGTCCTTGCTATACCACACACCGAACTCAGCAGTGGTTTTGACATACTTTATAATTCTTTTTAAAGCAGTCATGTGTGATTCTTTGGGGTTAGCCTGATATCTAGCACACACACCAACACTATAACTAATGTCAGGTCTACTAGCAGTAAGGTAAAGAAGACTACCTATCATGCTTCTATAGAGGGAATGATCAACACTTTTGCCTAACAAGTCTACAGTGAGTTTGACATTAGGGCTCATAGGGGTTCTAACAGAACTAGCAGAATCCAAACCAAATTTTTTCACAAGATTCTTAGCATATTTAGATTGAGAGAGAAATATACCTGAGTCTTGTTGGCGAATCTGCAATCCGAGGAAGTGAGTCAGCTCTCCAATCATGCTCATCTCGAACTCGGCTTGCATGAGTTTTGAGAAGCCATGAGCCAGTTCATCCTTAGTCGACCCAAAGATGATATCGTCAACATAGACTTGAGCAACTATTAACTCCCCACTTTCCCTTTTGATGAAGAGGGTTTGATCAGCCTTTCCTCTTGTGAACCCATGTGACACAAGATATTGTGTGAGTCTATCATACCAGGCTCTAGGAGCTTGCTTCAACCCATAAAGTGCCTTTTTAAGGTACAGCACATGATCTGGAAAGTGTGGATCAGTGAATCCTTTTGGTTGAGCCACATAGACATCCTCTTTAAGTAACCCATTCAGGAAGGCAGTCTTTACATCCATCTGATAGAGCTTGAAGTTCAGTTGACATGCTAGGGCAAGAAGAATTCTGATTGACTCCATTCGAGCAACTGGGGCAAATGTCTCATCATAGTCTACTCCTTCCATTTGTGAGTATCCTTGAGCCACAAGTCGAGCTTTGTTGCGAATCACATTTCCTTCTTCATCAGTCTTGTTGCGGAATATCCACTTTGTACCGATGATGTGTTCTCCTTCCGGTCTGGGCACTAGAGTCCAAACATCATTCCTCTGAAATTGGAGTAATTCATCATGCATTGCTTCAACCCAACTTTCATCTTGTAGTGCTTCCTCAACTTTCTTAGGTTCAACCTGTGACAAGTAGCAGGAATAAGACACAAAGTTAGCAACACATTTATCAACTGTACGTTTCCTTAATGTGAGTTCATTCATGTCTCCCACAATGACTTCTGGAGGATGATTTAATTTGATTCTGGATGAAGGTCCCTTCTTTTCTGAAGATTCAGACTCTGGTGAAGTGGGTAAGTCTGCAGGGTCTTCCACAATACTGGGAGTACCAGGAGTACTTGGAGAAGCAGGTTCTTGTTCAGTAATGTCTTGAACTTCCCTAGGCTCAGAAGGAAGAATTTCCTTGGGAAGTCCCTCAGTGCCTTTCTCAGAACTTGACTCTGAAGACTCATCAATGACGACATTTACTGTCTCCATTACCTTCATAGTTCTTTTGTTGTACACTCGATAAGCCTTGCTTGTAGAAGAGTAACCAAGAAATATGCCTTCATCACTCCGGGAGTCAAACTTTCCCACATTCTCTCTATCCTTGAGAATGAAGCAGGTACTTCCAAAATTCTGAAGTACTTCACATTAGGCTTCCTTCCTTTCCACAACTCATAGGGAGTCTTTTTGGTACCGGGTCTGAAGTATACCCTATTTACTGTATGACACGCAGTGTTCACAGCTTCTCCCCACAGATTTCTAGCCACATCTTTGTTATGCAGCATGGCTCTAGCCATCTCTTGAATAACCCTGTTCTTCCTTTCTACCACACCATTTTGCTGAGGGGTAATAGGAGCAGAGAATTCTTGAGATATACCCGATCTTGTGCAGAAGGATTCCATGTATGAGTTCTCGAATTCCTTCCCATGGTCACTCCGAATTCGATCAATCTTCAGGCTCTTTTCATTTTGCAGTCTTGTGCATAAAGCTTCAATGTGCTCAGGAGCATCAGACTTGGATCGTAGTAGAATGACCCAAGTGTATCTGGTGAAGTCGTCTACCACAACCATAATGTATCTCTTACCCCCAAGATACTCAGTTCTGGTTGGACCCATAAGATCCAAGTGCAACAGCTCCAATGGTCTGGATGTAGCTGTTGTTTGAGTGCCTGGATGCTTAGCTTTTGTCTGTTTTCCAAGCTGACATGGTCCACACACCACATTGCTGATTCTACTTAGCTTTGGTATCCCCAAGACTGACTCATGTTTAGATACAATAGATAGATGCTTGTAACTAGCATGTCCCATTCGTTGATGCCACAGATCTTCATTAGGCAGACGAATACTATTGCACACAATATCAGCATCAGGAACCAATCCATAACAGTTGTCCAAAGTACGAACCCCACTAATGAGTTTCTTTCCAGATTCATCCATGACAAGACACTTCCCTTTTGAGAATAGCACCATGAAGTCTTGATCACATATCTGACTAATGCTCAATAGGTTCACCCTTAGACCTTCTACATAAAGGACATTCGCAATGTCTGGCAGTCCTGGCAGAGATATAATCCCTTTCCCTTTAATTTGTGACTTGCTTCCATCTCCAAAGGTAACATTGCCACCTTTCTTAGACTCAAAGATCTTGAAGAGAGATCTGTCTCCAGTCATGTGTCGTGAGCAGCCACTGTCAAGATACCATAGACATGTGTCCATTACCTTGAATGCAGACTTCATCATGAAACATACTTCATGCTTAGATGATAAATCAGAAGGAATGGTTCTTTCTCTCAACTGCCTTTTATGAGCTAAGCCTATAACTTTCACTCTTCTCAGACGAACTCCTTTGCACATTTTCATTCTGAGACAGTCTAGTTTCTTCTTAGCAAAACTGAGATCTTTTCCAATAGTCATCATAAAAGAATTCAAATAACTTTTAGACTTGTATTTTCTGAGACACTCAAGCAAATAGTGATTAGAAAAACAAGATGTATTTGAAAACACAGATCTCATTAAGCAGGTTTTAGCCAATGACAACAGGGGTCAATGGATCAACACAGCAAAGATTAACTCCTAATCAGAGTGTGCCCGCTCTGATACCACTTGTTAGGTCACAATTCGAATGACCCCTTGTGATTAACCCTAATTAATTAATTTAGCCAAGTAATTAATTAATCAATTAATCATGCAATTTTATGGAAGCACAAACAAATCACCAAATACTAAATATGCAGCGGAAAATAAATAACACGGTGATTTGTTTACGAATGGGGAAAACCCTAATGGCAAAAACCCCACCGGGTGATTTTCAGGTCACCACTCCCGAAACTCCACTATTATCAAATCAAGCGGTTACAAGTAAAGGAATCCCAAGTACCTTACCAACCTACAGTTGAACCCTTACCCCAATACCCAATTGGACTTGATCTGTAGTGATAATTTCCACCTTTGATGCACGGCTCCCAAGTACGTGACTAACCAATGCGCGGATCCCAGTACGCGACTTCAGAACACCAACTTGAGGAAGAATGGTTGGCTGCAAAGTTCTTCAGTTCATCCACGTGATGAATAGCAGGAAGATGCTTGGTTACAAAACCCTATGGTGCAAAGACACAGCAACTTCTTGATGAAGGATGAACTAGGTCAAGAACTTCGTCTGTTGAGCACAATTTGCATAAACAGAGATTGCTCAATGATAATACAACTTGTGTCACCCAAAACGGCTCTTAAAATAATCCTTTTATATGTTTAGGGTTAGAAGAAAAGAAGCCCCAAAAACATATTCACGGATCCCAAGAAAATCAGATTGGAATTCTGACTTTTTAAATCTCGACAGATAGCAGGTGTCGAGGTAGCTATCGAGAGGTGTCGAGCTTTAAAAATTCTGCACTTCAACTTGCTTTTTCTTGGACAGACTTGATGGCTTCAACACTTGATCTTGAAACATGGTTTCTTGAAGTATTAAAAACACCTAGATCTACCCAATTACAAGTAAAGTGCGTTTTGTCAAAGGATTAGCCAATTTACATAAATAAGTAAGACATATGTTCTTAGCATGTGAAACACATATGTCCTAACATTGACAAAATTGGACTTTTCTTCAAATGAAATTAGGACAGTAAAGAAATTGATGCTTCAATCAAGTAGCTGTGAGTTGTGACTTTTTTCTTTTCTCCAGAAATAGTAGTTGGAACTTGATACCTTTAACTAAAATTGGTTTGAATTTGATTAATTTAAGATTTGACTGCTGATACTAAGGTTAGGCCATTTTGGGGTTTCAATGTTTTCTTGTGAAATTGAGGGTTCTAATATGGAGTTCAAGTCCTTAATCACTGGTTTGGAACAATAATTTGCAAGGTGAAAGTAAATGTTGTATTAATTTCAAGTTAATCTGTTGTTAACGGCTTATTTGCCCTAAATTAAGTGATTTTTAGACTTACAAGTGTTGTTTTCTCAAATTATTCGATTCCTTGGAACTCTCACTTGAAGATATATCATATATGGCTGGGAAACTGGTGTCTGATGTGATGCCAATTTCAAATGTCACTTTTAATTAAATAGGATTTTTTCTAGATTGGAAATTTTCCATAATAGGCCTTAAATTTCTAATATTTGGATACATATGGAAATTAAAGTCTTTTTCTTTTAATCTCATATCATGGGATTTGTTTTGATTGTAATTTGAGAACGATTAGGAATTTTGTTGATTAAGGGTTATACATATAATCGTTACAATAAGAGGGGAGGAAATTTGAACTCTATACCATTGAGTCTTAAGACTTTTGAACTATTGATCAAGTTTTAAAATGGAGTTTTATTTACAAAAGAACAGGATTTATATCGTTCAACTTTTGAACCTAATGTTTATTATTATTGAACGGTTTTAGACCCCTTTACAAAAAAAATGCTCATAAAAACTAAATTCAATCCTAACTACTATCCATCAATTGCAAGTGTAGACAGCAGCTCAATTGAATCAACTTGTATATTCCTGAAACACTCAACAAAATGCATAAACGCATGTGTGACAGAAAAGAGTAAAACAACAGAGTAAAACAACAGGTATAACATTCTTGTAAGATTCACACAACACATAATAAAGACATATATTAATGAACAACTCATGAATATAAATCAATAAGCAGTGAATCATGAAACAACAAGAATCAAGTAAAAGATCATGTATATCAGTCAATGTTACTCCCCCTAACATGAATATTCCAAAAAAAATGATATACAAAGTGAAGCACCTAGATACAATCTATAAAACTCCACAAGCTCCTCAAAACAAAAAAAATCTCCCCCTAACTACAAAAACCCCTCTACAAGTCAAAACTCTACTCCCCCTTTTTTGTGACGGAATGCCAAAGGGCAATCACAATCCATCATCAAAAGGAGGTGGTGAGGGCGAACGCAGATGCGCCAGATCAGCACGCAAAGCACGGATCTCGTCAAATAAGTCCACCAAAAGCTGACCATGAGCCGCCTGAACGGTCATGACAGTCTCCAAAGTACAACGGATATCAAAGTCATCCGATGGAGGTGGAGGAGCAGCAGCAGCATCAGGATCAGGAACAGCCTCACCAGCAGGACCTGTAGAAGAAGGGGGAGGAGGTGCGGACCTAGAAGGCTCAGACCTAGGGTGTTTAGAGCCAGCTCGAAGGTGAGCAGCCCTCTATCTAAGAAAAGACGCACCTATAGGAGCAATCACATGAACGGGCTCAGAGGAAGGGAAGCCACCAAGATCAAGATAAAGCAGAATCCTATGAATGAAAATAGGATGAACAAGAGCATGAGCAGAGGATGAACTCCTATAAACATCGTTCAAAGAACGAAGAAATAAATGGGAAAAACTGATAGGAGCATCAGTAACCAGAGCGTACAAAAATACACACCTCTCGAGAGGAATGGTGTGAACATGAGATATGGGCCAGATAGAATGACAAGCTATCCTAAAGAAAAGATAGTGCAACCCAGAAAGCTCAGCAGAGGTGATCCTAGGATCAGAACCCCACTGGATAGAAGTCCCAGTGATATAAGACAAGACATCACTCAACTCGGGAGACACATCATAAGGAAAGACAGGATTCTGGACCAAAGGTACCCCTAGAGCATCAGCCACTACCTTGGGAGTAATGGTGTACTCTACGCCTCGTATCCAACTATTTACCAAAGTGTTGGAATCATAGATGCGGATAGAGATGTTCGAAAAGAACTCTCTAATCAAGGCAGAAGGTGGAGGAGGATGAGAAATTTCCACCAAGGGTAACCAGCCCCGACGCTCAAAGTTTGCCCTAATGGCAGGATCAAGTTCATCTAAGAGAACAGAACGCTCAACCCAAATCTTTCTCCTAATGTTTAGCTTCTCATAAATCTCTTGGTTTTTCTCACTCGGAAACTTCTCACGGTCAAAAGAAGGAGGGGGTGGAGAAGGTGAGGAAACATTCCTACGGGCTCTAGTCTTCCTAGGCATAGTGCTAAGGAAAGGGCAAAGACACAAAGAGAAAACCAAAAAAACAGAAGAAAACAAAACCAAGGGCAGACTGCAAGTTAGCATAATAAAAATATAGAACAAAAATCTATATGATGCATGAACAATAACAATGTTGTGATGCATGAACTAATGCAGTAAACACAGTTCAAATTAGGTTCAATTACACAAAATTGGCTCGAACATAGAGTTTCTAACAAAAACCCTAAAAAATTTGAAAAATCACTTGAAAATTTTGAAACAAATTGATGAATTGATCATTACACAAGGTTGAAATCAGATTAGAATGACCAATTTCATCAAAACAACAAGCCAATTTCATCAATTAAACCCAATTGAACAAAAATCCCAAATTCGGATCAATTACAAGCCCTAGAAATTTCAATTTCTCACAAAACCCAAAATTGATCAAATTAAACAATCAAGATCATGTTTAGAGCATGTCCCCACAAAAACCCATTGATCAATTACACAAAATTGGGCTTGAATCAACAATAATCCCAAAAAGAAAAAGGTTCGAAATTTTAAGGAAAAATGCATGAAAAATGCATAAAAAGTGTAAATAAACTCAAAAAGGAAGGGCAAAAGGGACTTACCGGCTTGAGGAAAGAGATTCTTTGCAAAATTTTTGGAGGAAAACGACAAAAAATCGCTGTAGAGCCTTGCCAAGTCGGAGAGAGAAAGAAAAGTTTGAAAAACTTTTTGAAAAAGTGTTTGAATCAGTCAAGAACACTGTTTTAAAATAAAACCTGATTCACGACTCTCGATTAATCGAAAATCACATTCGATCGATCGAATCAAACAGTCATTTTTAAACAAATTAAAGCACTTTTTCGATCGATCGAAAATCAGAATAGATCGATCGAACTGGGCAGAGGCTCACAAAAGTTTTGAGAAAAATCACAGTTTTGAAAATCACAAACCATATTTTGAAAACAACTCCTCAAAGCATTAAACTTATTGAAACAAAATGCATGAGTATGAGATGAAATGCTTTTTCAAAAACCCAAGTTTTAATCCCAGTTTCTCCAAAGAAAATTTCAGCCATTCTTCCTTTTTTTTTTTTTTTTAAATTCTCAAGCAAAAAAAATGTTTTGCATAATTCTCAAAGTATTTTCAAACTTGGTTGGTCAGACCAAAAACACACACAATAACATGTACAAAGTTTAGCAAAGAGTAACTTGTGTAGTGTGTGCAACTAGCAAAAACTTGAGATACATGTGAGGTGATATGTGAATAACAATCAATCACAAAGTCTACAAAATTCATCACATAGAATTTAAAAGAGACTATCACCTAAAGAGTTACATCATATAACTCCCACATCTCCTAGAACATAAGCTTGCAGTCATGTAAGTTTCTTGAATTTAGCCTCTTAATTATGTGAATTGGCATCAAGCCTAATAGTACACACCAGTTTTAATTAAGTGAATTGGCATCAAGCCTTATAGTACACACCAATTTTAAGCATTAAGCAATTAAGCCGAGGCTACACCTTATGTTCTTTTTGTGCATGTGCTACACTTTCTCGAGCACAAAATCTTATGATATGCACTAAGATGTTCATGATTGGCTAGTGAACAGTGGTGAGATGGTTATTTATGCCTTTCTCAAAAGGATCAAGTTCGACAGTCAAATAACATGTGACATCAAGATTAAGACAAAATGATAAACACCATAAACATCTTTCCCACACAACATGCACTACAAAGCTTCAATTAGTAAAGTGCAATAAATAAGCTCATCAAAGTTAAACAAGGTACATAAGACATGTTATGTGTAAATAAATTGACCAACCTTGTTTTCAAAAACCAAGAAAAAATAGTGCTTAACACAATTTGCTTTTCTCCTTCTTTTTTTTTTTTTTTTTTTTTTTTTTTTTTTTTAAATTTTAAAAGAGAAAACAAATAAATCCTAGAATGAAATGCATGAATGTAATGCAATGCAAATCCTAGAAACAAAACAAAAAGCACAACAACCAAAGAACAATGGTCACAAAGAAATGAGCAATGAAGCACAAAGACCATATCAGAAAGACTCAATTAGGTCGAGTCTTTTGCATCCAAAACCTTTTAGATGCACCATGAGCATTGGAGTTCTTATTCACATTCGAGTGATTTCCAACTCCAGGATTGGAATAAAGGTTCAACGCCTTTACCAATTCACCAATAAGTGCCATAGGATCTTGTGCTTGAGGCACAGACACTTTTGGTTTGTTTGCTCTCTTAGAAGCTTGAAGCTTGTAACAGTTAGGACGAATGTGTCCAGACTTTCCACAATAATGACAAACCCAAGCAGGTTTACCATGCATCTTGTCCTTGAAAAGGGTAGAATCCTTAGGTTTAGTCTCTCTCAGATCAACCCTAATCTTCCTAGGAGGTGAAACTTCTACAGGTTTGACAACCTCACTCACAGGGGGTTTTACAGTGTCACTCACAACCTCACTCACGGAAGGTTCAGAAGAAGAAGAAGGAACAAAGTTCGTGGAATGTGGTGCAGAATCAAAGATGCTTTCAACATATCCTAACCCAGATTTATCAGAAGGATACTTTTGAACATTCAGCATGTGATCAAGTTTAGAACTAGCAGATCTAGCAACAGATAAATCATGTTCCAAAGTTTTAACTTTATCAAGCAAAAGCATGTTCTCAGATTTAACATTGTTCAAAAGATCATTAGCATCAAACAGTTTAACAAGCAAATTTTTCTTTTCAAGCTCAAGAGATTCAATTTTCTTCAGGCCAAGTTCAACATTCATAGCATCCTTTGCAGCAATTTTGCAAAGTTTATTGTAGGCCTCTTGAAGATCTGCATCCTCAGAGAGTTCCCCATCAGAAAGGTTCTCTTCAACAGACACGCTTTCATTAACTACAGCTGTAGCAGTGAAAGCAATGAAGTTTCCATCATCGTCACATCCAGACTCATCATCAAAAACCTCATTATCACTAAGGGTTACAGCCATAGCTTTACCCTTAGACCTCAAGAATGTAGGACATTCAGATTTCACATGACCATACCCTTGACAGCCAAAACACTGAGGACCCAAAGAATTATTTGAAGATTGACCAACTTTTTCTCTAGGTTTTTCAAATTTATTAACCTTAGTGGGATCATTCTTCCTAAAATTTCTAGGTTCAGCAGTGTTTGTACCTCTTGCCTTTTTGTTGGTATTCCTAAGAAAGTTTCTAAAGTTCTTGGCAAGGTACGCAATCTCTGTAGCAGAGAGCTCATCATCAAATCCACCACCATCAACATCATCAACTGACTTAAGAGCCATTGATTTGGATTTGTTCACTTTGGGTAGGTCAGACTCATAGGACTGAAGAGATCCTACAAGCTCATCAACAGGGATGGAGTCCACATCCTTGCTTTCAGTAATAGCAGTCACTTTGGGTCTAAAGTCTTCAGTTAAAGATCTAAGAATCTTCCTAACAATTTTAGGTTGATTATAGATTTCACCCAAATTAAAAGCAGAATTAACGCTTGTCATTCAATTTAGCATAGAATTCATCAAAAGATTCATCATCAGACATTCTAATGCTTTCAAATCTAGAAGTCAATTGCTGCAGTTTATTGATCTTAATTGCCTTTGTGCCTTCATGCACAGTTTGGAGGATTTTCCAAGCAGTATGAGCAACCTCAACATTAGAGATCCTCTTAAATTCCTCCATAGAAACAACATTGAAGATGGCATTCATAGCTTTGCTATTGAAGCCTGCTGCTTCTTTTTCAGAAGTTTGCCACTCACTCACAGGAGTAGTGGGCTTCTGCCATCCGTATTCAACGGAATTCCAAACCCTCTCATCAATAGATTTCAGGAATGCTTTCATCCTTACTTTCCAATAAGCATAGTTATTCCCATCAAAGTGAGGAGGAACAACAAGAGAGCGTCCATGCTCCATGACAACAGGGGTCAAGGATCAGCTCAGAGATCAAAAAATCTCTAACAAGAGAGCAACCCGCTCTGATACCACTTGAACGGTTTTAGACCCCTTAAAAACAACCAGATTGGTTAGCCTAGTTAATTAGCCAAGTTGTTACTTAGTCCAATTATGCAATTCTAGGTTAAAACAATCAAATAATCATATCAAACATATAAAGTAGCGGAATAATAAATAACACAATGATATGATCACCCAGGAAACCACACGGTAAAAACCTGGGGAGGATTTGACCCACCGATCCTCAAGGCAAACCTGAATCCACTATGAAAGAATCGAAGTTCATACAAAAGGACTTACAAACTCCCCGCTCGACTTCCTAATGCTACCCACCAGTAGAACTTACTGACACGACCACGTGCAAACTCCGAATCTACGGACTCCTTCTTTCTTGGATTCTCCAATCAGCTACAAGCACCCACGCTTGATATTCTTTAAGCTTCAATGGTAGCAACCGAGTTGATCATCAAGATGTTGAAGTAATCTCTACCTTGAAAACCCTAAGCTTTGTGTAAAAGAAAGCTCCTCTAGATCTCACAAGAGATTTACACAAAACAGCAATGTATAAGCAACAATACAACTGGAGCAACTCTAAAAATGTGGCTAGGGTTTTTCTTTATATACCTAGGGTAAAAACAAAAAACCCAAAATGTTTAATGAGTTAGGACTGAGTTGGAAATTCTGCAGAAAACGCATCTGGCCCGTGATTCGATCGATCGAGCCTTTCCTTCGATCGATCGAGCCAGACCGAAATGCCCCAATGCATCTGCAGTCACTCGATTCCAACTTTACAATATTTTATCAACTTTGAGCAAGCCTAAACAAGACTAAACACATTGTTTTGATCATGGTTTGCCAACATTACACATTAGAGTTCTAAATACATAAAATCCTAAATCTTTAGAACCTAACAATTATGATTATTATAGTTGCAATTGTTCCTATTGCCATGATTTTTGAGTAGAGCTTGTGACATGTCTTTATATTAGAACTTATAAATTACATTCCCTCTATCTAATGTTTGTTTCATAAAAAAAATATATATATATATATATATATATATTGTTTTGATTTTTTTTTTTAACTCAACGTGGGAATGGGATATGGTTAGTTCAAACAAAGTTATAAATATCGTTCGGGTTTATTCGTTCCCAATCTTAAAAACAAAGAGTATAGGCATCATCGACTTCTTTTTATGCAGAAGCTTTGTGTTGGCCATTCACAGAAAGCTACAGTTTGCTCTGCACAAAGCTTGAGGCTAATTAGTGTAGTTGTCTCCAACCAAAAATGATTTGAATAGGATGAGAGACCTCATGCTAAGTCAACAAAATTTTGTCTAAATTGCAAACTACACCTCTAAAATTTGGGATTTTTTAATTTTACACTCTGAAATTTTAAAATTTGGATTTTACCCCTTAAAATTTAAGGGAATTTGGATTTTATACCTTAAAGTTTTAGAGTTTGGATTTTATACCCTAAACTATTAGAGTTTGGATTTTATCCCCTAAAGTTTCGGGCTAGAAGGCACGGGTGTGGCTTCAGGGTTGCTGCACCCACATTGGACTCGCGGCGACGCTAGCTCCTTCGACGTGCCCATTTGTCTTTTTTTCTTTTTTTTCTTTTTTTTTTCCGATTCGCATTGATACAGGCTGATTTAGCGCCAATTCGGGCTGAAATCAGCCGAAATCATAGTTGAAATACATGTTAAAAAAATAATAAAAATAAACTTTTGGGTTGTATTCTAATTTATGAATATCATGTTTTAGTTATTATCTACTATTACTCTTACATTTGTATATATTTACAATTATATAAAAAAGTATGCTTAGCAATATATAGAAAATATAAATAAAAATATTTTTAATAATTTTTTAATCGCCGCACCCCGCCACACCCACACCCTATTTTTTCAAAAATTGCCTAGTCTCGCACTCGCACCACACCCGAATCCGGAAATGCACCCATACTTCATAGGTTTCTTTTAAAGGGTAAAATCCAAATTCTGAAACATCAAAGTGTAAAATACAAATACTCTCAAAATTCAATGGGTAAAATTCAAATTCTGAAATTTTAAGGTGTAAAATCCAAACACTCCCAAACTTTAGGGATGTAGTTTGCAATTCACCCAAAAATTTTAAATGAGATGAATAAATGTATTGAAAAAAAAAATGAAATGAGAGTGCAAAAATTAGTTGTGGGGTACTCATAAAAAAAAAAAATAGTATAACGGATTTTCTCTTTGGTTTTCGGTTGTTATTTTGTGTGCTCTCTTTTTTTGAGAAACATCTTTGTGTGCTATATGGGGGGACTTTAGTTGCAACAACAGTACCATCTTTGGCGGGAAACTCAATTTTGTGATTATCTATATTTTTTTATATAAAATCATAATTCAATTGTTACCAAAAAAAAAAAAGAAAAAAAAAAAGGAATTTAAAGCTTGAATCTCCTTATAGAGGAGATCAAGCAATGCCGCTTTACAATGAATAAGTTCATAATGCTATGTTTTTATCCTACTTTGCTTCATATGCTTTACCCCTTTTTGATAAGTAGTACACCCATTTCAATTCCTTTGATTATTGGTTAAATCACAGGATTGATGATTGATGTTTGATTACATGGATATAACTTGATGATGCTTGCTTGAAATTATGCTTGAAATCTCACATCTACCTACTCTTGCATGGCCATTGTTGCATGGCCAATCTACATTCTGTCCTTACCCATTTTGATGTCTACCTCATATATTTTGTCCTTGAAGCATGTAATTGAATAATATGACTATATGAACATGGTGATGTATATTTCATTAAATCTATGCTTGTACTATTTCGAGAACATAATGCACATGTCTTTAATTAGCATAGGATTTTTGTGTGATAATTGGTTATGTTGTTGGGATTATATTACTACTGTTCATGTGGTTATATATATATATATATATATATATATATATATATATATATATATAATTTTTTCCTTGAATAAATATGGGTTTTCATGTGCTTGCTAGCTAAAATTGTAAATTTATAACCCTAAAACAAAATGGCTTTGTGTAAGCATCGTTTGCAATAATTTCAATAAAATTAAATTAAAAAAAAAAGTGATTTCAATTTTGTTTTTTTTTTTTCAAAATGGTTTCCACGAAAAGAAAAAAGTGTTTCCATTGTTTTCAAAAGAGCTTTCCAAAAAATAGATCCATAAAGTTTCATTTTCAAAACCCATATGAATTTTTCAGTAAAAATCCCTAAGGGAAATTTTCCATCCAAAACTCATGAAATTTTTATTAAAATCCCTTTAGGACATTTTTCCACAAAAAATTCATGAGTTTTTTTTTACTACCCCAAGGGAATTTTACTTCAAAAAAATCATGATATTTCTATTAAAACCCTCATTTTCCAAAAACAAAAATATTTTTTTTTCAAAATAAATCTTCATTAAGCCGATGGACCCATGATTTTAAAAACCAAATCGATCAATGAACCAGACCCTAGGTGAATTTACTGGACCGAACTGGTACTCAGATTTCAGTCCAGTTTTTAAAACCATGGATGGACCACACAATCAAGCCAATAAAAAACCTCTCTCCCCTAAAAAATAACTATTTACTTTATTGTCTATTTTGCATGAGTATTTACATGGGAGTCAATTTAAATTGATGCCTTTTTTAAAAAAAAAGTGAGGTAAACCACACTTGACTTCATATGTCCTTAATTCCTTTAAAATGTACTATAAAGTTATATTATATCCATGCACTTTACATATCATTTCCTAAAATAAGTTATAGATATTGACATGCTCTTAAAAACTATAATTTCAAAAACCAAATTCTAAATTCTTTAGTTCTCTTAAATAGTGAAATTTAGGATTAATTTCAAAATAGCATATCTTCTTAGAATCCTGGTATCTAAATAGTCAGAACTAGCCACGAGATAGGATCTATTTGGGATCCGCTTATTTTACTGAAACTGAAAACTTTTTGCTAAAAGTACTGTAGATAAAAGAAAATATTAGTTGAAATAGTACAGTGCGACTCATGAATAGTACCAAAAAATGTAGTGGGACCCATGAATAGTAGGAAAAATAAGCTGAATAGTAAAATAATGGTGTATTAGGATACCGCTTATTTGCTGAAAACTGAAAACACTGTAGTAAAATAATTTTTAAATGTATAAATAGTACTGTGTGACCCAAGTTTATATTGAAATTTGTGTTTGCATGACTTTTGTGGGTCCGTAAATAGTGCCGTGAGACCCACATTTTTTCAGCCAAACGCTAGGCGCAGGATAGAAACGCTATCCAAACGAAGGCTAAGTAAGCAAAAAATAAGCTAGCCAAACAAATACTTAGGGCATGTTTGATAGACTGTAATAGGCGCTGTAATGTAATAGTTATTCCTATAGTTTGGTTATATTTTTACTACAAGGAATAATCATTCCTTATGAGTAGCTATTCTTCAAAATGAGGAATAATTATTCCTCTTTAAAATGTTGTATTAGCTATTCCTTAGTAAGTGCAATAATTTCAAAACTTAATATTTTTCCAAATAAACAAACTTTCCATATAAATCTAACAATTATAAAAATAAAAAATTATAAAAAATAACACATATCTCTCTTAAATTTAAAAATAACAATTTTTAAAGAGATATAATTGTATGAGTAAGATATTTCCTAAAATAATTATTAAGTTTCATTCTAATGTTATAACTCACAACCAAACTAATGAATATGTTTAGTTATTACATTACAACACATTTTATTCCTAGTAATAAAAATTACAATTCCTGTCGTGATCTCCATTCAGTGTACCAAACATACCCTTAGGGTCTATTTGGATACTGCTTATTTTACTGAAACTGAAAGCTTATTGCTGAAAGTGTTAAAGGTAAAAGTTAGTTGAAATAGTATAGTGGGGCCCATGAATAGTGCCAAAAAGTGCAGTGGCCGGGACCATAAATAGTATTAAAAATAATTTAAATAGTGAAATAATTTATAATTTTAATCCACATCCAAACGCACACTTATGGTGTGTTTGGATACCACTTATTTTGCTGAAACTGAAAAATTATTGTTGAAAATACTGTAAATAAAGGTAAAAGTTAGTTGAAATAGTACAGTGAAGTCGATGAATAGTGTTAAAAAGTGCTGTAAAACCCATAAATATTAGCAAAAATAAACTGAATAGTAAAATAATTTTAATTTTTAAAGGGGACCAAACGCACGCTTAATCTGCAAAAAGAGGGGGGGGGGGAAAAAAAGCATCTTTTCTATTCACAGCAACCCTTTTTCAGTCTCTTTTCGGTTTCTTTTCTCATTTTCCACCTCCTTTTAGCTGACCATATTTCCTTATAATTTGTTTTCGTAGTCACCCATAGCCATGACTTGTAGCATGTTCGTGATCTCAGTCATTAAAGAAATTGGGTTGTGCCCATGGCATTCTGGGTCCAAGCGTGCAGTCCTCATTTGCAAATTGAAAGAAAATCTCAATACCTTGGGAGTTACTATGGAGCAACTCAAGCAAATCTATGAAGATGTGCAGCAAAGGGTCCAAACTGAAGAGTTATTACTACTTGCGAAGCCTACCAACGAAGTGGCTGGCTGGTTTGATGAGGTACAGAAACTGAAAGAAGATGTGAGCAAAACTCTTCGAGATGTTGAGGAACAAGAGAAGAACAAGTGTCTCGCAGGTTGTTTTCCCAAAAACTGTTGGCCAAGCTATAAGCTAGGAAAGAGAGTAAGCAAAATGCTCGACGAAGTAGAAAAGCTGAAGAATAAAGGTCGATTCGACGTTGTGGTTGCAAAGGTGCATAATTCCGTTAACAAGAAGCCTATGGATGAGACCGTGGGTTTAGATCCCATGCTTCAAATCGTCCAGAGATGCATTGAAGACAAGAGTCTGCGAATCATTGGCTTATATGGAATTGGGGGTGTCGGAAAGACTGCCCTCCTTGAAAGAATAAACAATCTGTTCTTGAGCCGAAGCCATGATTTTGATGAAGTTATTTTGGTTCCTGTATCAAAACAACCAGACGTGAAAAAAATTCGGAGAACAATTTTACAAAAATTGGGTCTCAAAGAAAGACTTAGCTTGGATGCCTATCAAATATATGAGAGGCTAGAAAAGAGAAAATTTTTGTTATTGTTAGATGATGTATGGGAACGGCTTGATCTCAACCGTGTAGGAATTCCTCTTCCAAATGATCAGAATGAGTCCAAAGTAATATTTACAACCCGATCAGAGGAAGTTTGTGGCCACATGGGCGCTCAGCAAAATATCAAGGTAGAGTGTTTAACACAAGAAGAAGCATTATGTTTGTTTCGGATGAAGGTAGGTGAAAACACTTTTAATTCTCATCCACGTATACCGGAGCTTGCAGAAGTTATGGCTGCAGAATGCAAAGGCTTGCCGCTAGCTCTGGTCACTGTTGGGCGTGCAATGGCTAGTAAGAAGGATCCAGAAGACTGGGAATCTGAGGAACACTCCTTCAGAGTTTCGAGGCATGGATTCTGTTCTGCTTCCTTTGAAGTTCAGTTTCGAAAAACTGCAGAATGCTACCCTTAAGTCTTGTTTCTTGTATTGTTGTCTATTCCCTGATGGATATAACATCAGTAGAGAAGAACTCATTGAATATTGGAGAGCAGAAAGGTTTCTAGATGAATATGACCGTGACGGAGAATATATAATCAGAAGTTTGAAGCGTGCCTGTTTACTAGAGAGTGGTGAATCAGAAGAGTTCGTTAGGATGCACGGTTTGATTCGTGACATGGCCTGGTGGGAATGTAAAGACAAGGTTGCAATATTCAACAAAAGAGATGCTGAGTCAGATGAAGAACGCGGATTAAGAATATGGAATGGAGTAGAAAGGTTGTCTTTGTGGGATTATAGTATAGATGATGTCCACATAAATTCTTCAGTGTCATGCAGAGAACATTTCTGCGAAAATGTCAAGCAGTTACCGAATCTCCGTACTATGATTTGTAAGGTTCCATTGTTAACAACATTTCCAGCTGGTTTCTTCCCTTTGATGTCTGCTTTGACACTCTTGGATTTGTCAAATAGTTTTCTCTTACGTGAGTTACCCCAGGAGATTGGTAAATTAATCTACTTGGAATATCTTAATGTCTCTGAAACTGCTATCACAGAATTGCCGGCTGAAATTCAACGTTTGGAAAAGTTAAGGTGCTTGATATTAAATAGAACAAACATTCAGAAAATACAAAGGGGATTGATATCAAGACTTCGGTTCTTGGAAATATTTAGTAAGTTCGATGACAGATATTTCTGTTGCCCAGAGTTGTTAGAGGATTTGGAATACTTACCACATTTGAGTGAAATCTGCATTGCCATTACTTATAACAAAGCTTTCGTCCAAAAATTAATGGGATCGCAGAAGTTACAACGGTGCATAAGAAAACTCTTACTCTTCTCATGTAATAAGTTGACCTCCCTCGAAGTATCACCCATATTGCAAAGTAGAATGGAGCATCTTGAATTGCGTCGATGTTTAAGTTTAAAAAAAGTGAAAATTTCCCCTCTAATGGACCATCCAAGACAAAAGTACTTCGACAAACTTCGCAGGGTAGTGATTGGAGATTGTAGCTTGAGAGATGTGACGTGGCTCATTTTATGCTCAAAAACTTGAAACTCTTGACTTACGTGACTGTAGAAATTTGAGGGAAATTATAGGAGACAAATTGGGAGACGAAGCAAACATGGAAAAAATGTTCATATTCTCAAGTCTTAAGGTTCTACATTTGGTTACATTGCCAGGCCTACGTAAAATATGCTGGCATGTCTTACCCTTTCCTTCGCTCAGAAAGATGAAGCGGTTAAGCAAGTTTTTAGTTCAAAATTCGTCGGTCATTCCTGGTAACTTGGTAAGTTAGTAAGAACTTAAAATTCGGCTCCTTAGCTTAAATTGGTTGTGCTCTTCTAGTTCTAAACCATATGCTGTCAGTTCAAAATTGTTTGTGAAATTAGGGTTTATGAATTGACAATTTGGTATTTTCTTAAAACTCAATTGTGAAATTAGGGTTTCTGAATTGACAATTTGGTATTTTCTTAAAACTAAATGATCTGTTTTAATCAAATTGATGCTTCATCTAAGTAGTTGAGACTTCAGATTTGTCACTAATATCAGTATTGATTTTGGAAGGGTTTTGATTAGTTTAAGATTGGTGATCGTTGGTACTAATTAAGGTTATGCCATTTTGCGGTTTTCATTGTTTCAATGCTTTTCTTATGAAATTGAGGATGAAGTTTAAGTAAGTCCCTAATTACTGGTTGGGACAATTAATAATAATTCGACCAGGTGAAGGAAACTTGGGATTTATTCAACTTGGGACATACAATTGTTGTTTTTCTCAAATTGTGCCATGCATACATGTCCCTTAGGGCCACCTGGTAGCTGAGTTATTTAATGTTCAATGAACTTAAAGAACATGCCTTAAGTTTGGAGTTCCCAAATTCCATTTACCACACTATCAATCCAACATTAATTTTTTTGTATCATCCATATGTGGGTAATTGAGGCCCTCAATTGAAGATGTGGCTCTTTTTTATTTTTTCTTTAATTTTTTTTTTTTTTAAATTCAATAGTTGTAACAATGAAAAATGAAAGAAATTGATACATTTTTATCCCAATTTCAAATATCAAATTTAATAAAAATAGTTATGTAATTATATGAAATGAAGGTTGTTATTATTATTATTATTATTTTAGTAATGGATCCTTACATATGGATTTACCCTTGTTGTTTAATGGGATTTATTTTAAGTGTAATCCGAGAATGACTTGAGAAACTATTGATTAAGTTTTAAAATGGAATTTTGTTAACAAAAAAGCATTATTTATGTCGTTGGACTTTTAAATATACGTTTTGTTATTATTAATTATTATGATTAGTTATTGCTACTTTTAATCATATTGTTGTTCGTTTTGGTCATGTTTAGTTGCTCTATCATTGTTTAATTTGGATCTTGGCCCTAATTAGTGGTATTAGGACTTTTTAAGACCTTAGATTTGAGTTTTGCACATCATTATTTTTATCTTTTGGAGTTAATAGCGTAGAATTGCATTTTACTGATTTGTTGCGGTGTTTATTTTGCTTCAAGGGGCGATGACGATATATATGATGATGATGACGAAGATGATTTTGACGAAGAGACTGAGACTGAGAGTGACGAAGATGCTGGGGCAAGTTCTAGTGCGATTTGATTCGCGCTTTCTTGCGTTTGTATACTTGAGGTAAGTAGTGCTTGTGCACATTACTCATTTACGTTCCCACATTTTATATGTTGAGAATTACTTATGTATATGCTACTGGATATTTCTTTATACATTTTTAATTTTTCGTACGTCTTTCTTAACCCCATTTTTTTTTCCGGCTGAATCCTTCTTAACCTCACTTGTTCATGCTGTTCTCCCGACTATGGTGACCAATGTGTCTGGGTCTTATTAGATTTACATTATTTCCCATATTTTATATATATGCCCACATTATATATATATATATATATATATATATATATATATATATATATATATATATATATATAAAGTTCTTGGTTGTTGTTGTTGTTGTTTTTTTTTTTTTTTTTTTTTTTTTTTTTAAACTTTTTAATAACTAGTTGATATCCCACGCAACACATTTTTATAAATTTTGTAGGAAATTATTTATGAACCATTGATTTCATGAATTTTATTATTATTAGTTATAGCTAATTTATGAAATTTTCTAGTAAAACTAAATTTAAACTAAATACAATGGGGAGAAAATTCCTCTAATAAATGCAACCAACAAATGTCACTAATTCAAAGTTCACATTATCACCTACAAACCTAGTGGTTCCTAGGTGTATTTCTTGTATGATTTATGCTTTATATGTAGATTCTATAGTGTTAATTTCTATGTTCTATATGCCCCTAAAGTCTCTATCTCCAATGTATCAACGCCTATGATTTTTATGTTAATGAAGATAGCTTTTCTTTAGTTTTGTAATTAATATGGTAGATAAAATTATGGCCCATTAACAATTTAATTGAAGAAAAGTTTAAATTTCTAAGATTGTAATTATAATAGGGTGAAACTAAGAAAAAAGAAGTAACTAATATACATTTTTGCTTTTGAAGAATATGGCTTTTAATCATACACATGGTCACTCTCTTGGAATTTGAGCGAGCAGTAAAAGACTTCCTAGACTTGGAAATCTATAGATCTTTAATCAAATTACTTGATCAAACAAAAAAAAAAACAAAGAAAATATAGAAGAGAGAAAGAGAGATAAGGAGAATGAGGAAAGAATCACATATATATGTAGATAAAGATGTTGGTTGTAACGGTGGTATAATTTTTTGCTTATGAAGAAGAAAAGTGCAAGGAAAAAAAACTTTATTTTGCTATCAACAGCAAAGTAAGCCAGAGTCCAAGAAATAAGGTTTTTTTTTTTTTTTTAATAAATGAAGGAGTAAAAATTTTGAAACTTTTTTATTTTTTTATAAAATTAAATTTTGTAAGAGTAGTGCTACTAACACAATACTTTCACAAAAATTTTACAACAAAATCTTGGTGGCAAGTTGCAAAAGGTAGGTAAAAAAATGATATCAATTGTAAGTCTAAATGAAAACCTGTTAAATCTTGCCACATAACTTTTATTGTGAAAATATTGTAAAAGTAGCATTAAAATAATCATATTCAAATTTATTTCAGTTGAGTTTGAATAAAATTTAGAGTCAGGATGTTCAAATTTTTATTTTAAGAGTTCAAAACATATATATATTTTTTAAATTTAGTCAAGTTGCGACTCTTTGGGGGGGAGGGGGGGAATTATAGAGTCCTCTAGTGAACCACATCACTTGTCCACCATTCCACTAAAAAACTTCCACTTGTTTAAAATTGCTAAGTCAGTAATTAATTTCTGTTTAAAAAAATTTTCTAACTAACAATTTTAAACAAATGACATTTTTTTAGTAAAATGGTGGACCACATCACTTATCCACTATGTAGATCTTATAATTTCTCCCGGGGGGGTCATTTGAACCCCCTAACCTTAACATATATAACACGGCCTTTGTTTATGCATTGACATATTGGGGCTTTCTTAAAATTATCTAATTTAATTAAACTCATGCTTCAAGTAGTTGGGAGTGTTGGGACTTTAGACCTTGGCATAAATATGTCCGCACCAATTTGATTTTTTTTTTTCTTTTTTTAAGTAGCAGAAGTTGCCAACCAAGTGAGTTATAACTACAAGGCTTTAATATTTTTATTAATTTAAGTAGTGGGGGTTTTCTTTTTTCTCTTTTAATGTTTTTCTTATGAAATCAATGGTTCTAATACGAATTTTAACTCCCTGATTACTGGCTTGGACTCTTAATTGAGCAGGGTGAAAGGAAATATGTGATTCATTTATGTTAAGCTTATTGGGTTGAACTATGTCATTATTTTTCTTCCTTTTTGAAAATGTATGTCTTCAATAACTGATTATGATTATGATGAACTGACTCAATGCACAATTTCGGTAGGCAACTGCTTGAAGATTTTTTTTTTTTTTTGAGAAACAAAATATAACAGCTGCTTGAAGATTGATTCAGGAAGATGGCTTGCAAAATGCTGAAGTATTGGATGATGTGTTCAACAATAAAAGAAGAAAATGGATGAATATTTGTGTTAATGAGTGTTAAGTTTTCTTCTCTTAAATTTGTTTTTTGTTTTTCCATTTGACCATTCCGTCTTTTTGTTTTTCGTTTTACTTTTTTGCCATTCTTGAATTGTATTGTATTTGTTTGTGTTCTTAAAATAATGTATTTGCACTAAACTTAATGCGTTATGCAATCAGAATGTGTGTGTGTGTGTGTTTTTTTTTGTTTGCTTTACTCACATAAGACATGTGTTTATATTTTTTTGGCGAAAATACACTTTTCGTCCCTACATTTTGGGTCAATTTCTATTTTGGTCCTAAAATTGATTTCTTTGCAAATTTCATCCCTAAAATTTGAAAATCGTTTTTAAAATGGTCCCTGCCGTGAACCAACAGACGGAACCCTCCTACGTGGCAGACGGAGTGCCCTTCTTGCTGACGTGTCGCTGACGTGGTCATTAAAATATTGTTAAAAATAATTATTTGGCATTTTTTAATGCCACATCAGTTTTCTCAATTAAATTAAATTAAATATAAAAACATTTCTTCTTTACATTAATATAATTAAATTAAATTACTTTTTTTTTTTACTTTTTTTTTTCGTAAGAACATTGCTTCTTTTCCAAAACATGAACTTCGTGTTCTTCCTTGGCAAACAAACTAGCAAACCCAAAAATTTTCTTAAGAAACAAACACACAAAAAAACCCAAAAAATTCAGCTCAAAAACAAAATCATAAATCTCAAATCCACCATTTTTTCAAACACCAGCAAAATCATCAAATCCCAAAGCCCCAAAGTACCAAATTAATCCAAAAATACAACATAACCAACCCAAATAAAAAAAAATCTCAAACCCAGAAAAACCCATCTCAGGCAAGTTGAACCCAGCAAATCTAGCAATCCCACCTCAGAACCCAGAAAGTCGAAACAAGAAATCCACCTTAGAACCCAGCAAATCCGCCTCAAAACCCAGCAAATCCCACCAAGTCGAACCCAGCAATCCAACAAGTCGAACAAGGAAACCCACCAAGTCGAACCCAAGAATCCAGCAAGTTGAACAAAGAAACCCACCTCAGGGTTTTCCATAAAGAGAGAGCAAGAGAGAGAGGATGGATCTGATGTAGAAGCTTCATAAAGCGTTAACGGTGGAGAGAATCACAACCCAGCAAATCCGCCTCATAAACCTTGCACCGTCTCTGCCTTCAAAGAGAAAGGCATTCTCATCGTCTCGGAGTTCGTCATCGCTGGCGATAACCACGTCTCCAAATGCCCTGCTTGGTCCTGGTACTACGTCTTCTTCCCGTTCCAAAAACCTATTCAGAATTTTCCAATTTCCAAAATCCATACCTCAATTTTACCTTTTTATACAATACCCAGCAAATCCACCGAGAGAGAGAGAGAGAAAGAGAGAGAGAGAGAGAGAGAGAGAGAGAGCTTCAGTATTTTTGGGTGAACAGAGAGCTTCAATCTTTAATCTAAAAAAAAGTAATTTTTTTTGTTTGTTTTTAATTAAAACTAAAATTAAGGAATTAGTTTTTTTTTTTTTGAATTTTCTGATTTGGCCTTTCTTAAATATTTTATTAATTTAAATCTGACGTGGCATTAAAAAATGCCAAATAATTATTTTTAACAATATTTTAATGACCATGTCAGCGACACGTCAGCAAGAAGGGCACTCCGTCTGCCACGTAGGAGGGTTCCGTCTGTTGGTTCACGGTAGGGACCATTTTAAAAACGATTTTCAAATTTTAGGGATGAAATTTGCAAAGAAATCAATTTTAGGACCAAAATAGAAATTGACCCAAAATGTAGGGACGAAAAGTGTATTTTCGCCTATTTTTTTTAATTATTAAGAAGTTTTATTCCTAATCTCATATGTGACATGTTATATGATGATGATATTAAGAATATATTAATTGATTTTGAATTAGTAACTTTGATGTGAGATAATATTGTGATAAAGACTCAGAAATATTTATTTTGTAATATATATAATAGTTTTCATTGTAATTCCGGCGGTAGGTCGCAGTAGACCGATGCCAAAATTTTGGTTTTAATGAACACACCAAAAGAATCACTGAAACAAAATTGACAACTTTAATAAGTAGCTTGAAAGCTCAAATTAGTGTGAAAATACTAATACTTTTTTAGACCCCAAATTTTAAATTACAGCTTAATTGCTTTTACTCTAACTTATCCAAGTGCGGAATAAGAGTAAATGAAGCGCAATAAACCGGATCTACTGTAGTACATAAACATGAACAATAAACAATAAATGTAAAGCGCAAAAAGTAAAGGAAGAGAGATGCAAATACAAAATAACACCAAGAAGTGTTATAAAAAAGGAAACCAAAGAACTCGGTGAAAAACCTCTCCGTGACCCTCCAAGTCGAAATCAATCTACTAGTGAATAAGTTGGAGTACACGAATAACAAAAGACCCTTCAAGCCTAGTCTACCCAATGTACTTTAGCCCTCCAAGCTCCTGCTACCAACGGACTTCTCGGAGTCTTGTCTTCAATAGCTTTCCGAATCCCGCAATACTACCCGATTGCATCTGCCAAGCCTCACCGACTTCTTTTGGCAAATCTCAAATGTTTCTCAAACTCCAAAATACTCTCTACACTCTGAATAGGTGTGAGTTGTGTTTGGGTACAAATATCATCTCAAGGTATAATAATGGGAGAGGGAAGAAGAAGAGAGTACAATGATTTTTCACTAAAGGATGAATAGCTCTCTCTCTCTCAAAGGTGGGTGTGTTGTGTTGTAGAAACCTATCTAAGGTTTTCTCTCTGGATAGCCTCCTTTACTTTTGTGGGTAATGAGAATATATATAGTATGAGTGAAGGGTAAGAAAATCACACTTAAAATCTTTCAGATAGAGAGTTTCGCGGGTACCTCACGAGATGACCTGTCTTGCAAAGTACTCGTGAAATGTAATCTGGCATTTGACTCTTCAACTTCCAGCATGTACTTCTCATGTGGCCTTTTCACAGGAACCTTTACTCGCAAACTTCTTGCAAGTTAGTCGCGAAACTACACTGATCTTCATTGCTTGCTTGATTCTTCACTAACTTAATACTAAACCAAATACAATAAAATCTCACAAAATTCAAGGAACAAAAATAATGCAATTACAATACTTTTTGTTATGGAATAAAACCAACATAAAATATAGTTGTAAATCACAACTTTACATAGCTATATAGTGGGAGATAAGTGAGTGGTGCTCCCAATTAGTGATTACAGATTAGTTACTAGTTGGCCTCTACATTTTTTTTTTTTTTTTGATTGGAAACTGCTGAAGGATTTTATAACAAATTGAGAGCTAGTGATACATCTTGGAGAAGAGCTTGCTCAATAAAGCAAGGAGTCTCTTCGATCCAAACAGAAAAATCGTCAATGCCGAAGGCATGTTTAGCTAATAAGTGAGCGGGCCTATTGCCTTGCCTCCCAACATGGTTAAATTCAACATGGCGAAAAACATGTGTGGCAGCAAGAGAGTTGTAAACCACTGCAGCGACAGCGATAGGGGGAGGGGAGAACTCCTTCAGGGCATTTACCAAAGACAAAGAATCTGATTCCAAAATGAAATCCTGGATAAGAAGATCCTTAGCCATCTGCAATGCCAGCTCAATAGCTTTAGCTTCTGCCTCAATGGCACCAAAAGGAGCCCAAAACTTTTTGCAACAAGCCCCAATCACACAACCATTCCTATCTCGAATGAGAACCCCCGCACCGGCAGCTCTTTGTGTTGCGAAAACCGCCCCATCAACATTGATTTTATACATATTTGTGGGAGGGGGGGCCCATACTGCCTGCTTCTTCTCCACTATCTTCGTCGTGGCATTCACACAAGAATGGTATTCCCCCAAGTAATCCAAAGCCCCTGTGATGAGAGCCACCTCGTTTTTCCTTGTTCCGCCATTCCTAATCTCGTTCCTGTGTGACCAAAGCTTCCAAGAGATCATAATTATTTTCTCAATAGCCTCCCGATCCCACTTTGCCACCATCACCGAATACCACAAAAGGTCCATGAAAGAGTGAAAATGAAGGTCCTTCAAGGAAGGGAATAAGTTCGACGATGCCCATATTTTCTTTGCCCACGCGCATTCCCAAAACAAGTGACCTGAAGACTCCACATCCCCCTGACACTCCTCACAGCCGCCCTCAGACACAATCTTTCTTTTCATCAGATTGTCCTTGGTAGGCAAAATGTTTCTGCATGATCTCCAAGTGAAATGGCGGACTTTGTGGGGAACGTTCATCTGCCAAATATACTTCCAGAATTTCCTTAAGTTGCAATCATCCGACACAGCTTCTTTGGCATCCCCCGCCTTCAACTCCATGGCAATCTTATAGGCGCTCCTCACAGTGAAAAAATCGTTTTCCGTAGGGGCCCAAATCAGTCTGTCATCTGGCAAGTTGGTGCTCAACGCAATTCCTTGAATTAAGTCCCCCTCATGGGGAAGAAATAATTGTTGGATGAGCACCGTATTCCAAGTCCCACCCTCGGAATTGATTAGTGTATCCACCGTAGCATCTAAGGGCAAAACAGTGGGAGGAGACACAACCTTATATGTAGATGGACAAGGCAACCATTTGTCTTCCCAAATTCGTATGTCCCATCCATTGCCCACCTGCCATCTCGCACCCTTCTTCACCACTTCCTGTGCTGCCATCAAGCTTCTCCAAGCAAAGGAAGGGGAAGACCCCATGCCCGCATGAACGAAATCACAATTTGGGAAGTATCTCGCTTTGAAAACCCTGTAAAGCAGAGAGTCCCTGCCAGATTGCAACCGCCATCCTTGCTTGGCCAGTAAAGCCAAATTGAATTGTTTAAGTTGCTTGAACCCCATGCCTCCACTGGCCTTAGGGGCGCAGAGTTTTTCCCAGCTGATCCAAGCCGTCTTCCGCTCCACCTTGCGCTGCCCCCACCAAAAGTTTCTGATCAGGCTAGTCATCTCATCACAAAGGGAGTCGGGGATCTTGAAACAACTCATAGCATATGTGGGAATCGCTTGTGCAACAGCCTTGATCAAGATTTCCTTCCCGGCTTTTGAAAGAAACTTTTCTTTCCAACCCGCCAACTTCCCCGCCAGCTTCTCTTTTATTTCTTTGAATGAGTTCTTTTTGTTACGCCCTATTAAAGAAGGGAGCCCCAGGTACTTCTCGTGCTGTTTTATAACTTGAGCCCCGAACCTACTCTTGATGTCATTTTTAGTCACTTCTGAAGTATTGGGGCTGAAGAACAAAGAAGTCTTGGACCGGTTCTGTTGTTGGCCAGAAGACCTCTCATACACACACAGAACCCGATACAGGGCATTACATTCCTCTGTAGAAGCCTTGCAGAAAATGATGTTATCGTCTGCGAAGAAGAGATGGGAGACCCTAGGACCTCCCCTGCAGATGGAGATACCATCCATTTCACCCAAATCCACAGCTTTTTTAATCATAGCAGATAAACCTTCTGCGCATAAAAGGAAGAGGTAGGGAGAAAGGGGGTCGCCTTGACGAAGGCCGCGAGTCGGAGCAATATGACCACACTGCTTGCCATTAATTCTGATGGAGTAGGTGACCGTGGAAATACATTGAGACATTAGACTTCGCCATCTGGCATTAAAGCCCAGTTTCTCCATGATCTTATCAAGACAGCTCCATTCCACCCTGTCGTAGGCTTTGCTCATGTCGAGCTTCAAAGCCATCTCACCATAGATCCCACCTTTCTTCTGGTTAATGTGATGCATTGTCTCGAAAGCCACCAACACATTGTCAGTGATAAGCCTTCCATTAACAAAAGCGCTCTGGGACTCACTAATGAGGGAAGGCAAAATCTTTTTGAGCCTATTAGCCAAGGTTTATTAGCCAAGGTTTTTGAAGCCAATTTGTAAACCACATTACATAAGCTAATTGGCCTGTATTCAGTCACATTTCTAGGGTTCTTAGTCTTAGGAATCAATACAATGTGAGTATCATTAAATTTTGGCGGAATGATCCCTAAGTTCAAGAATTCTAAAACAGTTTTAGTGACAGTCCTGCCCACCACAGGCCAAAAATGTTGAAAGAAAAGGGGAGGCATACCGTCCGGGCCAGGCGCTTTCAACGGGTACATTTGCTTAAGCGCCCTGTGAACCTCCTCTGCTTGAAATTCCCTGGTCAGCCTTCCATTCATTGCCTCAGACACTTTTGGTTGAACAGCCTCCACAACTTCATAAAAATCCGACGGGTTTGAAGAAGTGAACAGATCCTCATAGTAATCCACAAACACACTTTCTATGTTTTCCCCTTCAACTTGCCAAACCCCATTTGCGTCGCAAACCCCTTCAATCAAATTTTTCTTAAAACGTGAGGATGCTTTGGCGTGGAAGAAACCAGTGTTGCGGTCTCCATCCTGAAACCAGTTCAACCTAGCCCGCTGCTTCCACATTGCGCTTTCTTTCTCAAGCCAGCAATTAAGCTCTACCCTTGTCTCTCTGAGAGATTTATTAGTGATTGGGGATGATGGTTGTCTCTCTAACCATTCGAGCTCCTTTTGTAACTGAGCTATTCTTTTCCCCACATGCCCGAAAACATTAAGATTCCAAACCTCCAATTTCGCCTTGCACTCCTCCAAGCAGCGCACCATTGGGAAGTCGGCGCCCGAGATCAACCCTTCGGACCACGCATCGGAAACCACTTGATCACACCCGGCATCGTTCAGCCACATGGACTCAAAACGGAAGAGCTTCTTCTGTTTTGTCTTCTTCGGCTTGTGATGGAAAGAAAGAAACAGAGGGCTGTGGTCAGAAGCAGAGGAAGACTTGTGGAAAAGCTTCGCAGATGGGAACAGGGAGAACCATTCTTGTGTAGCAAGCGCCCTGTCCAATCTTTCTCTGATTTGGGTTCCATCACGTTTTTGGTATAGCCACGTAAATGGAGGTCCCACAAAACCCACCTCTCTTAAGCAACAAAAATCAATAGCCTCCTTGAAATGGGCCATCTGCCTATTGGGCCTTACAGCACCCCCTTCCTTTTCACTAGCACAAACAATTTCATTGAAGTCCCCAATGATGAGCCACGGAAGAGAGTTAAGCCCACTAAGGCCCTTTAACAACTCCCAAGATTCGGCCCGATGAGCTGTGTCTGGGTTACCGTAAAACCCAGTTAGATGCCACTGACCAAAAAAACCCTCCCCACTCACAATAGCATCAATATGAGACAAGGCTGATTTATTAATTTCCATTTTGACTCCCTCCTTCCAAAAAAATGCCAAACCACCACTAAGACCATTACTAGGAACCACAAAACTTTGTTTAAAACCACATTGATCACGAACCAGTTTCAACCAATCTTCGTTGGATTTTGTTTCCATCAGAAAGACGATTGTGGGGTCTTCTATCCTAATAACCTTTTTTAAGGCATTAACTGTCAGAGGGTTCCCAAGCCCTCGACAGTTCCAACTCAGGAGACTCATTGGACCCGGCGGGGCTGCTCCACAGCCTCCACCGATCCCAAATGTGTCGCAAAAAGCACACTTAAATTCTTTGTTTCCTCGTCTACCTTCATCTTCTTAGCTTTATTTTCTGTTACTTCTCCCTGGCTGCCAATTCTGTTCTTACGTTTTGGGCCTTCCATCTCCTCTGGGCTATCCACCATCATATCTTTGTTGGGCCTATTTGTCACACGGGCCCATTGGCTTCTTTTCCTCAGAGTATTTAGAGAAAGCTCCTCATCACTTTTGTCTTGGATAACAGCCACCTTTTCTTTCTTCCCCTTTCCAACTTTCATTCCTTTCTTTTTCTCCCCACAGTCCGCCCAGCCCGCCGTAAAGCAGATCCTCCCAATCTCCGAGGTCTGCACGCCACCTTTCTGAGGTTTCTGCTCCACGATTTGACCCTCAGCTCCCTTAGTGAAGTCATCAAGAGGCTTTTGGGTTCCAGGTTTCGGACTACTCCCCAATACCCCTTGGATAATGCCTTCCACTAACGGGTTTGGGATTTGTTCTGCGTCTGCAATCTCTCTATCGATGTCCGCAATGATAGCGTTGAAGTCCGTAGGGTTTTTACCTTCCCTTTGCGAGCCAAAGCTCTCACCTTGGTTCAGCGTGCCCCGCCCCTGCGACAGCGCCGTTTGTGGTGTCCTTTCCGTCGACTGTTGGTCCCCATCCCCATTACCACCCATCGCTTCCTCGTACCCTAGCCGATCAAGGTGGGAAATGACTTCGCCCCCCTGTGAAGCACCCTTAGTTTGATCTCTCCTAAGGGTGGAATGTGGTGTCGTTGAGGGGTCGAAACCTTTAACCTCAATCACTTGTCTTTTCCCTGATCCAAAAGAAGATGCCCTAATCCAATGCCCGAACTGTTTTTGATCTTCATCCAGTGTGCCCTTGCTCTTTAGCCAAACTTCACAGTCTTTTTCATCGTGAAGTAGCATTCCACACCAGAAACAAATGTTTGGGAGCCGTTCGTACTGGAACGAAACCCACCTAACCACCCCTTCTTCAAAATGTACATTCCTTCCCCGGCATAGAGGTCTAGAAATGTCTACATCCACCCTTACTCTCAAAAACGTACCCCCCACTACTTCAGAAGCTTCTCGTTGCTTGCTAATCATCCCAATAGTCTCCCCAATCTCGATCGCTGTCTCCGGCGTCATGAACTTGAAAGGGACATCATGTATTTGTATCCAGAAGGAGCAGGTCTTGAACTCTGCTTCCTTTATGGCTTTGCTCCCATCAAAACGTTGGAAAATGACCAGGTGCCTATCAAATGACCATGGTTCTCCAAGGATGACCTTCTCCGCATCAACCTCTAACTCAAAGTTGAATAGCAGAGTGTTATCCCCAGCATTGGTGATATTGAAGTTGCCTTTGGTGCGCCACAGAGGCCTGAAAGTGCGAGCCACAGCCTCCACATTAATAGCTCGCTTGGTACAAAACTTCGCAGCTAGTATGAACTCCACCACCTGATTCTTTTTTGATAACACGACTTTTTTCCCTTCCCTCACAGACAGAGAAAGGTTGTCGCACCTATGAGTGATTTCATCCATCCTGTTCTTCAACTGATTTCCCAACCCCAAAAGGCAGGGACCCAAGCCCTACTAGTAACAAGTTACTATAGGGGACACCCTCGTCTTTCTCGAAGAGAAAGGGAACGGAACTGCTACAGACGTACGCTAGGTTGAAAACCCAGCGGGAGCGTCTGAGAACCTTAGTAGTTGGCCTCTACATTGGTCACGACATTGCAAAGAACTATTCTATAAAGGCCTATATAACTAGTGCAATGCATATAAGAAAACTAATGCAAATTCCCTTACCTTCTCTCTAAATTCTTTCCCTTATCTGCTTTCAACATTCTTTGAGGTTGACTCTCTCAAACCAGTTTGATCTCAAATACTTCATCTACCATTGTCACCATTCTCTAAACACTTGACACCTGAGAATCGTCCATTCCTTAGTAGAACAAGAACGTTCACTTCAGAAATCCGTATTTCCATTGAGAATGCCAATTCCACTCAACGATTATTGAAAATTGAAATCGCAAAAGTAAAGACAGTTTTTAAGAGAATTAATACTCATAATGTACAGAGCTTGAACTTTCTTGAAGTATTTTTTGTATCATCCCCATCGTTCAGAAGAATGGAACATCTTGAAGTCATTTATTCATTATTGTTACGCATACTCAAGGACTAGCCAAAAATCAAAATGAAAAACAAATACACAGTATAGTCCAAAAAAAAAAAAAAATACAAATACAAATACAAATACACGTAAGGAAAGACAGCAGGTCAGAACACCTTTACAAGATCAATAACATAACATTCATTCAAACATTCTTTACTTCACTTATTGTGAAACACAGCACTCGTTCTTCAACACTTCACAAGCAATTTTCTTCAACAATCTTTGAGCACTTGTCCTACAAAAATTTCATAGCTCATCATAATTACAATTAGTTATCAAAACACGTGAATTCTTCATAAAAGGAAAAAAAATAAAAGTGAAAACCAAAAGTAAAAAAAAAAAAAAATTATAAAAATTCATATTTCCAAATTATATGTAGCTGAATACAAAATACAATCCCAAATCAAGTGCAAACCTCCAATCAGAAATTAAAAGAGTTTAATCTCCTTAATGTCATAGTGGCAGATCTTATTGACTCAAATTCCAGATCTTGGAAGTGTGATTTAATTAGGAGAATATATCCTTACCCTACCTGTGCAGAAATTATAAAAACTCCTTTCACAAAAACTGAGGGCAATCCAGATAAGTTGGTGTGGAAACATTCCAGCTCAGGGGATTATAGAGTCAATCAGGCTTGTTCTTTAATCCAACAAGACCAACCTGTGGCTGTCAATGAAGGTCTAAACAATATAGGAACTTCTGAAGGTGTTCGGAAACTAATATAGAGGGTGAAACTGCCTATTAGGATTCTCACTTTTATTTGGAAAGTTATGCATGACAGTGAGCCTTTTTTTGCTACCCTTAACAGAAGAGGAATTCAAACCTCTAGCAGATGTCTGCTTTGTGATGTAGAAGAGGAGTCTAGCACTCATCTTTTTCTGAATTGTACCTTTGCTAGAGCTGTCTAGCATGGTTCGAACCTTGGTATTAGAATTACAGATATGAACTATTCCTCTTTAAGACAATGGCTTTTGAGCTACATCACTACAAACTCAGTCACAGATCAATCCAAGATGGAGTTGCTGAAAGCACTGTTCACCATTCTCTGGACGTTATGGAACCATAGAAATATGGTTCTCCATAAAGGGCAGGTTCCTAATCCACTTGAGGTAGTTCTAACTTCTCAAAATCTTATTGCAGGTACAGAAAGGCTTTCCATCAGATTCAGACTCATAAGGAAAGTAAGAAATCCAAGCCTAGAACACCTATTTTCAATCAAGACTGGAAAACTCTTATCAAGGTGGCAGCTTACAAAAATAGGACTAACAGATGTGGTTATGCATTTGAAGCAAGGAACATGGAAGGAACACTGTTATTTAGAGGAGGAACCAGCAGTGAAAGACAAACTAAGCACCTTGCAATTCAGGAGGCTGTGGTGGAAGCTTTGAACAAGGCAATCGAGCTGGATCTTCATAGAGCAGTCATTATCAACATTGATAAAAATCTGGTAGACATGTGCAACAATCTTAGAAGGCCTACTTGGCAAGACAAAGCCTTTATAACGGATCTCCACAACTTTCACCAGCAGGGCATGGTCACTCAATTTTTGTTTGTAACTAGAGTAGTGATAGCTCAAGTTTTAGATATAGCTGCTAATGCAGCCAGCTTCCCAGTGCACTGTATACAGCACTCTATGTCTAATATAGGCTAAATCTGTTTGTAGTACTTTCTTATAACTTTTGTCTAATGTTTGATCCTTTTATCAACAAAAAAAAAAGTGTAGCAAACTTTTCATGGGTATCAAAACAAGCTCACAATCTAAAGAAAGTGAATCTCCATTGAGCAAGGTTTCCATGGATATCAAAACAACTCAAGAAAAATACCAAAATTATGAGCAGTCTGGACGTAAAGATCGATCACCCTCTAGGCACCCTCACAAGCTAGACGTGCAAGCAGATCATATGAAAAAGATACACTGATATGCAAACAACAGACGGTGTGTTAAAGAATCTAGTAAGTAGTCTACTACGCAAGTTTAGCCTAGGGAGAAATAAAATCAAATTACTCGACATAAGGTGAGATATACTTATAATGTGATATTATAGTAAATGAATAATTGCTTTGGATAAATTATATTCACTTGGGAGTTGGGAAAATAGTGATACGAAAAAACAATGTCAAGTAACCAGGAGACATCAATGTTCAAGCTAAATCATCACCATGAAAGAGAAAAATAAGTGATCCTTCACAAAACCGAATCATACTCAAAAGGCAGGTGTATGAACACATTAATCTTAAGAAATACTGAAGAACATGTAGCATTTATAGTATATGATGTCTTGTGTATTGGGCCCTAAAAGGAGTACAGTAACAAAATGTATAGTCATCAAAATTTACAACTCCTATTATGAGCACCGCCACATCTCCTCCAAAATCACCATAACATGTTCCCTTTCTGTGCCCCTAAGGAGTACAGACTTACAGTAAGTAAAATATGGCCAGCATTAAAAAACCTTATATGATTCACATATTGGGCATTGTGGGCCAGAGCAAAAAATCAAGAAAATTGCAAGGCAAGTGTGTTGTTACGAAGGCAAAACCAACTGAAATTGAGGAAAGAGTAATAAGTTCATAATTCTATAAGCAGGCATCAACATATGAGATATGGCAAAGATTGAAAATGATCAATGAGAAGAGAGCATTTTGTACAGTTCTGCATACCTTAAGCTCGTACAAACAAGTGAAATGAAATCTCATTACTTTGAGAGAGTCCCCGTACCTGGAGCAAAACAAACACGGCAACACCTAATATGTTAAATGCCTAAAATGAATTATAATTTCACACTAGAAACTCGGAAAGTCTTTGATAAGATCTGCTAGAATCAAATTTAAAAAATTGTATAATCCCATTTTAATATTTAACCGATAAATTTCAAAATGATCTTGAACATGCATGAATGTTCAAGCCACACGTAAAGATATGGAAAATATAGGGAATTTAAGGCCAAGTCACAAAAATCCCTATCTAGGAAAAGAAGTTTTTGATTTCCCATAAAGCCTATATCAAGAAAAAAAAAACCCATAAAGCCACTTAATTGGGGCTCAATTGAAGTTTAAAATTCCTCCTTCCCAGAACCATCAATTAAATTAATCTGAAATATCCTTCCACTTTGCCCAACTAAAGGAGAAATTATAGAGTCCTCTGGTAGACTAAGTCACTTGTCCACCATTCTACTAAAAAACTTCCACTTGTTTAAAATAGCTGAGTCAGTAATTAATTTCTGTTTAAAATTTTTCTCTAACTAACAATTTTAAACAAGTGGCAGTTTTTTAGTGGAATGGTGGATCACACTACTTGTCCACCATGTAGATCTTAAAATTTCTCCAACTAAAGGGCCCGAATCAGCAATTAGGGATCCAAATTGATCGAGTCAATGAAGTTAGTATTTTGGTCAAGGGTCATTTTATTGGTTCATTCAATTTTATACCAGTGTAAAAGTTCAGATTCGGAATTGAAAAACCTCCATTGTGAAATGAATAAACATGGGTATTAGTAAAGGATCTAGTTCACAGAAGTAGGGCTGTCTTGATGTAATGACTGCGTTTGGATAGCAGCTTTTGCTGCTCAAAGTTAAGTTGCGTTTTACTTTGTTTTTTTTTTTTTTTTATTGGCCGCACTTGTTGACTGGGGGGGACAAAATTTATTGTGCATGAACAGTGCGTGCACTGTTTACGCACTGTTCATGCACTGTTTATGTATTAAAAAATATTAAAAGTGGGTCCTACAACACTATTCACACATTTAAAAATTATTTTGCTACAGTGTTTTCAGCAACAATTAGTTTTTATCAACTTTCAGCACCAATAAGTGTTATCCAAACGGACCCAATATTAATCTTAGGTAAAAGTGTGCTTTTCAAAACATAGTTTCTACTGTTGAAATTGTGTTTTGATTCTTGAATTCACGATTTGAAGAAAAATGACAGCTAATTTGGAAAATAATATTGTTTTAATAATAAAATATTGTCTTGATGTAATCTTGGCCACTACCTTGCTAAGATTGCCAATGTGCCCTGTTCCAAGGGTAATCCTAAACTCTCGTAACTCTTCACAATGACGTAATTCAAGATCCTCCATTTTTCTCACAGATGAAGGTGGTAGTTCAATGGAGATCATATCACTGAAGTCATCGAGTGTGAGTTTTCTTATGCACCCTAGTAACTTCTGCGATCCCAATAATATTTGCAGGAAAGTGGCCTCATGAATGGCAATGCAGATTTCTCATATGTGTCTTAAGCACTCCAATTCCTTTAACAAATATTGTACGTAAACATGAGAATGTAAGGCTGGAAGAGCGTCCGACTTACTAGATACTTCAAGGAACGGAAAGTTTGATATCATTGCCGTTGGAATTTCCTGAAGATTTTTTTGTATAATTTAATATCAAACCCCGCATTTTTGTCAATTTCTGAAGTGCAGATGGCAAATCGAGAATAGCAGCATCAGAGAGATTAAAGTATTCCAAGTTGATTAATTGACCAATCTCCGTAGGTAACTCATGCAAGACTGAACTATTTGACAGGTCCAAAAGCCTCAAAGCAAACATCAATGGAAAGAATGTAGCATGCAATGTTTTTGACATAAGATCCATACAAATCATAGTCCAGAGATTGGGTAACTGAGAGATATTTCCAAGGAGATCGATCTTCTGTGGATGAATACGGACGCAAGACTTTTGTGAGGAGATCTTGTATGCTGTGATCCCATAACAACATCCTTTTTACTTCATGTCATCTTCTCAATCTGCGTGCTTCATTATCTCTTTTTATAAAAAAAAAATGTTAACGAATGTCCTTAAAATATTAGTTAATAATCAATTTAAAAAAAAATTTTATGAGAAAAGAAAAAAAAAGCAATTAATATTTTCACAATTTTTTTTATTTTCTAAAAAAGTGGTATCAAAACTTTCCTAAAATTGATTATTAATCAATATCCTGAAAGCACTTGTTAACGGGACCCTTTATAAAAAGTGCAAATTTCTCTTGCATTCCTGCCAAGCCATGTCAAGGACCATGCCATGCATCCTAATGAACTCTTCTGATTCACCACTCTCTAATAAACATGCTCGCTTTAAATCTCCAATAATTAATTCTCCTTTAAGGCGTAAGTCACCATTTATATTTGCGTCTTCATAAAATTCATCTCGAAGGCCTTCTTCTATCCAGTATTCAATAAGTTCTTTCCTGATTTCATGGCATTCTGGAAATAGACAACAATACAAGAAACAAGACTCATGGGTAATACTCTACAGTCTTAACATAACTAAACTTCAAAAGCTCGAGAACGGAGTCCATGCCTTGAAATTGTGATGGGGTGTTTCTCAATACGTTCAACCCAGATACCCATCCATTTCGATCATTCCTACTAGCCATTGTACCCCCCAACAGTTATGAGTGCTAGCGGCCAGCCGTTGCATTTTGCAACCATATCTTCTGCCAGTTTGGTTATTTCTGGATTAGAATTTAGAATAGCCTCACCTACGACCTACCTTCATCCTAAACAAATGCAATGCTTCTTTTGGTGTTATGCACCAAACCTCACCTTTTTTTTTGAGCATCCATGAGGCCACAAACGTGGATTGACCACGTTGCAAATACTACGTACTTTGGAGTTTGGACTGATTCCGATCGTTTGGAAGAGGAACTCCTACTAGACTATGATCAAGTTTCTGCCATATATCATCTGAAAACAACAAAAACTTTTTTCCCTGTAGCCTTGCAAGTATTCTTCGAGCGTTTGTCTACTCACTATCTGGACTCCCTATGTCTCTAGAGAGGTCCAATTTATCCATAATTGTTTTCTAAACCATTTAAGGCTGGTTGTTTTGATACCAAAACCAAAATCCCTTTACCAAAATCATGTCTAACGTTGAAGAACTCATTGTTTAATTTGTAGAGAAGAGTAGTCTTTCCAACATCTCCAATTCTATATAATCCAATAATTCCCAATGTTTTGTCTTCAATACATATCCGGACTTTTTGAAGCGTGAAATCTAAACCAACATTCACCCCAATAGGCATCTTCTCAACTGGATCATGACCCTTCTGAAGCACAGCATTGAATTGACCTCCTGTCCTCAGTTACTCTACTTCTTCTAGCTTTTTTCTTACAATCGCTCTGAGTTTATAGTTTCACCTTGACAAACAATTTTTGGGAAAAAAACCTCCGAGACACTTGTTCTGATCTTGTTCCTCACCCTCTTTCAGAGTTTTGCTCACATCTTTTTCCAATTTTGGAATTTGTTTAAGCCAACCAGAAACTTGGTTGGTACTCTTCATCTTTTTCGACACCCTTTGCTTCACATCTTCATAAATTTTCTTCAGTTGCCAAAGCACGCAAGGCAAGCAGATCTGTAGATAACACTCTTGAGTGCATCAAAATTGAGGCATCAAAAGGCTAAAGGCAAAGAAACAGACTTAGCAAACTTTTAGAATGATTTGGAAATGGAGGAAGTAGATGACAAAGCCTACTTAAAACTCTCTCTCTCTCTCTCTCATAGTCCAACAAGGAACGTCTCAAGGAAGAAGAAGACGCAAGAAAAGTTTCAAAAACTCACCCAAATGGCATCATTTGCAATGATCCAAAGATTCGAGTGTTGCTCTAGCATCATGTCACCCTTTGTGAAACAATGTCACTCTGCATCTTCCTCACGATGTCATTTCGGTTAATGAAAATAGCAATCCCTCCATTCGCCCAAAAAAATATGTTTTTGTGCCAAATTTCAAGCCCAATAGAAAGGCCCATCCAAAGCTTGATCGCATGGCCATAATTTCATCCGGTTAATTACCCGATTTGTAGCCTGGTTTAGAGGTCAAACTATAGTTGACTTTGACCTAAGATTGGACCAATGAATAGAGTTGGCATATTATAATTGATGCTAATAAATATGGTATCAATAATGGGACTTTGTAAATATCAATAATTGTGAGAAATTATGTCCAACCATTACTTTTTTATTTTTGTGTTTTTTTTGGTTGAAAGTCCCTAGGGTTACTCTTCCTATAATGATAGGTCATAGGTGCTATAGACCTATAATAAATGATACATGGTTAGTGATATAATTCCTTTATTTCACAAAATTTTCAAACATTCATAATCTATGTGTGTTAGTGATAATAAAAAAAATTAAAAAAAAAAGGAAAAGGAAAAGGAAAATTAATTAAAGATATGAAAATGGAAATTATAATAAAATCAATCAGGCTAAGGCACAAAATCTTGCTTTCTTTAAGGAGATTCTAGCCATTTCTAATTGACAAAGTCCTCAAATTGAACTCATCATTAATATCATTTTTTTACTAAATAGCATTGTAGGGGAGGATTTTTGTTCCAACCCCCGCAAGCTATTTGTCCTCTTTGAGGAGCCAAGCCCGCAAGGTTTTGTTCTGAAGGGGTGGGATTGTCCCACATTGCCTAAAGATGCGCCCCACTCATGGTTGCTCCAAGGGCTTATAAACCATGAATGGGGTGCATCTTTAGGCGATGTGGGACAATCCCATCCCTTCAGAACAAAACCTTGCGGGCTTGGCTCCCCAAAGAGGACAAATAGCTTGCGGGGGTTGGAACAAAAATCCTCCCCTACAAAAAGGCGCTTTCGAAGGCAGTGCCCATCTCTAGTATTGTCTGCTTTGGGGCAGGCCACGGGCATGCTTAGTGTGCAACGTCCCGAGCTTCTATGCGGACATTGCAAGCATGCCCAAAGCGGACAATACTAGAGATGGGCACTGCCCTCAAAAGCGCCTTTTTGTGAGGGGGATTTTGGTCCCAGACCCCGTAGTCTATTTGTCCGCTTTGGATCCGAGGACCTCACGGCTTTATCCTTTTTGCGAGTGTGGAAGGCATGCTTATGCACTTTGTGCTTTTGCAACGTCCGTCCCACATCGTTTAGAGAAGCGCCCCACCTATGCCTTATAAGCAAGAGCTCAAGGCATAAGTGTACCACTACTCACAGCTCAAGGCATAAGTGTACCACTACTCACATGTGAGTAGTGGTACACTTATGCCTTGAGCTCTTGCTTATAAGGCATAGGTGGGGCTCTTCTCTAAGCGATGTGGGACGGACGTTGCAAAAGCACAAAGTGCATAAGCATGCCTTCCACACTCGCAAAAAGGATAAAGCCGTGAGGTCCTCGGATCCAAAGCGGACAAATAGACTACGGGGTCTGGGACCAAAATCCCCCTCACAAAAAGGCGCTTTTGAGGGCAGTGCCCATCTCTAGTATTGTCCGCTTTGGGCATGCTTGCAATGTCCGCATAGAAGCTCGGGACGTTGCACACTAAGCATGCCCGTGGCCTGCCCCAAAGCAGACAATACTAGAGATGGGCACTGCCTTCGAAAGCGCCTTTTTGTAGGGGAGGATTTTTGTTCCAACCCCCGCAAGCTATTTGTCCTCTTTGGGGAGCCAAGCCCGCAAGGTTTTGTTCTGAAGGGATGGGATTGTCCCACATCGCCTAAAGATGCACCCCATTCATGGTTTATAAGCCCTTGGAGCAACCATGAGTGGGGCGCATCTTTAGGCAATGTGGGACAATCCCACCCCTTCAGAACAAAACCTTGCGGGCTTGGCTCCTCAAAGAGGACAAATAGCTTGCGGGGGTTGGAACAAAAATCCTCCCCTACAAAAAGGCGCTTTCGAAGGCAGTGCCCATCTCTAGTATTGTCTGCTTTGGGGCAGGCCACGGGCATGCTTAGTGTGCAACGTCCCGAGCTTCTATGCGGACATTGCAAGCATGCCCAAAGCGGACAATACTAGAGATGGGCACTGCCCTCAAAAGCGCCTTTTTGTGAGGGGGATTTTGGTCCCAGACCCCGTAGTCTATTTGTCCGCTTTGGATCCGAGGACCTCACGGCTTTATCCTTTTTGCGAGTGTGGAAGGCATGCTTATGCACTTTGTGCTTTTGCAACGTCCGTCCCACATCGTTTAGAGAAGCGCCCCACCTATGCCTTATAAGCAAGAGCTCAAGGCATAAGTGTACCACTACTCACAGCTCAAGGCATAAGTGTACCACTACTCACATGTGAGTAGTGGTACACTTATGCCTTGAGCTGTGAGTAGTGGTACACTTATGCCTTGAGCTCTTGCTTATAAGGCATAGGTGGGGCGCTTCTCTAAACGATGTGGGACGGACGTTGCAAAAGCACAAAGTGCATAAGCATGCCTTCCACACTCGCAAAGAGGACAAAGCCGTGAGGTCCTCAAATCCAAAGCGGACAAATAGACTGCGGGGTCTGGGACCAAAATCCCCCCCACAAGCATTGTTTGTCACCTAAAACTTATAGTGAAATTGCTGTGAAAATGTTATGAATGTAACATTACTCAATCTATTGTTATAAGAATGGCCCCATCTTACAATTTGGGAATTATCAACAAAATAAATAAATAAATTAGTGAATGATATCTTGATTTAACCTCTATTGCAAATTGACTTTAGGGGTTCTCAAAGTTTATTGCTTATCTAAAGGAAAATTGCCAAGTTATTATCAATTTTACTATAAAGTAATGATTGTGATTAGTACCACATCAACAAAAAATAAATATTTTATTGAATTTTTTTGTGTTTGTTAAAAAATTAATGTGTTTGTAAAGTAGATATAGTAAAAAAAAAATTGTAGTAATCTTTATATTACTGTTTTCCAAGGAAGATTGGTTGAATACAAACATTATCTAATTATACACCAACTAATGTGTAACCCGTGCTTACGCACAAGAATGATGAATTGTAGTGGTACTGTTGATATTAGCTTGTGTTATAAAACATATAGAATATTAGTTCGATTAGGACATTTGGATGTATTAAAATAGTTTTTTCTTGCAATTTTCATGATAAGTTTCTCATTACACTGCTATTATGTATATAATTTTGAAAATTACTATTAGATACTACATATACAAAGAATTTTGTTTTGTCGTGGGTTTCTCTATCGCTAAGAAAGTTTTGGCTTTGGCCATCTTCTCTTATGTAGTAGAATAGTTTTGTCCCTTCCTTGCGAAGGTGTTTTAGTTCTCTTATGGTAACAAGTTTACCTTTTGAGCAAGTCAGTGTTTTTTCTTCATGGGTTTTAGGGAAACACCTTTTTTCTTTTTACTTATGGAAGATCTTTCCAGAACTTGGAGCAATCTCTCTCTCAATGAGAGGGAGGGTTCAGGCTTCATACTGCAAAACAAACTCAGATCTCCTTAATACATTTTAGCTCCTAAGTTCTTATCTAGACGTGTGTTGAATATGGAAGGCAGTTGGACAAACCTTTAGGCAACTGTGGAGATCTACTAATGGTTTTAAAATCCGAAAACTTGAGGGTCATGTAGTCCTCTTTGTTTTTAGCAACTCAGGTGATGTTTCTTGAATTATTCAAAGTGAACCATGGTACTTTGATAAGCATCTTGTTGTGTTGGAAAAATATGAGAATGATGTACCACTACAAGAACTTCAGTTTCGACAGGCTACGCTTTGGGTCCAAATGCATGATATTCCAATCCGATTCATGACGAAAGCAGTAGCAGAAGAGATTTGCAATATTATTGGTGAGTTTATCGTTCAATTGGTGAAGTGAATGAAGATGGTGGAAGTTTTATTCAGGTAAAGGTCAGGCTAGATATCTCCCAGCCCTTGTGTCGTGGTAGGTTGTTGTCCTCTGAGAATGGTACGAAATTTTGGGTCAGTTTTAAATAAGAAAGGTTGCCAAACATTTGCTATTGGTGTGGCCGCTTGGATCATCCTGATAAAGAGTGTAAGCTTTGGGTGGATAGTAAAGGTACACTCTCCTCGGATCAGAAACAATTTGATCAGAGCTTGAGAGCCTCCCCATACAGGTTCCACAATAAACCTGTGGTTTTTGTTCCGAGGTTTTACGACGGAACGGGTCCTTCAGTTAAAAGTAACTCAGAAGACGGTAAGGGGAGCCACCAAGACACGGCGGAAAAGTTAGACCTTAATTTTCCGTTTGAGGTGAATCTCGTTATGGAAACAGATTCTAGTGAGATTTTCATAAGTGCTAGTTACACTCCAATCCATCAATTCCACATGTTGATTAGGAACGTCCAGAGGGTGGCACATCATACTTATGCAAGTCAACTCTTCGAGTTAAGGTGAATAAGGAGCAAGGTAAGGAAAGTGTTACCATTTATGATACACTTACTAATGATGATGATTTAATTACGGAGGCAGGAAATCTGGGACAGAGTCAGGGTGGAGATCCCTTCATGGCAGTACTTTAGGAAATTGATGAAAATCTTAGGAAGTTTGATGGCATAAATCATGAAGGCAAACGAGGGGTGAGTGAGCTGCCAAAAAGTGATTCTTTATTTAGTCGTGATCATATTAAGGATGGTGAGGGGGGTGAGAGAGATGGACCTGATGCCGAGAAGCCCATTGGGCTAAAACCTATTGGGTCGAAATTTAACACTAACAAACTCTCTAGTGAGTGCTTCGAAGTGGATGGACCCAGATCAACTTTGCAAGACTTGACCAACGTAGCTGGGCCTTTGCTTACTCAATAGGTTAGCCAAGGGGGCAAGTGGACTAGGCTGACTCGATTGGCCCAAGTGGTTAAGGTTAAGGACTCTGTGGTTGATAAGTCAAGGGAACGCCCAGTAGTAGAACCCTCGAATTCTCAAGCTGAGAAATGTAGAGTTGTGTGTCACAATGGAGTTGATCAATTCTCATCGGTGGTGGTTATTCCTCAACCTTACCGCTCACCATGAATGTCTAAACTAGAACTGCCAGGGCTTGGCAACCATCGACGAGTTGTGAGCTTTCTGAAATAGTGAAGGTGAAAGGTCCCAGGGTGATTTTCTTGATAGAAACTAGGAAGAAAAAGCCATATTTGGAGAGATTGCGATGTCATTTGAAGTATGACAATCTTTTCATCATCCTAAGGAAGAATTTGGGGGGCAATTTGGCACTACTATGGAACAATGATCTTAATTTGCATATTAGGACGTTTTCACCTCGGCATATTGATGCGGTGGTAAATCTAGGAATTGATGACGCCTGGTGTTTTACGGGGTTCTACGGAGCTCCTGAAATGGCCAACTAGGAAGTTCTTGGTCAGTGTTTCGACATCTTGGCTCTCAATTTGTTTTGCTATGGGTGTTTATTGGGGATTTTAATGAAATCACAAGAGTGGATGAGAAATTGGGTGGGGTTGTTCAGTCTGAGAAACAGATGCAAGATTTCGAGATTGCTTGGATTTTTGTAGTCTTAAGGACCTGGGTTATATAGGTCTGCCTTTTACCTAGTGCAATAGAAGATATAATGAAGATTTAATATGGGTTCGCCTGGACAGAGCAATGGCAACGGCTGATTGGATTCTTAAATTCCCCACAGCAGATCTCCATCATTTGTCAGGATCATCCTCTGATCACAAACCTTTATGGCTAGCTTTCGATGATCTCCAAACCCCTTTTTATTGAGCTCAGAAACCATTTAGGTTTGAGGCCATGTGGCTTAACGACAAGAGATGTGAAGGAGTGGTCCACTCGGCATGGGATATGAGCTCAGGTGGTGATCTAGTGTGCAAGGTAATGAGGAAGGTTAGTGATTGTCAAACTCAACTTAAACTATGGGATAAGAATATTTTTGGGAATGTTCATATAGTGTTGGCATGAAAAAGGAAGCAATTGGTATAGGCAAAAAGTGAATTCATGTCTGGAAGGAGTCATGCCCATGTTAAATTGCTTACTAAGGAAATTTCTAAGTTGTTGGATATGGAGCAATTTCTAAATTGCTCTCAAACAAATGAAGCCAGACACAGCCCCAGGACCAAATGGCCTTCCTCCCTTATTCTATAAGAAATTCTGGGAGAAAATTGGCATGAAGATGTCGAAAGCTGTCCTTTCAGTGTTTAATTCAGGTATGATCCCTGCAAACCTCAACCACACTTTCATTTCATTGATTCCAAAAATCAAAAGCCCCAGGAAAGTCTTTGATTTTCGGCCTATCAGTCTTAGTAATGTGTTATATAAATTGATAACCAAGGTCTTGGCAAATCGGCTAAAACCTTTGCCCCCTAATCTAATTTCAGAGACTCAAAGCACCTTTATGTCAGAAAGACTTATTACTGACAATATTCTTATTGCACATGAAACACTACATTATTTGATATCCAAGGCACTGGTAAGATGGGATACTTGTCCCTAAAGCTTGATATGTCCAAAGCTTATGACCGTGTTGAGTGGGTCTATTTGGAAAAGATCATGGAAAAAATGGGCTTCAGCCGTAGCTAGATCAACCTGATTGCAATATGTATTCGATCAGTTACGTACTTAATTATGATCAATGGTCAACCTCACGGCCTTATTACTCCAACTAAAGGGCTGCATCAAGGCAATCCACTATCACCTTATCTATTCCTATTGGTGACAGAAGGTTTACATGCCCTGTTTGAAGTGGCTACAGAGAGTGGAGACATAATGGGAGTTTCATTATGCTCAGCTAGTCCACGAGTTTCTCATTTATTGTTCGTAGATGATAGCTTAGTTTTTTTTAGAGCCACAGTTTTGGAAAGTGTGAAGATACAATCAATCCTCTATAAATATGAGCAAGCTTCAGGGCAGAGCATTAATAGAGGTAAGACAAGCCTTTTTTTTAGCTCTAATACTCATCCTGAGGTTCAAGAAGCCATTAAAACCTTCTTAGGCATCCCTACAATTCAAAGATATGAACAATATTTGGGATTGCCTTCCCTGGTTAGGCGAGAGAAGAAGAAGTCTTTTAATCTCATCAAGGAAAGGATATGGAAGAAACTTAAGGGGTGGAAAGAGAAACTCTTGTCGCTAGCTGGACGTGAAATTCTTATTAAGGCTGTAATTCAACTGATCCCTACATATACCATGTCTTGTTTCAAGTTGCCAAAAGGGCTTATTAGAGATATTGAGACTTTAATAAGAAAGTTTTGGTGGGGGTATAGAGGGGACCAAAGGAAGATTTATTAAATTAGTTGGGAAAAATTATGTCAACCTAAAAATGAAGGAGGGATGGAGTTTAAAGATTGGCTAAGCAAATATGGAGACTTGAGAAAAATGAAGAGTGCCTTTTCCATAGAGTTTTTAAGGCTAAGTTTTTTTCACACAGTTTTGTCCTAGATTGTGAGGTCTCAAATAAGGGTTCATACGCTCAGAAAAGCATTATCCAAGCTAAACATGTAATTGACTTAGGCTCGGTGTGGAGGATAGGGAATGGTCAATCAGTGAAGATTAGGGGAGATAGGTGGCTCCACAAATTTCAGCTTCAAAAATAGAAGCAATTGCCATCTATTGAAGGGCATATGGAATTTGTAGGTACCATACAATGTCAAGCATTTAATTTGGAGAGCAGCAAATGAAGCTTTACCTACTTTGTACAATTTGTTGCGCAGGAAGGTTGTCCAAATAGCTTACTATCCAAATTGCAAAGCTATCTGGGAGGATACAGTACATGCTTTATGGGGCTGTCATAGGTTGTATGTTGTATGGGAGGCTGATGTTGAATTAAAGAAGTGCACAAAACAAAAGTTCATTGCTTTTGCTGATTTGTTGGAAGTGTTGTTTTTGTTGAAGGACAGAGTTGATGTGAATCTTGTAGCCATAATTATGTGGCTAATTTGGAATAAAAGGAATTCTGCTAGATTGGGGGAACCTGTCATCGAGTATCATCACATACGGGCTAAAGCAGAAGTTTTCTTGCTGGATTTTCAATTAGCTCAAGTGCAGGAGCAGTGGGTTTCAACAGTTTGTTCAAGAGCTGTTAGGTGGATGCCTCCCATTTCTCCACTCTACAAAATAAACTTTGATGGGGCCCTTTTTAGCGATCAGGGTGCTGCAGGACTAGGAGTGGTGATCCATGATTCTAGTGGTCAAGTTGTGGGAACCTTGGCAGAATGCATCCCAATCCCCAAGCTCTAGCTTGTCGCCGAGCTCTAACCTTTGCAAAAGAGTTAAGCACCTTTGAGGCAGTGTGTGAAGGTCATGTGTTGCAGGATAATCTTGTTTTAGCTACTAATTTTTGAGTTTGTAATTTTGCTCATGTCAAACATTTAGGCAACTCTGTTGCCCATTTTCTTGCCAGACATTCAAAGTCAGGTAACGAGCTGCAGGTTTAGATTGAGTCCATTCCTGACGATATTTCTCCTCTTGTAACGAGGGATTCATTGTAACTTTTTTTTTTTTTTTTTTTTGATTGAATAAAGTTTGGCCCATGGGTCTGGAATCTATAAAAAAAAAAAAAGATACTATATATACAATATCAATTCGCAATCACTGTTCGTAAAATTCTACTAAATACAAGACAAAAATAAAATAATAAATTGATACAATAGTATCTTCTACATTGAATGAGAATAAATGCATGAGATCATTCGGCTCAATTACAATCTGTTACGTTCAAGATCCTGGCATACAAAATATCTAAATAGATACAATATAAAAAAATATGTTCATTTGTTCAAAGAAAAAATAACAATAAAATTCTAAATAATTTAATTTGTATAGAAAGCTAAGAAAAGTAAATTTTAATTTTGAATCTAATTAAATTTTATCTATGTATTGGAGAGATATATATATATATATATATAATTAGGTTTTTTATAGTTTATTTGTATTGAACCCCTCATTTTCTATATTAAATTAACTTACTTGGTACAATTAAAAAAACTAACATTAAATGAGACATGTAGCAAAAATTAAACTCTAATTGAATTCTAATTTTTAGACTGAATTAATTAACTTGGCATAAAAATTTAAAAACTTAGATTAAATGGAACACATGACACAAAATTAGACTTTAATTGAATTCCAATTTGAAATGTAATTGAATTTTCTCTCAGCTTTACTTATTAATATATATATATATATATATATATAACTGTCCAAAAGGATCAGTAGTAATTCCATCATGTTCAACAAGAAAAGGATACAGAGCATTTATAAAAGGCAGACCAAGAATCACTTTATCAGTCATATTTTTGACAAGAACAGAAGGTATTTTGAAACAGGCATTATCATGACAAATATGAGCATCATTCAATTCATATTTGATCTTCATTTGAGAACCATTAGCGGAAACCATTCTTTCAGTTGATTTTTCAAAATATTTTGGAGGAATCAATCCTTCCTGGATACAGTTCTTATCCGCACCAGAATCAATCATAGCAATAACAGTGAAACAATAATCATCAGAAATAATAATTTTAACTTTTGTGAACCATTTTGGAGGGAGTATGTTATTAACAAGAGCAAGTTGAGGATCATCAATAATATTACCTTTACCAGAAAGAAGAGCCTGTTGACTGGATTCATCTCCATCTATATGCTCATCTTGTTCATTATCAGACTTATTTTTATCAATATTTTTATCAATTTTTAACATTAACAATTCTTGTTTAAGATTATCGTTATCACTTTTGATATTTTTAAATTCATTTTTTAATTCACTTATCTCTTGTTTAACAATATTAATTTCATGTTGGAGATCATTAACAATTAAATCTTTGGATTTCTTTTTATTAAATCTTTCCAAAGTTTCTTCAAAACTTATGGTTGATTTAAGTTTTCTACTAGTTTCTTCTTTTAACAAGTTTTTCTTAAACTTATCCAAATATTCTTTTTGTAAATCAGGGTTTTCAATTTGACTTATCAATTTAATCAACAAATTTTCATTTTCTTCACCTTTAGTGAGAGTGTTAACAGAGTTAATAACATTACAACATGAATCTCTACAACCAATTTTAATATTGGGAGAATCAGAAGATTCATCAGCAGAATGATAGCAAGAATTAGTTGAAGAAGAAAAATCATCTTCCAAGGAATCAGACGAATTGTTTGATTCAAGGATTCTGAATAATTCTTCTTGATCATTATTTCAAATGTTTAACATGTTAAACTTATTTTTTAACTTACCAGGTTTTTGTTTGCAATCTTTACTGAAATGACCAGGTTTTCCACAGTTGAAACATTTACCTTTTCCAGATTTTTGGTTAACATATTTTTTTGAAACATTTTTCTTTTTAGCATAAAAATCATTAAAATTAGTTCTGTGTTTTTTATAATTTTTGTGACTTTTATCATGTTTTTTACCCTTTTGCCGAGAAGGAGCAATTGGGGGTAAACCATATTGTTCACAAAAATTACCCATTTCATATTTAGCTTTTCTTTTATTTTTTAATTGGTGTTTTAACAGTTTTTCATCATTGCACATATTAATTCCAAGTTTTTTAATAGTGCTTAAAATATCACCATAAGTTAAATTATCATAATCAATAGAATCACTTTTACCAATTAATTCTTATTTTACCTTATGAGCAAAGATTGGAGGCAGACCGTCAATAAACTTTTCTTTCCAATAAGGCTTGAAACAGTCTTTCCGTTGCATTACTCTGGAAAGGAAAACATCTTGGTACCATCTGTAATCAGACATAGTAGGACATCTCAAATTATTTAGCAAATCAGAAATTCGAGATGAAACATTATATGGAGTACCAACAAAATGTTTGATAATAGTATAAATCAGGGTATTAACACCATTAGGAATACCTCGACCAATATGATCATCAAAAATAGGCAAACCTTCATCATTCTTTTTAACAGTATGTTTAATAGATTCTCTGCATTCTTCTGTGAGATATGAATCCCACCATCCACGAAGAGTACCAGAAAAACCAGTAGCAAGCAAATCAACAATTTCAGGTTGATCAAAATCATGATTATTTTGGTAAGCAATACCAACCATAGACATGTGTCCCATTTTGTTAATAATTTCTTGTTCAGAAAAGCCATCAATATTCCATTCATAAATTTTATCAGCAGAAACAGAAAACTGGGTTTGAAAAGGTCTTTCTTCAAATTGAATATCAGGAGGAGTGGGTTTTGAATACCAATTTTTTGTAAGAAACATGGGTTTGGAAGAACTTCCAACAAATCTTTTAATTTCTGGGAAATCATTATCAAAAACCTTTTTCGCAGAAACAGAAGAAAAAGTATCAGAATCTGTATTTTCATCAGAAACAATTTCTTTTTCATTTCTTGAAATAGTGCAAGCAGCATGAGTACTTGTAGGAGTACCCTCAGTTTTAACTTTTAAATCAGCGAGCATTTTTTCAACAATTTCAAGAGTTTTGGATTGGGAAGTTTTAAACTTGAATTTGTTATCATAACTGGGTAAATTAATCAAAGGTTTCTCAGTTTTAATAGGTTTTTCAACAGAAGCATACTTTTCAACAGAAACAGTTTTTTCAACAATTTTTTCTTCAATACAGTCAAGCTGTTGACCAATAACATGCAAAAATTCATTAGTAAAATTGTTTTGTTTAATAAGACTAACAATAGGAGTTTGATCATCAGCAATTTTGAAAGGGCTTTAACATCAGTTTTGCCAGTTTTTAATAAAATAGTCTCAAGAGGTGGATGACTAGACCTAACAATGGTTTTGTCACTTTTAACAAAATTTGATTTCTTTATTACATTCAAATGATTCTTTGAAACTTCATCTTTTGAAACATAGTAATTTTCAAGAAAATCAAAGAACAAAATATGTTTTTTCATTTGATGCATCTTTTCTCTCCATTTTCTTTTAACACGGTCTTTTTCAGACTGAGCAAAATTATTTTGGAAATATTTCCTTTTAGGTCTGTTTTTTGAAAGCATAAATTCATTGTATAATGAAACCATATCAATTTCAAAACTTTCATCTAAAACAGTCAAAACTCTTAGTTGGTTAATATTATTTTCAATAGGAGGAAAATCAAAATCAGAAGGACAAACAGATCCAGTATCTTCTTCTTCTTCATTGGCATTTTTGCCATATGGGGAGGAAGGTTCAGGTTTAGTAGAATAGTAAACAGAGCTAATTTGAGATTTATCACTAGAAACTCCTTTTAATTTTAGATCAGTGGGTTTTTCAAAATTCTTTTGTAAAAAATCATTGAGATCTTGATCTCTTTTTGAAATACTTTCAGATCCAGCAAAGGAATGTCTTCCTTCGTTCATCTTCAAAGGTTGAATATTTTGAAAACTTATTTTAACAGGACCATCAAGTTATTGTTGAATATTTGTGAGATCTAGCTCATCAAAAACAGGTTTAGCAACAGGGGATTCTTGTTCCAACAACCATTCAGTGGGAAGCTTAATATCTTGCCATTGAATCATTTTTGGAACTTGAACTTTAGCATCAGGAGTTGAACATTGAATTAACATGGTTTTACCAGAAGGTTCTCTATTATTTAAACAACCAGGATTTGACTGAGTACCCAACAATCTATAATAAATGCGGTAAATCAAAGCAAAAGGTTTTCTACCTTCGTCCATAATATAACCAGATGAAGCAATATTCAAAGTCAAAGCTTTAATAATATTAGGATCATCCAAAGTAAGAGTAAGATCAGGATAACAGTTAAAATAAACAGGACCATCATATAAAGAAGCAGTAATCATACCAAGAATGCTATCTTTAAAGTGCTTAAATCTAGCATCTCGTAAACACATGAGAACAGAAGCATTGATACCCTTTCGGGTGAGTGGTTTAATAGCAACTTGAACCATACCAATATGCAAATAACTTTGTTTTTTAGCAAGGAAATCATTAATATTTCTTTTAGAAAACAAGCAACATTTTTCATGAGTTTTTGAAATAGAAAATATTTGTTCAACAGTTCGCACTTTGTAAACGGGATGAAAAGTGGTTTCAGCCAAATTAGTTTTGTAAATAGTTTTAGTATCAACTTTGGGAATGTTCCATTTTCGGAAATCTGGAAGCTCATTATCTTCAACAGTATGATCTTCTTCATTTACAATATCAGGAGGACAACCAGTCCTGGAGCTGATAGAGGAGTTGGATCTCCACAACTTATCCATACTATCCTAGTTTTAACACTCAGTTATCATGTTTTTCTCACAACCGTTGCATTTCGTAACACATACCCTAAGCAACCCTATACCACACACATGCTCTACACGCCCTCTCTTGGCTCAAACGGGCCTTACAGTCAGGTTCTGGGAATTCACTTTACATCTAGGGTGGCACCAACGACGGTAAGAAGGAGACACAACAACGGAGCACCAAAGGTTCGGGTAAGCACAGACAAGATACAAAGACACAACAACACTATCACCGGCCAGAAAAGAATGGCTCTGATACCATAAAGGGGGAAGGGAACGCATGGCTGAAGGGAAGAGACAGAAGCACAGTATAATATATGTTGAAAGTAATAAAAGCAAAGTAAATATGCAAAGTAAATGTAAGCACAAGTTAAAATGATAACAATAGCACAAGTTAAAATGATAATAATAGGGCGGTAGAACCAGCCAAGCAATATATAACAAAATAATTACAGTCAGGTTCTAGGAATTCACTTTATGTCTAGGGTGGCGCCAACGACGGTAAGAAGGGGACAAAACAACGGAGCACCAAAGGTTCGGGTAAGCACAAACAAGATACAAAGACACAACAACACTATCACCGGCCAGAAAAGAATGGCTCTGATACCATAAAGGGGGAAGGGGACGCACAGCTGAAGGGAAGAGACGGAAGCACAGCATAATATATGTTGAAATTAATAAAAGCAAAGTAAATATGCAAAGTAAATGTAAGCACAAGTTAAAATGATAATAATAGCACAAGTTAAAATGATAATAATAGGGCAGTAGAACCAGCCAAGCAATATATAACAAAATAATTCAAAGTAAATGAAAGCAATTTAGAACCGTCTGGTATGGCGGTAATCCTCCATGGTGGTGGTAGCAACAAGTAGTATAATGAACATAAAATTGAAAATACTTGTTATTGAAAGTAGTACAAAACACTTACAGTAGTAGTAGTGAATACAAGATCTCAACAGTAGGGGTTATTAGTTACAAAGCTTGAACTAGTCCTAGTTACAAGGTTTGTAGGAACAAAGTAATAGTGGAAACAAGGAATTCTCTCAAAGAAAGCTTCTAAGGAAGAAAACTCTCTCCCGAAGAAATTCTAAGAAGAAAATTCTGAATTTAACTTAAGGGACAACCCCCCTTAAATAGGAAAAATTCGGAGTGAACAGTGTCATGAACAGTAACAGGTGAATAGTGACATGTGAATAGTGACAGATGGATAGTGACAGGTGAATAGTGAAAGTAGATAATGGCCAGTAAAACTTTTGACCAACGCATGCCGAAACTGGACTTCGGAATATTTGAAAGCAGTCTTGGAAACATGAAGAATCTTCTTTTCAGGACATTATTAAAGCATGGGGGACAACAGTAGCATATTTAGCATAGGAAAGAACAGTAACATCTTGGCCGTTATGCAGGCCAGACAAATAGGGTGAATCAATCAATTTTGAGCTAGGTCATCATCATCATCTTCATCATGTCCAAACCACTCTTCATTGTAAGGGTAGTAAGGATCTTTTGTAACAGAACCTTCAGAGGACCGTTCATCATCCAAACCAGCTCTTTCTGCTTTTAACATTTTAATGAGAGCATTGAGAGCTTCTGGGTCTTTGCGGATTTCATCCAAAGGAGAACTCACTTTTCTAGGTTTAGCAGATGATTTAACAGATTTAGAAGAGGAAGCAGGTGCCTCAAGGATAGGGGATTGACCATGTGAACCATCCTTAGCAATGGGGAGAACAGCCGGAGATGAAGAATCTCTGGAGATTGTAGCAATAATTTTCTGAGAATAAGGGAATTTACCCCACCATTTCACATACCAATGTCTAGAGAGAACATCACCATCTTTTTCATACTGCCATTTTAATATCCAAGGTATCTTGAAGCGTTTAACCCAGAACCTGACTGTAAGGCCCGTTTGAGCCAAGAGAAGGCGTGTCGGGTATGTGTGTGGTATAGGGTTGCTTAGGGTATGTGTTACGAAATGCAATGATTGTGAGAAAAACATGATAACTGAGTGTTAAAACTAGGATAGTATAGATAAGTTGTGGAGATCCAACTCCTCTATCAGCTCCAGGACTGGTTGTCCTCCTGATATTGTAAATGAAGAAGATCATACTGTTGAAGATAATGAGCTTCCAGATTTCCGAAAATAGAACATTCCCAAAGTTGATACTGAAACTATTTACAAAACTAGTTGGGCTGAAACCACTTTTCATCCCGGTTACAAAGTGCGAACTGTTGAACAAATATTTTCTATTTCAAAAACTCATGAAAAATGTTGCTTGTTTTCTAAAAGAAATATTAATGATTTCCTTGCTAAAAAACAAAGCTATTTGCATATTGGTATGGTTCAAGTTGCTATTAAACCACTCACCCGAAAGGGTATCAATGCTTCTGTTCTCATATGTTTACGAGATGCTAGATTTAAGCACTTTAAAGATAGCACTCTTGGTATGATTACTACTTCCTTATATGATGGTCCTGTTTATTTTAACTGTTATTCTGATCTTACTCTTGCTTTGGATGATCCTAATATTATTAAAGCTTTGACTTTGAATATTGCTTCATCTGGTTATATCATGGACGAAGGTAGCAAACATTTTGCTTTGATTTACCGCATTTATTATAGATTGTTGGGTACTCAGTTAAATCCTGGTTGTTTAAATAATAGAGAACCTTCTGGTAAAACCATGTTAATTCAATGTTCAACTCCTGATGCTAAAGTTCAAGTTCCAAAAATGATTCAATGGCAAGATATTAAGCTTCACACTAAATGGTTGTTGGAACAAGAATCCCCTGTTGCTAAACCTGTTTTTGATGAGCTAGATTTCACAAATATTCAACAATATCTAGATGGTGCTGTTAAAATAAGTTTTCAAAATATTCAACCTTTGAAGATCAACGAAGGAAGACATTCCTTTGCTGGATCTGAAAGTATTTCAAAAAGAGATCAAGATCTGATGTCGCGGAAGCCTGAAGAGAAGCACACACGATGCTCTCTTGATGGAACAGAAACTAAACTGTTAGTTTCTGGTAGTAAACCTCGAATCCACGAGGGGTTTCCCTGAATCCACAAGGAGATAAAACTGGAATCCACCAGAAGAAAATTTGACAAAAGTCTGTGTTTATTGATAATAGTCTGGTTTGCCTCTGACGGCTACAAAACATATAAATACTGAGAAAAACATTTAAAACCCTAATTCGCACTAATTAAGCGATTAGGTGACAAAATTACCGAATTTTACCAAAAATGGCAAAATTGAGTTAAATGCAGAATCATAAACTACTGACCTTAAGGGTCGTCCCAAAACAGACGGGACCTTATTCTGACTTTTAAACTAAAAGTTATTAAGGAAAAACAAATATTACTATAAATAGCAAAAACACTGTTATCGGGGCCTTAATGAAGGAATTCGCCTAAATTTTGGCGACATTCATGGCATGAATCTGGATCAGAACGTCGTTTCCCTTCAACCTGCCAAATTTCATGCAATTCCGACACTGTTACCCCGATTGCCCCCTACTGGCACCCCCTTTGATCTTGCGTTGTGACTTCCTGCGCCCCTGCTGCTCAAGGAAGGCATGTGCTGTCTGTTCTACATCAGTCCCCCCCACTTGAAAAGAACTCGACCCCGAGTTCCCACTATCTGGTTCATCAGGAGGATGATAGTCATACAAGTCAGCAACATTGAAGGTAGAAGAAATGCTCATGTCTGGAGGAAGAGCAACCACATAAGCATTGTTGTTGATCTTCTTAGTAATCTGGAATGGTCCATACTTCTTGTCCTTCAATTTGTTGTAGGTACCAACAGGAAATCTCTCCTTTCTAAGATAGACCAGCACTAAATCCCCAACATTGAAGATCTTCTCACACCTCTTCTTATCAGCAGCTTCCTTGTACTTGGCATTTGTAGCTTCAAGTTTCTGCCTCACCTCCTCTTGCATAGCCTGAATACGATCAACCATATTTTCTGCTGCTTGACTCACTCCTGGAAGCTCAGGTAAAGGTACCAAGTCCAAAGCGTGTTTTGGGGGCACGCAATAGACGATGGCAAATGGAGACTTACCAGTGCTTCTACTGACTGAGCTATTGTATGCAAACTCTGCTTGGGACAATGCAAGATCCCACTGCTTGGGCTTCTCGCCTGAGATACACCGGATCAGATTCCCCAAAGTGCGATTAACCACTTCTGTCTGGCCATCAGTCTGTGGATGACTAGTGCTGCTGTAATTCAATGAAGTGTCAAAACGCTTCCACAAAGTCCGCCAGAAGTGACTAATGAACTTGGTATCCCGGTCAGAGGTGATGGACTTTGGCACTCCATGCAAACGCACCACTTCTTTAAAGAACAGATTGGCCACTCGAGTAGCATCTGAAGTCTTCTTGCATGCTATGAAATGGGACATCTTCGAGTACCTGTCAACCACAACAAAAACAGAATCCATACCTCGCTGGGTTCGAGGAAGACCCAGTATAAAGTCCATAGACAGATCTTCCCATGGTGCTTGTGGAACTGGCAAAGGCATATATAAACCAGTATTTTGAGATTGACCCTTAGCAGTTTGGCAGATTGGACACTTCCTCACATGATTGCCAACATCCCTCTTGAGTTGTGGCCAATAATACCTCTCTTCCACCAGTGCAATAGTCTTATCTCTGCCCATATGTCCTCCCAAACCTCCACCATGCAGCTCCCTAATAATCTGCTCCCTCAATGAACTTTTAGGGATGCATAATTGGTTACCCCGAAAAAGGAAACCATCCTGGATGTACATACTATTGATAGCAGTATGAGTTTGTTGACACTTACCCCAAATATCACCAAAATCCTCGTCATGCTCGTACAGCTCCTTGAGGCAATCAAACCCTACAACTTCAGTACGTAGGGTGGTCAACAACGATGCTCGCCTGCTGAGTGCATCAGCCACCTTATTGGTGACACCAGACTTGTGCTTCAAAGTGAAATGAAAGCGCTGTATATAAGCTACCCACCGAGCATGCATCCTGTTAATGCTAACTTGACTGTTGATGTGCTTTAATGCCTGATGATCCGTGTATAATACAAACTCCCTCTGAATCAGGTAGTGCTCCCAATGCTTAAGAGTCCGTACTACAGCAAAGAACTCCAGCTCATAGGCTGACCATTTACTTCGAGCTTCACAAACTTTCTCACTGAAGAATGCTACTGGTCTGTTGTCTTGTGAAAGAACAGCGCCTATCCCGACCACAGATGCATCACACTCCACCTGAAACACCTTTTCGAAGTTGGGCAATGCTAAAACCGGGGCTGTGCTCAACTTCTCTTTGATCAAGGCAAAGCTCAGTTCTGCCTCCTTCCCCCATGAGAACCTCCCTTTCTTCAGACACTCAGTGATAGGGGCTACTATGCTACTGAAATCTCGAACAAACCTCCGATAAAAGGTTGCTAGCCCATGGAAGCTTCGCACATCACTCACTGTCTTTGGGGTTGGCCATTCTCTGACTGCACGGACCTTGTCCTCATCAACAAGAATCCCATCCGCACTGACCACATACCCTAAGAACAGCAACTTATCAGTCAAGAAGCTGCACTTCTTCAAGTTGATATACAACTCATTGGCCTGCAACACCGCCAATACTTCTCGCACATGATTATAGTGGGCTACTTCTGTCTTACTGTAAATCAGGATATCGTCAAAATAAACTACCACAAACCTTCCAATAAATGGTTTCAATACCTGATTCATAAGTCTCATGAAAGTGCTGGGAGCATTAGATAATCCGAAAGGCATAACCATCCACTCATACAACCCCTCCTTTGTCTTAAAAGCTGTCTTCCACTCATCTCCAGGTCGGATCCGAATCTGGTGATACCCACTCTTGAGATCTAGCTTGGTGTAACACTTGGACCCACTCAGCATATCAAACATGTCATCTAGTCGGGGAATAGGAAATCGATACCTGACTGTGATCTTGTTGATGGCTCGACTATCCACACACATACGCCAGCTCCCATCCTTCTTTGGTGTTAGCAGTGCCGGTACTGCACATGGACTCATACTCTCCCTGATCTGCCCCTTGCTCAAAAGCTCATCCACCTGCCCCTGTAGAATCTGACCCTCTTGAGGATTCATCCTGTAATGTGGCAGATTAGGTAGACTAGCTCCAGGAACTAAATCAATGCAATGCTGGATGTCACGCATTGATGGTAAACCTGCAGGCAGCTCTTCTGGAAACAGCTCTTCAAACTCCTTGATCAATGGTTGAATTGCTTCAGGTATCTCAGTAACCTTCTTTGGCTCACCATCTGTCACCACTACAGCATATACCTGTTTCAACTCCTTACACTCCCTGTCAAACTCATCTTCATTGTTCACTATGAGGAGTGCTGGCTTCCCCTCCACTTTAGAAGCTTTGGGTATACAGCCTTCCTTAATAGGACCAAGGACAATTTTTCTGCCATTCTTAAAAAACACATACACATTATCCTTACACCTATGAGTAGCATCTACATCATACTGCCAAGGTCTACCCAGAATTAAATGACATGCATCCATTTCAACAACATCACAAACTACTTCATCTACATAACATTTACCCATAGAAAACGTAACACGACATTGTTGAGTAACAAGAGTTTCCGTACCTTTCTTAATCCAACCTATCTTGTACGGAGAGGGATGCTTTTCTGTTTTCAGTCCTAGCTTGGTAACCAAACTCTTCGATGCAATGTTCTCTACACTGCCACTGTCAATGATCAAATCACAAACCCTCTTACTGATGGTGCATCGTGCTCGGAAGATCTCATTCCGCTGATCACCGTATTCCACCCTTGGTGTGAGCAACAACCTTTGGATCACCAAAGATCGCCCTAATGGCACGCCTTCCTCGTCCTCTTGGATCTCATTGAGATCATAGGCATACGGATCCGCATCATTATACACCTCTTCGCCCTCCTGTTCACCTTCTACCTCGCCTTCTTCTGCCACCACCAAATTCACTGCGGCTCGCTTAGGGCAAGTACTAGATCGATGTCCTGGTTCTCCGCACCTGTAACACTTATTCCCAGTTGGCCTAGCATAAGGGTTGGCATTCGCTATCGGCTGGGCGGCGGAACCTGCTACTGCCACTGTGGATTGGTTGACACCACTGTTCTCCCTAACCACGGGTTGTGATCGTGGTGTAAACATGGGCTGTTTACCTTTGTTGGCAGTGGAACTAGAGGACTCCGAATTGCGGTTGGAAAACTTTGAACCTGCCCTGAGATGCTGATATTCTATTTTCTTGGATAAGGTTACAGCCTCATTCAAAGTATATAGGGTTTGTAAGGATACCTGATCTCGGATGGAAACTCGTAACCCGTGTACAAATCTGGATATCCGCTGATCTTCAGTTTCCTCCAAATCATTGCGATTCGCCAACCTGTCAAACTCCTCCATGTACTCATTAACTGTCCGCGTACCCTGCCTGCAATCCTGGTACTGTCTGAACAACTCCTGCTGGTAATCTGGTGGTAAGAACCAATCTGCCATTAATCTTTTCATTCTCCTCCATAATTGTATTGGAAGCTTTCGTTCACGGGTACGGTTTAATTGAACACGATCCCACCAGGCAGATGCTCCTCCCTTCAATTTGTAGGCCACCAAACACACCTGTTTGTCATCTGCTGTACCCATATAATCGAAAAACTTTTCCACTTCACTGACCCAATCCAGATACTCTTCAATGGAGACATTACCATTAAACGATGGTAATTCTACTTTCATTCGATAGTCCCTCTGCTCCTGATAATCTCGGCCATTATCCCTTGCGGGACCACGATGATTTCCAAGGACTCTCTCTGCATACTCCTCGTCTTCACTGTCTTCTTCATTGTAGTCCTGCTGCCTGTTCCGGTTTGGACCACGATAGGGAGGACCACGCGCTTGGTTATCACGTCGCTCTCCGTCATCGCGATTAGGGTTTCGGTTAAGCAAGGTGGCAAGTGCTTCTTGAATCTGGTCCAGAGTCTGCTGGGTTGAATCACGAAATTGTTGATGTTCATCACGAAATTGTTGATTTTCATCACGAAAATCAAGGAACTCAGCCCTAGTGAGGACTGGGTTGTTGACGTCGTCACCGCCGTCATTGTTGTGGTGGTTACCGTCTCGCCGATTAGCCATCAGATCAGGGTAAGTCAAGGCTCTAATACCAACTGATGTCGCAGAAGCCTGAAGAGAAGCACACACGATGCTCTCTTGATGGAACAGAAACTAAACTGTTAGTTTCTTGTAGTAAACCTCGAATCCACGAGGGGTTTCCCTGAATCCACAAGGAGATAAAACTGGAATCCACCAGAAGAAAATTTGACAAAAGTCTGTGTTTATTGATAATAGTCTGGTTTGCCTCTGACGGCTACAAAACATATAAATACTGAGAAAAACATTTAAAACCCTAATTCGCACTAATTAAGCGATTAGGTGACAAAATTACCGAATTTTACCAAAAATGGCAAAATTAAGTTAAATGCAGAATCATAAACTACTGACCTTAAGGGTCGTCCCAAAACAGACGGGACCTTATTCTGACTTTTAAACAAAAAGTTATTAAGGAAAAACAAATATTACTATAAATAGCAAAAACACTGTTATCGGGGCCTTAATGAAGGAATTCGCCTAAATTTTGGCGACATTCATTGCATGAATCTGGATCAGAACGTCGTTTCCCTTCAACCTGCCAAATTTCATGCAATTCCGACACTGTTACCCCGATTGCCCCCTACTGGCACCCCCTTTGATCTTGCGTTGTGACTTCCTGCGCCCCTGCTGCTCAAGGAAGGCATGTGCTGTCTGTTCTACATCAAGATCTCAATGATTTTTTACAAAAGAATTTTGAAAAACGCACTGATCTAAAATTAAAAGGAGTTTCTAGTGATAAATCTCAAATTAGCTCTGTTTACTATTCTACTAAACCTGAACCTTCCTCCCCATATGGCAAAAATGCCAACGAAGAAGAAGAAGATACTGGATCTGTTTGTCCTTTTGATTCTGATTTTCCTCCTATTGAAAATAATATTAACCAGCTAAGAGTTTTGACTGTTTTAGATGAAAGTTTTGAAATTGATATGGTTTCATTATACAATGAATTTATGCATTCAAAAAACAGACCTAAAGGAAATATTTCCAAAATAATTTTGCTTAGTCTGAAAAAGACCGTGTTAAAAGAAAATGGAGGGAAAAGATGCATCAAATGAAAAAACATATTTTGTTCTTTGATTTTCTTGAAAATTACTATGTTTCAAAAGATGAAGTTTCAAACAATCATTTGAATGTAATAAAGAAATCAAATTTTGTTAAAAGTGACAAAACCATTGTTAGGTCTAGTCATCCACCTCTTGAGACTATTTTATTAACTACTGGCAAAACTGATGTTAAAGCTTCTCCTTTCAAAATTGCTGATGATCAAACTCCTATTGTTAGTCTTATTGAACAATACAATTTTACTAATGAATCTTTGCATGTTATTGATCAACAGCTTGACCGTATTGAAGAAAAAATTATTGAAAAAGCTGTTTCTGTTGAAAAGTCTGCTTCTGTTGAAAAAACTATTAAAACTGAGAAACCTTTGATTAATTTACCCAGCTATGATAACAAATTCAAGTTTAAAACTTCCCAATCCAAAACTCTTGACATTGTTGAAAAAATGCTCGCTGATTTAAAAGTTAAAACTGAGGGTACTCCTACAAGTACTCATGCTGCTTGCACTATTTTAAGAAATGAAAAAGAAATTGTTTCTGATGAAAATACAGATTCTAATACTGTTTCTTCTGTTTCTGCGAAAAAGGTTTTTGATAATGATTTCCCAGAAATTAAAAGATTTGTTGGAAGTTCTTCCAAACCCATGTTTCTTACAAAAAAATGGTATTCAAAACCCACTCCTCCTAATATTCAGTTTGAAGAAAGACCTTTTCAAACCCAGTTTTCTGTTTCTGCTGATAAAATTTATGAATGGAATATTGATGGCTTTTCTGAACAAGAAATTATTAACAAAATGGGACACATGTCTCTGGTTGGTTTTGCTTACCAAAATAATCATGATTTTGATCAACCTGAAATTGTTGATTTGCTTGCTACTGGTTTTTCTGGTACTCTTCGTGGATGGTGGGATTCATATCTCACAGAAGAATCCAGAGAATCTATTAAACATGTTGTTAAAAAGAATGATGAAGGTTTGCCTATTTTTGATGATCGTATTAGTCGAGGTATTCCTGACGGTGTGAATACCCTGATTTATACTATTATCAAACATTTTGTTGGTACTCCATATAATGTTTCATCTCGAATTTCTGATTTGCTAAATAATTTGAGATGTCCTACTATTTCTAATTACAGATGGTACCAAGATGTTTTCCTTTCCAGAGTAATGCAACGGAAAGACTGTTTCAAGCCTTATTGGAAAGAAAAGTTTATTGACGGTCTGCCTCCAATCTTTGCTCATAAGGTAAAACAAGAATTAATTGGTAAAAGTGATTCTATTGATTATGATAATTTAACTTATGGTGATATTTTAAGCACTATTAAAAAACTTGGAATTAATATGTGCAATGATGAAAAACTGTTAAAACACCAATTAAAAGATAAAAGAAAAGCTAAATATGAAATGGGTAATTTTTGTGAACAATATGGTTTACCCCCAATTGCTCCTTCTTGGCAAAAGGGTAAAAAACATGATAAAAGTCACAAAAATTATAAAAAACACAGAACTAATTTTAATGATTTTTATACTAGAAAGAAAAATGTTTCAAAAAAATATGTTAACCAAAAATCTGGAAAAGGTAAATGTTTCAACTGTGGAAAACCTGGTCATTTCAGTAAAGATTGCAAACAAAAACCTGGTAAGTTAAAAAATAAGTTTAACATGTTAAACATTGGAAATAATGATCAAGAAGAATTATTCAGAATCCTTGAATCAAACAATTCGTCTGATTCCTTGGAAGATGATTTTTCTTCTTCAACTAATTCTCGCTATCGTTCTGCTGATGAATCTTCTGATTCTCCTAATATTAAAATTGGTTGTAGAGATTCATGTTGTAATGTTATTAACTCTGTTAACGCTCTCACTAATGGTGAAGAAAATGAAAATTTGTTGATTAAATTGATAAGTCAAATTGAAAACCCTGATTTACAAAAAGAATATTGGATAAGTTTAAGAAAAACTTGTTAAAAGAAGAAACTAGTAGAAAACTTAAATCAACCATAAGTTTTGAAGAAACTTTGGAAAGATATAATAAAAAGAAATCCAAAGATTTAACTGTTAATGATCTCCAACATGAAATTAATATTGTTAAACAAGAGATAAGTGAATTAAAAAATGAATTTAAAAATATGAAAAGTGATAACCATAATCTTAAACAAGAATTGTTAATGTTAAAAATTGATAAAAATATTAATCAAAATAAGCCTGATAATGAACAAGATGAGCATATAGATGGAGATGAATCCAGTCAACAGACTCTTCTTTCTGATAAAGGTATCATTGGTTCTCAAGTTGCTCTTGTTAATAAAATACTTCCTCCAAAATGGTTTACAAAAGTTAAAATTGTTGTTTCTCATGATTACCACTTCACTGTTATTGCTATGATTGATTCTGGTGCAGATATGAATTGTATCCAAGAAGGATTGATCCCCTCAAAATATTTTGAAAAATCAACTGAAAGATTGATTTCTGCTAATGGTTCTCAAATGAAGATTAAATATGAATTAAATAATGCTCATGTTTGCCATGATAATATCTGTTTCAAGATTCCTTCTATTTTAGTCAAAAATATGACTGATAAAGTGATTCTTGGTTTGCCTTTTATAAATGCTTTGTATCCTTTTCTTGTTGAACATGATGGTATTACTACTGACCCTTTCGGTCAAAAAGTAAAATTCAAATTTGCTTCAAAATTTGAGATTGATACTGATACTGCTTCCAATCTAATTCATGCTAAAATCAAACATCTTAACTTCCTTCAGCAAGAAGTCAGATACAAGAAAATTGCTGAACAGCTTTCCAATAAATTGTTGCAATAAAAAATTGATAATTTTCAAAAATTATTAATTGATGATGTTTGCTCTGATATTCCTAATGCCTTTTGGCATAGGAAGAAACATATTGTTGACTTACCTTATGTTAAAGATTTTGATGAGAACAACATTCCCACTAAGGCTCGTCCAATTCAAATGAATGCTGAAACTGTTGAATTTTGCAAAAAAGAAATCCATGACTTGTTGGAGAAAAAATTGATTAGGAATAGCAAGTCCCCTTGGTCTTGTTCTGCTTTCTATGTTCAAAAAAATGCTGAAATTGAGAGAGGAACCCCGCGTTTGGTTATCAACTATAAACCTTTGAACAAGGTTTTAGAGTGGATTAGGTATCCTATTCCAAATAAAAATGATCTGGTCCAAAGGTTGAGTGAGACGGTGGTGTTTTCTAAGTTTAATATGAAATCTGGGTTCTGGCAAATCCAGATCAGTGAGAAGGATAGGTACAAAACTGCTTTTACCACTCCTTTTGGCCATTACGAGTGGAATGTGATGCCTTTTAGTCTTAAAAATGCCTCTAGTGAGTTCCAAAACATTATGAATGATATTTTCAACTCCTTTAGCCACTTCACCGTTGTTTATATTGATGATGTTCTTGTTTACTCTAATTCCATTGATGAACACTGGAAACATCTGTATTCGTTTCTAGATACTATTAAGAGAAATGGTCTTGTTGTCTCTGCTAAGAAAATCAAACTGTTTCAAACAAAAGTTCGTTTTCTTGGCTATGACATCGCTGAAGGACAAATTCGTCCTATTGATAGAGCCATACAATTTGCTGATAAATTTCCTAATGTTATCACTGATAAAACTCAGCTCCAAAGATTTCTTGGATCATTGAATTATGTTGCTGACTTCTACAAGGATATGAGGAAACAATGTAAACCTCTTTTTGATCGGTTAAAAAGCAATCCTCCATCTTGGTCTGATGTTCATACTTCTCTTATTAAACAGATCAAATCTCATGTTAAGACATTGTCGTGTCTCAGTATTCCCACTGTTGATGCTTTCAAAATTGTTGAAACCGATGCCTCTGACATTGGTTATGGTGGTATTCTAAAACAAAGAGTTTCCCCTGAGTCACCTGAACAAATTGTCCGTTTTTATTCAGGAATCTGGAATAATGCACAGTTAAATTATAGTACTATTAAAAAGGAAATTTTATCTATAGTATTATGTATTTCAAAGTTTCAAAGTGATTTGTTAAACCAAAAATTTTTGTTACGTATTGATTGCAAAAGTGCTAAGTATGTTATTGAAAAAGATGTTGAAAATATTGCTTCAAAACACATTTTTGCCAGATGGCAAGTTATTTTAAGTGTTTTTGATTTTGATATTGAATATATTAAAGGATCTCAAATTCCATCCCTGATTTCCTTACTCGTAAATTTCTGCAGTGTTCCAATGGCAAGTAGAAGGTCGAAAGACAAGACACCTGCCCCTGTTAATCCAACTATTAAAACAGAACCTGTTTCCTCTTTGGACATTGTTAACCGTTTCACCCCACTAGGTACTATCCCTAAGCCCAATTACTCCTCTGTTCTTGCTTCATGTTATGATCCTTTTTCTATTACCCCTGTTAACCGACCTATTAAGACTGTTTTCCCAAAAAGCTCCAACATCCCTCAATACATCAAGAAACAATATTTTCAAAACATGTTTTATATTGAACCTAATAGAGCCTCAATTTCTGATCCTCTCAAACTTGCTAAAAGCTATTTCCCTCCAAGATTTCACTGGATCCCTGAGCATAAAGATAAGAATTTAAATTATTATTCTGATCTCTTACGTAATGAGAAATCTATCATTATTAACACCATTTCTGACAAAATTGATACCTCCAAAATTATTTACCACAGTGTTTACATTGTCAATGTTATAACTGAAGAAAAATGGGGTCCTTCCCCCAGTTTTACCAGAACAATGTCCTCTTCTCCCATCCCCTATTCCTACTATGATTACATCACTGCTTGGTCAAGATTTATGCTTCACCAGAATGAAAACATGTCTCATTCCTGGTTTGTTAACTTTGATAAAAATTTCACTGGATCTCTGTCTCTTTGGTTCATCCGTTGGTGGTCTCAATATGGCCCTCTTAATGAAATATTTCCTGAACCATTACTTAATGCTTTTGAATGTTTCAAGAAGTTTTATAAGGTTGATGCTCATGGTGCTAAGTTCCCTCCTTTGCTTCACTTTGTTAAACGCTTCAAGATACCTTGGATATTAAAATGGCAGTATGAAAAAGATGGTGATGTTCTCTATAGACATTGGTATGTGAAATGGTGGGTAAATTCCCTCATGCTCAGAAAATTATTGCTACAATCTCCAGAGATTCTTCATCTCCGGCTGTTCTCCCCATTGCTAAGGATGGTTCACATGGTCAATCCCCTGTCCTTGAGGCACCTGCTTCCTCTTCTAAATCTGTTAAATCATCTGCTAAACCTAGAAAAGTGAGTTCTCCTTTGGATGAAATTCGCAAAGACCCTGAAGCTCTCAATGCTCTCATTAAAATGTTAAAAGCAGAAAGAGCTGGTTTGGATGATGAACGGTCCTCTGAAGGTTCTGTTACAAAAGATCCTTACTACCCTTACAATGAAGAGTGGTTTGGACATGATGAAGATGATGATGATGACCTAGCTCAAAATTGATTAATTCACCCTATTTGTCTGGCCTGCATAACGGCCAAGATGTTACTGTTCTTTCCCATGCTAAATATGCTACTGTTGTCTCCCATGCTTTAATAATGTCCTGAAAAGAAGATTCTTCATGTTTCCAAGACTGCTTTCAAATATTCCGAAGTCCAGTTTCAGCATGCGTTGGTCAAAAGTTTTACTGGCCATTATCTACTGTCACTATTCACCTGTCACTATTCATTTGTCACTATTCACCTGTTACTGTTCATGACACTGTTAACTCCGAGTTTTGCCTATTTAAGGGGGGTTGTCCCATAAGTTAAATTTAGAATTTTCTTCTTAGAATTTCCTTCAGGAGAGAGTTTTCCTCCTTAGAAGCTTTCTTTGAGAGAATTCCTTGTTTCCACTATTACTTTATTCCTACTACTACCTTGTTCCTACAAACCTTGAAACTAGGACTAGTTCAAGCTTTGTAACTGTTAATCTGCTCTGAGATCTTGTATTCACTACTACTACTGTAAGTGTTTTGTACTACTTTCAATAACAAGTATTTTCAGTTTTATGTTCATTATACTACTTGTTGCTATCGCCACCATGGAGGATTACCGCCATACCAAACGGTTCTAAATTGCTTTCATTTACTTTGAATTATTTTGTTATATATTGCTAAAAAGGTTTTTGATAATGATTTCCCAGAAATTAAAAGCTTTGTTGGAAGTTCTTCCAAACCCATGTTTCTTACAAAAAATTGGTATTCAAAATCCACTCCTCCTGATATTCAATTTGAAGAAAGACCTTTGCAAACCCAGTTTTCTGTTTCAGCTGATAAAATTTATGAATGGAATATTGATGGTTTTTCTGAACAAGAAATTATTAACAAAATGGGACATATGTCTATGGTTGGTATTGCTTACCAAATAATCATGATTTTGATCAGCCTGAAATTGTTGATTTGCTTGCTACTGGTTTTTCTGGTACTCTTCGTGGATGGTGGGATTCATATCTCACTGAAGAATCCAGAGAGTCTATTAAATAATGTTTCATCTCGAATTTCTGATTTGCTAAATAATTTGAGATGTCCTACTATGTCTGATTACAGATGGTACCAAGATGTTTTCCTTTCCAGAGTAATGCAATGGAAAGACTGTTTCAAGCCTTATTGGAAAGAAAAGTTTATTGACGGTCTGCCTCCAATCTTTGCTCATAAGGTAAAACAAGAATTAATTGGTAAAAGTGATTCTATTGATTATGATAATTTAACTTATGGTTATATTTTAAGCACTATTAAAAAACTTGGAATTAATATGTGCAATGATGAAAAACTGTTAAAACACCAATTAAAAGATAAAAGAAAAGCTAAATATGAAATGGGCAATTTTTGTGAACAATATGGTTTGCCCCCAATTGCTCCTTCTCGGCAAAAGGGTAAAAAACATAATAAAAGTCACAAAAATTATAAAAAACACAAAACTAATTTCAATGATTTTTATGCTAAAAAGAAAAATGTTTCAAAAAAATATGTTAACCAAAAATCTGGAAAAGGTAAATGTTTCAACTGTGGAAAACCTGGTCATTTCAGTAAAGACTACAAACAAAAACCTAGTAAATTAGAAAATAAATTTAACATGTTAAACATTTGCGATAATGACTAAGAAGAATTATTCAGAATCCTCGAATCAAACAATTCGTCCGATTCCTTGGAAGATGATTTTTCTTCTTCAACTAATTCTTGCTATCATTCTGCTGATGAATCTTCTGATTCTCCTAATATTAAACTTGGTTGTAGAGATTCATGTTGTAATGTTATTAACTCTGTTAACACTCTCACTAAAGGTGAAGAAAATGAAAATTTGTTGATTAAATTGATAAGTCAAATTGAAAACCCTGATTTACAAAAAGAATATTTTGATAAGTTTAAGAAAAACTTGTTAAAAGAAGAAACTAGTAAAAAACTTAAATCAACTATAAGTTTTGAAGAAACTTTGGAAAGATTTAATAAAAAGAAATCCAAAGATTTAACTATTAATGATCTTCAACATGAAATTAATATTGTTAAACAAGAGATAAGTGAATTAAAACATGAATTTAAAAACATGAAAAGTAATAACCATAATCTTAAACAAGAAATGTTAATATTAAAAATTGATCAAAATAAGTCTGATAATGAACAAGATGAGCACATAGATGGAGATGAATCCAGTCAACAGGCTCTTCTTTCTGATAAAGGTAATATTGTTGATGATCCTCAACTTGCTCTTGTTAATAACATACTTCCTCCAAAATGGTTCACAAAAGTTAAAATTGTTATTTCCAATGATTATTGTTTCACTGTTATTGCTATGATTGATTTTGGTGCGGATAAAAATTGTATCCAGGAAGGATTGATTCCTCCAAAATATTTTGAAAAATCAACTGAAAGAATGGTTTCCGCTAATGGTTCTCAAATGAAGATTAAATACGAATTGAATGATGCTCATATTTGTCATGATAATGTCTGTTTCAAAATACCTTATGTTCTTGTCAAAAATATGACTGATAAAGTAATTCTTGGTCTGCCTTTTATAAATGCTCTGTATCCTTTTCTTGTTGAACATGATGGAATTACTACTGATCCTTTTGGACAGAAAGTAAAATTTGAATTTGCTTCAAAGCTTGAAATTGATATTAATAACGCTTTAGATCTGTCTTATGATTTTCCTACCAATAAATCTGTTCATAAACCTCAGATGAGTTTGTATTTCACAGACAATTTTCAAGGTAATGCTAGTAGTGCCAAATTGTCAACTATTGCCAATCACCCTAATATTCTCAATGATTCTTTGCAGGAATCTGGCAATGATGCGTGGATAAATACCACTAGTAAGTGGGATAATAATAATATTCATATTTATACCACTAGTAAATGGATTATTATGGCTCCCTCGGCTGAGAGGAAAAACAAGGGAAAAGCTCTTACACAGAACTATTCTCAAAATAAAAGGTTCCCAGCGGGATAACCTTTTAATATGCATGAAGGCGCATCTTTTGGGGTAAAACCCAGTGGATCAACATCCCTTCAGGAATTTGTTCCGGCAACGGTGACTTATTCCAGTGGTGATATGATGATTGCTTTACAGGAAGTGTTATCCAGATCCTTACAGTTTCATAATGGAGTCTATAGTGAATTACCAGATTCCATAAAATTTATTCTTGACAATCTCTATGCTGCTTTTACTAAAGACCACTATTCCCTATTTGAAAAAACGCTCCAAGCTCTAGAAATCCACCTTGTTAACCTTACTGCTCAAAATGAGGCTTATATGAACCAATATGCCAACCTTATTTCCGAAACTAACCCTGTTTCAAAAAATGATCTTGTTCTGGATAATGAGGCTCTTAGAATTCACCTTGATGCCTACATTAGTCAACTCTTTGGCAAAGAGGATATCCATTCAAAGGATACAATGACTTTAATGGGCACTGATTATGCTAGATTGAGTCTTAAGACCCAATCTCAGTTGAGAAGTTCTTTTGCCAACTTGCCATTAGATATACAATCCTGTATTCTGAGTAGCAAGGCTATGTTTAGGTCTTTCGACCTATGGTTCAAATGTTTCAAGAAACTTGTTACAGCCACTATTCCTGATCCTGATGAATTAGATGAAGGTGATAATGTGTTTATCCAGTTGGACTGAGAAGTACATTTTGGGAGTACTCTCAGAGTGTATGAAAAGAAACACCCATTTCCTGGTCTTTTAATTAATTATGATGATGGTTCAATTGTTGCTGATGATTCAGATGAAGATGATGATAGGGATTCTAACTGGCTTTCCTAAATGTTCGAATATGGCTTTATTAGGTTCCTAAAACTAACAAGCCATCGCCAAGCCAGCCAACTTCCACAAATTATTCAGGATGCTATTAAAGGATTTGCGAGTCCTTTTGTTTCCATCAGATGCTGGAGTACCTTGCCAAAATGGGAAAGAGATAATTGGATGAATGTCCAGCCTTCAAAGCACCTCATTCTCATCAATGGTCATACTCACCAAGGACAATGGTTTGAAGGAAATTCTCACTTGTCCTTCAAGGATCCTTATGCTCTTGCTGAATGTTGGAGAAATTATTTTAATAACCAAATTATTGAAATTGCTCAGAATTTATGGAAGGATTATCATTTCATGGGTAGCACTGATAGGATTTCTATTTTTGGTTCCAGGCCTTATGCTCAGGCCATTGCTCACTTACAAATAACTAATCATTGTAATCCAAGAAATCTTCTCATCCCAGGGAGAAGACCAGAGTTTGAGCCTATTTTATATTGTGGATTCTGTAATCAATATGCTATTTACCATGACCATCCATGTGACTTTCCACAAGGACCTTTTGATCCATTTGATGGATACCCATCCGATGCTCCTTCCACTGATTGATAGTGAGAGACCCCAGGTTACTACTGCTATTACATTACTATTCTAAGATTCTTGTCAGTCTGATAAATATATTCTTTCATGCTGTTGACTGAAAATTAAATGTTACAATATTCAAGTGCGCCTGCTGAGAAATCATTGTGTATTCTCATGCCCCTGCGGTAAAGCCCCATGTGTACCATATTCCCCCTTTTTATATTTTGTCTTGCCATGCTCTTTCCGACAATGTCTACTCTCCAAAATCTTCACAATATTCTTGGAGGATTTTCCCACAATTGGAGATTCTTTATGTACCTTTTTGGACTAAAGTTTCAAGTATTCCAAGATTATTTTATACTAAAGTTTAAAGTGTTTCAAAGCTATTTTCTGCATGATTTAGACAAGCAAAGGACAAGCTCCATGCTACGGAAGTTTGGAAGACAATAACGAAAATTTCACTATTCACTTGTCACTATTCATTTGTCACTATTCACCTGTCACTATTCACCTGTTACTGTTCATGATACTATTCACTCCTAATTTTGCCTATTTAAGGGGGGTTGTCCCTTAAGTTAAAATCAGAATTTTCTTCTTAGAATTTCCTTCGGGAGAGAGTTTTCCTCCTTCGAAGCTTTCTTTGAGAGAATTCCTTGTTTCTACTATTACTTTGTTCCTACAAACCTTGTAACTAGGACTAGTTCAAGCTTTGTAACTGTTAATCTGTTTTGAGATCTTGTATTCACTACTACTACTATAAGTGTTTTGTACTACTTTCAATAACAAGTATTTTCAGTTTTATGTTCATTATACTACTTCTTGCTACCGCCACTATGGAGGATTACCGCCATACCAGACGGTTCTAAATTGCTTTATTTACTTTGAATTATTTTGTTATATATTGCTTGGCTGGTTCTACCGCCCTATTATGATAATTGCTTTATTTACTTTGAATTATTTTGTTATATATTACTTGGCTGGTTCTACCGCCCTATTATTATCATCTTAACTTGTGCTTACATTTACTTTGCTTTTATTACTTTCAACATATATTATACTGTGCTTCCGTCTCTTCCCTTTAGCTATGCATCCCCTTCCCCCTTTATGGTATCAGAGCCATTCTTTTCTGACCGGTGATAGTGTTGTTGTGTCTTTGTATCTTGTCTGTGCTTACCCGAACCTTTGGTGCTCCGTTGTTGTGTCCCCTTCTTACCGTCGTTGGCGCCACCCTAGATGTAAAGTGAATTCCCAGAACCTAACTGTAAGGCCCGTTTGAGCCAAGAGAGGGCGTGTAGGGCATGTGTGTGGTATAGGGTTGCTTAGGGTATGTGTTACGAAATGCAACGGTTGTGAGAAAAACATGATAACTGAGTGTTAAAACTAGGATAGTATGGATGGAGATCCAACTCCTCTATCAGCTCCAGGACTGGTTGTCCTATATGATGAATTTATGCTAACCAATTGAACATCATGTTAACCAATTAAGAGTTTTAACTGTTTTGAATGATAATTTTGATGTTGATTTGGTTCCCCTATATGATGAATTTATGCTTGTTAAAAACAAAAGTAAAAGAAAATATTTTCAAAATAATTTTGCTCAGTCTGAAAAAGACCGTGATAAAAGAAAATGGTTAGAAAAGATGCATCAATTGAAAAAACATATTTTGTTTTTTGATTTCCTTGAAAATTATTATGTTCCAAAAGATGAAGTTTCAAAGAATCATTTGAATGTGATAAAGAAATCAAATTTTGTTAAAAGTGACAAAACCATTGTTAAGTCTAGTCATCCACCTCTTGAGACTATTTTGTTAACTACTGGCAACATTGATGTTAAAGCTTCTCCTTTCAAAATTGCTGATGATCAAACTCCTATTGTTAGCCTTATTGAACAAAACAATTTTGCTAATGAGTCTTTGCATGTTATTGGTCAACAGCTTGATCGTATTAAAGAAAAAATTGTTGAAAAAACTGCTTCTGTTCAAAAACCTGTTTCTATCAAGACTGAGGAACCTTTGATCAATTTACCCAGTCAGGATAACAAATTTAAGTTTAAAACTTCTCAATCTAAAATTCTTGAAACTGTTGAAAAAATGCTTGCTGATTTAAAAGTTAAAACTGAGGGTACTTCTACAAGTACTCATGCTGCTTGCACTATTTCAAGAAATGAAAAAGAAATTGTTTCTGATGAAAATACAAATTATGATACTGTTTCTTCTGTTTCTGCTAAAAAGGTTTTTGATAATGATTTCCCATAAATTAAAAGATTTGTTGGAAGTTCTTCCAAACCCATGTTTCTTACAAAAAATTGGTATTCAAAACCCACTCCTCCTGATATTCAATTTGAAGAAAGACCTATTCAAACCCAATTTTCTGTTTCCGCTGATAAAATTTATGAATGGAATATTGATGGTTTTTTTGAACAAGAAATTATTAACAAAATGGGACATATGTCTATGGTTGGTATTGCTTACCAAATAATCATGATTTTGATCAGCCTGAAATTGTTGATTTGCTTGCTACTGGTTTTTCTGGTACTCTTCGTGGATGGTGGGATTCATATCTCACTGAAGAATCCAGAGAGTCTATTAAATAATGTTTCATCTCGAATTTCTGATTTGCTAAATAATTTGAGATGTCCTACTATGTCTGATTACAGATGGTACCAAGATGTTTTCCTTTCCAGAGTAATGCAATGGAAAGACTGTTTCAAGCCTTATTGGAAAGAAAAGTTTATTGACGGTCTGCCTCCAATCTTTGCTCATAAGGTAAAACAAGAATTAATTGGTAAAAGTGATTCTATTGATTATGATAATTTAACTTATGGTGATATTTTAAGCACTATTAAAAAACTTGGAATTAATATGTGCAATGATGAAAAACTGTTAAAACACCAATTAAAAGATAAAAGAAAAGCTAAATATGAAATGGGTAATTTTTGTGAACAATATGGTTTGCCCCCAATTGCTCCTTCTCGGCAAAAGGGTAAAAAACATAATAAAAGTCACAAAAATTATAAAAAACACAAAACTAATTTCAATGATTTTTATGCTAAAAAGAAAAATGTTTCCAAAAAATATGTTAACCAAAAATCTGGAAAAGGTAAATGCTTCAACTGTGGAAAACCTGGTCATTTCAGTAAAGACTACAAACAAAAACCTAGTAAATTAGAAAATAAATTTAACATGTTAAACATTTGCGATAATGACTAAGAAGAATTATTCAGAATCCTCGAATCAAACAATTCGTCTGATTCCTTGGAAGATGATTTTTCTTCTTCAACTAATTCTTGCTATCATTCTGCTGATGAATCTTCTGATTCTCCTAATATTAAAATTGGTTGTAAAGATTCATGTTGCAATGTTATTAACTCTGTTAACACTCTCACTAAAGGTGAAGAAAATGAAAATTTGTTGATTAAATTGATAAGTCAAATTGAAAACCCTGATCTACAAAAAGAATATTTCAATAAGTTTAAGAAAAATTTGTTAAAAGAAGAAACTAGTAAAAAACTTAAATCAACCATAAGTCTTGAAGAAACTTTGGAAAGATTTAATAAAAAGAAATCCTAAGATTTAACTATTAATGATCTCCAACATGAAATTAATATTGTTAAACAAGAGATAAGTGAATTAAAACATGAATTTAAAAACATGAAAAGTGATAACCATAATCTTAAACAAGAAATGCTGATGTTAAAAATTGATCAAAATATTGATCAAAATAAGTCTGATAATGAACAAGATGAGCACATAGGAGATGAATCCAGTCAACAAACTCTTCTTTCTGATAAAGGTATCACTGGTTCTCAACTTGCTCTTGTCAATAAAATACTTCCTCCAAAATGGTTTACAAAAGTTAAAATTGTTGTTTCTCATGATTACCACTTCACTGTTATTGCTATGATTGATTCTGGTGCAGATATGAATTGTATCCGAGAAGGATTGATCCCTTCAAAATATTTTGAAAAATCAACTGAAAGATTGATTTCTGCTAATGGTTCTCAAATGAAGATTAAATATGAATTAAATAATGCTCATGTTTGCCATGATAATATCTGTTTCAAGATTCCTTCTGTTTTAGTCAAAAATATGTCTGATAAAGTGATTCTTGGTTTGCCTTTTATAAATGTTTTATATCCTTTTCTTGTTGAACATGATGGTATTACTACTGACCCTTTTGGTCAAAAAGTAAAATTCAAATTTGCTTCAAAATTTGAGATTGATACTGATACTGCTTCCAATCTAATTCATGCTAAAATCAAACATCTTAACTTCCTTCAGCAAGAAGTCAGATACAAGAAAATTGCTGAACAGCTTTCCAATAAATAGTTGCAATCAAAAATTGATAATTTTCAAAAATTATTAATTGATGATGTTTGCTCTGATATTCCTAATGCCTTTTGGCATAGGAAGAAACATATTGTTGACTTACCTTATGTTAAAGATTTTGATGAGAACAACATTCCCACTAAGGCTCGTCCAATTCAAATGAATGCTGAAACTGTTGAATTTTGCAAAAAAGAAATCCATGACTTGTTGGAGAAAAAATTGATTAGGAATAGCAAGTCTCCTTGGTCTTGTTCTGCTTTCTATGTTCAAAAAAATGCTGAAATTGAGAGAGGAACCCCGCGTTTGGTTATCAACTATAAACCTTTGAACAAGGTTTTAGAGTGGATTAGGTATCCTATTCCTAATAAAAATGATCTGGTCCATAGGTTGAGTGAGGCGGTGGTGTTTTCTAAGTTTGATATGAAATCTGGGTTCTGGCAAATCCAGATCAGTGAGAAGGATAGGTACAAAACCGCTTTTACCACTCCTTTTGGCCATTACGAGTGGAATGTGATGCCCTTTGGTCTTAAAAATGCCCCTAGTGAGTTCCAAAACATTATGAATGATATTTTCTACTCCTTTAGCCACTTCACCATTGTTTATATTGATGATGTTCTTGTTTACTCCAATTCCATTGATGAACACTGGAAACATCTGTATTCGTTTCTAGATACTATTAAGAGAAATGGTCTTGTTGTCTCTGCTAAGAAAATCAAACTATTTCAAACAAAAGTTCGTTTTCTTGACTATGACATCGCTGAAGGACAAATTCGTCCTATTGATAGAGCCATACAATTTGCTGATAAATTTCCTGATGTTATCACTGATAAAACTCAACTCCAAAGATTTCTTGGATCATTGAATTATGTTGCTGACTTCTACAAGGATATGAGGAAACAATGTAAACCTCTTTTTGATCGATTAAAAAGCAATCCTCCATCTTGGTCTGATGTTCATACTTCTCTTATTAAACAGATCAAATCTCATGTTAAGACATTGCCGTGTCTCAGTATTCCCACTGTTGATGCTTTCAAAATTGTTGAAACCGATGCCTCTGATATTGGTTATGGAGGTATTCTGAAACAGAGAGTTTCCCCTTAGTCACCTGAACAAATTGTCCGTTTTTATTCTAGAATATGGAATAATGCACAGTTAAATTATAGTACTATTAAAAAGGTAATTTTATCTATAGTATTATGTATTTCAAAGTTTCAAAGTGATTTGTTAAACCAAAAATTTTTGTTATGTATTGATTGCAAAAGTGCTAAGTATGTTATTGAAAAAGATGTTGAAAATATTGCTTCAAAAAACATTTTTGCCAGATGGCAAGCTATTTTAAGTGTTTTTTATTTTGATATTGAATATATTAAAGGATCCCAAAATTCCATCCATGATTTCCTTACCCGTGAATTTCTGCAGTGTTCCAATGGCAAGTAGAAGGTCGAAAGACAAGACACCTGCCACTGTTAAAACAGAACCTGTTTCCTCTTTGGACATTGTTAACCGTTTCACCCCATTAGGTACTATCCCTAAGCCCAATTACTCCTCTGTTCTTGCCTCATGTTATGATCCTTATGCTATTACCCCTGTTAACCGACCTATTAAGACTGTTTTCCCAAAAAGCTCCAACATCCCTCAGTACATCAAGAAACAATATTTTCAAAACATGTTTTATATTGAACCCAACAGAGCCTCAATTTCTGATCCTCTCAAACTTGCTAAAAGCTATTTCCCTCCAAGATTTCACTGGATCCCTGAGCATAAAGATAAGAATTTAAATTATTATTCTGATCTCTTGCGTAATGAGAAATCTATCATTATTAACACCATTTCTGACAAAATTGATACCTCCAAAATTATTTACCACAGTGTTTACATTGTCAATGTTATAACTGAAGAAAAATGGGGTCCTTCCCCCAGTTTTACCATAACAATGTCCTCTTCTCCCATCCCCTATTCCTACTATGATTACATCACTGCTTGGTCAAGATTTATGCTTCACCAAAATGAAAACATGTCTCATTCCTGGTTTGTTAACTTTGATAAAAATTTCAGTGGATCTCTGCCTCTTTAGTTCGTCCGTTGGTGGTCTCAATATGGCCCTCTTAATGAAATATTTCCTGAACCATTACTTAATTTTTTTGAATGTTCCAAGAAGTTTTATAAGGTTGATGCTCATGGTGCTAAGTTCCCTCCTTTGCTTCACTTTGTTAAACGCTTCAAGATACCTTGGATATTAAAATGGCAGTATGAAAAAGATGGTGATGTTCTCTGTAGACATTGGTATGTGAAATGGTGGGGTAAATTCCCTCATGCTCAGAAAATTATTGCTACAATCTCCAGAGATTCTTCATCTTCGGCTGTTCTCCCCATTGCTAAGGATGGTTCACATGGTCAATCCCCTGTCCTTGAGGCACCTGCTTCCTCTTCTAAATCTGTTAAATCATCTGCTAAACCTAGAAAAGTGAGTTCTCCTTTGGATGAAATCCGCAAAGACCCTGAAGCTCTCAATGTTCTCATTAAAATGTTAAAAGCAGAAAGAGCTAGTTTGGATGATGAACGGTCCTCTGAAGGTTCTGTTACAAAAGATCCTTACTACCCTTACATTGAAGAGTGGTTTGGACATGATGACGATGATGATGATGACCTAGCTCAAAATTGATTGATTCACCCTATTTGTCTGGCCTGCATAACGGCCAAGATGTTACTGTTCTTTCCCATGCTAAATATGCTACTGTTGTCCCCCATGCTTTAATAATGTCCTGAAAAGAAGATTCTTCATGTTTCCAAGACTGCTTTCAAATATTCCGTAGTCCACTTTCGGCATGCGTTGGTCAAAAGTTTTACTAGCCATTATCTACTTTCACTATTCACCTGTCACTATTCATCTGTCACTATTCACCTGTCACTATTCACCTATTACTGTTCATGACACTGTTCACTTGCCTATTTAAGGAGGGTTGTCCCTTAAGTTAAATTCAGAATTTTCTTCTTAGAATTTCTTCGGGAGAGAGTTTTCCTCCTTAGATGCTTTCCTTGAGAGAATTCCTTGTTTCCACTATTACTTTGTTCCTACAAACCTTGTAACTAGGTCTAGTTCAAGCTTTGTAACTAATAACCCCTACTATTGAGATCTTGTATTCACTACTACTACTGTAAGTGTTTTGTACTACTTTCAATAACAAGTATTTTCAGTTTTATGTTCATTATACTACTTGTTGCTACAGCCACCATGGAGGATTACCGCCATACCGGACGATTCTAAATTGCTTTCATTTAGTTTGAATTATTTAGTTATATATTGCTTGGCTGGTTCTACCTCCATATTATTATCATTTTAACTTGTGCTATTATCATCATTTTAACTTGTGCTTACATTTACTTTGCATATTTACTTTGCTTTTATTACTTTCAACATATATTATACTATGCTTCCGTCTCTTCCCTTCAGCTGTGCGTCCCCTTCCCCCTTTATGGATATGCTATTTACCATGACCATCCATGTGATTCTCCACAAGGTCCTTTTGATCCATTTGATGGATACCCATCCGATGCTCCTTCCACTGATTGATAGTGAGAGACCCCAGGTTACTACTGCTATTACACTCCTATTCTAAGATTCTTGTCAGATTGATAAATATATTCTCTCATGCTATTGACTGAAAATTAAATGTTACAATATTCAAGTGCGCATGCTGAGAAATCACTATTTATTCTCATGCGCCTACGGTAAAGCCCCATGTGTACCATATTCCCCCTTTTTATATTTTGTCTTGCCATGCTCCTTCCGACAATGTCTACTCTCTAAAATCTTCACAATATTCTTGGAGGATTTTCCCACAGTTGGAGATTCTTTATGTGCCTTTTTGGACTAAAGTTTCAAGTATTCCAAGACTATTTTGGACTAAAGTTCAAAGTGTTTCAAAGCTATTTTCTGCATGATTTAGACAAGCAAAGGACAAGCTCCATGCTACGGAAGTTGGAAAGACAATAATGAAAATTTCACTATTCACCTGTCACTATTCACCTGTTACTGTTCATGACACTGTTCACTCCGAATTTTGCCTATTTAAGGGGGGTTGTCCCTTAAGTTAGATTTAGAATTTTCTTCTTAGAATTTCTTCGGGAGAGAGTTTTCCTCCTTAGAAGCTTTCTTTGAGAGAATTCCTTGTTTCCACTATTACTTTGTTCCTACTACTACCTTGTTCCTACAAACCTTGTAACTAGGACTAGTTCAAGCTTTGTAACTGTTAATCTGCTTTGAGATCTTATATTCACTACTATTACTGTAAGTGTTTTGTACTACTTTCAATAACAAGTATTTTCAGTTTTATGTTCATTATACTACTTGTTGCTACCACCACCATGGAGGATTACCGCCATACCGGACGGTTCTAAATTGCTTTCATTTACTTTGAATTATTTTATTATATATTGCTTGGTTAGTTCTACCGCCTTATTATTATCATTTTAACTTTGCTATTATTATCATTTTAACTTGTGCTTACATTTACTTTGCATATTTACTTTGCTTTTATTACTTTCAACATATATTATACTGTGCTTCCGTCTCTTCCCTTCAGCTGTGCGTCCCCTTCCCCCTTTATAGTACATATATATATATATATATATATATATATATATATAGCCAGAGTATTCCTTAGGCGACTCCACTTTTGTCCACGTGTAATTGATCAAATCCAACATGTAAGCCAAGTGAGACACACTAAAGTTTGAAGACCCAATCACCATTAACTTTTCCTGCCATGTTATCATATAAGTCACATCACCCAACTCAACAGGCAATTGAGCTACTATCTTCAAAGTGTCTTTCTCTAGTGTTGCCACGACACTTGCCCAACACATGTACAACTTTCCATTGTCACTTGCCACGCAAGCCTTAGGACACGTGTTGGCACCAAAGTAATCCTCGTTCACTTGATCCCACTTCCATGTGGAAAAATTAAAGGTTTCAACACTTCCTTCAAATCCACCTTGTAATTCCGTACAATATCCACTAATGACATGGAACTTGCCACAATGGAATTTTGCTTTGCACTCGACACGCTCCTGAGCCATGTCAAGTAATGAAATCCACTCATCTTTTGTTATATCATATGCTATCGTAGATTTCAGTGCATTCTTCTCATCATCATTGCCACCTGCAACAATTACTCTTCGATCGTCATCACACGCACATCCAAAGAAAGATCTCCACACACCTGGCATATCTACACCACGGTGACATGTGGCTGACACAAAGTTATAAATATACACATTATTGGACACGTTCCAAGTTTTCGGGTCCCACCCACCTATCACCACCAAATCCGATCCAACACCCGCCAACCGACAAAACATGGGCAGCCCATTTGAAAGCCCAGGAATCTAGGGCAACTCGCTCCAAATACCCTTTTTGGGCTCATAAACTGTGAGCCCATAAACCGGCGTAGGTGGATATATTGCTGACTGGCAATCTTGGTTCCCTCTAATTCGTGCTTCGACCATTACAATGATGGATTGGCTATAGCTAGCGGCCTTCCTATGCTTAAGAAATTCTGGTAACCCAATCTCTACCTTCCAAACTTTGCATACAAATGCAGCCTTGGATAAGTGATTGTATGGAATGCGTAAAATACATTCATGGGCAATGTCATTTGGAAGACCCGGAATCAACTGATCATTCATATCTAAGAATATAGTTTGCAAATGAGTAGGAGAATTTTTGGGATGTCTAAAGGTTTAGGACCTAAGAAAGAGAAGAAGAGAATAAATTGAGGTAACCTTCTGTAGAGGCAATGTCTTCCTTTTATAGTGTGCCTCCGTATAGAAGCTTTGAAGAGTCAATTGTCTGCTCCAGCATAACACATGCTATAAAGGAATCGGATTTTTCAATGTAGTAATAACTTATAATATCATTGGTTGTGGCTCCACGCCAACTCAGATTCCCACGAAGCCAAAATTGTTTAAAGTTAATCTAATGGTTATTTTGGATGATCTTTTTTGGAACTATTATGTCTTTTGGAGACTCCAATGTTCGCGTTGATTTTGGAAAACCAATCAGCATACATTATTGTTGTTGAGTTCTCAGGAAAATAATAATAATAATAATAATAACAGCATATGTTGAGCTACGTTAGCTTTGCAAGTGTAGCCACCACCTTCACCACCTCACTTTTTTATGATTACCAACTTCACAGCATCTAGCCACACGAAAAATATAAGTAACTAAATGTAGAAAACAAATTACTGCATGTGTTCAAATTCCTATGGAAAACTGCCTGAACCTCAGTGCGAATTCGACTAGGCTTCTCCATGTATTAGTACGAAAAGATTGTTATGCATCTTGTATTAATGTATTTAGACAAAATGACGAACTATGCATCCCAAACTCTTAGACCCATTTTCCCTTCCATTTATACTATGCGCAATAGTACGAAATTTCAGATATTAGTGCACCTACCGGCTTCGTGGGAATTTGTATATATGCACACAAAAATTGAAAACGTTGGTGCAGAAATTGTTTCAATTTGCGGTCCAATTAAGTTACATTGAATAGTTATAGATTGTGCAGTTACCCTCAGTTCGTAAATTCTCATATGTGCAGAAATTGGTTGTGTTTGGAATTATGAGCAGATTGCAAAGTTTCCATTTTCATGTTCCTCAACGAAAGAAAAATGAAGGTATCAAATACGACAAACGTAAAAATCGCATTGCTTTTCCCTTGAACCTATATTTGATTCTAATTTCTAAATCAAATACCACAAATTTGAATATTGCATTGACCTTGAAGTTAGATTTGGTTCATAATTAATCAAACACAACAAATGGGAATTTTTCATTGATCTTGTATGCACTTTGACTGCCTTATGTGTCCTATCTTGTGTGCACAACAAATGAGAAAATTTCATTGATCATGTCAGCAAGCAGCACTAATTTTTGGTATTGTTACAAATTCGAATCTGCCTCATGTGTCCTATTTTAAAACTCCAGCTAATTCCTGACATTTGATTCTATAGTTTCCATAGCTTTTGATTTTTCTATTTGCAAATATAGTGTGAACTAATTATACCCACCAACGAGTTATTAAAGTTCAGCCAAGGGCTTAATATAATAAGTTTACTGATAAAGTTTGAAACATAATCTAGCCTCTAATCATACTAATCTGTCAAGGAATGTGATTAGGTAAACAAAATAGAATTGTCTAAGTTAAATAGAAGCCAAGAAATGATCTCACTAGGCACATTTATGCGATTTTTTTTTGGCAAAAATATATGTTTTGTAATTGTTCCCTCAAATTTGGGTCAAGTTTTATCTTAGTGCTTAAAATTTTAAAATCTTTTTTAATCCTAAAAATATTTAAAATGTCTCTAATTTAGTCCTTTTTGTTTTTTCAGGTGGCTTTGGTCCATGGACAACTGGACAACACATGGCTAAAAAAACTACCACGTCAGTTCTACCCACCCGCTTTATTTTTTTCTTTTTTCTTTTTTCTTTTTTCTTTTTTCTTTTTGAGGTAGATTCCTATAATCCTCTTTATAATTAATATTTCTATATAGAGCAAGACTTAGGTATAATACTTAGAGCAAGACTTAGGTATGGAGTTTTTCTCATATATAAAATGAAAATGTATTTTTTAGTTAAGTAACTACATGACTGAATCTTAAAAAATAAAATTAAGAAACAACATATAAAATACTGTACCTAAATTTTGTCCTTCTATAGATATTTGATTGGGTGGCAAAGCATTCATATTATTTCTCTTCATAAATGTAGTCAATTTATGGTCAATCCCAAGAAATCAAGATTAATAAGTCTGAGAGCCTTGGTAGTGTTAGGATTAATGCCCTTAAATCCTATTGTATGATACTACGTATGATATTATGTATGACATTATGTATGACTTAATGTTGTAATTAATAAAATTGTTTTATTATTATCTAAAATAATGGTAACATGAACAAGGGCGTAGTAAGGAATTTTTACATGGGGGGGCCAATTCGAAACATGAATGTTGAAATCGACGACGATGAGTATCATCGTTGTATGGATAGTCTATATTTTTAGGTTGATATGGACCTTATTTGAGATAAGCTCGTCGGATTTCATCTTATTTGTTGATAGGGAATTCACATATTTGTTTACGTGATCCTGGATCACAATCTATCTCTTCAAATTGAATTCTTGAACATTTGGAGGGGTTAGGGTGTTCATCAGGCATTGAAGTATCAACATTTGTTTCTACAGCCACAGGTGTCCTAATTTCTGAATTGCTAACATCTTTTTTCTTAAAGAATGCATCAATTGTTTTTCGTTTGCTCATAATTCTTTTAGCTTTAAGAATATGACTCAAAAATTAACCTAAAAAGAAGTTAAAAAAATAAAATTTTAATTAGAAATTTTTACTTAGTTATATGGATGTTATTAATACTCAAGAAAAAACAAAATTTCCACTATAATTTAAACATAAAACCCATTTTTAATACGACTTTAATTAATAATAACCCCTCAAACAAAAACAAAAATTAAACACACAAGAATTGGTACACAACATAAACCAAACAATTTAACAACACCCACAGCCACATCCACAGCCACGTAATATCTAACTAATCAAAAATAAGTAATAAATCAAAACAATTTTACCTTAGAAACTTTGGCTTCACAAAGTGCAAAGATGGGTCACCTGTGTGGCAATGCCTACTGCCTCCAACTTTAGATCTTTCCTTCAAGACTCATCACAAACAATCTCCTCATGTCTTCAATCATGTATTTCTCTAAAAATCTATGAAAATATAAAGAACATGTGAATATTTAGGTGTAGATAGTTGAAAAAATCAAAAAAAGACACTAAAAAGAGATGAATGTCTAATGCTTAAGAAAGAGAAGAAAACTCACCAGTCACCAAGTAGTCACCAAGTTCCAAAACTAAAGCTGATGAAGGAAGAAAAAATTGGTTAGGAATTTTTTTTTTTTTTTTTTCGGGACTGTAAGTACAGAGGACTGGAGTTTTGGGGGCTGGTAGGTAGGCAACAGTACCAGTGCAAATGAAAGTGTATCAAAGAAGACCAAACAAAAGAATAAGAAGTAAAGAAAGGGATTTTGTGAGTCAGTGGGTGGATTTTTTAAGATGAAGAGAAATTGAAGTTTTTATTTGGTTTAATGTTTAAAGACTTTTTCTATTAAAAAATAAAGATTCATTGTATAACTTTTTGTTTTCTTTGGTTCAATGTTTCAAGATAAACCTCTTACATTTCTACTGCTTTATATATAGTCCACAACCATTCATGTCATCTCATCTGAAATACATCCAGACAAAAAATGATGTTACTTATCCTTAACCTTTCAATGACACTTACCTAGCTCCAACTTCGTCATCCTATCTAATTAGAGGTGACCATGGGTCAGTCCAGGTTGGGTTTGTGCCCAACCCACAACTAACCCAACCAAGTTGGGTTAACAATTTTCAGACCCACCGTCGATCGGTCAGAAAGTCGGGTCAAATCGGATGGTTCTTTGCCGGAAAGTGGTCGGGTCTTGGTCAGGGTTGAATTTGGCCGAAACTCGCCGGATCTGGCCGAAAATTGGTCAGATCTAGTCAAAATCCAACAAATCTGGCCAAAAACTAGCCTTGTATGGCAAGATCTCGCCGGATCTAGGTGGATCTCGAAGAGATCTTGCCAGATTTCGACTAGATCTCACCAGATTTCGATGAGATTATGCTGGATCTCAACGAGATCTCGTCGAATCTGCTGAGATCCGACTGAAAATTTGTATAGACAGTGGAGATTAGCGGCCTTTTTGGTGGTAGAATCGGTCAGGTCGGTTGAAATTTGGTTTAGATGCAAGGACTGCCAAAATTAGGCTTCACAAAAAAATGAATGGTAGTTTTCTAATATATTCGTTGATTTTGTACATTACAAAATTTGTTATAGATTATTTTCAGGAACTAAAAGAATAATTATTTTGGATTTTTTGTTCAATGATTTTTTTTTTTATAACTTTATTGATATTTTGTTAATATTGATATTTTATTCATACCTCCCCTACGTTAAATCCTGGTTCTATCCCCTGTGGCCCTGTGCATAAATTATCAACAAAGATATTATCACCGTACGTTTTATTTTATACTTTTTGGTCCCTTTGTTCTTCTCGTGCTGATCTCCAAACGGACCAAACTCTTCACAATCCACATTTCTTCTATATTAAAAAGAATAATCATTTTCTATCTTATATCTCAAAAGTAATAATAATAATAGCCTCCCTTTATTTTCTTTAATTTATTACTAACTATTATTGTAAAGTCTATATTTTTAGGTTAGCAACCATGAACAAATTGTAACATTTAGAGCTTAGTTTGTCCAGTTGTTTAGTCTAGAAATATTCAGTTAATCAAAACAAATGAAGTTCAGCACAAATGAAGACTCAAAGAAATCAGAAAAGCGTATGCAAATAAGTGTTACTTATTTTGAACGATCGATATGCACATCTCGATCGATTAAGATTCGTGTAGATTTTAGATCTGGCTTTTTCTCTCAACCATTTGATTTAGGGTTTTGATGGATCTTAAATATATATAAATACAAACCCTAGAACACAGATCTGCTGATTTTCCATACCATTTTGGAGCTACAGCTGGAGACGTTATGCAAACAATAAATCTAGTCATAAAGCAAAGTTACTGCATTCAGTCAACCACATTTGTTGATCTAAACCTTTGAGTGGAGATCTCAAAGTCACAAACTAGAGAGTTTGTGTTGCTGATCCAAATCTTTGAGTTGAGATCTTAAAGTCACAAACAGGGGATTTTGTGTGCAACAGCTTGACAGTAGAAGTGTCAATTCAGAGTTACGTGTGGTCACGCCAATAAGTATTACATGACATAGTAGTAGATTTAGGGTTAAGTCTATTGTATAAAATTCGATTCTATTATTGAAATGTTGCCTTAAGGACTGTTTAGGTTAATTCCTCCCCAGCTTTTTTACTTTGAAGCTACAGTTTCAAAAGTTTTCCTGTGTCATCACTCTTGGTGTTCATGTGATTTGTGCTTGTTTGACGTTTAATTGATTCAGATCTATTGCATAATTAATCTAATTAATTAATTATTTGGTTAGTATGGGATAAAATCTGAGACAATTGGGATCTAAAACCCTAACAGTTATTATTATTTTTAGGGTAATAGGCTAATAGCTTTGCATCTTGTATCTTATGTTCTTAGGCCCACCTGTGCTTGAATGGGCAAGAATTCCTCTCAACCAAGCTATATGGGGCTAGTATAATGCTATAAATACAATAAATTTCAAAATATTTGAATGGACAAGTTTTTATTGGTTTTTATGTGAGTCTATTGCAAACATCTTTTTTTTTTTTTTTAATCTATCAATAACAATTTACCACCTTGGTGGTCATCAATTTTAATATGTATTCAAACTTATTGATGAGGCCAAGGTTTGTGTGGGGCCAGAATAGAAACAACTTGGCCAAAAGTAGACATGATAAATGGGTCAAGTTGTGGGTTCAGGTTAGAAACAAGTCATCATAAATGGGTAACAAACTAGGTTGGGTTGATTGGGTTGCAAATAATAATAATAATAATTTCATAGTATCTATCTTCCTTTCAATACAAATAAGAAAATAAATTTCAAAATACTAAAAAATAAAAGTTATATAATACATATAAATTCTTAAACTTACACAATCCAAAATTCACAAATCTTATTAGCACCACAAAAACAATGAAAAAAAAATTTACTAGATTTCGTAGACCATATCAAGTTATTAACCACCTTAGATTTACCTACTGCATTTAAAATAATAATTAAGTTAAATTACCAAGGAAGACAATTAAACAAATAAAGTTTTAAGAATAAAAAACTAAGACATTAGGTAAAAAAGAAGAAATAAATATTTAATACAAAGGGTCTTTATTGATTTACATTGTACTAGCAATGTAAATCTTACATTATAGACTAAGCAAATGTGTACAACATTGTATACATGTACATATACAAAGAGTGTATAATTTTGTACATATTTGCATAAAAATGTACAACATTGTACACATTTGTTTAGTCTACAATGAAAATCTTACAATGCTAGTACAATGTAAACTAATAATAATTTTCCTAATAGGGTATGAATTGCAAGTCAATCTACTCAATGTTAGTAGTAGAGCCAGCAATTAATAGAAATATTCATAGTTGAGAATTGCATTGATGAGTACTTTCATCAATATTTTCATTTACGGTACAAAAATTTTATATAACTTTAGTATATAATGAAAACATGTCAATAAAGAATTATGATTCATTTTTTTCAAATAAAAACCTTATGTGAAGATAATTTTTCACATTTTCTTATGTTTAGTAGTATAAAAAAAATGGGTCAAAGGAAAACTATCTCTTAATTTCTTTTGTTTAGCTTGACATGAAATAGTTGTTTTCTGCTAAAATTTTCTAAATAAGGAAAATAGTTTTATCTCACATAGAACTAAATAAGAGAAGTTAAGAGAGTTTTCTAACTCATTTTAAAGTTACTACTAAACAAAAGAAAATAAGATAGATTTATAAAAAATGCTTTTAAAAAATAATTCATTTTCTTGAGTATTAAATTCTATCTTCAAATCCATAGTGCGAAGATGACAAGGTGCAAAACCTAGGAGTGTGGGTGTTTGGGTGGTCGACAATAGTGGTTGAGTGGATTACGGCAGTTTGATCAATCCATTGGTGTGTCGCAATGGTTGGTGGGGTTTAGTAGTTGGGTGGAGGGGTGCTCTTGCTCAAATGTGAAGGACTCTTGGGGCATTAAAATTTTAGTGTTATTCTAAGATCACAATCTTTTGTACCACAACTTTCTTATAACTATTCTATGTGACAAATTGTGATTGAATACTTGTTAATTCCACATTAAACCACCACTTATCTACATTAAAATTATAATACAAAAAATTGTGGTCGCAGATATTTTTCAAAATTTTATGTCTAAAAAGTAAGATGTGAAATATTATAATAACAAAACACTTCCAATTTTACAGTTAATTCGTCACCCTAAACACATACAAATGGGGAAAATGTTTTTTGAAAATCATTTTCATGTGAAACAAATACAGCCTATGTCGAAGTTTTCATTCTTCTTTTGTGCGGACATCTTTCTTGTTTATATCTCACTTTTTTATTCCAAATTCGTTCGTTATCCTTCGCCAAATCCTCTTGATTGAAGCAATCGCCGCTGGCCGGACCCAAATAAGACAAATTAAGCAATAAAATTTCGATAAACACTATAAAATTACCTAACCACTCCAATTGTTTTAATCGAAGCACATAGTTTGACATTCTGAATATTGCTCAAAAGTCATCACGAAACTCATACACAGATACAGATGCAGTCTATGAAGTTGGACTCTTTAGTTATAATCTTCGTATCCAAAGTCCAAACAACCACCGAAGTGGCCTCTACAACCCTTCTTCTCCTTTTTTTCTTTCCCCATCTTTCTGCTTCTTAAGCTGCTTGGTTCGGTTTTGTTTTTCTTCGTGTAATTTTGTTTTCATAAACACCAACAGTAATGGCGGATTGGGCGTGCTCGGTCTTAAAAGTTGCTGAATGCATATGGCCCTCCGTATCCAAGCGTGCAGTCTTCATTCGCAATTTGAAAGAAAATCTCATTTCCTTAGGAGTTGCTATGGAGCGACTCAAGCAAATCTATGAAGATGTGAAGCAACGGGTCGAAATTGAAGAGGAAGTACGACGGATGAAGCGTACCAACGAAATAGCTGGCTGGCTTGATCGAGTACAGAAATTTGAAGCAGATGTGAGTAAAACTCTTCGAGAAGGTGAGGATTGTCGCAAAAACTGGCTGTCAAGCTATAAGCTTGGAAAGAGACTAAGCAAAATGCTGGATGAAATAGAAAAGCTGAGGACTGAGGGTCGATTCGAGGTTGTGACTAGGACTTTGTATAAGCCCGTTTATGAGATGCCTATGGACGAGACCGTGGGTTTAGATTCCATGCTTCAAAAGGTCTGGAGATGCATTACTGAAGACAAAAATCCGACAATTGTTGGAATATATGGAATCGGGGGCGTCGGAAAGACTACCCTCCTTTATGGAATAAACAATATGTTCAAGAGTGTAAGCCATGATTTTAATGAGGTGATTTTGGTAACAGTATCAAAACAACCAGACGTGAAAGAAATTCAAGAAACAATTTTGCGAAAATACCATGGGTATGCTGAGCACTCACGTTCTGTGGAGGAAAATGCTATGAATATATTTGGATTGCTAAAACAGAGGAAGTTTGTGTTGTTGTTAGATGATATATGGGAACGACTTGATCTTAACCACATTGGGGTTCTTCTTCCAAATGATCAGAATGAAGCCAAAGTCATATTTACAACTCGATCAGAGGAAGTCTGTGGCCTCAGGTAGAGTGTTTAACCCAAGAAGATGCCTCGCGTTTGTTTAAGATGAAGGTGGGTGAAAACACTTTAAATTCTGATTCACATATACCAAAGCTCGCTGAAGCTATGGCTGCAGAATGCAGAGGCTTGCCGCTTGCACTCGTCACTGTTGGGCGTGCAATGGCTAGTAAAAATCATCGAGATGACTGGGAGCATGACACACATAAATTGAGGAACGCTCCTTCAGAGTTTCCTGTCATGGATGTTGTTCTTCTTCCTTTGAAGTTCAGTTTTGATCATCTGCAAAATGATACCCTTAAGTAGAAGGGTTTCTAGATGAATATGAAAACTCACGCCGTGAGGGAGAATATATTATCAGAATTTAGAAAAGGGTATGTTTACTTGAGAACGGTGACTCAGAAGAATTTGTTAAAATGCATGGCCTAATTCGTGAGATGGCATGTCAGGAATGTAAAGAGAAGAATGCAGTCTACATTTAAAGTGAAAAGGCTGTGAGATTCGTTAATATTCGGTTAAATGAAGAACGCAGATCAAGAAGATGGAATGAAGTAGAAAGGATGTCGTGGGATTATAGTATAATTGAAGATGTCGGAATTTCGTTGCAGTCATCCATGGAAGATGTTGTCACAAATATCACGCTATCACCTAATCTCCATACTATGATTTATAGAGTTCCTATGTTAACAAGATTTCCAGCTGGATTCTTCCCTTTGATGTCTGCTTTGAGGCTTTTAGATTTGTCACATTGGTTTTTTCTTACGTGAATTACCAATGGAGATCAGTAAATTAATCAATCTGGAATATCTTAATATTTCTGAAACCTCTATCATTGAATTATCGACTGTGATAGGCCACAATCTGAATGACCCCTTGTGATTAAACCTAATTAATTAATTAGCCAAGTTATTAATTAATCAATTAATCATGCAATTGCGTGGAAGCACAAACAAATCACCAAAAACTAAATATGCAACGGAAATTAAATAACACGGTGATTTGTTTACAAATGGGGAAAACCCTAACTACAAAAACTCCACCGGGTGATTTTCTGGTCACCACTCCCGAAACTCCACTATTATCAAATCAAGCGGTTACAAGTAAAGGAATCCCAAGTACCTTACCAACCTATAGTTGAACCCTTGCCCCAATACCCAATTGGACTTGATCTGTAGCGACAGTTCCCACCTTTGATGCACGGCTCCCAAGTACGTGATTAACCAATGCACGAATCCCAATACGCGGCTTCAGAACACCAACTAAGGAAGAAAGGTTGGCTGCAAAGTTCTTCAGTTCATCCTTTATGATGAATAACAGGAAGATGCTTGGTTACAAAACCCTTTGGTGCAAATACACAGCAACTTCTTGAAAGAAGATGAACTAGGTCAAGAACTTCGTCTTTTGATCACAATTTGCTTGAACAGAGATTGCTCAATGCTATTGCAACTTGTGTCCAACTTGACGGCTCTTAAAACAATCATTTTATATGTTTAGGGTTATAAGAAAAGAAGGCCCAAAAGCATATTCATGGATCCCAAGAAAATCAGATTAGAAAATCTGAAATTTTAAATCTCGACAGATAGTAGGTGTCGAGGTAGCTATCGAGCAGGTGTCGAGCTTTAATGAATTTGCACTTTAGCTTGCTTTTTCTTGGACAGACTTGATGACTTCAACACTTGACCTTGAAACCTTGTTTTTTGAAGTATTAAAAACACCTAGAACTACCCAATTACAAGTAGAGTGCGTTTTGTCAAAGGATTAGCCAATTTACATAAATAAATGACATATGTTCTTAACAAGTGAAAACATATATGTCCTAACAATCTCCCCCTTTGGCAATCCATGACAAAACCACAACAAACAAATGAACATATGAGAGAAGTCATAAATCACTCAACTCATTCACTTGTTGATACAATAAAATCTATCCTAACACAAACTCTTAAAAAACTTTGCAAGAAGAGAGTTTATGGCAAGTAGACTTTGACAACCTGTATTTCTGAAACACTTTAAACAAAACTCATCAAGGCATCTTGTGTGAAATAGAAATCATAGATTGCATACAAGTATAAAGAACATGTGTATAAAGATAGAAAAGAAACAACACATGAATAGAGAGGTGAAAGAAACATACATCCACGTATATAAAGACAAATAAGTACAATGTATGTAAAAATGGTTAAAGAACCTCATATACAAGATCAATGTATCTATAAAGAATAGAAAAGAAAAGATACATCAAAAACCTCATTACATCCCTCAAAATATCAACACTCCCCCTATCAAAATGTCCTATACTAACTCTCCTCCTAAGATGACTACTCTCATAACCCAAAACTCCCCATTTTTGTCACGAGTGACAAAGGATAGAGTGTCATGTAGACATCTCATCAGTAGAGCTAGTATCCCCATCATCATCATCATCATCATCCTCATCATCCTCAGAATCTGAAGCTGCTGGAGTAGGTGGTGAAGGAGTAGCCTCTGGAGCAAAACCACCCATGGTCGCCTACCGTCGTGCAATACGACCAACACGAACATTCACCTGATACAACTCAGCAGAGAGTGTATTAAGACGAGTGTCCATGCACTGCAGCTGCGCCATAATGTCTCCTAGAGATACATCGCCCGTAGAGGAAGAAGGAGCAGATGTAGATGGAGCTGATCTGGACGGAGCCGAACGAGAGGGAGGAGTGACATCCATCTGTCGCGACCTAAACTGCGTCTCACTACGTTTTACGGTAGCGGCATCTATGGCACATATGTGGGTGAAGTGGTCGGACACAAGAAAGGGAATAGAAAAATAGCGTAAGATCCTCGTGATAGCGGAAGGAAAGATGAGCTTATCACGGGACGCCGAATCAAGATGAACATCTATAATAGAAAGAATGAAGTGAGAAGGAAAATCTATAGTAAGATGCTCTAATAAAGATAACAAAAATCGAGCACGAGGCTCAGTGATGGAGTTGTAGTGAGAGAGTGGATGGAGTACAAAAGTCATCACCATGTTAAGAAATCTAGGACCTTTAGCAAAAGGCCTACATGATGTGTACTGATGCTCTCCCCAATCAGCTAGGCGCTGACAAAAGGCAGAGATGAGCTCATCTTTGGACACAGTCCTCAGACGCTCACAGGAAGGGTAGTCAGGAAAATCTATCCTAGGTACCCTAAGCACATCCGCAACTAGCTGCGGTGTGACAGGAATGCGCGTACCTCGAACGCGAGTGAAAAAGAGAGGTACTGAATGATCTATCCCGTGCATGTTGGAGTAAAACTCTTGTATCAGCACGAGAAGGCAAGTGACCGGGACGTCACATAGTGACTCCCATCCCCTACTGTGAATGACAGAGGGAAGGTCAGTATTGGCAAAGTCCGCCAGAATGACTTGGCGTTCCGAATGAACACCTCGTCGAGAAAAGTTCTCCGAAAATGCCTTGTGGGCATCTCCATCACGAAACCGAAGGTTAAGAGGAGCAAAGTCAGAAGAAGAGGAAGCTCCAGAACGCAGAGGGTTCCGAGCAGGAGTGGATTTACGTTTGGGTGCCATAGACACTACTAACGTAAAAGAATGAGAAAGAGATAGAAAGGGAGACAATCAGAAAAGTCCCAACACAGTTGAAATAGATCAAATATATTGAACAAAGAGTATGTATGCATGGGAATGTATAAGCATGTGACATGCAAATCAAAATGCATCATGGGCTCAGCCCAATCCAATCCTACCAACACACAAACATATGGCACACATCTAAATGCATGTAAATATCATTCTAATGCATATGGAATGCAATGTATGACATTTTAAAAGCATTTAAGTGAAAATCCAACCCAAAATTTCAAGAAAAACTCATCAATTAAAAAAAACCCCAAAAATTCCAAAAATCCCAAAACCTAGGTTTCAAAACATGCAATGCATGAAAAAGGAAGGGAAAAATGAACTTACCAAGTGATAAAAATCAAGGGAAGACCGAAAATGAAGAGGTTTTGAAGATTTGAGTGAGAGAAAATTGGTTGGGAGATGAAAAGCCGTCGGACAAATCGAGAGAGATCGAGGAAATGAATGAAAAATCGCGACAGGCCCTTTTATAGACACCTCAGTAATTCTCGACAGCTGAGGTGTCGAGAGGTATCGAGAAAGCTGTCGAGTAAGGTGTCGAGAATTTGGCCTTCGATAGCTTTAGGTGTCGAAAGGTGTCGAAGTACAAGACCAATTTCAAAGATAAGAAGCTCGATCGATCGACAAGGTGTCGAGGAGGTGTCGAGGAGACAGGAACATTCTCGATCGATCCACCACGTGTCGAGACAGGTGTCGAGGAGACAGGAACTTTCTCGATCGATCCACCACGTGTCGAGACAGGTGTCGAAATTGCGATAAGAAAAGGCTATAGAAGCTCGACAGATGACCAGGTATCGAGGAGGTGTCGAGCCAGCAGTTAAAAGTAGTTTTTCGAGAAGAGAAAAACACAGACATGAATGCAATCCAACACACACCTCAACCAAAGATCCACTCAACATATAAAGCTCTCAAAATCATCTCTCGACAAAAATTTAAGCACATGGATCCTCAAAAACACACACACACACACTAACCAATTTTATATTTCAAAAACAAGTTAAGACAGTTTAGTGAGCATACATTAGCACATGTAAAAACTTGTGATGGCCAAATCACATTGTACCTATACATGTATCAAGAGTAGCAAAGAATATTGTGTGTTGTGTGTGAAAAACATCGCAAGATTGCATATGTGTATACATGTTATTACGATCTGAGATATGAGAAAATAACTTTAACTCACACACAATCATAACTGTTTGATGGGGACTATCACCTTCGAGGTACATACTATAACTCACACATCTCCTAGAATACACGCTTGCAACCATATTTAAAGTATTTTTTATCTTTTTGCTTTTTATTTTCTTTGCATATTTTCTTTTATTTTAGCATATCATACATGGGCAAATAAAAGAGAGGAAAGAAATACCCAAGATGTTAAGCATTTGACATCGCACTTTTGCTATGCCGAAGCATACAAATGTCTTTGACACTGCACTTTTGCTATGCCAAAGTATACAGATGTCATATTATGATTGGCGGGCAACAGTGGTGAAATGGTTATTTATGCCTTTCTCTTAGGATTTTCTAGTCCTACCCGTCAAAAAGAGTGATATGAGTGTTAAGCTTTAAGAGATAACTTAATCTTACTCATCACAAACAAGAGCCACAAAGCTCACTTGCTTAGTTGTGCATAGAGATGCTCATCTAAGCTACAAAAAATACAAAGTTTAGAAATTTTGTTTCAATGGCCATCCAAGGTACACAAGTACCAAAGTACACATAACACACACTGTTTTTGTATTTTTCTGATTTTTCAATTTTTTTTTATTTTTATATTAAAAACAAAATAAACAAAACTGAAAGAAAACACACAAAACATGTTAAACAAAGCAAAGCATAAAACTAGACTGACTCAACAACAATGCAAAACACACAAGTAATGCAACAAACAAGAAAAACAAGAAGGGGAGAAGAAGGTGATGAAATCACTTAGAGTCCTTTTTCTTCCACACCTTGGAAGAACCTTTCCTTTGATTGAATCCCTGAACCGATGGTGAGGGGGGAGAATTGAAACCGTTCAAGTTCGAAAGGAACATGAGAGCTTTTAGAATATCTCCAAGAGGAGCAAGAGAGGATTGAAACTGATTTTGGCTTCCTGATGCTATCATGTCATTGCTCTGTTGAGTGGCTAGCCACTTATAACAATTTGGTCGAGTATGACCGGCAGCTCCACAATGATGACAGAGATGCTGCTTCTTTTGTTTAGGCTTTTGAGAGTTAGCCTTCCTAGCCCTAGAGTTTTTAGCATCTTTCTTATCTTGCTTAGGGGGTGCTCCTAAGATAGACTTACTCTTGTCTAAGTTCTCACTAGCTAATTCAATTTTGACATCAGTGTTCTCAATTTCAGTGTTATTAGCAGGAGAAACAAAAACAGTATTGCTAGTAGAAGCAGTATTAGAGAAAGAAAGACCATACCCCAAGCCAGTTCGATCTGAAGTGGATTTCTGATTGCTAAGCATCTCATCAAGCTTTGCACTTGAAGTCCTCTCCAATTGAGCTCTGACTTATGACAGCTCTGCTTCAAGCTTCTTGGTCTTCTCAGCCAAAAAGTTGTTCTCAAATCTCAGTGCTCCAATAGTTTGATTCGCCTCATCAAACTTTGTGGACAACTCTTCACGATCAAGTTCCACATCACTGAGCTTCTTGGTGGCCGGCCTATGCAATTCTCATGCTTCTCAGAGAGCTTGTAAAGCTTCTCATAGGCTGAATGGATATCATCTTGATCATCCATCTTCTCAAATTTTGACTCCACAAGTTCTTCTTCTTCTTCATCCACTTCTTCAACAATCCCTTCAGTAGGATTGACTGTGGCAGTGAAGGCATTTAAGATTTCGTCATCCTCATTGTCGGAATCATCTTCAGGCTCAGTGTCACTCAAGATTGCAGCAAGTGCCTTACTCTTCCCAATGCTCTTGAGATATGTAAGGCATTCATGCTTCATGTGACCAAATCCATGACATCCAAAACACTTTGGTCCTGCAGGAATAGTGTACTGACCGCCATCCTTAGCATCCTTCTTCCCTTTGTCTTGACTCTTGAATTGAGAAGAACTGGACTGTCTGCGGTCCTTGTCGAAGTTCCTCCCATTGGCATTCTTCATAAACTTCTTGAACTGCCTTGTAATGTAGGACTTCATCTTGGAATCTTCATCATCGGAAGACTCATCTGTATCACTGCTCTTCGCCTTCAAGGCCATGCTCTTGCTTTTACCAGTTTTGCCAATCCTGGAGAGTCCTAGCTCATAGGTCTACAAGTTTCCAACCAGCTCAGTCAAAGGAATCTTATCAATATCTTTTGATTCTTCTATTGCCGTAATCTTGGCATGGAATCTCTCAGGTAGAGATCTAAGCACCTTCCTTACAACCTTGGGTTCAGGGATGGTTTCCCCAAGATTGAAGGCTGAGTTCACTATGTCCTTGAGCTTGGCATAGAACTCATCAAACGACTTATCCTCCTCCATCTTAATTTCTTCAAAGCTAGTAGTGAGCCTCTGAAACTTTGAATCTTTGACAGCCTTTGTTCCTTCATAGGTTGTCTGGAGGATGGTCCAAGCCTCCTTAGCAGTTTCAGTTGAGGATATCTTCTTGAACTCCTCATTGGTGACTACGCTAAATAGGGCATTTAACGCTCTGCTGTTGAAGTTAGCCGTCTTGATCTTTGCGTCATCCCAATCGGCCAGTTCTTCTTTTGGCTTAGTCCAACCCATCTCTACAGCTTGCCACACATTCTCATCTAAAAACTGCAAGAAAGCTCTCATGCGTACTTTCTAGTATGCATAGTTAGTGCCATCAAATAAAGGAGGTATGATTAATGACTGTCGTCTATCCATGACAAACAGGGGTCAATGGATCAACACAGCAAAGATTAAACCTAATCAGAGTGTGCCTGCTCTGATACCACTTTATAGGCCACAATCTGAATGACTCCTTGTGATTAAACCTAATTAATTAATTAGCCAAATTGTTAATTAATCAATTAATCATGCAATTGCGTGGAAGCACAAACAAATCACCAAAAACTAAATATGCAGTGGAAATTAAATAACACGGTGATTTGTTTACAAATGGGGAAAACCCTAACGGCAAAAACCCCACCGGGTGATTTTCAGGTCACCACTCCTGAAACTCCACTATTATCAAATCAAGCGGTTACAAGTAAAGGAATCTCAAGTACCTTACCAACCTACAGTTGAATCCTTACCCCAATACCCAGTTGAACTTGATCTGTAGCGACAGTTCCTACCTTTGATGCACGACTCCCAAGTACGTGACTAACCAATGCGCGGATCCCAGTACGCGGCTTCAGAACACCAACTAAGGAAGAAAGGTTGGCTGCAAAGTTCTTCAGTTCATCCTTTATGATGAATAACAGGAAGATGCTTGGTTACAAAACCCTTTAGTGCAAATACACAGCAACTTCTTGAAAGAAGATGAACTAGGTCAAGAACTTCGTCTTTTGATCACAATTTGCTTAAACAGAGATTGCTTAATGCTATTGCAACTTGTGTCCAACTTGACGGCTCTTAAAACAATCCTTTTATATGTTTAGGGTTATAAGAAAAGAAGGCCCAAAAGCATATTCACGGATCCCAAGAAAATCAAATTAGAAAATCTGAAATTTTAAATCTCGACAGATAGTAGGTGTCGAGGTAGCTATCAAGCAAGTGTCTAGCTTTAATGAATTTACACTTCAGCTTGCTTTTTCTTGGACAGACTTGATGACTTCAACACTGGACCTTGAAACCTTGTTTCTTGAAGTATTAAAAACACTTAGAACTACCCAATTACAAGTAGAGTGCGTTTTGTCAAAGGATTAGCCAATTTACATAAATAAGTGACATATGTTCTTAACAAGTGAAAACATATATGTCCTAACAGACTGAACTTCAAATGTTGACAAAATTGAGGTGTTTGATATTAAATCAAACAAATCATATTCAAGCAGTTCCAAAGGGGATGATATCAAGCCTTCAGGCCTTGGAAGTATATAGCAAGACAGGAGGTAGTCGTAAAATGGGCTGTGACACAGATTTGTTAGAGGATTTGGAATGCTTACCACACGAGCGAAATCTGCATTGACATTTTTTAACAAAGATTCCGCCCAAAAATTATTGGGATCTCATAGGCTACAATGTTGCATAAGAAAATGTTACGTCTCTGTATTGAAAGAATTGACCTCCTTTGATGTATCACCTTCATTACTGCATAGAATGGAACGTCTTGGATTAAACCATTGCTTAGAGTTACGAGAGGTGAGATTTTCCCCTGGAACGGACCATCCAAGGCAAAATTACTTCAACAATCTTCGTACGGTAGTGATTGATGGTTGTCACTCCTTTTCAGATGTGACATGGCTCAAGTACACCCCAAAACTTCAAACTCTTCAATTACGCTTCTGTAGATCATTGGTGGAAATAATAGGAGATGAAGAAATTGAAGAAAATCAAGACATATTCTCGAGTCTGAAAGTTCTACATTTGGAAGGCTTATTTCGACTAGTGAGCATATGCCAGTATGTCCTGCCCTTTCCTTCTCTCACAGAGATGGAGTTAACAGGATGTGACCATCTAATGGAGCTGCCATTTGATTCCAACAGTGCAAAGAACAGTCTTAAGCTAATTCGCAGTGACAGAGATTGGTGGGATGCAGCCGTTAAGAAACTTTTCAGTTCAAAATTTGTCACTCGCTAAGTTGGTAAGAAGTTCAAATTCAGATCCTAAGTAAAAAATTAAAATTGCTAATGGAGCTTTGCATAAAGAAGGGGGCTGGGGGTGGTTTATGGAATCGCTTATGCTCCTCTAAACCATAATTATAGGGGGGAATTCTATCTTACTTTCACAATGGATGTGTTTCTAAAATTAACAAAACTTTTTGCACTTGTATAAAATTCATCTCTTTGTGGGAAACCCTAGCAAAATAAAATCTTCTCAAAACCCTCACGCCAATTCTAAATTTACAAACCACAAAAGTATATATCAAGAATCACTTTCATGGCTGAATGAAAAACCATGAAAAATAAACCTCTTGACCACTTATTTTTAGGCAATATCTTCTAATTAAATCTTCACTTATATGTTTTTCAACATGATTGTTATTTTATTATTTGAAGTTGCTTATTGAAATTAGAGCTTATGCTGAATTATTTGTCTTGTTTGGGATTTCGGATATTCCAGTTTATAGTTTCCTGTGAGTTGACTGAAAGTCTTTACAGAACTACTGAGCTTGGAATTGTTGGGATCTTGGCTATTTTAAGAGGGAAAAGTGAAATTAGGGTTTATATTGCAGAAAGCATGTTGCTTGGTTCAAATTTCATTTCAAATCATATATGCTAGTTCCCAGTTCCCACCAATATGTGTCGAAAATAACTGGGATGCTGTATAGCTTATCACCTTGCAGAAATTAGGTAATTCTTTCTCTGCTCTAACTTGGCTCCATTGACAATGTACTAGATGCATTGGCCGAGTAGAATATTATTTAGACAAAATTAAAAGACAATGTGTGAAAATTTTAACTAGTATTAGTAAGAAAAATTAATTAATTAATTAAAAATGTAAATGTTATACAAAATACAATACAATGTTAGTATACTGCAGTTAAAATGGGATCAAAGGATTTTCATCTTAAGAAAGGATCTGTTACAAGATTTTAGAAACTCATCTCCATACAAGTTCATTTAGGATTCGATTGGGAATTAGTATAATAATCTAATTATTCTCATGTTTCTCCAGAATTTTAAATAACTACAACTATATATTTTATAAAATTAAAAGATATAAATATAATAATTGAAATATTAACTTAAATATTAATTCAAATGTAGGAAACTTCTTAAACATGTCCTTTAAATACTTAAGAATAAACTAATAAAAATAAATCAATGTAAAAAATTAAAAATGGTAATTATAATCTCCAAATTTAAATGCAATCTAAAAAGAATTAAAATACAATGGTAATGAATCACTTGTATATTACTTTTGTTTTTGTTTTGTGTATCACTCGGATAAGCACTGTTTGGGATTGATTCTTGGATGCGTGAAGGGGTCACCCTCCTTGTGGCTCAGCTGATAAGTAGATGCAGCAATAACATGTTAGCATCCTTTTCAATCATTATTATATTTTTAATCATCAATGATACTCTCAAATGACCATTTTTTTTTTCCTTCATTATGTTGATCCGATTAATATTTTATTTGTCTGCTCAAACTGAAATGATCTCCCATATAATATATATAACTTTGTTCAGGTCTCAACCTATTATTGATTTTTGAATATTAAAGGGTGCTGTGGGTGCGGAAAATAGAAATTAATACCCTGCTGATTGATTGACAGATTACCATACCCAGTGATATAATATTCCTCAAGAAATCAAAAGGCTTTTGATTAATCAAAAGGGGCTCAATTCTTTGAATTTGGAGCTTGATAGTTTAATTCCTTTAACGGGTTCACGTACATAGTTTTTATTACTTGCAAGGTGGCGACTATAGTGCAAAGAGCAGGTTGCTTGGTCCAGATTTCATTTCAAATCATACATGCTAGTTCCCACCAATAAGGGGCAAAAATAACTAGAATGCCGCAGAACTTGATCATCTTGATATATATCAATTTGCAGTACTAAAGGAATTCTTTTTCCGCTCTAACTTGCATTGGCTGAGTAGAATTTTATTTCAAAGCCGTGAAAAAAATTATGATACAACTAGCCGCAGACTCAAATGATACGCGTGAGAATATATATATATATATATATATATATATATATATATATATATATATATAAGGTAACACTTACTTCAAGTATTGATCAATTTTAAAAAAAAAAAAATTTCTGTGAGTATTTTTTTTTAATCTTTTTATCTCTACAAATATATCATTATATTATTGTTTGTGAGTTGATTAATAATTTTTTAAGGTGAATCATACCGTTCTAATTTTTATTGTAGTGAGTTATATTTGTCTCAAGTATTGATCAATTAAAAAAAAAAAATTCTGCAAGTATTTATTTTAATCTTTTTATTTTTACAAATTGTCATTATGTTATTTTTTGTGAGTTGATTAATAATTTTTTTAAGGTGAATCATATCCTTCTACTTTTTATTGTAGTGTGTTATATTTGTCTTATATACAACTAAACTTTATAAGTTTCAAATTATTATTCAAATTTCCCATCTCTTAAGGAATAATGAGATTATCATGATAATAAAAAATTATCACAAAATTACAATAATATCTTAATCAAAATTAAAATGAAACCAAGGAATAAAAGATAGACTTTATCATAATTTATTATTCAGACAATTGGTAGGCATATTCAATTCATAGTCGTGTAGATTGTGTGTTGATATACACTCAAATTCCTATTTCCAAAAAAAAAAAAAAAAAAAAAAAAAACCTAAGTATTAATCGAAACCAAAATTTAATAAAAGTTATAAAAGAGAGAGAAGACTTTGTGATAGGAAATTTAAAAAAAAAAAAAAAAAAAAAAAACAATACCAAAAGTTACAAGAAAGAACCATCGACCCTAATAAGAGTTACAAGAAAGAACAAAAATTCACCAAAAGAAATTTAAAAGAGAGAGAGTACTCACAATTTTTTTGTAGTAAAAATATGTGTTGAATAGGAGAAATGATATTAAATTTATATAAAATAAAATGGGAAGAAGAAGGGTAAAGTTATAAGAAAGAGAAAATAATGAAGCAAGTGTAACGATGAAATAAAGAGTAGTGGGAGAGGTAAAAAGGCAAAGAGGGAAGGGAAAGGTTAGAGGAAGTGTATCCATAGGTGTGGACTAATAGGGAGAAGAAAAGGTTTTTGTTTTTGGTTTTGTTGTTGTTATTGTTGTTGTTGTTGTTGTTTTTTTTTTTTTTTTTTTGGTCAACATTAGTGAGAAGAAAAGTTTAAAAGATAAAAGAAGAGGTAAAAAATAAATGGATGATGTGGCTTAATGATTAAGTAGCAAAATTTATTGCACGCGCGTGCACACACACACACACACATATATATATATATATTATAAAATTACACTCAATGTTGAAAGGAGCTTTCAATATAAACAATAGAAAAATAGAATTTATGATGATGTGTAGTGCATCATGTTTGGGAGAAATTATTAGCTCCACTGAAAGGACTACTGTAGTGGTCACCCCAACCAATAAAATAATGTCATCTATGCAAATGTGTGAGTACCCTTCTTAATCAGCACAAGAAAAAAAAATCATCAAGTGATGTCACATTTGCATGAATGATCGCGTTTTATTGATTAGAAGGACTAGGAAAGACCACCTCAGTAGTCCTTCGGAGGACCTAATAATTTCTCCATGTTTGGCCACAAAGAATTAATTTTGCAATAGACAATTAATAAAGATGAAAAACGAAAATAATAATAATAACAACGTGGCTGTTGAAGTAGCTCAATAAGAGTATGGCAACAATAAATACTACGATTTAGTTTTTAAATATATATAGATAACTACTTGAAGAGACAATTAGACATCATTGCAAGGAAGTAGTCTATGTCTATCAAACCAGTTTTACAAGAATCATCATTGTAGCTTGGATCTATGCTTTGTCTTCCTACAACTGCCATAAGGGTTCGAGCTACATTCCTTATAGGATTATTCCTTGCTTGAATAATTGTCTAGTTTAGGATATTTGTTTCAATTAAGAAAATAATAATAATAAAAGGAAACTATTACAGTTTTACTTACCAATAGAATTAAATAATAACATTAAACTTCAAGTAAGAATGAATTAATTTAAAATCAAGTTAATATTATACTTGATCTGAAATATTATACAAAGCATAATATATAAAAAGTTATTTTACTTTTATATGATTATTGAGATCACGATTAGAAGTAAATGAAAGAAAGAGTGGGTTTAATTGGAAATAAGAATTCCTCCCATTAAATTCTCTAATTCTCTTTATTTTTATTTAAATATAAGATATGTAGCATTTAAAAATTAAATAAATCATGTCTTAGCAAATAGGATAAAAAATGAGAGGAAATTAGAGGATTCAATTGAAGTGAATCGTTTCTGAGTAGGGCTGTAAACGAGCCAAGCTCAAGCGAGTAGTGCCTGTTTGAGCTTGGCTCGTCAGTAAAAATCAAATGCTCAAGCTTGGCTCGAGCTCGAGACAAGCCTAAATATGATGTTTGAACTCGAGCTCGTGGGAAAACCCAAAAGCTTGAGCTCGGCTTGGCTTGGCTTGATAAATTAATCAAGCCAAGCTCGAGCTTAACATCAAGCTCAAACTCAAACTCAAGTCAAGCTTTTTTGCTTGGGATCTAACAAAATTGCATTATCAAGTGCTCAAATCTCCAACAATCAAGTAAACAAAAATAAGAAAATAATATACTCATTTGTTCATGCTTCTAATTCCACCTGTGATTAGCTAACCACAGAGGACTCTGCACCTCAGGAAAAGAAAAGCACTGACCCATTCCAAACTACATACCAGACTCCACAACCACAATCCACTAATTACAAAGTTAAGTTATTATCAAACGAATTCAACCAACAAGATTTTTCTAAGTTATATAGAAACTTCATAAACAACCATAACTTGGAAATCAAAACGATTTTGCAATATCAAACAAACTACACTGCAAACAACTATAAAAGTATATAGAAAATTTTTAAACATGAAAATTTACCTATGGTGAGAGAAGGCTATGAACGTCTTGGAGGATGGAGGTAGAGAGCGAAGATGGTAGTGATGCCAAATACTACACCGGATCTAGAGTTGTTGTCGGAGCTCTTTGCACACCCACTAGAAATGGAATTGAAAAGTCTAGAAAAAGCGTGAATTACTAAAAGAAGTCTCCAGTCTTTTCTTTTCTTTTTTATTTTTTTGCTAAAAATGTTTTTTTTTTTTAAGGAAAGAAAAAAACTTAAAGTAATTGGTATTGAAAAGTGGTTTCATGTGGGAAATTTTATTATTAAAATATGTGTAATGTAAAAATATTTAGTTTATTTAGCAAATATATATCAAGCCTTTTATCAAGCTATACATGAGTTTAAGCTTGGCTTGTGTTGTATCGAGCTCGATTGTTCACGAGCTTGTTCACGAACAAATTTTTTTGCTCAGGCTCGGCTTGTTTATCAAACAAGCCGAAAACTAAGGCTCAAGCTTGGCTTATTTATAAACAAACAAACATAAACAAGCTTTTTATCAAGCCGAGCTCAAGTTGTTCATGATCGGCTTGGTTCGTTTACAGCCCTATTTCTGAGTTTGATTGTGGAGGCGGTATCTCCTATTTATCTAGATTTAGAGGGTCTCAAACAACATGTGTACCTCGCAGTCCTACATGGAAGAGAGAGAGAGAGAGAAAGATTCTTCCATTATTAGTTGGACATGCACTTCCCTTTTAAAAATAAAAAAAAATAAAAAGGCATTGCATATAGATATGACGAGCCAAAATGGGCAAATGCCCTTTTTATGCAAAAAAAGTGGCGTTTTGCCCCCTTTCCCAAACTAATTAGGGAAATGCCCTTCTTTTGTAACTCGATTTTCTAAAAATTGAGTTTTAAAAAAAAAAATCTAGAGCCCTATAGTGGCGTTTTAAAGACCTATAATGGCATTTTGAAACTCGAGCTCCATGAGCTCAAGTTACAGGCAATTTTTTTTTTTTTTTTTTACCTATAACTCGAGTTCATGGAGCTCGAGTTCCAAAACACTACTATAGGTCCTTAAAACGTCGCTATAGGCTCCTTAAAAACTTCACTATAGGGCTTAACTCGATTTTGAAAAAATCGAATTTCAAAATGGAGGCATTTCCCTAATTAGTTTGGAAAATGAAGCAAAATGATGGATTGTTTGCGCAAAAAGGGCATTTGCCCATTTTGGCCAGATATGACTTATGAGATATATTTTAATTTGGATTGCCATATAAGTTTTGTATATAGTATTGGGATTGTTTGGTGTTTCGATTATATAAAAGAGGGACAAAATGGGCTTTTGCCCTTTTCGGGCAAATTAAATAGCTTTATACTCTCTTTTCCAAACTAATTAGAGAAATGTCCCTCTTTTAAAACTTAATTTGTGATAAATCAAGTTAGACCCTATAGTGGCATTTTTAAGAAGCCTATAGTGACGTTTTAAGGCCCTATAGTGACGTTTTTTAACTCAACCTCAATGAAATCTAGTTATAGGTAAAAAAAATTGCCTATAACTCGATTTCATTGAAGTCGAGTTAAAAAACGTCACTATAGGTCCTTAAAAAGTCACTATAGGCTCCTTAAAACGCCACAATAGGGCTTTAGAAAAAAAAAAAAATTTCTAACTTGATTTATCATAAATCGAGTTTTAAAATAGGGACATTTTCCTAATTAGTTTGAGAAAAAGGGTATAAAACTATTTAATTTGCCCAAAAAGAAAAAAAACCCATTTTGTCCTATAAAATAGTATAATTGAGTATGATATTGTATCAGAAGAATAAATATTATAGGGTCTTAGTCCACTTCGACACCATGTGATTAACTATTGCTAGAGCCGACGTGGACAAAAAGATAGTTGACTACAACTACATGTCTACATTTCCAGCCATACTTGTTACCCATCGCAGCTGTCTCGGTCACTCACATGGTGTCGGTAAACAAAGTTAAGAGACTTTATTTTTAAATGCAACAAGCATTTTAAGAAATACAGCAAGCCAATAATGGAAGAACCCAACGTGACATAAAGGTGTATATCACGTTGGATTATTAATGATTAGTCTGGGTATTGGATTAACCGGTAAAGTCTTCGATAATTGAATAAAGAAATTTGAGATTCAATCTCCACCTACTCAAAAAATTGATTAGTATCTTAGTCTAATAATAAAATAGTACAATAATTAAAAGCGACGTAATTAGTTAAAACTTTATAATAAAAAAAGAATATATATTGACGAAACTTAAATATAATATTTTAGGTAATTTATCTGTTTCTTTCTTTTCACTTTGGTATGTATAAGAACTCAATTTTTTTAAAGCACAACTGCATTTTTTGTCAGTTTTTTCAGAAAATAAACGACAACTTTTGAACTAAAAAATAATCTTAACTGATATTTTCTTTCCTTCCTTCCACGACGATCTAAGAAAAGAATAGAAAAGGAAGAGTAGACTTTGTTGAATACCTGAATATGCGTTGCTCACTTGCTTGTCATAAACTATATACTCTAAATCCAACAAATTCATAATATCTTCTTAAAGAGTTCATGACAGCAAGTCAAGGAATCATATATATAATTTTTTTTTTTTTTTTTACATTTAAAATTTAGAATTTATCTTGAAAACAATACCAAATTATGAGGTTTATAATATTATTCATTCCAAATTACTCATACTCATTTTTATTGAAAATAAAATTTTTTTTATAATTAAAATTTGAGCTCTTACCACTTCTGAAAGATAGTAGTATTCTTTTTCTCTTCATTTAAATTTTTTATTTTTTATTATTTTTTTTATTTTATTTTATTTTTATAAAATGTTAATTGATTTTTTTTTTTTTAATGTAGATGAGATTTGAACCTAAATCCTTTAACTCCCATGCCTCACAAAAATTTAAACTTGTAGAATGACCACCAAACCAAGGTGCGTGGTGATAATAGATTTTATTTTTTATTCCTTTTAAATAAATAAGTAAAAAAAAATGCAATAAATGGGGGAGTTTTTTTTTTTTTTTTTTTTTTTTTTTTTTTTTGGGACCAATTAATAATACAGATATACACGGTTGAAGCGGAACTGTATGGTTAGAATCTTGTTTTCTAAACAATTTATCTCTCTAGTTGAGAGCTTCTCTCTCTAGTTTTCAGAGTTTTGTTCCACTTAGGTGTTTTGTGTTTACTTCTACCTAATTTGTGTTTCCTTTTAGACTTTGCCAGCACCTTTACCCAAAATACTCCACTCCACCTCTTTTCCTAACCTTTATTTCCCATCACTCACTTTCTCTATACCTCATCTTGTTTCTTTTACCGTGTCAACCTTCAGTTCCACCATGTGGGTTATTGTGTACTCCTTTTACTTTACTATTTTGCTCCTTTCTTTATCCTTTCCTTGACTTTGCCTTGTTCCTTATCTACACTTTTTCCTTTTCTTCTCCTTGTTTTCTCGGTTTGGCCTCTTGTGGGACTGTGCTGTGTGTTTTGACTCAAGTTTTTGTCGTTGTGCTGCGGTTCCTTTTCTACGTGTACATGGGGGACCCTTTTGCAGCTCGTAATTTTAAATGGTCTGAAAGTAGTGGGTCAGAGGTGAGCTCTGGCCCTTTCATTGAAGATTCTAACTCAGATTCACTAGGTAGTGAAGATGATGATGCCCCTTTTGCTAGACATGGGCCTGTTCTAGAGGCTGATCATCAAAATGTTGACATGCAAAGAGGGTTTTGGAGTCACTGTGCTTTTGGTTTTATTCTGGATTACAGGAAGTTCTCTATTGCGTATCTACAACAACTTATCAGTAGTGCTTGGCGAATCAGAGGTGTGGCTACTGTTGTAGGTAGAGATTCATTTTTCTACTTGATCCATTTTGAAAAGTCTGAAGATTTAGAGGATATGTGTGCTGAAGGTCCGTGGGCTGTTGATGGTGCCCTTCTGGTCCTAGAGAAATGGAGGCCTAATCTGGTGGTGAACAAACTTCATCTTAATTATGTGCCTATTTGGGTTCAGCTACATGGCTTACCCCTTGAGTATCAGTACCTTGAATTGGCTGAACAGATGGGTCAATTGATTGGTTTTGTTGAAAGGGTTGATTGGGAGGATCGTATTCCTAGGAACATTAGATTCATGCGAGTCCGTGTGCGTTTGGATCCATGGATGCCAATCATTTCTGGTTTTATACTTCGTCTAGATGATGGTTCTAGAACTTGGATTCAATGTCGTTACGAAAGGTACATAAATTATGCACTAGGTGTGGCCTGATTGGTCATACTAGAAGACGGTGCAATGAGAGCATGGATGAGGTGGAGAGGTGTTTGATTCGTCAGAGACAACGTTTGCAGCAGATCTTTCATGTGCAGTATGGGTTTGATTCTATGGAGCCTCACTTCCACAATGAGCTGAGGGCCTTCTACAATAGACGGAGGCATTGGACGACTCAGGTTCGTGGTGACAACATGCAACATAATAACCATGATCACATTCATCATCATAACCCTAATCCTATTAATCATTCACAATCTGGTGGTGGCAACATGCAATCAAATAACCCTGGTCACATGCATCATCCTGAACCAAATCTTGATCATCAACCACCAAATATAAGCCCTCTGTCCCATGGTGTAAATACCCAGGTTTCCTCTAACCCTGATACACCCTTAAACTATTATGATGTTAATACTCCAATACCACTTAATCCTGCCACTACCCAACATCAGCTTGCTGACCATGCAAATCTCTACTCAGCCATTGTTTCTCTCAATTTAGGTAATACCTCTGATCCCCATACCCCTGTGAATTCCCCTGCTTCATCCATTGATAATTCATCCATTCACCCAACCAACACCACAAACCTGAATCTGGTTCCTGAAGAGGCCTCACAGGGTTCTCCTAATGAAAAAGCTAACCCCAATTATCCCCTTAAGAGGACTTGGGTAGATGGTACAGGCCCATATATCACAACTGGGGAATTGAGTGTTCAAACAAATGTAAGCTCGGATACAGAGAGTGATTTTGAAATTGTGAGGATGTTTAATCTAGATAAGCTGAATGAAAGTCGTCCTGAGTGGGTACGTAGCGATGCATGGGATGTGGGACAAATTCCTGAAGATTCTAACTCTATTGTGCAACCTGTAGTCAGCAGAGTGGACAGAGATAGACTGAGGGTTGAGATTGTAAATCCTAATTCTTGGCCGAGCATTAGAAGAGTTTCTGAGGCAAGCCCATCATAGACTATGAGCCTTGATACTGGCCTTAATTCCTTTTTTGGTTCTGAGGCCTATGGGCTAGGCCCAGGTCCACCTTCACCTGCCTCTATTAATTCTGATCCTGGTTATCTATCAAGTCTGCATTGTAATGACATTTTGCCAGAGACAAATGGTGCTGCTAGGAAAAGGTTCAGACCAGATTTGGGGAGGCTGGGAAGGAACATTAGATAGAGGTTACTATGTGGATTTCTCCAAAATGAAGGTATTAATGACTCTTCTTTGCCTAAATCATTTTCTAATTCCATGCATCATGTACTTTCTATTGATGAATTACTCCTTGAATATCCAAATGGGTGTTAGGAAGCTGGCCCTAAGCAGCTTCCCCATCAGCCATGAGGATTATGAGTTGGAACTGTAGAGGTCTGGGCAAATCCTTTGCAATTCTTAAGTGTCAGAAAAAAGCCCAGGAGTTGAAACCAGACATTTTGTTTCTAATGGAGACTAGGTTAGCTAAAGGCAAAGGCAAACAAGTTTGGGATAAGTGTGGGTTTTCTGATGGGTGGGAGGTTCCAAGAGTAGGTTTTGGTGGGGGGTTGATCCTGGCATGGATGCCTAGATAGAGTCTTGTTGTAGAATTTGCATCTGAAAATCTCATCCACATTCGTTTACTAGAAAATAAAGGGAATCCTCTTTCAATCACCTTTGTGTATGGACATCCTAATCATGCCAAAAGAGACCTTGTTTGGCAACAGCTTAAATCTTTAAAAGATCATTCTCATCCAAATTGGCTTTGTATTGGGGATTTTAATCAAGTCCTAAAGTCCCAGGATAAAATGTCCTTCAATCAGGGCAGCATTGTTGGTGCTAATTTGTTGCAACAAGTGATAGATGATCTACATTTGTGTGATTTAACAGCCACTAGTCAGAGATATACATGGATAAATAATAGAGAAATCTGGTAATGGAAAGGCTGGATAGAGCCTTTGCTACAATTGATTGGGTCAATATGTATCCTTTACACTCTCTTAGGAACCTCCCTATCATCCATTCTGATCATGGACCTATTCTCTTGGATCTAGAGGTCCGAGGTCCCTTTAGGAAACGACCCTTTAGGTTTGAGCACATGTGGATTTCACATTCTACTTGTCATGATCTGATTAAGCAGTCTTGGAATTTAAATTCTTCTGGTTCTAGAGTTGCCCAATTGAGAAGCAAATTATCTAATGTGAGAAAGAATATTTAGAGTGGAATAGACGGGTTTTTGGTAGAGTGGATACTGAGATTCAAGAAAAAAAGGCCCAGCTGCAAGTTCTCCAGAATTCCATCAGCTCTGTTGAGGATGCTAAAGCTTAAAAGGCTCTAAGAATGGAGATTGAAACCCTCTTAGATAGAGAGGAGTTGATGTGGGCTCAAAAGGCGAGGACTAAGTGGTTCCTTCATGGGGATAGGAACACAAAATTTTTCCAAACTGTGGTTAAACAGAGACGAGCGAGAAGTAGAATCCTCCATATCAAGAATGGTCAAGGCATTTTCACAGATAACTTGAAGAGATTGAGACCATACTTAATGATCACTTTAAGGAAAACTATGAGAATAGGAAGTGTGGAGGAATTAGTTGATGAGCTTCAAGGCTTACCTATTCCTACATTATCTGTCCAGGATTGTACTTATCTTATTCGGCCAGTCTCAAGTGTGGAAATTGAAGACACTGTGTTCCAATTAGGGCCTCATAAAGCCCCTGGGCCTAATGGTATTCATGCCTTCTTCTATCATGAGTATTGGTCAACTGTCAGGTCAGATGTCATTAATACTGTCCAAGCCTTTTTCCATTCTGGCTCACTTTTCAAACCACTTAACCATACTTTCATTACCCTTATTCCTAAGGTCACTTACCCTAAAGAGGTTAATCACTTCAGGCCTATTAGTCTTTGCAATGTCTTATATAAGATTATTTCCAAAATTCTTGTTAATAGGCTGAAACCTCTTATGGACAAGCTCATTACTCCTTTCCAAAATGCTTTCATTAAAGGCAGAAACATTTCTGACAATATTCTTATAGCACATGAAATCATGTATGACCTTAGGAGGAAGAGAGGGAAGAAATTCAGTTTTGGGGCTTTGAAAATAGATATGAGCAAAGCTTATGATAAAGTTAGATGGAATTTTCTTAAGGTCGTGCTTGTGGTAATGAAGTTCGACTCAAAATGGATCAATTGGATTATGGAGTGTGTTACCTCAGTGCAATTCACCTTACTCATTAATGGTCACATATCTAAGTCTTTCACACCAACTCAAGGGCTGAGACAAGGGGACCCTCTATCCCCTTATTTGTTTCTTTTTTGTGCTAATATCCTATCCATCTCCCTTACACAAGCTGAAACTTTAAACAAGTTGAAAGGGGTTAAAGTTGGAAGAAATGGTATATCTTTTACCCATCTTTTGTTTGCTGATGACTCCCTTTTGTTCTTCAAAAAGGATAAGCACTCTGTAGATACCTTGCTGAAAATTTTGGATTGGTATTGTAAGGTATCAGGGCAGTCTATAAATCCTCTTAAATCTGATTTATATTGTTCTCCTAACATGCCTATGGAAGAACAGGAAGCCTTGGCTAGAAAGCTAAAAGTTAATCTGGTGAATAATCCCAGCAAGTACCTTGGTCTCAACTTTAAGCTTAAGGGTAATAGAATAGCTGATTTTCATTTCTTGGTTGAAAAACTTCAGTCCAAATTGCAGGGTTGGAAGGCTAGGTTATTATCACAAGCAGGGAGAACAACTCTTATATCCTCAGTGCTTCAATCTTTACCTTTATACACGTTCTCATGTTTCAAGGTTCCTAATCAAGTGTGTAATGAGATGGATACCATTATTAGAGCTTTTTGGTGGGGGCATGAGCAAGGTGAGAAAAAACTTCACCTTTTGAATTGGGAAAAAATCTGTCAACCTAAGAGGAAAGGAGGTCTTGGTATTAAAAAGTTTGGTCCCATGAACCATGTTATGCTTGCAAAACAATATTGGAATTTGTACCAAAATCCTAATTCTTTGCTGGCAAGGACTTTTAAGGCTAAATAATACCCAAATTGTTCATTACAAGAATACACTCCAAAGTCTCATCATTCTTGGTGTTGGAAGAATATTGTTAAGCAGGGTGATTTTAGACTTAGGAAGGGGCAGTGGGGAGTTGGTAATGGATTCAATATACCACTTAATCATCAAAAATGGTTTCCTAGTTCTCATGGTAACTTGCATCATCCTGAATTACAAACAGGTACAGTTTCCAAAACTTGGAAAGCTGATTTGGTTCGAACCTTTTACCCCTTTCCTTTGAGCAAACAAATCCTTCAAGTTCCCTTACCTAAAACTCATGATATGCAAGACAAGTTGATTTGGAAGTCTTCCAATGAGGCTAATGGTAATTACAATGTCAAAAGAGCCTATGAGATTATTATGCAGGATTCCCATTCTTCTGGGAATATTCATGGAAACCAAAATGTGTGGAATCTGATTTGGGGAGTCAAAGTACCTTTGAAAATCAATACTTTTGTTTGGAAACTTATCCAGGACAGATTGCCCACTCTCCTTAATTTGAACAACAGAGGCATTCCAACCCAAACAACTTGTCCCCTTTGTAATTCTGATGTTGAATCCTCAACTCATCTATTTCTCCTCTACCCCTTTACAAGGGCTTGTTGGCACGGATCAACCTTGGCTGTACATGCCATTGATTTTAGGAGTTTAAGTGTCCAACAATGGCTATCCACTATTCTCATCAAGTTCAAATCCAGGGAGACTTCTTCAATGGCTTACTTACAAGCAATTTTTACAACTCTTTGGCATAACTAGTTACACAGGAACAAGGTGCTCTATGATGGTTTACATCCTAATCCTATGAGTGTGATTTTAATTTCTCAATCTATGGCTTGCAGGTACAAAAAGGCTTTCCTTGATCAACCAAGCCACACTAGCCAGCCAAGAAGACCTCAACCAGACCACTACTCATCCTCAGGGCAGTGGCAACTGATAGTTAAAATTGTTGGAGCTAGGAGTAGGAAGCAAAACCGATGGTCTTATGCTTATGAAGCTATTACTAGGCAGGGAGATAGCTTGTTTTATGGTGTAAATAGTAGTTTAGCAGATACAAAATGTGAGGCGCTGTTGGATGCTATGGTAGAAGCTGCACTCAAAGCTAAAAACCATGGTTTCCATTATATTTTGTTTCTAGGTACTAGCAGGCATTTAGTCCATCTACTTCAGCACAGGAAGACCTTAAACTGGCTGCAACAGATCAGGCTAGCTGATTTAGATTTTTTGAACCAAAATGGACTTTGCTATGATGTGTACTTGGTGCCTAAGCTTGTTGTTAATTCTGTTTGGTCAGTTGCTAACTTGGCATGTCAAATGCCTCTTAACTGTAGCTAGTTTAATCCAGCTGTTGTGTAATATGTTGGGTTGCTTTCTCCCTTCATGGTATCAAAAAAAAAAAAAAAGGAGCTTTTCTACTAGATTTCTCTCACCCAAAGAAAAAAAGACGAAAAAAAAAAAATCAATCCTTTTAGTTTCCTTTCTCTTTTTCCATCACATTTTCTCCTTTTAGCGAATCAATTTTCCTTAAAATTTGTTTTCTTAATCACCCATAGCCATGACTTTTGGCATGTTCGTGATCCCAGTCATTAAAGAAGTTGGGTTATGCCTATGGCAGTCTGGGTCCAAGCATGCAATTCTCATTCGCGATTTGGAAGAAAATCTCAATTCCTTGAGAGTTACTTTGGAGCAACTCGTGCTAATCTATGAAGATGTGCAAGATAAGGTCCAACATGAAGAGTTATTACTACTCGCGAAGCGTACCAACAAAGTGGCTGGCTGGTTTGACGAGGTACAGAAACTGAAAGAAGATGTGAACAAAACTCTTCGAGATGATGAGAAAGAAGAGCAAAACAAGTGTCTCGCAGGTTGTTGTCATAAAAACTGTTGGCAAAGCTATAAGTGACAGGACCAAAGAATCCATCTCCTAACAACGATCTCATCAATACAGACGAGGATATCGACTGACGAAGACAGATGAATACCCACGTCACTGACGAAGAACAACTCTGCCATTCAATATGGTCAATTATACCCACGGCGGTTACAGAACCAGCTGTAGGAGACGTTGGAGTACATTGAAGCCACATAACAAAGCTTAAACCATTACTGAAAGGGAACATTAAGGCCACCATAACTACTCCAATGGCTAGGAGCTGCAGAAATACATATAAGGCCCTCACAATATCAACAGGAGGTACAAAAAAATACTGAGACAATTTTATTGCTATTCTGCAACTTTGTTTTGACTTACAAAAGAATTTCTTTATACTGACTTTGTCATCGGAGACGTTATGGCAGGCACCACACCGGTGACCATCTTTGAGGGTACGTTTACACAGGCTAGAAACTGGTTCCATCTGCTCAATCATACTGACGAGCTTACGCTTCATCAGTTTGGCGCCGTCTATGGGGAAGATTTTCATTTCCATATTTGACAATATTATCTCCATATTCAGATGGAATCCAACCAAGATTCTACAGCCTTGGCTCAGCAAGACCAAGCTCTTGCGGCCACCGTTGAAGAACTTACCAGGCAAAACCAGGAAATGAGGCTACAGCTTCAACAAGAGGAAAATCAATCTAAAGGCAACTTGGAAGACAAGGAAAACAGTCATAGGAGAGGTAACCATCGAGGATCTATTACTCCAGACGAATAGAATTCAGACCTTCTTAGGGAGATGAGGAAAGAAATGGATGAGCTGAGGAATGCTATTAAGGAGAAAACGGATTGGAGCGTTGATAGACTGGTAAAAGCAACGGATTTGCCCTTCACTGCAGCAGTCCTAGAATGTCCGGTACCGTCGAAATTTCGCTTGCCTCAATTTGAGCCATATAATGGATTGAAGGACCCCCAAGACCACCGTAATACCTTCAAAACGACGCTGGGTTTTCAACAGCCCCCTGATGAGATATTTTGTTGTTCCTTCCCCACTACTCTCAAAGGAGCTGCAAGGGAATGGTTCACAAAGTTGTCAACATCGTCCATCAATAACTTCGAGCAGTTGAGCAACGCCTTCTTGTGTCACTTCATTGGGGGGCAGCGTCCAAAAAGGCCAGCAGACTATTTACTCACTATTAAACAGGGAGAGAAGGAAACCCTGAGATCGTATGTAAAACGCTTCACTTGAGAGATTTTGGAGGTAGACGAAGTTGACAATAAGGTGCAGCTGACGACATTCAAAGCAGGGCTGGGAACTAGAGATCTCGTGGCCTCGCTCGTGAAGAATCCTCCAAAGATGATGGCAGAGATGCTCCTGAAAGTGTAGAAGTATATGAATGCTGAAGACGCATTAGCAGGCATAAAAGATGTAGAGAAGCCAGGAGACAAAGGAAGAAAGGACGACGAGAGTAGGGGGCAAAAGAGAGATCACCCAGATCGTCGAATCACTGACGGGAACAGAATGAAGGACGATAAAACTCCTCAAATGGTAAAATTTACCCCTTTAGTTATGCTTGTTGACAAAATTCTGATGCAGATCAAGGATGAACACTACCTCAAGTGGCCAAGACCATTACATTCATCCCCCCATGTTCGTGACAAGAATAAGTACTGCTGATTTCACAAGGATCATGGACACTACACAGAAGATTGTCGGGACTTAAAGAAGCAGATAGAAGAATTAATTCAAAAAGGGAAACTGTAGAAATATGTGAAAAAAAGGGAGTATAGTAAGTCCAGAGATGGCGATAAGAACTAGCACGAATCCTCATCCAGGAACAAAGGTCATCCATCCCAACTTCCATAAGATGTGATTGGGGAAATAAAGACGATCGCAGGGGGACCCTTCAAGGGAGGATCATTTAGATCACTTAAGAAGGCGTGCCAAAGACAAGTGAACAGCGTCCACATGATACCCCCGTTTAAGCAGAGATGGACAGACCAAGACATGTCTTTCAACGAAACGAACGCCAGAGGGGTGAAGTAGCCCCATAACGACCCTCTAGTCATAATGTTGACTATAGAGGGATTTAACACCAAAAGGATCCTCGTGGACAATGGCAGCTCCGCAAATATAATATACCTTCCTGCTTTCTAGCAGCTAAAGCTAGATCCAAGAAGATTGCGCTCATTTGATTCGCCCCTCGTCAGTTTCAGTGGAGATAAAGTCTATCCCAAGGGCATAGTGACGTTGACAGTGGGGACCTACCCGACGTAGTTAACACGTCAGTTAGATTTCTTAGTGGTAGATTGTCCCTCATCATATAATGTAATTATTGGAAGGCCTACTCTCAACAACTGGAAAGCAGCCACATCTACTTATTACCTGAAGGTAAAATTCCCAACAGATAACGGGGTAGGCGAGGTAAAAGGAGACCAGGTCCTAGCCAGAGAATGCTACCAGGCCGTCTTGGCTGTAAGGGAGAACCATACATGGATGATCAAAGAGAAGGTGGAAGACAGAATGGAAACTCTGGAAACAGTGGAACTGGCCGAAGGAGACGCTACAAAGACGAAAAAAATAGAGACGACACTAAGTCCCGTAATGAGAACAAAGTTCATCCAATTTCTTAAAGAGAACATGGATGTTTTTGCATAGAGCCATGAAGACATGCCAGGCATACCTCCGGAAGTTATCCAGCATAAGTTGAACGTAGACCCCGAGAGAAAGCCTGTCCAACAGAAGTGGAGAATTTTCGCCCTAGAGCGAGACCAAGCGGTTACAGACGAGGTAAACAAACTATTAACAGCAGGTTTCATCCACGAAGTGTACTATCCTGATTGGCTCGCGAATGTCGTCTTGGTGAAGAAGGCAAATGGGAAGTGGAGAATGTGTGTGGACTTTACAGACCTGAACAAGGCATGCCCGAAGGACAGTTTCCCTCTACCAAGGATAGACCAACTCATGGACTCTACAGCCGAGCATAAATTACTAACGTTCATGGACGCTTTTTCATGATACAACCAGATAAAAATGGCCAAGGAAGATCAGGAGAAAACGGTCATCATTACAAGCCAACAGCTTTATTGCTATAAGGTAATGCCCTTTGGACTGAAGAATGCAGGAGCAACTTATCAGAGGTTGGTGAACAAAATATTCACCAAGCAGATAGGCAGGAATATGGAAGTGTATATGGATGATATGCTCGTCAAGAGTAAAGAAAAACTTGCCCATCTGGACAACCTAAAGGAGACATTTGCCACTCTCAAGCAGTACCAAATGAAGCTGAATCCTAGTAAGTGTGTTTTTGGTATAGCCTCAGGGAAATTCCTAGGATTCATGGTGTCCTAGAGAGGAATAGAGGCAAATCCGGAAAAAGTACAAGCCATAATCAACATGGCATCACCTAAGATAGTCAAGGAAGTCCAGAAGCTCACAGGAAGGATTGCAGCCCTTAATAGGTTTGTCTCCAGAGCAACGGACAAATGCCTACCCTTCTTCAAGACCTTGAAACAGGCTTTCGCCTGGACCGACGAATATGAAGCAGCTTTCCAGGAGCTCAAACACTACTTGAGTAGTCCACCCTTTTTAAGCCCATCCAAAAAAGGTGAGAATCTATATCTGCATTTAGCAGTTTCAGCTACAGTCGTGAGTGCAGCTCTAATTCGAGAGGAAGACAAGAAACAGCTTCCAGTTTATTACGTCGGCCAAGCCTTCCAAGGAGCTGAGTCCAAGTACCCAAGGATTGAAAAGATCGCGTTTGCATTAATAGTAGCCTTACGCAAACTAAGACAGTATTTTCAGGTAAATCCGATCTTGGTGATGACGGACCAACCTATCAAGAAGTCCATGAGCAAACCTGAGGCAACCGGGAGAATGATCCAATGGGCGGTTGAACTTAGCCAATTTGATATTGAGTACCACCCTAGGACGGCCATTAAAGCACAAGCCCTGGCAGACTTCATCGCTGAGTTCACCCTTCCAGACGAAGACGACCTTACTAGCACAGCTGAGCAATGGATGATACAGACTGATAGTTCGTCAGCCCAAAAAAGGGGGGGAGTAGGGGTCGTCATAATCACCCCTGATGAAGAAGTACTAAAGTATGGAGTTCAGCTGAAAGTTCTGGCCATCAACAACGAGGCCAAGTACAAAGGCATTTTGACGGGATTGAGGCTTGGGAAGGCGCTTGGAGCTAAGAATCTGTTAATCCAAAATGAATCAAAGCTGGTAATTGGGCAAATCAAGGGAGAATACGAAGTAAGGGAGGAGAGAATGCAGAAATACCTCAGGCTGACGAAACACTTGACTCAGGATTTTGATAAAGTTGAATTTGTACAAATCCCTAGAAGCTAGAATATGGTAGCAGACGAAGTCTCGAAGATGGCATCATCAGATAACGGGGTAACGAGCATGGACTTGGTGATGGAAATCCAAAAGCACCCCAGCATCGAAGAAATTACAACATTCGGGATCCAGAGCATAAATAGCTGGATGACAACAATCATGTCTTTTCTCCAGGACGGGAAACTCCCTCAGAATGCAGAAGAAGCCAAGAAGGTCAAGAAGAGGGCAGTCAGGTTCACGATCCTTAATGGCACTTTATATAAGAGAGGCTTCTCCATGCCCTACTTGAAGTGTGTCGATGAAGAAGAAGCCAAATACATTCTGGAAGAAATTCATGAAGGAATCTGTGGGGACCATGCTGGCCCTAGATCCTTGGTAAGCAAGGTCATTCGAATTGGTTATTTCTGGCCTACTATGTAGGTGGACGCAGTGGAGCTCGTCAAGAAATGTGACAAGTGCCAACATTTCGGGAATGTTCAACGACTCCCAGCAGAGAAGCTGACAACGATAGCATCCCCGTGGCCATTTGCGCAATGGGGAATTGACATCGTTGGCCCACTACCCCTAGGTAAAGGTCAGGTAAAATTCTTATTAATTACTATTGATTACTTTACGAAGTGGGTTGAAGCAGAGGCACTTGCAACCATCACGAAAGCAAGGATCCAGGGCTTCGTATGGAAGAATATAATTTGCAGGTTCGGGATACCAAGGACGATCATATCAGATAATAGGCGACAGTTCAATAGCCAAGGCTTCAGAGACTTTTGCTCAAGCCTAGGTATCAAGAACCATTTCTCATCCCCAGGGCATCCTTAGGCGAACGGACAGACGAAGGTGACGAATCGGATATTGCTCAAGATTATCAAGACTAAGCTGGATGACGCAAAGGGCGCATGGCCAGAATAATTGCCCAATGTCTTATGGGCTTACAAAACCATAGCAAGAACACCAACGGGAGAAATCCCCTTCAAGCTCACCTACGGCACTGAAGCTGTGATCCCGGTCGAAGTAGGAGTAACTAGGATGAGGCGAGGGGCATTCAGTGAAGAAGACAACGACAATCATATGCGGATCAACCTGGATTGCCTGGACGAAGTAAGGGAAAAAGCCTTCAGCAGAATGACGGAGTACCGGAAGAAGATGGCTAACTATTACAATAAGAGGGTAAAGCTCAGACGACTTGGAATAGGTGACCTCGTCCTGCGCAAAGTCACCACAGCAACTAGAGACTCTACCCAAGGAAAACTTGGCCCCACATGGGAAGGACCTTATCGAGTTATCCATTACTCCAGGCAAGGCAGCTATCACCTAGAGACCCTGGACGGACAGAGACTCTCGAGACCATGGAATATTGAGCACTTGAAGAAGTATCACCAATAGAAGTAACACCTAAGTGTATTCCTTTTTAAAATTAATAAATGAGTTTTTCAGCTAACACCTCTATGTAAGCAGGTCTATTCAATTAAAAGTCATAAAAGCTAAAAAGCATCTAAGTAACAAGATTCTGCCTTGACGGATGTAAGTTACTGATAAAGTAAAAAGAATGACAAGACCCCTAACAGGGTGTAAGTCACAACAGCCAAAAAATGGCTATGTAACAAGATTCCGCCTTGACGGATGTAAGTTACTAACGAAGTAAAAAGAATGACAAGATCCCTAAAAGGGAGTAAGTCACAACAGCCAACGAATGGCTAAGTAACAAGATTCCGCCTTGACGGATGTAAGTTACTGACTAAGTTAAAAGAATGACAATATCCCTGTAAAAGATATAAGTCACAACGGCCGAATATGGCTAAGTAACAAGATTCCGCCTAGACGGACGTAAGTTACTGACGAAGCTACGTAAGTTAAAACAAAAACAATCATCGACGAAGAAAAGGAAGTCATCAAGTACACAGGCATATCATAAACAAAAGAATGTGCAATCGTAAACACAAGTAAATGCATAACTGCGAATTTAATTAAATCCCAAAAACCACAGGCAATTGCCATTTTTGTCACCCTTAAAAACCCATAAACACTGGGTCAATAACATTGTTTTTAAGACAGATTAAAAAGAAATTGTTGAGAAAATAGATTTACATAAGGCCCAAAATACAGTGGGCATGCACAAAAAAAAAAATTTTCATAAGTATCAAGGTCAGGCATCTGTAGCAACATGGTCACCAGTGGGGGCATCACCAAGAGGAGCGTCATCAACCGGGAGGTTCTCAAGAACATTGGTCTCAGTCGCAGAAGATTGGGCAGCCTCGTCAGCAGCCATTTCTTGGTTGACCTCTTCTAGATCCAACTTCTCCAAGTCTACTCCAGAAGGATGCTTGACAAGATACCTCCCTAAGAGCTCGAACCCTTTAAAATACTAGCTGAATAGGACAGTGTTGTACTCGTCCGTAGTCTGGAAAGTTTCGACAGACCTAGCAGCGATTGTTTTAAGTGACTCCTTGGCTCCTAGAAGCTGCTCATCCTTCTTCAGCGTTAATTGACGCTCAACCCTAAGATCGTCACCCAAAGTTTTCACCTTTTCCTTTAAAGCGGCGGCCTCGCCCATGGAGTCAATCAAGTTCTTCTTCAACTTCGAATTCTCCACCTCCAAAGCCTCCATTCTTGACGTGAGAGAGGCCATCTTAGCCTCTTGAGTAAGGTACTCAGAGGCAATATGGAGGCTTTCCCCCAACGCCTGAAAAGAAATACAGAACCGTCAAAAAAAAAAAAAAAAAAAACCCAACCTGAACGAGCTTATGGACGTGGCCACTCGCGACATTGTTGAAAGGCACTCCAAAGAAGACCTTTAAATCATCTGCAGTCACGACACCATGAGCCCTATTCACTGCCAGTCTCTCGTCACTCCAAATGGTGGACGAGTGAGAGCCAACCTTTTCCTTCTCCTTGCTTGACAAGCACTACTTTTTAGAAACGTGGGTAGGGAGCTCTTCAATGGAGGTTGAGGGAGAGGTAGTCCTCGTCGTCTCTGTGCTAGAGACAATGGGAGTGACGGAGGCAAGTGGAGTGGTGGAAGGACCCCTCCCAGTCACGCGCACGGTCTTTTTTCCTATGTTTGATAAAGGCTCATCTTTTTTCGCCCTCATCTTTGCATACATGTCCTTATTAAATTTGGGCGTCATCCCTGCAGAAGAGAAAAACACTTACTTTCTTTTGAAAAAAAAAAATGAGTGAAAAAGTCAGCACTGACGAATTTAACACTTACTCTTTTTTCCTTCAATATCGAGGTTGCGCAAGACAAAAGCAAAAGGCTCTGGCCCAAGGTAGTAAAAGGCGAGTGTCCTGGGGTCGACAAGATCACCCTAGCTTTCAATCGTCTGCGCGTATTCAATCGCCTTCTGCACTCGCTCCTTGTACATGCTCTTGAGTTTGGGTCGTCTCTTAGCTATGCAAAACAAAAAGTAAAGAAAAGATCAACAGCTGTAACAGCAAGCACAACAGAACTCAAAGGACGAGAAGAAATATTGACGCACCTAAAGTCAAGGTTCCCCACCGACGACGCAACCTCAAGAGATCACCCCAAAATTCGCTAGAGGGAGTCTCAAAATCGTCCCCAGACACAAAGAAAAACCTCAACTTCCAATACCTGAATGACGACGGCAAACCCTTGACAATCCTAGTCCTCCTTTCCCAGGGCACCAATTCATAGTACCCATGTTCCTTAGACGCTTTTAAGCGATACAAATAGACAAGCTCGTCAACCTTGAGCATGTCTCCGTCGTTAGCGGCCAACCATATTCCCATACAACTAACCAATATTCTCCATGAGTTGGGCATAAGCTGCCCAGGAGCAATACCGAAGCAGTCTAATAACTCCATGAGGAAAGGGTGGACGGGCAACCTCAATCCACAAACGAAGTCAGATTCATAAAAACATACCTCCCCAGGGAAGAAGTGACAGGCTCGATCTTCCTCAGTGGGCAGACGAACCCTAACTCGTTCCAGAAATTGGAACCTATCTTTAAATCTACCAAGTGTATCAGCGTCCAACTCACACACCTCCTCAAGGGCATAAAAAACCCTAATTTCTCAAGGAGTAGAAACGGCTGTGTCTTCCTCCACCAGGTTACCACTAGACGACAACCCGGTCTCAAGTTCACTAGACCTAATTTTAGACATTATTCCTCCCCCCTTCACCAGGTTCTCAAACCAGTCAATTGACTGACGCAGCAAAGGTAGCAAATCAGCCAATGCCACGGACAGACTATTACCCTCGAAGACGAAGTCTTCAAGGCATGGGAAAACTCCTAATGATCCCCCTAGTCGCGCAAAAAGAAAGAAATTGAGGGGCAAGCTATCCTAACCTCAGAACCACTGACCATGGAAAAACTAGAGAGATGAAAAGTGAAATCTAAAAACCCCGAGACCCAAAAAAGCCAAACACAAAAAGAAAGGAAAATCAAAAGTCTGCCACAATACGTACATAAGCTATAATGGAAGAAAAAGTGAGAAGAAAAACATACCTCAAGGGAAGGAACCACCACACGACGCTCCGGTTCGGAGGAGAGTTGCAGAGTAAAGTTGGCAAAGAAAACATCTAGAACAATGATTAGAGGTTTTTGAGAGAAGTGAAAAGGGAAATATGAGAAGGGAAGAAATTTAAAACCATAACTTAGAAAACTGAAAAACCAACGGGAAACCCAAAGAGTCCCACTAATAGGGACATTAACTCCCCCAATCAAAATGTGCCATGTAAGCCACAACCTGCGAAGCGCCGCCACTACGCATTTAAAACAGAGCGAAACCCCAAGAGTCAGTTACAACTCATAAACCTTTCATATTCTATGATCGTCATGACACTTCACGACGACCACAGAATCAGGGGGCAACTGATGAGCCAACGAATCCGTCTCCTGACGACGAGCTCATCAATACGGACGAGGATATCGACTGACGAAGACAGATGAATACCCACGTCACTGACGATGAACAACTCTGCCATTCAATATGGTCAATTATACCCAGGGCGGTTATAGAACCAACTGTAGGAGCCGTTGGAGTACATTGAAGCCACATAACAAAGCTTAATGTTACTGAAAGGGAACATTAAGGCCACCATAACTACTCCAATGGCTAGGAGCTGCAGAAATACATATAAGGCCCTCACAATATCAACAGGAGGTACAAAAAAATACTGAGACAATTTTATTGCTATTCTGTAACTTTGTTTTGACTTACAAAAGGATTTCTTTATACTGACTTTGGCATCGAAGACATTGTGGAAGGCACTACACCGGTGACCATCTTTGAGGGTACGTTTACACTAGAAACTGGTTCCATCTACTCAATCTTACTGATGAGCTTACGCTTCATCAATAAGCTAGGAAAGAGAGCGAGCAAAATGCTCAACGAAGTAGAAAAGCTGAAGAATAAAGGTCAATTCGATGTTGTGGTTGCAAAGATGCATAATTCTGTTAACAAGAAGCCTATGGACGAGACCATGGGTTTAGATCCCATGCTTCAAAAGGTCTGGAGATGCATTGAAGACAAGAGTCTAGGAGTCATTGGACTATATGGAATCGGGGGTGTCGGAAAGACTACCCTCCTTTATGGAATAAACAATCTGTTCTTGAGCCTAAGCCATGATTTTGTTGAAGTTATTTTGGTTTCAGTATCAAAACAACCAGACATGAAAAAAATTTAGAAAAAAACATTCTCCAAAAATTGGGTCTCTCTGAATGCTTTAGATTGGATTCTATAGAGGAAAATGCCACGCTAATATGCCGCTGGCTAGAAAAGAGAGTTTTTGTTATTGTTAGATGATATATGGGATCGGCTTGATCTCAACCTTGTAGGAATTCCTCTTCCAAATGATTAGAATGAGTCCAAATTAATATTTACAACCTGATCAGAGGAAGTTTGTGGCCTCATGGAAGCTCAGCAAAATATCAAGGTAGAGTGTTTAACACAAGACGAAGCCTTATGTTTGTTTCGGATGAAGGAAGGTGAAAACACTTTAAATTCTGATCCACAATTACCAAAGCTCGTGGAAGTTATGGCTGCAAAATGTAAAGGCTTGCACTAGCTCTGGTCATGGTTAGGCATGCAATGAATAGTAGGAAGGATCCAAAAGACTAGGAGTCTGAAATAGCCACATTGAGGAACACTCCTTCAGAGTTTCCAAGCATGGATTCTGTTCTGCTTCCTTTAAAGTTTAGTTTTGAAAAAATGCAGAATGCTACCCTTAAGTCTTGTTTCTTGTATTGTTGTCTATACCCTGATGGATACACTATCAAAACACACGGGTCTGTAGCCGCGTTTACAAAAATGCGACTATAGCTAACCTATAGCCTATAGCCGCTTTTTCTAGAAACGTGGCTATAGACTTAACCAATTGCTATGTTTTTAAAACGCGGCTATAGATTAAGAACATGGCTATAGGTCCAGCCAAATATATATATATATATATATATATAAATTTTTAAGGAGGACCTATAGCTGCGTTTAAAAAACGCGATTATAGGTTAAGTCAACGTGGCTATAGGTCTAGCCAAATATATATATATATATATATATATATATATATATATATTAAAGGAGGACCTATAGCCATGTCTTAAAAACGCGGCTATAGGTCTAGCCAATTTTTTTTTTTTTTTTTTTTTAAAAGGAGGACCTACAGCCGCGTTTAAAAAACGTGGCTATAGGTTAAGTCTATATAGCCGCATTCATAAACACGGCTATAGGTTTAGCCAAATATATATATATATAAAGGAGGACCTATAGCCACGTTTAAAAAATGTGGCTATAGCTAACCTATAGCCACATTCAAAAAAACGCAACTATAGGTCCAGCCAAATAATTAAATACATAAATAATGGGTTCAGCATTTCAACGTAAACAAAAACTATGGAATATGCCATAGAATATTCCTAGAATATTCAATGGCATATTCTACAATATTCCATAAAAAAAAATTTTAAAAAAAAGAACTGAATATTCAAAATATGAAATCTCAAACTCTCCCTCTCGTATGGTCCTAGCAAAAGGGAAAAAAAAAAAAAAAAAAAAAAAAAAAAAAAAAAAAAAAAAAAAAAAGGAGTGTTGACCCATGCTGTTGATCCCTCTTTCCCGTTGATGCTGTATGAATGGGTTTGTGAAAATATGGGGTTTTGTTCATTGTTCTTTGAGTTTTGTTCATTTTTGTTCGCTTTAACTTTCTATCTCTCTTTGCAGTAGATCTGAAAATTGAGTCTCTCTTTGCTTTAGATTTGAAGATTTTGAGTCAATGAAGCTAAAGTGCCTCAAAAATTATCTATCTTTGCTTTATTTTTCTCTAACCCATGGCTGAAATTTTTTTTTCTTTTGTTTGATTGTGTTTTGATTAATTTTGGGTTTGAGCATATGGACTCTTTTTGGTTGTGTTTTTGTTATGGGGATTTTTGCATTTTTGAGCTTGTACTTTTGTTTTCCTTGAATAGATTGTGTCAATTTGGGTTGATTTTGTTGAAGGAGATGTTCTGTTTGTGTTCCTGTATTGTTTTCTTGTATTTTAGAGCATGTTGTGTTTGTATTGTGAGCATGTTGTATTTGATTAATTTTGAAATTTTCCAGGTTTTTATCTGAATTTGAATTTGCTAGGTTTGTATTTTTGTTTTGAATTTCTTAATTTAATTAAAATTGAAATTTTAAAGTTTGAAAGCATTAATTTAAATAAATAAAAAAACTTTTGATTACCGAAAATTAATTTTTGTTAATCAAAATTTTTTTAAAAATATATATATATAAAGGTCTATAGCTGCGTTTTTTAAATGTAGCTGTAGGCTGAGGAGCTATAGCCGCGTTTGTCAAACGTGGCCTATGTAAAGGCTATAGCCACGTTTTAAAAATGCGGCTAAAATTGCTCCTATAGCCACGTTTGCAAAAACGTGGCCATAGTCCCCTCAGGCCTATAGTCACGGATTTTAGGCCACGGTTGTAAACGCAGCTATAAGCCAAATTGTCCTATAGCCACGTTTTTATGAGCTATAGCCGCGTTTTAAAAACTCTGCTATTGGACTTTTTGTTAGTGATATAACATCAGGAAAGAAGAACTCATTGAATATTGGAGAGCAGAAAGGTTTCTAGATGAATATGACTGTGACGGAGAATATATAATCAGAAGTTTGAAGCGTGTAAATTTACTAGAGAGTGGTGAATCAGAAGAGTTTGTTAAGATGCACGATTTGATTCGTGACATGGCCTGGCAGGAGTGTAGAGACAGGTGATGATGTGAAAAATCATGAAGTTGAGGACCTCGTCTCATTGGATGGACGATCCCGTGGTGAGTTATGTCTCCGGTCCAAACCTGCAAGAAAGCTTGAGAGAGAAGTGTAACACACCGGTGTGGTGTTTTCCAAAAACACTCCGATGCTTAAATCAGAAAGGGGAGAAAACTGTTTAGAGAGAAAAATGACTTGGAGCAGTTTTTCGGTCAATATTTATGTGTACCTTTAGATTGTGTTGTTCCTTTCTTTTATAGTTGTTTTCCCATCATTATGGACAATGAATTCCAGCATTTATGAGCTATGGCTAGTGTGTCATGAAGTACATAGCTCACTTGTTATCATTGTTCCATCCGTTATGTTTTATTATCAATGCACGCAATAAATGCTTAACGCTTGTTTGGATCGTCATTGGCATTGAATGACGATCCCATGTTTATTTTATGACTCATCAATTGCCTCCCCTCCCCCCCTATTTGCGTTCTCGTCTTTGAGACAAGGCGAGAACAGAATCGTCTGTCTTTCCATGTTCCATGTTTGGTGCATTTATTGTAGAATGACGTCTTGTCTGCCGTGTGCCACGTGTACGGTTAAGATGTCCCTATCATGTCAGTTTTTCTCAGTTTTCCTACACATGATCTCCCATTCATTTTGTGCTTTTCCCTCCTTTTCTTTTCATTTTTGTTCACTTTTTCTTTGTGGCGTTTCATCTACTTCGGAGTTCTCCTACTTCCTAACTCTTCCTCATTTCCTCTTCATTTTCTGGTAAGTTTTTCACGCTTCCTTCTCTACTTTTGTTCTTTCATGGTAGATTACTCCTTAGTTTGGTCGAATTGTCCCTCGGTTTCTTTTTTCTTTGCCCAATTGTGTAGTTTGCTTCGACTATATGTAGAAAGCATCCTAGGGTTGGGTTGTTTGTAGAGAACTACCCATATAGGTCTATTTTGCTTTTCTTCTTTCCCTTAGGGTGTATTTGGTTGGGGTGACTTTAAGGAGGATGGAAAATGAAGGAGAGAAAAGTGGAGAAAAAATTATGTTTTTGGTTGTTTGGTTGAGGGTGGAAAAGAGGAGAGATTTTGGTGGGGTCCACAAGTTTTCTCTCCTCCCCCTTCAAAATACAGTCTCTCCAAATTGGAGAGAAAATTAGAGTGAAAAGTGGGAAAAATATTTGGACAAAACTGCCCCCACCTCTTTTAACCTTTTTTTTTTTTTTTTACTTTTCCTTTCTCTGGTATCGCTGACTTTTTGTTTTAGTTTTTTTTTTTTTTTTTTTTTCTTTCTTTGGTTTTGTCAGGATGTGGAGGCTTCTTCTTCTTTTCCTCCTTTTTTTTTAATTTTTTTATTATTTTTTTAAGAAAAAACTTTCGGATGATTTCTTATGCTATTTTTTGAAATGTCCACTTTTGTCTATGCATAATTTTTTAAAAAAAGTATAATGTATTACTTTTATCTTTATTTAAGAGGGACATGATGGTAAATTTATACAAACCTTATTTTCAACCAAACGAAAAAGTTTTCCATCCCTCCACTTTTCCACCTCTCAACCAAACACAAATGATGAAAACTAAAAACTTTTCTATCCTCCCACTTTTCCATCCTCCCTCTATTTTCTAGCCTCTCACTTTTTCATCCTCCCAACCAAACGGACCCTTAGTTCATCGGTCTGTAGGGATCGCCCAATCTTTGATAATGTCATGGGAAGGTGAGGTTAGTTCTAGTGAGCTTGAGACGGGTTTGTCTTCATCTAAGGATCACTGAGTTCTCGAAGTCACTTCTCCTTCTATTCCCCACAAAGCTTGGGGTATATGCTGTTCTCTTAGGGAGAAGGACGAGAAGAGGATTAGGGATAGGTTCCAACTCCCCTCTTCTATAAAAATTAGGATTCCCGACGGTGATGATAGAGTATGTCACTCCTATGCTGACAAAGTGTGCTTTTATGAGGCGACTTCGTTAGTGGACTCCATTTTCCTGTTTACCCCTTTATCAGAGAGCTTTTCTTCCTTTTGTAACTTACCTCAGCCCAGTTAGTGCCAAACTTATAGAGGATAGTGGTATGTTGTATGGTGATATAGATGTCTGCCAATGACGGAGACATCATTAAGATAGACGAGTTTCTGCACTTTTATCATCTTAGAAAGTCCAAGGATCCTGGCTATTGGGAATTTAAGCCATGGGGTAAAAGTTCTAGGTTGGCCCTTGACTCCCCCTATTCTCTCCAAAATTGGAAAACCAACTTCTTTTTCGTCACTGGTGATGGTTGGGAGTTTGCTCCAAGTGAGGATCTAGACGATGCCCCCAAGCTGCTTCGTAGTTGGGGAACTCCAGTGTCTGGTGTGTCTTTCTGTTTATTTTACTTGCAAGCATTTAATTTTTCAAATAGTCATGACACTAATGTCAATATTTTCATTTTTTGCAGCTTCTACTTGTCCCTGTCTAAAGAAGAGGTATCACGCTCGTGCAGAGAAAGCTAGAGAGTACCTTGAGATGGTTAAAGACTATGACGAGCTTATCTCTCCCCAGTCTCTTTTCCTCCATTTCCTTGGTCTTAAGCCTTCCCAACACGTTCAAAAGAACATTGACACCATTAAGAAGAGTGAGTCCACCACATCGCTTTTTCATAAGTGAGTTTGACGCGTTTGTACTTAGGCCTCCCTTCCTTCCTTTTTTTTCTCTCTTTTTTTTTTTTTTTTTTTTTTTTTAGGACTGATGACAAGGTTTAGCAAGGTGAAGTTGGCTGAGATTCAAGAGAAGAGAGCGAAGGTTGGTTCGACAAGTGGCCTTTTGATGAGGAAGTGTCAAAGGGATTGTGAACCACCTAAGGACGATCCTATGGTGACTTTGCCTAGTGCAAAGGCTAACTCTCAGCCTCCATCCTCGCCTACTTCCTCTTTGGAGTTGATCACCCCTTTTGACAATGCCCCTAAGCTCAAGGGAAAGGATAAGGCGACTAAAGGTTCTTTCTAGGACGATGTAGGGGTTGCGATGTTAAAAGCCCATGAGGTGATATTAGTTGATGATCTCTCGCCTCTATGGGTGAGGCTGTCTCATGAGTTGATGTCTTCTCATATGCATAAGGTTATGCAAGTATGAACTGTAAATGAGACTTTTCTTCTTCTCTAACTGTTTTCCCTATTTTAACGTCTCTCTTTGCTTTTTGTAGGTGTTGGGAGAACATTTGTACATTTTTGGGAAGTACTTAGATTATGAGTAGAAGTATGTTATGGCCAAATCCAAGGTGGAGTCCCTCTCTGTAGAGAATGAATCGCTTAAGAGCTAGACTTTTGCCCTTAATGAGGAGTCTAAAAAGGACAAGGAATGTCTGAAGACTCTAGAGAAGAGCCTCGACACTAAGAAGGCATTTTAAAGTCGAAGGACAAGCAGATTGACGAAGCCCTTCTAAAAATCGAGAAGGATAGCTCGGAGGCAGTGGAGAAGTTCAAAGCTTCAAACGAGTATTCGGATAAGTTTTGTGACTACTACATGGAAGGCTTTGATCTTTTTCTTAAGTACTTGGCCAAGCACCACCCAAAGTTGGACTTCTCCAAGCTAGACATGGAAGAGGTGGAAAGGGATATTTTGACAGATCGTCCTTCAGAGGTTGCAACAGAAGTAGCTAACATCGTCCCAAAAGATTTGTCCCCCTCTAACTTATCTTGAAACCTTTTCTTTTTTTCTTTTTCTTTTTTTTTAAGGAAAAAACATTATCACTTTGGGGCTCACTGTTTTGAGCATATATATTTTACCTTTTTTTTTTTTTAGTGATCTTTTGTATAACCTTTTGGGCTTGTCTACTTTGAGCGTGTTTTATGAATATCTTTATCCTTGAATCTGTTTGGTAACTGTCTTTATGTATGGCTGACAGCTTGGCTATGTGCCAAACAATTTCCTAACGAAGTTGTATGTATTAATCACTTCTATTAGGTCATGTGTAAATAACGAACTTGTTTTGTATTAACGACTTTATTTTGAATCATGTATGAATGACGGCTTTGTTATGTATCAATAATTTGTTAAATGACGATGTTGTTATGTGTAAATGGCTTTATTAAGTCATGTATAAATGATGATTTTGTTAAGTATTAATAACATTATTCTAAGTCATGTATGAATGACGATCTTGTTATGTTTTAATAACGTTATTCTAAGTTATGTATGAATGATGATCTTGTTATGTATTAATAACATTATCTCAAGTCATGTATGAATGACAATTTTGTTATGTATTAATAACATTATTTTAAGTCATGTATGAAGGACGATTTGGTTATGTATTAATAACATTATTTTAAGTCATTTATGAATGACGAATTGGTTATATATTAGTAACTTTATTTCATGCATGAGTGGTGTTTTTTAATATGTATTAATACTTTTCAACATCATGTATTAATGACGATTTGGCCGTGGAAGAATCTACTATGTATAATTCCTAAATAATACTTCTGCGTATGTTTTATTGATATAGAGACAAAACATTCCTTCGTCTATGTAAAGCAGATAATAATAAAAAAGAGAAATACATCTAAATAAAAGTAAACATTTTGGAATACTTGTGGGTTATTCTTACTGGTAGTATCTCTTTAAGTGTTCTATGTTCCATGGACAAGGTAGTTCTTGGCCGTCCAAGGTCTTTAGGTAGTATGGTCCTTCTTTAGAATGGCAAATGACTTGGTAGGGTCCTTCCCATGCTGGGCCTAACTTCCCTTGGGACGAGTCCTTTGTTGCCTACGAGACTTTCCTAAGGACGAGATCACCCACGTTGAATCTTCTCACCTTCACCTTCTTGTTGTAGTATCTGTCCATTGCTCCCCTGTACTTTTCCATCTGCTTTGCAACTTTGTCTCTCACCTCGTCGATCAGATCCAAATTATTGTTGAGTTCTTGGTGGTTCCTATACTCTTTGTACGCTTTGATCCAGATGTTCGTCATTCCTACTTCCACTGGTATGACAGCTTCAATTCCAAATGTCAGTCTGAATGGTGTTTCTCTCGTTGGTACTCTTGTGGTTGTCCTGTATGCCCATAGAATGTTAGGTAGCTCTTCTGGCCATGCACCCTTTGCCCCCTCAAGCTAAGTTTTGATCATTTTTAGCAAGTTTCCCCTGTACTTTTCCATCTACTTTGCAACTTCGTCTCTCACCTCGTCGATCAGATCCAAATTATTGTTGAGTTCTTAGTGGTTCCTATACTCTTCGTACGCTTTGATCCAGATGTTCATCAGTCCTACTTCCACTGGTATGACAGCTTCAATTCCAAATGTCAGGCTAAATGTTGTTTCTCTCGTTGGTACTCTTGTGGTTGTCCTGTATGCCCATAGAATGTTAGGTAGCTCTTCTGGCCATGCACCCTTTGCCCCCTCAAGCTGAGTTTTGATAATTTTTAGCAAGTTTCTATTCGTCACTTCGGTTTGGCCATTAGCTTGAGGGTGTCTTGGAGAGGAGTAGTGATTTTTAAGGCCTAAATCTTGGAAATTTTTTTGAAACTTAGGGTTGTCAAACTGTTTCCCACTGTCTGATATGATTACGTGTGGAATGCTGAATTTACAGATTATGTTCTTCCATATAAAGATCTTTGTTTCTATGATCATCGCTGTTGGCTCGGCTTCGACCCACTTCGTGAAGTAGTCGATTGCGACAATGAGGAACTTATACTGCTTCCTTCCTTGGGGAGTGGTCCCATTATGTCGATCTCCCATTGAGCGAAAGGCCATTGAGGCATTATTGGCATCATTGGCTTACCTGGTCTTATTTGGACGTTTGCGAAGCGTTGGCATTGGTCACATGCTTTGACGAGGTCATATGCATCCTTCTGTAGCGTTGGCCAGTTATATCCTGCTCTAAATGTTGTTCTCGCCAAAGATCTTGCTCCCGCGTGGTTACCGCAAACTCCTTCATATATCTCTAGAAGTACGTAGTTGGCTTCTTCCTTGTTAACACAATGAAGATAGAGGAAGGAGTGTCCTCATCTGTAGAGGGCGTCGTTAATAAGGAAAAAGCAAGCAGCTCTGATCTTTACCTTTCGTGCTTCATTCCTGTCTTCTGGGAGTTGTCCTTCTTTCAAATAACAGACGATGGGAGTCATCCATTGGTTTTTTTCTTGTATCTTCATCACCCATTCTCCCTCAGTGCTGGGTTATCCCCTTGTTTCCATGCATAACTTGGGGGATATTCCATGCTCGTCTGATGAGCCTAGTCACGCTAAGAAATCAGCTTCAGTATTCTTTGCACAAGGGATCTGTTGGAGCTCGACACTGTCCAAATATTTTATAGGAGTTCTTTGACAATCTCAAGATACTTCTGCATTCTTTCCTCCTTTGCTTCATAATCTCCTTTTACCTGGCCAACTACAAGCTGAGAATCAGCTTGGATGATGAGGGTCTTGGCTTCTAGTACTCTTGCAAGACTCAATCTTGTCAGGAGTGCTTCATACTCAGCTTCATTGTCAGTTGCTGGGAATTGCAACCTAACCGCGTACTTCAAGGTCTAGTGATATGAGGACCACACCTGCTCCTTTGGCCTTCTTGGTGGCAGACCCATCTGTCTGGACCGTCCATGTCTTCTTTTGGGGCTCTTCTTCTTCTTGAGGATAAGTGAATTCTACAATGAAATTAGCAAGGACCTGAGCTTTGATTGCTACCCAAGGCCGATATTCTATGTTGAACTAGCCAAGCTCTAATGCCCATTGGATGAGGCGCCCTGCTGCGTCTATCTTGTTCATCGTCTTTCTTATCGATTGATCTGTCATGACGACGATAGGATGTGCCTAAAAGTAGTGGCACAATTTTCTAGAAGCAACTACTAGGGCGAAAGTGATCTTTTCTAACCTTGGGTAATTTGCTTCAGCTCCCTAAAATGCTTGGCTGGTGTAGTATACCAGACTTTGCACATCTTCCTTTTCTCTGATCAGTGCCGAGCTTATTGTTGTGTTGGAAACTGCCAAATAGAGTTGTAGCTTCTCCCTTGTTACTGAAGGGCTTAACAATGGCGGTTGTGTTAGGTATTCTTTTAACTTCGTTAAGGCTTCCTCACATTCGTCTGTCCACTGAAAGGCCTTCTTCAAGACCTTAAAGAAAGGTAGACACTTGTCTGTCGCTTAAGAGACGAATCTGTTCAACGCCGCAGCTTTTCTTTGTTAAGCTCTGTACTTCCTTTACTGTTTTAAGGGACTTTACCTCCATTATTGCCTTTATCTTGTCTGGATAAGCCTCTATGCCCCGTTGAGATACCATGAATCCCAAGAATTTCCCTAATAAGACAGCAAACACACACTTTGTAGGGTTTAGTTTCATCTTATACTTGTGTAGCGTGTCGAAGGTTTCCCTCAAGTCGTCCAAGTGATCTGCTTCATCATTGCTCTTCACCAACATGTCTTCTACATACACTTCTACATTTCTTCCTATCTGTTAAGAGAACATACGGTTTACAAACCTTTAGTATGTGGCCCCAGCATTCTTTAGTCCAAAAGGCATTACCTTATAACAATATAACCCTTGGCTAGTGATGAATGCGGTCTTCTCTTGATCTTCCTCGTCCATCATGATCTGATTGTAGCCGAAGAAGGCATCCATAAAGCTTAAAAGCTTGTGCCTGGCAGTTGAATATACCAGTTGGTCGGTCCTAGGTAAGGGGAAGCTATCCTTTAGGCATGCCTCATTGAGATTTGTGAAGTCGACACACATCCTCCACTTGCCGTTGTTCTTCTTTACCATCACTATGTTAGCTAGCCACTCAAGGTAGAACATTTCCCTTATGAAGCCTACCTCCAGGATTTTCTCAACCTCCTCTACTACTGCCTTAATGCGTTCAGGCGCAAATGTTCTTTGTCTTTTTTGTACTGGTCTACACTCCAGATTAACATTAAGATGATGCTGGATGACTCCTCTGTCGATTTCTAGCATATCTTCGTGCTTCCCAACGAAAACGTCCTAGTTTTCTCTTAGGAAGTTTGTTATCTTCGTCTTCTCCAAGGCTGAAAGTGCTGAACCTATTTTCAAGACTCTAAATGGATCCCTGGGGACGACCTAAATTTCCTGTGGCACTTCTAATAGATCAAGGATTGGTTTAGATTCATCTATCATCCATGTGTGGTTTTCTCCTAATGTTAAGGCAACTTGATAGCATTCTCTTGCAAGGACTTGGTCTTCTTTGATTTCCCCTATGTATTGGGATATAGGGAATTTAACCTTTAGATAATAGGTCGATGTTGCTGCTTTCAACTTGTTGAGTGTTGGTTGTCCAAGGTTGATGTTGTATGTCGATGGGCAATCTACCACAAGGAAATCAATCTCCTTGGAGACTTGTGCTGGATAAGTGCCTACAATTATGGTTAGCTTAACAACGCATTTTGGAATAACCCTATCCCTAGTGAAACTTACCAATGGGGAAGTGAATGGCTGTAACCTTTCCTTGTTCAGCTTCATTTGTTGGAAGGCTGGCAGATAGATGATGTCTGCTGAGCTTCCATTGTCTATCAGTACCCAATGCATGTTGAATTCTTCCATCCTGAGCACTATAACTAGCAGATCATCATGGGGCTGTCTAACGCCACGAGCGTCTTTCTCTGAAAAGACGATATCTGTTTCACTATATCTAGGTGTTTTTTAAGGTGGGCACCGCGAGTGTATGTTGTTTACTTCTCTTTCATATGCCTTCTTCAATGATTTGGAGGATCCTCCTGCTACCAATCCTTCTGAGATCATCCTCATTTCTCCTATGAGTGCTTTGTTTCCCCCCGTCTCTGGCTCCTTTTCCTTCTTGTCCCTCTGTTGTCTTCTATATGGCTCTGTTCTTCGTACAAACTTTTGTAATTTTCCCTGACGAATTAATGTTTCTACTTGGTCCTTCAGATGCCTGCATTCTTCAGTGCGATGCCCATGGTCTTGGTGGAATTTGCAGTGCTTGCTTTTGTCTCTTACTTCTGCTAGAGCTTGAATAGGTCTAGGCTATTGCAGAGAAGATTCGTCCTTTATCTACATCAATACTTGCTCGATAGGCATCACTAGAGGAGTGAAACTAGTAAACTTAGGTCTTCAATTTGGAAGGTTCTTCCTTTTGTCCAATGCATGCCCAGTACTCCGTGTTTCCTTCTTCCTATCAAGGTTGTGACTGGTTCTTACTTCTCTTTTCCTTTTAGTCGCCAGTCCTTTAGTTATTACTGCGTCCTCTATGTTCACGTACTTCTGGGCCTTGTGAAGTAATTTTGCTACTGTTTTCAGCGGACTCTTGGTATAAATGATGTCCTCAAAAATTCTTCACCGTCATGCATAGAACATTTCAGCAAAAACATCTCGCAGTTACTAAATCTCAGTACCATGATTTGTAAGGTTCCTATGTTAACAACATCTCCAGCTGGTTTCTTCCCATTGATGTCTGCTTTGACACTTTTGGATTTGTCAAATGGTTTTCTCTTACGTGAGTTACCCCAGGAGATTGGTAAATTAATCAACTTGGAATATCTTAATGTCTCTGAAACCGCAATCAGAAAATTTCCGGTTGAACTTGGACTGTTGAAAAAATTAAGGTGCTTGATATTAAATCAAACTTAAATTTGGAAAATAGAAAGGGGATTGATATCAAGACTTCTATTATTGGAAATATTTAGTTGGTTCGGTCCGGTTGAATATTTCTTCCATTATTTCGGTGATCACATTTGAGTGAAATCTGCATTTCCATTACTTATAATAAAGCTTCCGTCCAAAATTTAATGGGATCTCAGAAGTTACAAAGGTGCATAAGAAAACTCTTTTTCTACAAATTCAAGGATTTGACATCCCTCGAAGTATCACCCATATTGCTAAGTAGAATGGAGCATCTTGAATTATGTAGACATGAAAATTTAGAGGAAGTGAAAATTTCCCCTCTAATGGACTATCCAAGGCAAAAGTACTTCAACAACCTTCGTAAGGTAGCGATTGGAGCTTGTCGCAAATTGAGAGATGTGGTGTGGCTCGTTTATGCTCCAAAACTTCAAACTCTTGAATTACATTACTGTATATAATTGGAGGAAATAATAGGAGACAAATTTGGAGACGAAGCAAATATATAAAAGATGTTCATATTCTCAAGTCTTATAACTTGTTTGGATGGAGAAGGAGTAGAAGGGAGTAAAGTAGAGTGATGGAGAGTAAGTTAAATTACCTTGTTTGGATGGTTTTTAAGGGAGAAGGGGGATGAATTTGAAGGGGTTTGGAGGGGTTTTAACTACTTCTAATCTCTCATTTTTAATTCCTCCAAATTGGAGAGATTTGGAGGAAGAGTAGAGCATAGAAATACTTGACCAATTGAATTACCAAATTTATCCTTACCATGGGTTCGTTTGGATACAGCTTATTGTTGCTGAAACTGAAAACTGAAAACACCATAGCAAAATAATTTTTAAATGTGTGAATAGTATCGTGTGACCCATTTTTAATGAAAAAGTTGCTGAAAAGTGAAGTTTGTGGGTCCCGTATACTGTTCATAGGACCCACTGATGTGCTTAAAAAGGCTGAAAAGTCAAAATTTTCAGCTACTGTTCATGCATTGTGCATGAACAGTAGCCTTTGTCTCCTCAAACGGGCATGCAAAAAATAAATAAATAAATAAATAAATAAAAGAAGGAAAACGCAAAGAGGAAAAACACAGACGCAAGTTTAATTGGTATCCAAACCCCACCCATATTAACAAAATTACAAACTATGAAAAGGCTAATTATTCCCCTATCCCTTACTTAATTTTAAAAACATCCAACTAAAGTGAAGGATAACCATTCCCCTCTACTCTCCTTCTCTCTACTCCTCTCTTCTCTCTTCTCCTTCCAAACTTCCAAACATAGCATTAAGGTTCTATATTTGGTTAGGTTGCCACAGCTACTTAAAATATGCCGGCATGTCTTACCCTTTCCTTCGCTTAGAAAGATTGAGGTAATGGAATGTGATAATCTAGCAAAGTTGCCATTTGATAACAATAGCACAAAGAGCAGTCTAATTCACGGACATAAAATGTGGTGGGATAGGTTGCATTGGAAGGATGAAGCAATTAAGCAAGTTTTTAGTTCAAAATTTGTCCATCATGCCTAGTAATTAAGTCACTAAGAGCTTCAAATTTTAGCTCCTTAGTTTAAATTGGTTGTGCTCTTCTAGTTCTATACCATATGCTATCAGTTCAAAATTGTTTGTGAAATTAAGGTTTATGCATTGACAATTTGGTATTTTCTTAAAATTAAATAGATGATCTGTTTTAATCAAATTGATTCTTTAACTTATTTGAGACTTGAGAACTGTCACTAATATCAGTATTGATTTTGGAAGGATTTTGATTAGTTTAAGATTGGTGATCGTTGGTACTAATGTTATGCCATTTTGGGGTTTTCATTGTTTCAATGCCTTTTGAAAGTTCAAAATGTGTATAAAACACCCTTGAATGTTTAGACCTCAAAATATAAAAATACCAATTCAAACTTTATATCAAACAATTAATATGCGGAACATGATAACAAGCTTATAATAGAATTGATAAACAATCTAAGCCAAATATAAACACATCCATAGCAGTAAATATAAAGCAAAGATAAAGAGAAGGAAGATGCAAACACACGGACAACACACGATGTGTTATCGAAGAGGAAACCGAAGTCCTTGGCGTAAAACTTCTTCACCGCCCTCCAAGCGGTAAATAATCCACTAAAGAATGTAGTTGGGATACATGAACAGCAGAAGACCCTCCAAGCTTCTTACTCCAACGAGGTTACGCCGAACCTATTTCTTCTTTAGCTTCCTGGATTTCGCTACTATACCATAGCATCAACCAATGTATATTGGTTCCTTCCAAACTGCTTCCTTTGGCACCAAATGAACCTTCTCACAGACATGGGTGTGGTGAGATAAGAATTTGGCTAAAGGCCTCTCAAGAATGTAACAATGGAGAGGAAGAGAGAAGAGGAATTTGTAGAGTCTCTAAGGTAAAGATTGGGGATGAGGCAATCTTGTTTTTCTCTAGGGTTTCTCTCACAAAATTCTCTCTGGAAGCTCTCTCAATTTAGTGGATATAAGGGTCTATATATAGTGGTGTGTGTTTGGAATACGAAGAGTCAGTTTTTGCCAAACAGGGCTGATTGGCGGCTTGGCCTCGCGGCTTGTCCAAGTCACGAGTTCAAGTCGCGAAGTAACGGCCTAGCCAGCCTGGGACTTTTGTCCTGTAGTGCGACAGCTGGCGCGACCCTTCAGCTCCCCTGTGTGCTTCTCACGTGCCTGCAGTTGGCGGCTTGCCAGTCGCGAGTCAGCCGCGAAACTCTGCTTCTTTGCACAAACTTGAGTTTTTCTCCACACTCTCTTCACACACTACCCTTACATGAATCTCACCTAAATATAGGGTTACTAAGTGCTAAATTACAAGCAAATTGGCACGGAATAAAGCCAACAAGATGGTTGATAAATTTCAACCTTACTCCTTTCTTATGAAATTGAGGATGAAGTTTAATTAAGTCCCTAATTACTAGTTGGGACTATTAATAATAATTGGACCAAGTGAAGGAAATTTGGGATTGGTTCAAGTTATTTATCCTAATCAAGAGATTTTGGAAATACAATTGTTGTTTTTCTCATATTGTGCCATATGTACATGTCCCTTAGGGCCACCCGGGTGGTAAGTTTAATGTTCCATGAACTTGAAGAACATGCCTTAAGTCTAGAGTTCCCAAATTCCATCTACAATACAATTGGTCCAAGAGATTTTTTTTTTTTTTTTTTTTTTTTTTTTTTTTTGGTGGATAATGTCATTTCAAAATGGAGAGTTGACTTTTTAGTTGTTTGGACCATTGATTGGGCAACTATCGATTGTAATCTTGACATTCCCAATCTCTCATGTAGCACCAAACGTCAATCTTCTGTGAAAAAGCAGAGTGGGTAGATTGAAAGAGATGGTAGAGGAAGTAAAGAAAACGTGGTTCAGTAAGATTAGTTTTATTAAATTTAGGAGATACTATTGAAACAATTTATTCTTTTATTCTGTGTTGTATTAGTAGAATTTCACAAACAATAATAATGAATTGATATTGTGTATAAAGTTTCCAATAGTGATTTTCAAAATTATATACATGACAGTAGTGTAATGAGAAATTTAGAGTAACCAATATCATTAAAATTGCAAGGAAAAATCATTTTAATACCTCCAAATGTCCTGGTCGAACTCATGTCCTATATATTTAATAACTCAAACTAACATCAATAGCACTACTACAATTCATCATTCCTGTGCATAAGCATGGGTTACATACTAGTGGGAGATAATGGGAATGGGAGGGGAGCCAGACTGTTTTGAAATTGAGAGTTGTACTTGGAGTTTAAGTCTCTTATAACTGGTTTGGATCATTGATTGGGCAAGTTGAAAGGAAGTTTCGGATTAATTTTGAGTTAGTGTTAAAATTAAGGGATTTTGGACTTCTTATTGTTGTTTTCTAAATTGTCTCATCCATAATTTAATTGTGGATCTCAGTCGAAGATACGTGGCTATAGTTTTAGGAAATTAGTGTCCACTTATCACAATTTCAAATAGTTTTTAATTAAAAATGATTTTTTTTTAAATTAGGAAATATGTATAATTTGTTAGAGTGCAATTGTAATTGGGATCACATCATTGCACATGCAATAATTTTTCATTTGGTGGATGGTGTTGCTTCATAGGCCTAAGATTTATTTGAGATTTATTTTTGTAAAAATTTATTAATTATCACAATATTTTGGAAGAAGGTTTAATTCTTGGAATTGGTAGATCTACTCATAAGTCATAGCAGGTATTTTTCCTCTGAAGGGTATGTTTTTGCCTATAAATACCCTTGGACATTCATTTGGACAACATACTTTAAAAAAGCACAATTTTTTCTCTCTACGGACTTAAGAGCAAGGTTTTTAAACCCGGACCGGACCATACGGTCCGACCGGGAAACCCTCGAACCGTTCACTTCTGCGGTGAAGAACCGTTCCATGCGAAAAAAGCATGGAATTGTCCGGACCGCAGTCCTATCATACGGTTCTATGAACCGTGATCGGTTCAAACTGTTGCCTCTCTCCAAGCCTTAAAACAGCGTCATTCCATCTTCTTTTTTTTTTCCTATACGGCATCGTTTGGAGCATACTCATTGAACAAACTTAACCCTGAAACTAAACCCTCGCCTCACTCTCTTAATCACTCTCTGCCTTTTCCTCACTTTCTCGTCTCTGCCTCTCTCCCTCGTCACTGTCGCAGCTCAACCCAGATCGCAACTCAACCCAAATCATAGCTCACTCTCTCAATCACTCTCTGCCTCTCTCTCACGCTTATCTCTGCCTCTCTCCCTCGTCGCTTGGTACTTTATCCGTTTTAATTCTTCTTTCTTTTATGTCAATTTATATTTTCTTTTGTTCAATTTTTGAAGGAAATCAAGTTTATTTTTCTAAAAAAAACAATAATCAAGAGAGAGAGAGAAAGAAAACTCCAATCCGTGTTTCTAGTGCATTATAGTTTGTTAATATGCTACTGCAAGGATTTATGCTTCAATTTGTGTTTATATTTTATAATTTTTGTTTGATAAGTATGTGTTTATAATCTGTGAAGTGTGAACATGACAAATGAGAAATGGTTCATGATAAGTATATTTTACAATTTTTTTTTGCAAGCACAAATGTGTTTAAATTTGTGCTTCAATCTTTAACTTGTGAAAGTTGTGAATCTTGTGATGGGTCTGTTGTAAAAAATTTGTGAATTTCACTATATCAAAAATTGTATGAAGTTGTGAATTTGTGATTCTTTGACTCTATGACTCTGTGTATATTAGTTTGTTAATTTGACTCTGTGTATGAAGTTGTGATTCTTTGACTATCTGTATTTCAAAAATTAATGGGTCTATGCATATTTGACTGGTTTTTTAGTCTTTTAGATTAAAATGGAAATAGAGACCGGGTCTACTCCATCACATAAAGTTGATTCCAATGTAGTGGAGTCTAGCTCAAGAGTAAGGGAAAAGGTTGATCTGGCTTGGGAACATTTTAGCCTTGGGGCAGAAGAGAAGGGACGGAATACTTTTACATGTGTATATTGTAGGCAAACATATAAAGGTGGGGGTATTAATAGGATGAAACGACACCTTGCGGGGATAAAAGGTGATATTGGATCATGTAAAAAGGTTTCTCATGATGTGAGATACCAAATGTTGGAATATTTGAAGGAGTTTGAGTTGAAGAAAAAAACTGAGAAACAACGTCAAGAAGAAATGTTTAGTGTGTCTTCCACAAATAGTGATATGCAAGAAGATGAAGATGTTCAAGAAGTATTTAGTAGTGGGTTGCCTAAAAAACCTGTTTTAGGTAAAAGAAATGGTACAAAGCCAGTGGATAATTACTTTGCTCCAAGAACTACTCCAGGAGCTCAACCTGGTCTTAAAAGTGTGTTTCAAAGCAAAGAAAAGGTGAGGCAAGCTGATATGGCTATTGCAAGGTTTCTGCATGACAATTGCATTCCTTTTAATGCAGTGAATTCAGTGTACTAGACCAAAGGATGATTGATGTCGTAGCTGCTGCTGGTCCTGGTTACAAAGGTCCATCTTATCATGCTGTACAGGTCCCTTTGTTGAGGGATCAAAAGAAAGAGGTTCAGTTGTTGGTTGAGTCACAACGTAAGCATTGGGCAGAAGTTGGATGTACACTTATGGCTGATGGTTGGATAGATACTAGACATAGGTCATTGATTAATTTCCTTGTTTATTGTCCTAGGGGAATGGTATTTGTAAAGTCAGTTGATGCCTCAGAAATTATGAAGAGTACCAGAAACTTGTTTAAATTGTTTGATGAAGTACTTACATGGGTTGGTCCAAAAAACATAGTTCACATGGTTACTGATAATGCTTCCAATTATGTATCTGGTGGTAAATTGTTGTGTGAAAAGTATAAAACTATTAGTTGGTCTCCTTGTGCAGCACATTGCCTGAATCTTGTGTTGCAGGATATGGGAGACATGCCTCACGTGGATAGACTCAAAAAATGTGCATCCAAAGTTATAGTTTTTATTTATAATCATGTGGCTTTGATTGCTTGGTTGAGGAATAGACCTGGTTGGACAAATATTGTACGTCCAGGAGCAACAAGATTTGCTACTACTTTCCTTTCATTTGGAAGCATTCATGTGCATAAGCATGACTTGCAAGCCTTAGTGACTAGCAAGTTCTTTGTGGACAATAGATTGGCAAGAGAGTTAAAGGCAAAAGAAGCAGTTTCTATCATTTTGGATAATTCTTTTTGGGATGATATTAATGTTCTTGTCAAGATTTCATAGCCACTCATTCGTTTGTTACGGATTGTTGATTCTAATCAAAGGCCTGCAATAGGATATGTGTATGAGGGCATGCATAGAGCACGGTTGGGAATCAAGAAGATCTTCCGAATGAAGAATCACTTGTACAAGCCATACACCTCAATTATAAAAACCGTTGGGACAAACATTTGCGTAAAGATCTTCATGGTACTACATATTGGTTAAATCCCGCTTTTCAATATGATGAGGAGAATTTTTTTTTCGGAAACCAGCAGTAAATATGGCTGTTTTGGACTACATTGGGACAAAATATGATGGTGACCAAGAAAAGGTAATTAAGGAAACCCAATATTTTCGAGACCGTATTAGGAGCTTTGATAGAGATCTTGCATTGTCAACAAGCAAGACCACTCATCCAGGTGAGAAGTAGTTAGTTTACTTTAATACTATAAACAAATCTTAGTTTTTTTGTTCATGTTGAAAGTTAGTTTTGTCACTATAGTTAGAATAACTGAAGTGATTATTCAATTGAAAGTTTGTTTGTTTATGTTGATTAATATTAGATTACGTTGTGTTATGAAAATCAGATGAATGGTGGAAGTTGTGGGGTGCTCATGCTCCAAAATTGCAAAAATTGGCAATTAGAATCCTTAGCCAAACTTCCGCCTCTTCTAGATGTGAGCGTTGTTGGAGTTTATTTGACCAAACACATTCTAAGAGGAGAAATAGGTTGGAGCATCAAAGGCTCAATGATCTTGTGTTTGTTCATCATAACTTGCGATTGAGACATAGGTAACTAAATGCTATATCTTGTCATTATATTAATTTTTAAGAAGTCATTTATATAATGTAATTGTTAGTTACTAATTATGTTCAAATTCCAATAATGAGCATGATATTTTATGATGCAGGCTTTACAACAAAAAGTTTAATTTTGACCCATTGATTATGCAAGTATCGACGAAACTGATTTTTGGGTATTTGTGGAAGAGGAAGACCCATATCTTAATTATGAAAAGTTGGAGAATGCAATTTATGAAGAGGGTGCATATCCAGCAAGTGCAGGGCCTTCTTCTAATATTGAAGGTTAGTTTATATGTAAACAATTTGATAACCTATAGTGATTTTTCTTTTATTTTTTTCAAACTTGTGTAAACATTATAATGATTTTTCTTTTTATTTTGTTCAAACTTGTGTGTAGAATCTGTAGATGATAGTAGTGAGGTTGAAGGAATTGATTTGGGAACATTTGGACAACCTATTGGCCCTCCTCCTAGATTTCCAAGGAATGATGATGAGCATGATAACTTTCATAACATTGATGATTTATGATCATAATAATTCTGTTTGAACTTTGAAGTTTTATTTTGTATTTTAGAGATAATTTCTATGTCTTTTTGTAAGACACAGTGTGTAACTCGGAGTTTGAAGTTTTATTATTGTTTTTTAGAAATAAGTTTTATGTATTTTTGTAAGAAACAATGTGTGGTTGTGTGCTATAATTTGGAGGCTTGTTTATGCATTTTTACTTTGTATTTTTATGGATTGATTGAGTAATTCATATTTATGTTTGCTAAGGATTTGACATTTCTTATTTGTCTTGAAAGTTATGATATAAAAAATATTTGAAAGATAGATCTCTAAATGAATTAGACTATTTTAGTTAATTTTTCTATTTTTTTATTAATTTAATGTTATATATATATATATATATATATATATATATTTAAAATAATTATTAAATTAATTATGACATCATCACAGTTCGACCCCAGTTTGACCTCGGTTCGACCTCAAAAACTTTGAATCTCTCCCTTTTTCGGTTCAATGAGCAGTCCCGTTCTGAAAACCTTACTCAAGAGTTAAGTCCCTACTTCCGTGATTTCCACCCTAAACTGCTATCTACATTAAGACAAACATAATCAGCCTTAAATTTCTAAGATATATGGAAATTAATGTCTTTTTTATTGGTAAAAATGGATGTCCTAATGTAGTTGACATATTATGGAAGTTGTTTTAATTGTGATTTGAGAATAATTTGGAAATATATTGATTAATTTTTTTTTTCAATTATTAAAAATGTTCGACATGAGCTGCCTTGAAGATCTTTTGAAGAATTGAAGACGGAACTGTTTCGATAAAGCAAAAGACAATTTCACTGATCTCACAAAACGAAAAAGGTTGCCGAAGCAAGAGCATCATAGAGAAATCTTGTCTTTTCTCCGTTGAGCAAAATAGAAAATTCCTTAGGAATTTACCCGGTCATTTCATGACAAAAAGGGTGAGTAGGATAGGTTGTTGTCGATGATGTCAGTTTGAGTTTTTTAATGTATTTTGTGCTTAATGTATGCAATGGCTTTTGGTTGTGGTGATTACCCTTGTAATTGTGTTATTTGTATTGTTTCTTTAGAGAAATTCATGGTTGTTTTTCTTCACCTGCCGCATGGCCCAATTTCATTAGGTTATGCTTTCCGAGTTCGCTAAAGACCAAAATGTGGAAATAAAAAAAAAAAAACAGCCCCATTGTCTATATTAGTGGAAATATTAGATAGGAGACAAATTGACAGACGAAGCAAGTTTGGAAGTTTTAAGTTTTAATAACCTACCAAGCCTAAAGAGAATATACCGGCCCTGCATCGCCCTTTGTGTCTTTCCTTCCATGATACAGATTAAGGTACAGACTAGAGAGTAAACATTTAATAGAGCTCTGCCATTTGATTCCTACGGTTCAAAGAAGAGTCTAAAGCTAATTCGCAGAGACACGTCGTGGTGGGATAAATTGCAATGGAAGGGTGCAACCATTAATCAAGTTTTCAGTTCAAAATTCGTCCCTTGGTAAGTCAAAAAGATTCTGATCCTTAGCTTAAACTCTTTGTGCTCCTCTAAACAATATGCTAACACCCCTGATTTTTCCCAAAAGTGCTTAATTTTCGGGATAACTTCCGTTCACAATTGAGAGTTGACTTAAGTCTTGACAGGAACTATTGAGCTTATTGTTGGAATTTTGGCCAGTTTTGAGTTTAGTCATTGACAAAATCGGATTTTTCTTAAAATGAAATTAGGACAATCATGAAATTGATGCTTCAATCAAGTAGTTCTGAGTTGTGACTTTTTTCTTTTTTCTCAGAAATAGTAGTTTGAACTTGATAACTTTCACTAAAATTGGTTTGATTTTGATTAATTTAAGATTTGGCTGCTGATGCTAAGGTTAGGCTATTTTGGGGTTTCACTGTTTCAATGTTTTCTTGTGAAATTGAGGGTTCTAATATGGAGTTTTACCCCTGATAAGTAGTAAACCCATTTCAATTCCTTTGATTGTTGGGATTGATGATTGATATTTGATTACACGGATATAACTTGATGCTTGCTTTAATTTATGCTTGAAATCTCACATCTACCTACTCTTGCATGGCTTACCCATTGTTGCATGCATGACCAACCTACAATATGTCCTTACCCATTTTGATGTCTACCTCATATATTTTGTCCTTGAAGCATGTACTTGAATAATATGACTATATGAACATGGTGATGTATATTTCATTAAATCTATGCTTGTACAATTTGGAGAACATAATGTATATGTCTTTAATTAGGCATTGGATTTTTGTGTGATAATTGGTTATGTTGTTGGGATTATATTACTATTGTTCATGTGGTTATATTTTTTGATTCTGTCCTTGAATAAAAATGTGTTTTCATGTTAGCTTGCTAGCTAACATTGTAAATTTATAATCCTCAAACAAATTGGCTTTGTGTAAGCATCATTTTTAAGGTTATCAAGATCGAGATCCTATATGAGATCGGTGAGAGGGTTCGAGGATCGGATCGTAGGATCAACACGAGAATCATAAGATCCTACTTTCCCATTAAAAAAAATACTAAAAAAATATCCATAATTATAACTCATAATATATATTAAAGAAATATTGAGAAAAAAAAAAGGGTAATTTTTTAAACAAATTTGTGAAATTACTAATAAAAAGTAAAGTACCAAATTACAAATACATAAATAAAGTTCAAAGTTCAAAAGTTACAACTCACAAATACCAAGTTCTAAGTTAAACAACTCAAAGCATATATAATGTCTCAATAAACAAAACCAAGCAAATAGCAATGTTTCAAACAACTCCATAAGCACACTCATCAAGACCAAAATTTTGGTTATCTTGGATGAGTTCCTCAAAGTACAGTTGATCATTATCATCTATTAAATAATCATTAAAATCTCTTAATGTTGCATTTGGAGGTTCATTCACTTCATTTTCATTGGCATCACCATACTCAAATTCATCACTAATAATATGAAATTCTTCATCATTGTCACCTAGCCATAAAAGAAAAGAAAAACGGAAGTTTATACAAGTTTTATCAATTTGAGCTAGGGACATAGGGCTAACTTGATTATTACATTTTTTTTTTTTTTTATATATCAATTTTGGGGCATTTGGGCTTCATTTGGTGGCCTAAAAAAAAGAATTTTTTTTGTATGAATTTTCCTTTATATCACATGATCTTTAGTATCACTATGGAATCAAGATCCTATAAGATCCAGATAGGAATCTCACACAAATTTGACCTTAGTAAAAATCCTAATGGGATCCAAGATGGTTTTAGGACGTCGAATCTTAAGATTGTAAGATCCTAAGATCTGAATTAGGATACTGATAACCATGATCATTTACAATAATTTCAATAAAATTTTCAAAACAAAAGTGATTTCAAATTTTTTTTTTCAAAATGGTTTCAATAATTTTTTTTTTTTTTTTTTTTTTGGACCTTAGTAAAAATCCTAATGGGATCCAAGATGGTTTTAGGACGTCGAATCTTAGGATTGTAAGGTCCTAAGATCTGAATTAGGATACTGATAACCATGATCATTTACAATAATTTCAATAAAATTTTCAAAACAAAAATGATTTCAAATTTTTTTTTTTTCAAAAATGGTTTCCACCAAAAAAAAAAGTGTTTCCATTGTTTTCAAAACAGCTTTCCAAAAAATAGATCCATAAAATCTCATTTTCAAAACCCATATGAATTTTTTTTCCATCCAAAAACTCATTAATTTTTATTAAAATCCCTTTAGGGCATGTTTTCACAAAAAATTCATGAGATTTTTTTTATTACCCCAAGGGAAATTTTCTCCAAAAAAATCATGATATTTTTATTAAAACCCTCATTTTCCAAAAACAAAAATCTTTATTTTTCAAAATAAATTTTCAAATGATGCTTGACCGATGGCTTAAATTCTTTAAGCCGATGGACCACACAATCAAGCCAAGAAAAATCCTCTCTCCCCAAAAAATAACTGTTTACTTTAGGGTGTGTTTGTTTGGAGGTGAAATAAGGTGAATGGAAAACTTTGAAGAGAAAATGAAAAAGAAAACTTTTTTAGAGTGTATTTGGTTGGGTGGAGAGGAAGGAAAATTAATGGTGGGCCCAGGTGTTTTCTCCCTAGGCCCACCAAAAATTTTTCTCTCCAAAATGGAGAAAAAACTAAAGAGAGAAATTGGGCATCATTTTTGGACGAAAATGCTCATGTACAATTGCACCTTCACCCACATTGCTTTTCTTTACACTTTTTTTTTCCCTAAGATCTGCCTCCTTCTTTTTCTTTTTCTTTTTTTTTCTTTTTACTTTTGATTTACTAGGCAGTGTTGCTTGCCTCCTTTTTTTTTTCTTTTTTTCTTTCTTTTCTTTTGATTTATCGAGCAGGCTTGTCCAGTTTTTTTTTTTTTTTTTTTTTTTTTTGGTATTATTATTATTATTTTGTTTAGATGTGTTTTTTTTTTCATGGACATGATTTTTATTTTTTTAATAAATTTAGATGATTGGTTTTTTTTTTTTTTATTGTTTATCACTTTTTTGGTTTTAATTGGGCATCATTTTTTAATAAGGGTATATGCGTAAATTTATACAAACTCACTTTTTTTATCCCTCCATTTTTCCACTCCCAACCAAACGAAAAGGAGAGAAATTAAAATCTTTTTTATTCTCCTACTTTTCTATCTTCTCACCATTTTCTATCCTCCCACTTTTCCATCCCTCATTCCCTCTAACCAAATTGATCCTTATTGTATATTTTGCATAAGTATTTACTTGGGATTTAATTTAAATTGATGTCTTTTTTTAAAAAGTGAGGTAAACTACACTTGAACTCTTTTTTTTTTATTCTTTTTTTTTTTTTTTGAGAAGAAAACTACACTTGAGTTCATATGTCCTTAATTCCTTTAAAATGTACTGTAAACTTCTATTATATCCATTCACTTTACATGTCATTTCCTTAGAATAAGTTGTGGATATTCACATGCTCTTAAAAAATATAATTTCAAAATCCAAATTCTAAATTCTTCAGTTCTCTCTTAAATACTAGTGAAATTTAGGATTAATTTCAAAATAGCATCTCTTCTTAGAATCTTGGTATCTAAAAAATCATTACTAGCCACGAGTTACTCCGCATAAATAAAAGGCAAAAAAATAAAAATAAAAAATAAAAAAAAAATAGCATCTTTTCTATTCACAGCAACCCTTTTTTAGTCTCTTTTCGGTTTCCTTTCTCAATTTCCACCTCCTTTTAGCTGACCATTTTTCCTTAAAATTTGTTTTCGTAGTCACCCATAGCCATGATTTCTGCTGGCACGCTCGTGATCTCAGCCATTAAAGTAGTTGGGTTGCGCCTACAGCAGTCTGGGTTGCGTGCAGTTCTCATTTGCAATTTGAAAGAAAATCTCAATTCCTTACGAGTTAATATGGAGCAACTCATGCAAATCTATGAAGATGTGCAGCAAAGGGTCCAAACTGAAGAGTTATTGCTACTCGCGAAGCCTGCCAAAGAAGTGGCTGGCTGGTTTGATGAGATACAGAAACTGAAAGAAGATGTGAGCAAAACTCTTCGAGATGTTGAGGAACAAGAGCAGAACAAGTGTCTCGCAGGTTGTTGTCCCAAAAACTGTTGGCCAAGCTATAAGGTAGGAAACAGAGTAAGCGAAATGCTCGATGAAGTAGAAAAGCTGAAGAATAAAGGTCGATTCGAAGTTTTGGTTGCAAAGATGCATAATTCCGTTAACAAGAAGCGTATGGATGAGACCGTGGGTTTAGATCCCATGCTTCAAATCGTCCAGGGATGCATTGAAGAAAAGAGTCTGGGAATCATTTGCTTATATGGAATTGGGGGCGTCGGAAAGACTGCCCTCCTTTACAGAATAAACAATCTGTTTTTGAGCCGAAGCCATGATTTTGTTGAAGTTATTTTGGTTTCTGTATCAAAACAACCAGACCTGAAAAAAATTCAGAATACAATTTTCCAAAAATTGGGTCTCTCTGAATGCTTTGGATTGGATTCTATAGAGCATATTGCCTCTCAAATATACTGTAGGCTAGAAGAGAGAAAGTTTTTGTTATTGTTAGATGATATATGGGAACGGCTTGATCTCGACCTTGTAGGAATTCCTCTTCCAAATGATCAGAATGGGTCCAAAGTAATATTTACAATCCGATCAGAGGAAGTTTGTGGCCTCATGGGCTTCATGGGAGCTCAACGAAATATCAAGGTAGAGTGTTTAACACAAGAAGAAGCCTTATGTTTGTTTCGGATGAAGGTAGGTGAAAACACTTTTAATTCTGATCCACGTATACCGAAGCTTGCAGAAGTTATGGCTGCAGAATGCAAAGGCTTGCCGCTAGCTCTGGTCACTGTTGGGCGTGCAATGGCTAGTAGGAAGGATCCAGCTGACTGGGAGTCTGAAATAGCGGCATTGAGGAACACTCCGTCAGAGTTTCCAGGCATGGATTCTGTTCTGCTTCCTTTGAAGTTTAGTTTCGAAAAACTGCAGAATGCTACCCTTAAGTCTTGTCTCTTGTATTGTTGTCTATTCCCTGATGGATATAACATCAGTATAGAAGAACTCATTGAATATTGGAGAGCAGAAAGGTTTTTATTTCTAGATGAATATGATCGTGACGGAGAATATATTATCAGAAGTTTGAAGCGTGCATGTTTACTAGAGAGTGGTGAATCAGAAGAGTTCGTTAGGATGCACGGTTTGATTCGTGACATGGCCTTGTGGGAATGTAAAGACAAGGTTGCAATATTCATCAAAAGAGATGCTGAGTCAGATGAAGAACGCGGATTAAGAATGTGGAATGGAGTAGAAAGGTTGTCTTTGTGGGATTATAGTATAGATGATGTCCTCATAAATTCTTCACCGTCATGCATAGAACATTTCTGCGAAAATGTCACGCAGTTACCGAATCTCCGTACTATGATTTGTAAGGTTCCAATGTTAACAACATTTCCAGCTGGTTTCTTCCCTTTGATGTCTGCTTTGACACTCTTGGATTTGTCAAATAGTTTTCTCTTACGTGTGTTACCCCAGGAGATCGGTACATTAATCAACTTGGAATATCTTAATATCTCTGGAACCGCTATCGAAATATTGCCGATTGAACTTGGACAGTTGGAAAAATTAAGGTGCTTGATATTAAATCAAACAAAAATTAACGGAATACTAGTGGAATTGATATCAAGACTTCTGTCCTTGGAAATTTTTAGTTGGTTCGTTCCTTATGAATATCCTTATTTCTTACCTAATTTCTATGACCCACAATTGTTAGTGTATTTGGATGGTTTACACCACTTGAGTGAAGTCTGCATTGCCATTACTAACAAAGATTCCGTCGAAAAATTAATGGGATCGCAGAAGTTACAACGGTGCATAAGAAAACTCTTCCTCTACTCATGCAATGATGTGACCATCCTCGAAGTATCACCCATATGGCTGAGAAGAATGAAGCATCTTGAATTATGTGTATGTACAGATTTAAAAGAGGTGAAAATTTCCCCTGGAGCGTACTACCCAAATCATGAGTTTTCACTCCTTCGTAAGGTAGTTATTCAAGGTTGTGACCACTTGTCAGATGTGACGTGGCTCATTTATGCTCCAAACCTTCAAACTCTTGAAGTGGATGACTGTATACTATTACGTGAGTGTATAGCATTGTGGGAAGAAACAAATATAGAAAAAATGCTCATATTCTCAAGTCTAATGGTTCTACGTTTGGTTAGGTTACCATCCCTACGTAGAATATGTAGCCATGTCTTGCCCTTTCCTTCGCTCAAAGAGATTGAGGTACTGTATTGTTATAATCTATCGGAGCTGCCATTTGATTCCAACAGTGCAAAGAACTGTCTATTTCACGGAGAAAAAATGTGGTGGGATAGTTTGCGTTGGGAGGATGAAGCGACTAAGCAAGTTTTTAGTTCAAAATTCGTCCGTCATTCCAGGTAAGTTAGTAAGAACTTCAAATTCAGCTCCTTAGCTTAAATTGGTTGTGCTCTTCTAGTTCTAAACCATATGCTGTCAGTTCAAAATTGTTTGTGAAATTAAGGTTTATGAATTGACAATTTGGTATTTTCTTAAAATTAAATGATCTGTTTTAATCAAATTGATGCTTCATCTAAGTAGTTGAGACTTGAGATTTGTCACTAATATCAGTATTGATCGTTGGTACTAATTAAGGTTATGCCATTTTGGGGTTTTCATTGTTTCAATGCTTTTCTTATGAAATAAAGGATGAAGTTTAAGTAAGTCCCTAATTACTGGTTGGGACCATTAATAATAATTGGACCAGGTGAAGGAAACTTGGGATTTATTCAAGTTAGAGGTTTTTTTTTTTTTTTTTTTTTTTTTTTAGAATAAGTTAGAGTTTTCTTAATGGTTATTTATCCTAATCAAGGGATTTTGGACATACAATTGTTGTTATTTTTTTTTTTTTTGGGGGAAATTGTGCATGTATACGTGTCTCTTAGTGCCACTTGGGTGGTGAGTTTAATGTTAATGAACTTAAAGAACACACCATAAGTCTAGAGTTTCCAAATTTCATCTATGATCCAAGAAATTTTGTATGTGTCTCTGGGTAGGAAATAAAATATTTTAAGCAAAATTTAGAACGTTAACTTCTTTTATATATAAATTGTGTCATCCATTATAGGGTAACGAAGGCCCTCAATTGAAGATGGAGTTCCTTGTTTTTTGTTCTTTTTTTATTTAATTCAATAGTTACAACAATGAGAAATGAAAGAAATTGATACTTTTGATCACAATTTCAAATATCAAATTTAATAAAAATAGCTATGTAATTATATGGAAATGAAGGTTGTAATTTTTTTTTTTTTTTTTTTTTTGTTAGTATAAAATGGCTGCTTGAATTGACATATGGATGTTATTCCCCCCCCCCCCCCCCCACCCAAAAAAGAAAAAATTACATATGTATCTACCTTTGTTGTTTTATGGGATTTATTTTAAGTGTAATTCAAGAATATTGACTTGGGATACTATTGATTAAGTTTTAAATGGAATTCTGCTAACAAAAAAACATTATTTATGTCGTTGGACTTATATATATATATATATATATATATGTTTTGTTATTATTAATTATTTTGACGAATTGTTGCTACTGTTAACCACATTGTTGCTCATTGTGGTCAAGTTTAATCAGTTGCTCTGTCATTGGTTAATTTGGATCTTGGCCCTAATTAGTGGTATTAGGACTTTTTAAGACCTTGGATTTGAGTTTTGCACATCATTATTTTAATCTTTTAGAGTTAATAGTGTAGTAACAAAGTTTCAAGCTTTGGCTATGGAGGTCATAACCGAGAGAGTGAATTGATATTTGTGAAAATGCTTCATTGAATGATGATAAGAATAAACTGAGTTTATATAAACTTAACAAAGCAGGAAAGATAACAAACTATCCTAACTAACCAACTAATAACTTGGAACCAACATCAACTGACATCTGTCAACTAAAAACTAACTAATTAATTAGAACTAAACTACAAGTAGTTTTACACGTATTTACACTAAACCACAGTAGCTTATGCAGCAGTATTTGATATTCAACTTAAACCTCTGTCCTCATCTTCTGCATTTGTTCTTCAAGCTGCGGATCACCTTCACAACACCTCACAGCTTCTCATATTTCAACATGTAGAACTAGATTTCAATTTGGGCATTTCACTTTCCCTCAAAAAAAAAAATTTCCGGCATTTTACTAATTTTTTGCGTGTTTATTTTGCTTCAAGGGACAAAGATGAGTATATTGGTGTGGAAACAAATATAGTACTTGTTGGGGCAAGTTCTTCTAGTGCGATTTGATTCGCGCTTTCTTGCTTTTGTGTACTTGAGGTAATTTGTGCTTGTGTACATTACTCATTTATGTTCCCATATTTTATATGTTGAGAATTATGTCAGTGTTTAGTCTACAATTAGTTTCGACAGATAAACTCCTTTATTTAATCTTACTACTCTATATATTTCTCACTTTGTATTGAATTTTTGTTTCTATTTTTTTCTAAACCTGACTTTCTAAACCTAAAATTGTCCACCCCAATTTGATTTTATTTTTGTTCAAAAGAACCAGAAGGTGCCAACTAGTTGAGCTATAACTGCAAGACTTTAATCAATATTTTTATTAATTTAAGTAGTGGGGGTTTTCTTTTTTCTTTTTTAATGTTTTTCTGATGAAATTGATGGTTCTAAAGTCCCTCGTTACTGGGTTGAACTATTAATTGAGCAGGGTGAAAGGATATATGTGATTCATCTATGTTAAGTTTATTGGGTTGAACTATTAATGGTAGTTTATTACTTTTAGTTTACAATCTCATTATTTTTCTTCCTTTTTGAAAATGTATGTCTTTAATGACTGATTGTGAGTATGGTGAACTGACTCACTGCACAATTTCACAGGCAACTGCTTGAAGATTGATTCAGGAAGATGGCTTGCAAAATGCTGAAGTATTGGATGATGTGTTCAACAATAAAAGAAGAAAATGGATGAATGTCTGTGTGAATGAGTGTTAAGTTTTCTTCTCATGAATTTGTTTTTGGTTTTTCCATTTGACTATTCCGTCTTTTTGTTTTTCACTTTACTTTTTTTTTCATTCGCGTGAACTGTACTGTATTTGATTGTATTCTTAAAATAATTTATTTGCACTAAACTTAATGTGTTATGTAATCAGAATGCGTTTTTTTTTTTTTTTCCTTTACTCACATATGACATCTGTTTTTATCTTTTTAATTATTAAGAATTTTTCTTCATAATCTTATATATGACATGTTATATGATGATGATAGTAAAAATATATGAATTGATTTTGAATTAGTAACTTGATGTGAAATAATACTATGTGATGAAGACTTAGGAATATTTATTTTGTAATATATATAATAATTTTCGCTGTAATTCTGAATTGGTTCATCGGAGTAGACCGATACCAAAATATTTGGTTTCAATGAACACACCAAAATAATCACTGAAACAAAATTGACAGCTTTAATAAGTAGATAGTGGGAGATAAGTGAGTAGTGCTCCCAATTAGTTAGTTTGTTAGAGATTAAGTGATTACAGATTAGTTACTAGTTAGCTTCTACATTGGTCAACATTGCGAAGAACTATTCTATAAAGGCCTATAACTAAAACTAATGCAGATTTCCTTACCTTCTTTCTAAATTCTTTCCCTTACCTACTTTCAACATTCTTTGAGGGTGACTCCCTGAAACCAGTTTGATCTTAAATACTTCATCTACCATTGTCACCATTCTCTAAATACTTAACACCTCAAATTTGTCCATTCCTTAGTAGCACAAGAAGGTTCACTACCGAAATCCGTATTTCCATTGAGAATGCTAATTCCACTCAACGATTATTGAAAATTGAAATCGCAAAAGTAACAACAGTGTTTAAGAGAAATGTTACTCATAATGTACAGAGACTTGAACTTTCTTGTAGTATCATTGTATCAACCCCATCGTTCAGAAGAATGACACATCTTGAAGTCATTTATTGTAAAGCATACTCAAGAACTAGCCAAAATCAAAATGAAAAACAAATACACAATATAGTCCCAAAAAAAAAAAAATACAAATACAAATACACGGAAAGACAACAGGTCAGAACACCTTTACAAGATCGATAACATAACATTCATTCAAACAAACATTCTTTACTTCATTTATTGTGAAACACAACACTCGTACTTGAACACTTCACAAGCAATTTTCTTCAACAACCTTTGAGCACTTGTCCTACGAAAATTTCATAGCTCATCATAATTACAATCAGCTATCAAAACACGCGAATATTTCATAAAGGGAAAAAAAATAAAACTGAAAACCAATAGTGAAAAAAAATTATATGAAAAAGATATACTGATATGCAAACGACAGACTATGAGCTAAAGAATCTAGTAAGTAGTCTACTACACAGGTTTAGCCTAGGGAGAAATAAAATCAAATAACTCGATATAAGGCCGGGGGATATATTTATAATGTGATATTATAGTAAATGAATAATTTCTTTGAGACAAATTATATTCACTTGGGAGTTGGGAATATAGTAATAAGTGATCCTTCACAAAAACGGAATCATACTCAAAATGCAGGTGTATGAACACATTAATCTTAAGAAAAACTGAAGAACATGTAGGATTGATAGTATGATGTCTTGTGTATTGGGAGACAAAATTGGCCTTTGCCCTTTTCGGACAAAATAAGTAGCATTCTACCCCCTTTCCTAAACTAATTAGGGAAATGTCCCTTTTTTGAAACTCAACTTATTTAAAATCGAGTTTTTAAAAAAAAAAAAAAATTCTGGAGTCCTATAGTGACGTTTTTAAGGGCCTATTGTGGCGTTTTGTAACTCGAGCTCCATGAACTCGAGTTTAATGAAATCTTTTTACCTATAACTCAAGTTCATGGAGCTCGAGTTCCAAAACACCACTACAAGTCCTCAAAAACGTCATTATATGTCTTTAAAAACGTCACTATAAGACTTAACTCGATTCTAAGAAAGTCAAGTTTCAAAAGAAGGGTATTTTCCTAATTAGTTTGGAAAAATGGACAGAATGCTACTTATTTTGCCCGAAAAGGGCAAATGCCAATTTTGTCCGTGTATTGGGCCCTAAAAGGAGTACAGTAACAAAATGTACAGTCATCAAAATTTACGACTCCTATTATGAACACTGCCACGTCTCCTCTAAAATCACCATCCTTCTCTATGCCCCTAAGCATTCACATTGATCATGGTAAATGGTATATGTAGGGAAATTTTAGCATCAAAGCACAAAACAACCCCAGTACCCAGTCTTGTACTTGTAAAATGTTTTACAATAGTGCTACAATGGAATTCTACATGTACAAGTTACTGTTCACCCATTGTATTAAATTTCATTTTTTTATTGGGTAGTATATATTATTTTATTGAGAGAGAGATTAGATTATATTATTTTATTGGGTAGTATATATTATTTTAATGAGTTGAATAGGAAAATAAAAATTGAAATGTTGAGTGTGTTGTAAAATGGTATAGAATAATTGATAAAGTAACTTTTGAGATGATAAAATAGAATAGTACGAGGATTACGGATATGAATGCTTAAGGAGTACGGTAAGTAAAATCTGACCAATATTTAGAGCATTCACATCCACTTTCTTGGAACTATTCTATTTTACCTTCTTAAAAGCTACTTTATCAATTATGCCATACAATTTTATAACAAACCCAACATCCCAACTTTTATTCATCTCATCTGTTCATTAAAATAATAATTTCACCAACTCTTTCTCTCTCTTCCTCTTCATAAAAAATAATTAAAAATACACGCCCACCGCCATAAAATACAAACCTTTTACAATGGCACTGTACCACAATTGCAAATTTTTTTGCAATTGCAAGACTTTGGAAGACCAGATAATGGAGGGTTTTGAGACTCTGCTACTAAATATTACCAATATATGGCATTTACAAGACCCAGTGAATTTGTGGGCCAAAGCAAAAAATGAAACAAATTGCAAGGCAAGTGTGTGGTTGCAAAGGCAAAAACAACTGAAAGTGAGGAAAGAGTAAGTTCATGGCCAAAATGGGGATATACCCCTTTCACTAAAATTTTCCAGTAAAATGCCCCCTGTCTGAAACTATTTAGGGATATGCCCTTATTTTAAACTTGATTTTCTAAAAATCGAGTTTCAATGAAAAACTCGATTTAGCGAAAATCAATTTATAGGCAATCAAACTTAAAAAATAAAAATAAATAAATAAATTAAAAAACCAGCATGGAACTTGAGTTCCATTCAAGGAACTCGAGTTCATTCCATGCTGGTCTTTTCAAGAAACTCGATTTTTGCCAAATCGAGTTTTTCATTGAAACTCAATTTTCTAAAAATCCGCGAGTTTTAAAACAAGTACATATCCCTAAATAGTTTTAAACAAATGGCATTTTGCTATAAAGTTTCGGTGAAAGGGGTATTTTGCCATTTTGGCTGTAAGTTCACGGTTGTATAAGCAGACGTCAACATACGAGATATGGCAAAGATTGTAAATGAGTATTGTACAGTTCTACTTACCTTAAGCTCGTACAAACAAGTGAAATGAAATCTCAATATCTTGACCGAAAGTCTTCGAACCTGGAGAAAAACAAACACAGCAACGCCTGATATGTGAAATGCCTAAAATGAATTATAATTTCATGCTACAAACTCGGAAAGTCTTTGATAAGATCTGCTAAACTCAAATTTAAAAAATTGTATAATTTCATTAGTTTGAGTACGTGAGAGACCCAAATCCATAACACCGAGCTAAAGCATTTCTGGAACAAGCAATAACATTCACTATAAACCTCGTGTTTGAAAAGCCAATGACATAAAACCCATTTAATAATTAATTGATAGATTTTAAGAACAAAAAAAAAAACATTTTAATATTTAATCGATCGATAACTTTAAAAATCATTTTGAACACGAATGTTCAAGCCACACGTAATTTAAATCTCCAATTTCCCAAAGATATGGACTATATAGGGAATTTAAGGCCAAGTCACAAAAATCCCTATCTAGGAAAAGAAGTTTTTAATTTCCCATAAAGCCTATATCAAGAATAAATAAATTCATAAGGCCACTTAAATTGGGGCTCAATTGGAAGTTGAAATCCTTCCTAGAACCCTCAGTTAAATTAATATGAAATTTCCTTCCACCTTGCCCAACTAAAAGGCCTGAAACAGTAATTAGGGACCGAAATTGATCTAGTCAATGAAGTTAGTATTTTGGTCAAGGGCCATTTTATGGGTTCTTCCTTCAATTTTATACCATTGTAAAAGTTTGGATTCGGAATAGAAAAACCTCCATTTCTGAAATGAATAAACACGGGTATTAGTAAAGGATCTGGTTTAGAGGAGTAGGGCTGTCTTGGTGTAATCTTAGGTAAAAGTGTGTTTTTCAAAACATAGTTTCAAGTGTTGAAATTGTGTTTTGATTCTTGAATGCATGATTTGAAGAAAAATGCTAAATTCACAATACCAAGTTAAATATTTATTATTAAAACAATATTATTTTCCAAATTAGCCCCCTTCAATTTGGCTAAATAAGTGTTTTGAGATTGAGAGTTGAAAAGGGCCAGCCCATAAGACTAAGAGGAGCACAAAACATTTCAGATAACGAGCCTACAACTTGAATTGGAAATTCTTTATTGACTTACCAAGCCTTCTGGTTCTGGTCAGGTCTTAACATTTGAAATTTTAAGCTGAAAAATACTAGCTTTGGCTTCACCATCCCAATGCAAGCTTTCCCACCATCTTTCCTCTCCGCTAATTAGCTTTAGACCGTTCCTTGCACTGTTGGAATCAAATGGCAGCTTCTTTAAAAGTGGGCAATCTTTTACCTCAATCTTTATCAGGAAATGAAAGGGCAAGGCACGCCAGTATATTCTTTCTAGGCTTGGTAGGAAATCCAAACGTAGAACCAAAAGCCTTGAGAATATCTCCATATTTTCTTCAATTTCCTTAACTCCCAATTCATCTCCTGTTATTTAACCCAAAGACTCACAGAATACTAATTCAAGAGTTTGACGTCTTCGAGCATAAATGAGCCACCTCACATCAGACAAGAATCTACAACCTTTAATCACTACCTTGCTGAGATTGCCAATGTGCCTTGTTCCAAGGGTGATCCTAAACTCTCGTAACTCTTTACGATGACATAATTCAAGATCCTCCATTTTTCTCACAGATGAAGGTGGTAGTTCAGTGGAGATCATATCACTGAACTTCGACGATCCCAATAATATTTGCAGGGTGTTGGGCTTTGTGGAGCCTAATTTATGTTTGATCTGGTTGAAAACTCGACCTGATCCAAATAATGTTGCATAGTTTTTAATGGGAGATTTTCTGAGGGTTAGTCCATGGAGCGAAGGCTTGGGCCGACATGCCCAAGCCGTAGCCCATGAACAAGCCTGCTAGGGGTCTGAGGGCAACGCCCTCAGGAAAACTTTTTTTGGCCCGTTTTGTAGCCCATTGTAATCCTGTGCGCAGGATATATAACCCCTTTTTTTGTGATTAAGGTTTCTACTTACTGTTGTTGTGTTTCAAAGAGAGAGAGAGAAACATTGAAGCCGCACTTGTATTTTTCCCTGATAATAGTGAAATCACTGCAACTCCGTGGACGTATGCAAATTGCCGAACCACATAAATACTGTCTTGTGCGTGTGATTTTTTTTTTTCTTTGACATGTATTTTCTCTTTCTTTTTTTTTTTCTTTTTTTTTTCCTCACAGGTTGGAATTTCAGTTGAATTCCCAACAACTGGTATCAGAACCTAGGGTTAGGTTTGAGTGGGAGCAATGGCAGAGGAAGCAGAAAAGGCATCTGGAATAGAAAAGTTTGATGACACAGACTTCACGTATTGGAGGATGCAGATTAAAGATTATCTCTATGGGAGAAAATTGCATCTGCCTCCTTTGGAGACAAAACCTGAGATTATGAAGGCTGAGGAATGGGCTCTTCTTGATAGACAGGTACTGGGAGTTATCAGGTTAACTCTATCTAGGTCTGTTACACACAATGTTTTAAAGAAAAAGACCACAACAGATCTAATAAAGGCTTTATCTGGTATATATGAAAAGCCGTCAGCAAATAACAAGGTGCATTTGATGAAAAAATTGTTCAATCTGAAGATGGCAGAGAACGCATCAGTAGCACAACATCTGAATGAATTTAATACTATCACAAATCAATTGTCGTCTATAGAAATTGATTTTGATGATGAGATTCGTGCTCTGATCGTCTTGGCTTCTTTGCCAAACAGTTGGGAGGCAATGAGGTAATTCTACAGGAAAGAAAAAGTTCAAGTACAATGATATACGAGATTTAATTCTGGCTGAGGAAAGTCGTAGAAGAGATGCAGGTGAAACCTTAGGATCTAGTTCTGCCCTAAACCTTGAGACAAGAGACAGAGGTATTAACAGAAATTCAAATCGGGGCAGATCAAAATCCAGAAATTCTAATTGGAACAGAAGTAAATCTAGATGAGGCCAATAGGTACAATGCTAGAATTGTGGAAAAACAGGTCACTTTAAGAACCAATGCAAAAGTCCTAAGAAGAATGAAGATGATTCTGCTAATGCTGTAACAGAAGAGGTACAGGATGCATTACTTCTTGCAGTAGACAGTCCACTTGATGATTGGCTTTTGGACTCAGGAGCTTCGTTTCATACCACTCCACACCAAGAAATCATACAGAATTATGTTGCAGGTGATTTTGGTAAGGTGCATTTGGTTGATGGTTCAGCCTTGGATGTTGTAGGTATGGGAGATGTCCGAATATTATTGTGGGAGATGTCCGAATATTGTTGCCCAATGGATCTGTTTGGTTACCGGAGAAGGTTCGACATATTCCTGACCTGAGAAGAAATCTGATTTCTGTTGGACAACTTGATGATGAAGGGCATGCAATACTATTTGTTGGTGGTACTTGGAAGGTTACAAAGTGAGCTAGAGTATTGGCTCGTGGAAAGAAGACTGGCACTCTCTATATGACTTCAAGTCCAAGAGACACAATTGCAATTGCTGAAGCAAGTACTGATACAAGCCTATGGCACCGCAGACTTGGTCACATGAGTGAGAAAGGGATAAAGATGCTGATGTTAAAAGGGAAACTACCAAAATTGAAGTCCGTTGCTTTTGACATGTGTGAAAGCTACATCTTAGGAAAGCAGAAAATGGTGAGCTTCTTGGAAACTAGTAGGACACCGAAGGCTGAAAAATTGGAGTTAGTACACACTAATTTGTGGGGGCCTTCTCCGGTTGCATCCCTTAGAGGTTCAAGGTACTACATCACTTTCATTGATGACTCAAGCAGAAAGGTCTGGGTTTATTTTCTGAAAAATAAATCTGATGTATTTGAAACTTTAAGAAGTGAAAAGCCATGGTTGAGACAAAAACAGGTTTGAAAGTAAAATGTTTGAGGTCAGATAACGGAGGAGAGTATATAGATGGAGGGTTCAGTGAGTATTGTGCTGCACAAGGAATTAGGATGGAGAAGACCATTTCTATGACACCACAGCAGAATGGTATGGCTAAGCACATGAACAGAACTCTCAATGAGTGTGCTAGGAGTATGAGATTGCATGCTGGACTACCAAAAACTTTCAAAGCTGATACTGTTAGCACTGCAGCTTACCTGATAAACCGAGGGTCATCAGTTCCCATGGAGTTCAGACTTCCTGAAGAGGTTTGGAGCGGTAAAGAGGTAAAGTTTTCACATTTAAAAGTTTTTGGTTGTGTTTCTTATGTTCATATTGATGCTGATGCTCGTAGTAAACTTGATGCAAAGTCTAAAATATGTTTTTTCATTGGCTATGGTGATGAGAAATTTGGCTATAGGTTTTAGGATGAACAAAACAGGAAAATCATCAGAAGTAGAAATGTGATATTTAATGAACAGGTTATGTATAAAGACAGGTCAATTGTAGTACCAGATGTTACAGAGATAAATCAAAATAAATCTGAGTTTGTCAACTTAGATGAATTGACTGAAAGTACTGTCCAGAAAATGGATGAAGAAGATAAGGAAAATGTAAATTTACAGGTAGATCAGAGTACACCTGTAGCTGAAGTCTGCAGATCTTCCAGGAACATTAGACCTCCACAGCGTTATTCACTGGCTCTAAATTATCTCCTGTTGACTAATGGTGGTAAGCCAGAGTGTTATGATGAAGCCTTGCAAGATGAGAATTCAAGCAAATGGGAGTTAGCCATGAAGGATGAGATGGATTCCTTGTTCGGGAATCAGACATGGGAACTGACTGAATTGCCAGTAGGAAAGAAGGCTTTGCACAACAAGTGAGTATACAGAATAAAGAATGAGCATGATGGTAGTAAACGTTACAAGGCCAGATTAGTTGTTAAAGGGTTCCAGCAGAAGGAAGGTATTGACTACACAGAGATATTTTCTCCAGTTGTGAAGATGTCAACAATTAGACTGGTACTGGGAATAGTGGCTGCAAAAAATTTATATCTTGAGCAGTTAGATGTGAAAACGGCCTGCAAACTGAGAAGACCTTTACATGATTCAGCCAGAAGGATTCATTGTTCAAGGATAAGAGAATCTAGTCTGCAAACTAAGAAAGAGCTTGTATGGCCTAAAACAAGCTCTTAGACAGTGATACAAGAAATTTGATAGTTTTATGCATAGAATTGGGTTTAAGAGATGTGAAGCTGATCACTGTTGCTATGTTAAGTTTTTTGACAATTTTTACATCATATTACTATTGTATATGGATGATATACTTATTGCAAGGTCTTGCATTAAGGAGATTAATAATCTGAAGAAGCAATTGTCAAAACAGTTTGCAATGAAGGATTGGGAGCTGCGAAGCAAATCCTTGGTATGAGAATCATTAGAGACAAGGTTGATGGTGCATTGAAGCTTTCACAATCAGAGTATGTGAAGAAAGTTCTTAGCAGGTTCAACATGAATGAAGCTAAACCATTGAGCACACCTTTGGGTAGTCATTTCAAACTAAGCAAAGAACAGTCACCGAAGACAGAAAAAGAAAGGGACCATATGAGCAAGGTGCCCTATGCCTTAGCTATTGGCAGCTTGATGTATGCTATGGCGTGTACAAGGCCAGACATTGCACATGCAGTGGGAGTTGTGAGTATATTCATGAATAAGCCTGGAAAGCAGCATTAGGAGGCAGTCAAGTGGATTTTGAGATATCTGAAGGGTTCATCAGATACATGTCTTTGCTTCACAGGTGCAAGTTTGAAACTGCAGGATTATGTAGATGCTAATTTTGCTAGTGATATTGATAGTAGAAAGAGTACTACTAGATTTGTTTTTACTCTGGGTAGTACAGCTATATCATGAATTTCAAATCTGTAAAAGATTGTTACTTTATCTAATACAGAAGTTGAGTATGTTGCAGCAACTGAAGCTGGAAATGAGATGATTTGGCTACATGGTTTCTTAGATGAATTGGGTAAGAAGCAGGAGATGGGCATTCTACACAACGACAGCCAGAGTGCAATTTTTCTTGCTAAAAATTCGGTTTTTCATTCAAAGTCGAAACATATACAAACAAAATACCACTTTATCCAGTACCTTGTTGAAGATAAGCTAGTAATACTTGAGAAGATTTGTGGATCTAAGAACCCGGCAAACATGTTGACTAAGGGTGTCACTATTGAGAAGCTGAAGCTGTGTGCAGCTTCAGTTGGCCTTCTAGCTTAAGGACAGAAGGATGAGTTGCAGGGATGAGGGATTGCTTTTGGAGGATAGTGGCTGATATTGGTGATTGAACTAATCTCTAAATGGGAGATTTGTTGGGCTTTGTGGAGCCTAATTTATGTTTGATCCAGTTGACGACCCAACCCAACCTGAATAATGTTGCGTGGTTTTTAATGGGAGATTTTCTAAGGCTTAGTCCAGGGAGCATAGGCTTGGGCTGACAAGCCCAAGCTGTAGCCCATGGACAAGCCTACTGGAGGTCTGGGGGCAACACCCCTGGGAAAACTTTTTTTGGCCCGTTTTGTAGCCCATTGTAATCCTGTGCGCAAGATATATAAGCCGTTTTTTTGTGATTAGGGTTTCTACTTAATGTTGTCATGTTTCAGAGAGAGAGAGAGAGAAACACTACAGCCGCATTTGTATTTTTCCCTGATAATAGTAAAATCCCTGCAACTCCATGGACGTAAGCAAATTGCCAAACCACGTAAATACTGTCTTGTGCGTGTGATTTTTTTTTCTTTGAAGTGTGTTTTCTCTATTTTTTTGTTTCTCACAGGTTGGAATTTCGGTTGAATTCCCAACACAGGGAAGTGGCCTCATGAATGGCAATGCAGATTTCTCATATGTGTCGTAAGCACTCCAATTCCTTTAACAAATATTGTACATAACCATGAGAATGTAAGGCTGGAAAAGCGTCCCACTTACTAAATACTTCCAGGAACAGAAAGCTTGATATCATTGCCATTGGAATTTCTTGAAGTTTATTTGTATAATTTAATATCAATCTCCGCATTTTTGTCAATTTCTGAAGTGCAAATGGCAATTTGGGAATAGCAATATTAGAAAGATTAAAGTAGGCCAAAATGGGCAAATGTCCTTTTCGCGCAAATTATACAACCTTCTGCCTTCTTTCCCAAACTAATTAGGGAAATGCCCCTTTTTTGTAACTCAATTTTCTAAAAATCGAGTTTCAACTTAAAACTCAATTTTTGGACAATTGAGTTATAACAAACTGAAAATCTTAAAAAAAAATAATAATAATGCTCGAGTTCCATGCAATTTTTAAAAGCCCTATAGTGACGTTTTAAAGCCCTATAGTGGCATTTTAAAACATACAAGTTTTTTTTTTTAAGTTTGATCGTTCCATAGGGAACCCTATAGTGGCGTTTTTAAGCCCTATAGTGGCGTTTTAACATGCAAGTTTTTTCTTAAATCTAATTGCTTCATTAAGGAGCCCTATAGTGGCGTTTTAAATACCTATAGTGGCGTTTTTTATAGAACTCGAGCTCCATGAACTCGAGTTCCATGCAAATTTTTTTTTTTTTTAAATTTTACCTGTAGCTGCGTTTAATGGAGGCCTATAGTGGCTTTTTTTATGGAAATCAAGTTCCATGCACTTTTTTTTTTTTTAAGTTTGATCAACCCATACTCGATTTGCTACAAATCGAGTTTTACATTGAAACTCAATTTTGAGAAAATCGAATTACAAAAGAGGGGCATTTCCCTAATTAGTTTGGGAAATGGGGTAGAAGGCTGTATAATTTGTGCGAAAAGGGCATTGGCCCAGATTCCCCGATTAAAGTATTCCAAGTTGATTAATTGACCAATCTCCGTAGGTAACTCATATAAGACTGAACTATTTGACAAGTCCAAAAGCCTTAGAGCAGAGATCAATGGAAAGAATGTAGCATGCAATGTTTTTGACATAAGATCCATACAAATCATAGTCCAGAGATCGGGTAACTAAGAGATATTTCCAAGGAGATTGATCTTCTATGGATGAATATGGATGCAAGACTTTTGTGAGGAGATCTTGTATGCTATGATCCCACAACGACATCCTTTTTACTTCATGTCATCTTCTCAATCCGCATGCTTCATTATCTCTTTTTATAAAAGGAAAATACTAACGAATGCCCTTAGGGCATTAGTTAATAATCCATTTAAAAAAAGTTTTTATGAAAAAAAAAAAAACAAAACAAAACAAACAAACAAATAATATTTTGACAGCTTTTTTCATTTTCCATGAAAGTGATGTCAAAACTTTCTTAAAATGGATTGTTAACCAATACCCTGAAAGCACTCGTTAACATAACCCTTTATAAAAAGTACAAATTTCTCTAGCATTCCTGCCAAGTCATGTCAAGGACCATGCCATGCATCCTAATGAACTCTTCTGATTCACCACTCTCTAATAAACATGCTCGCTTTAAATCTTCAATAATTAATTCTCCTTTAAGGCGTAAGTCACCATTTATATTTGCGTCTCCATAAAATTCATCTAGAAGCCCTTCTCCTATCCAGTATTCAATAAGTTCTTTCCTGATTTCATGGCATTCTGGAAATAGACAAAAATACAAGAAACAAGACTCATGGGTAATACTCTACAGTCTTAACATAACTAAACTTCAAAAGCTCGAGAACGAAGTCCATGCCTTGAAATTGTGATAGGGTGTTTCTTAATACATTCAACCCAGATACCCATTCATTTCGATCATTCCTACTAGCCATTGTACCCCCAACAGTTATGAGTGCTAGTGGCAAGCCGCTGCATTTTGCAACCATATCTTCTGCCAGTTTGGATATTTCTGGATTAGAATTTAAAATGTCCTCACCCACGACCTACCTTCATCCTAAACAAATGCAATGCTTCTTTTGGTGTTAAACATCAAACCTCAATCTTCTGTTGAGCATCCATGAGGCCATAAACGTCGATTGATCATGTTGCAAATACTACTTTGGAGTTTGGACTGATTCCAATCGTTTGGAAGAGGAACTCCTACTAGACTATGATCAAGTTTCTGCCATATATCATCTAACAACAACAAAAAACTTTTTCCCTGTAGCCTTGCAAGTATTCTTCGAGCATTTGTCTGCTCACTATCTGGACTCCCTATGTCTCTAAAGAGGTCCAATTTATCCATAATTGTTTTTTGAACCATTTCAAGGGCTGGTTGTTTTGATACCAAAACCAAAATCACTTCACCAAAATCATGTCTAATGTTGAAGAACTCATTGTTTAATTTGTAGGGGAAAATTACACTTTACCACCCTAAACTATGCACTAGATTACACTTTGCACCCTAAACTATCATACTCATTACACTTTGCACCCTAAACTATCATACTCATTACACTTTGCACCCTGGTGTTATTTTTGCTGTTATGTTTAATGAAATCATATTGCACATGACAAGCACATGCTTCTTGCTTAGGTAGAACAAACTTAAAAAGACCAAAACACCCTTCTTCAAAATCTATTAAAACAAATCCCAATTTTTTTCCACATCTCTCTGTCTTAAGTGCGGACCCATTGCCCAAACCCAAATTCAGATTCTTGTGCAGATGAAAGACTAAATGATATTGTAGGAAGTGCATACTATGTTGCACCTTAAGTCCTACATACGTCATATAGTCTAGAAGCAAGAAGATATATGAAGCATTGGAGTTATAACCTACATCTTATTACATGGAAGCTGGCCTTTTTGGGCACGGACAGAATCTAGATTTTTTCGTGCAATGCAAAGAGCCGAATCAAACTTTGAAAAAAAGATGAAAATGCCAAATATGAAGCAATGAGAGAAATTGAAGTGTTGAAATATGAAGCAATGCAAGAAATTTAGGGTTTACAAAATCTAAATTTGGGAGAGGCACACACACAAGAGAGATGCAGAAAGGATTGAGTTTTGTTTTAATTGATTAAAGAGAAGGGTGTTTCAGTCTTTTAAGTTTGTTCCACCTAAGGAAGAATTATGTGATTGTCATGTGTATTAGGATTCCGTTAAACATAATAGGAAAAAGAACATCGGGGTGCAAAGTATGATAAGTGTGATAGTTTAAGGTGCAAAGTGTGCGTTCGAATAAATTTGGTGTAAAGTGTAATCTGGTATATAGTTTAAGGTGATAAAGTATAATTTTCCCAATTTGTAGAGAAGGGTAGTCTTTCCAACACCTCCATTTCCGTATAATCCAATAATTCCCAATGATTTGTCTTCAATACATATCCGGACTTTTTGAAGCATGAAATCTAATCCAACAGTCACGCCAATAGGTATCTTCTCAACTGGATCATGACCCTTCTAAACCACAGCATTGAATTGACCTCCTGTCTTCAGTTTCTCTACTTCTTCGAGCTTTTTTCTTACAATCGCTCTAAGTTTATAGTTTGACCTTGTATGAGAAAGTAAAGAGAGCCAAGAAAGGAAGAAGAAATAGAAGATCGAGCTAGAGAGAGTTCTGGATGTGAAGAAGAAAATTGTATATTTGATTCAATTGATTCTGTACATTGTTCTGTGCTTAAATACCAAAAAACAGAGTAAACAGAAATCCCTAAATCTATGGAAACAGTTACAACACGTGTATGTGTTAGTTAAAACACGTGTGAACAATTCTAACTTAAATGCAACACTAAACTACAGTCGTTTACACTACACAACTACAAAGTCAAGTTGTCGTTCATCATTCCACTTCTTTCTTCTTCTGTTTTATTCCTTCTCTTGCTTTCTGATCCAAATCATCATCTTGATATGCCCCCTCAAGATGACAACCAGGACTGTGAATATTCACAATGTTCATCTTGGCAAGTAGAACCTTCAATTATTGACCACTGAGTGCCTTTGTAAGCAAATCAGCTAGCTGTGAGTGAGTAGGAGTGAACAACAATCTTATGACTTTATCTTCAACCTTATCTCTAACCAAGTGACAATCTATCTCTATATGTTTGGTCCTCTCATGAAACACGGGATTCTCCCCAATATATATAGCTGCTTGGTTATCACAAAACAGCATTGTAGGCTTTGGATGATACACTTCTAAATCCTTCAACAGAGCTAATATCCAAGTCATCTCACACACTGTCACTGCCATGGCTCGATATTCTGCTTCTGCAAATGATCTAGATACAATGGATTGCTTTTTAGACTTCCATGAAATCAGAGAATTACCCAAAAAGACACAATAACCAGTGGTTGATCGTCTAGTGTCAACACAAGCTGCCCAATCCGCATCTGTGAATGCCTTCAAATGCAAATCTGAAGTGGATGATAACAAAATACCTTGTCCTGGACTGCCTTTGATATACTGCAACACCTTATAGGCTGCATCCAAGTGAGGTTTTCTTGGTTTTGAAAGGAATTGGCTCAGCTTATTTACTGGATATGTGATGTCTGGTATGGTAATGGTTAAGTAGATCAACCTTCCAACCAACCTTCTGTAAATTCCAGGATCAGGTAACAACTCCCCATGATATTTGCTCAGCTTTAAGTTTTGCTCCATAGGTACTTTGCTAGGCTTGCAGCCTGTCATGCCTGCATCTTTGAGCACCTCCAAGGCATATTTCCTTTGGCATAAGGAAATGCCTTTATCTGATCTTGCAACTTCAAGTCCAAGAAAGAATTTTAAATGTCCAAGATCCTTCAGTTTGAATTCTTGATCCAGGAATACCTTAAGTTCTTTGATAGCTTGGATGTCATTGCTGGCTATAAGAATGTCGTCCACATATACTAAAAGAGTAGATGTGGATTTCCTCAAAGAGTGATTTGAAGAAATAACAGTAGGAGCAGGGATGGAAGGACCAGAATTATCAGTAGAAACTGGAAGAGGAGAGTTATCAGATGATGGAGAAGTAGAGTCAGCAGGTGATGGAGAATGGAGAATGGAGTTTGAAGGGGAAGTAGACAAACTAGAATCAGGAAAGGATTGAGGGATGACAGGAGCAGAATGTGATATTGAAGGAATGTCAAACAAGACAGATTGGGAGGTATTAGAGGTATCTAGAGGAGGAAAAAGGTGAGGAAAAGTGATATTAGAGTGAGGTGAGGAAGAATAAGTGGATGAAATGAAAGGGAATACAGTTTCATGGAAGGTCACATCTCTAGATACAAAAATTTTCTTAGTGACAAGGTTGAGTAATTTGTAACCCTTGACACCAAATGGGAATCCCAGAAAAACACAAGGAACAGCTCGAGGATCAAATTTTGATCTGTTATGAGACAAGGTGGAGGCAAAACAAAGGCAACCAAAGACCTTTAAGTGGTCAAATGAAGGTGGTTTATTGTAAAGTTTCTCAAAAGGAGTTTTACTTCCTAAAAGGAAAGAAGGCAGCCTATTGATGATGTACACAGCAGTCAAAACACATTCACCCCAATAGGAAATAGGCACATTAGACTGAAATTTTAATGCTCTAGCTATGCTTAAAATATGTTGGTGTTTTCTCTCCACAACAGAATTCTGTTGTGGAGTGGCAACACAAGAATGTTGATGTATTATCCCATGATTAGCAAAGAAGTCTTTAAGAAAGAATTCATGAGCATTATCAGTTCTAATTGCCTTAATATTGGTGTGAAATTGTGTAGAGATCATTTTGTAAAATGAAATTAATAATGGTCTAGTTTCTGACTTGGACTGCATAAGATATACCCATGTGGATCTAGTTGCATCATCAACAATGGTGAGAAAGTATCTAAAACTATTATGAGTAGAAGTTGCAAAAGGACCCCAAACATCACAGTGAATGAGATCAAAAGCATTTGCAGATACATGATTGAAAAATGGAAAAGGAAGCCTTTTGTGTTTAGCAATGGGACAAAGGGCACAATCTTTATTACTATGCACAAATTTTACATCAGGGAGAAGATCACACAGGACCTAGAGTTTAGCATCTGATATATGGCCTAATCTAAGATGCCAAAGATAAGATTTAGTGGTAACAGGAATGTCCACAACATTATTAGCAAAAGAATTGAAAGCAGATCCTAATATAGAAGAAACAGTTGAGACTGATGTGCAAGACTCTGAAGGTTGTAGCAGATATAGATTGTGATTTAGTTTACCCACTCCAATCATTTTCCAACAAGAAAGGTCCTGTATAAGACACATATTGGACAAAAAAATGAAGCAACATGATAGACTTTTGGTTAGTTGGCTAATGGATATCAAGTTAAAGCTGAAAGAAGGGACACAGAGAACATTTTCAAGTAGTAAACTAGAAGTAACTTGAATAGTTCCTATGTGTGTGACAACAACTCTTTCACCATTAGGTAATTGAACAAAAGTAGTTATAGAACTAGTGATTTTAGTGAACAGATCAACTGAATGGACTATGTGATCTGTGGCACCCGTATCAAGAACCCAAGTATCTTGATTATATGCTGTTTTATCTGAAGGATTGACAGCAAAAATAGAGTGTTGCATGCTCAAACAGATAGAGTTTTGAAAAAAATCATCTGAAATACCTGAAATGGCAGAATTGGCTGTGTGAATTGCTTCATTAGAAGTACCAGAACTGGATGCATTAGAATTCAACAGGGAAATCAATTGCTGATACTGCTCTGGAGTGAAAGAAAAATTGTTGTTCTGATGCACAGCCTCATTCTGAGCTTGATCACAATCCATCATGATCTGATTAGCCATAGGAAGCCTTCCCTTTTGTTTGTAGCCTGGGGGAAACCCAACAAGCTTATAGCATTTCTCCTTGACATGCCCAACCTTTCCACAATAGCTGCACATAGGCCTACCCTTTCCAACATTCACCTTGAGATTCTTACCAGGAAAAGAACCTTGATTAAAGACTTGATTCTTGACAGCCAAAGCAGTGGATTCCACTGAAGGATTAGCATGAACACTGGAAATTCGTTGCCTTTCCTCCTGAATCACCAAAGAGAAGGTCTTATCCACGGATGGAACAAGTTCCATCATGAGAATTTGAGTCTTGACTTGCGAATAACAATCATTCAATCCATTAAGGAATTGCATGATTGAATCTTGATGGTGAAGATGCACAATCTTCTCATTTACACCACAAGTGCACTTTCCACATGAACACGATGGCAAAGGCCTCAGATTCAACAATTGATCCCAAGAAGCTTGAAGATCAGTGAAAAAGCTTGTTACTGAAGAATCGCCCTGCATCACAGAAGCAATTTGCTTCTGAAGTTGAGAAATCCTTGGTCCATTTGCTTGTAGAAATCAATTCTTGAGAGCATTCCAAACCTCAAAAGCTGTGTTTCTGTAAATCACACTAGCAGTGATGTGAGGTGAAACTGAATTCAAGATCCATGATGAGATCATTGAATTGCATCTGGACCATGCCTTTTTCTCAAGAGGTGTGATTGCCATTGATGCAGTGATGGATCCATCGACGAATCCGAGCTTACTCTTAGCATCCAGAGCCATCCTCATTGCTCTTGCCCAATTAGGGTAGTTATCCTCAGTGAGAGGTTGAACAACCAGAATCGCACCAGGTGATTCACCATGGTGCAAGAAAAACGGGCTTCCAGGATCTTCCAATGGAGAAAGCTCTCGTGTAGAAGAAGACAAAGTAGTATTTGACGCCATTAACGAGGGGTCAAGCTCTGATACCATATGAGAAAGTAAAGAGAGCCAAGAAAGGAAGAAGAAATAGAAGATCGAGCTAGAGAGAGTTCTGGATGTGAAGAAGAAAATTGTATATTTGATTCAATTGATTCTGTACATTGTTCTGTGCTTAAATACCAAAAAACAGAGTAAACAGAAATCCCTAAATCTATGGAAACAGTTACAGCACGTGTATGTGTTAGTTAAAACACGTGTGAACAATTCTAACTTAAATGCAACACTAAACTACAGTCGTTTACACTACACAACCACAAAGTCAAGTTGTCGTTCATCATTCCACTTCTTTCTTCTTCTGTTTTATTCCTTCTCTTGCTTTCTGATCCAAATCATCATCTTGATACCTTGACAAACAATTTTTGGGACAAAAACCTCCGAGACACTTGTTCTGATCTTGTTCCTCACCGTCTTTCAGAGTTCTGCTCACATCTTTTTCCAATTTCAGATGTTTAAGCCAACCAGAAACTTGGTTGGTACGCTTCATCTTTTTCGACACCCTTGCTTCACATCTTCATAAATTTTCTCTAGTTGCCAAAGCACGCAAGGCAAGTAGATCTGTAGATAAAAATCTAAGTGCGTCAAAATTGAGGCCTCAAAAGGCTTGAGGCGAAGAAACAGACTTAGCAAACTTTTAGAATGATTTGGAAATGGAGGAAGTAGACGACAAATCCTACTTAAAACTCTCTCTCTCTCTCTCTCTCTCTCTCTCTCTCTCTCATAGCCCAACAAGGAACGTCTCAAGGAAGAAGACGCAAGAAAAGTTTCAAAAACTCACCCAAATGACATCATTAGCAATGGTCCAAAGATTCGAGTGTTGCTTTGGGATCATGTCACCCTTTGTGAAATGATGTCGCTCTGCATCTTCCTTGCGATGTCATTTCGGTTAATGAAAATAGCAATCCCTCCATTCGCCCAAAAAAATTTGTTTCTGTGCCAAATTTCAAGCCCAATAGAAAGGCCCATCCAAAGCTTGACCCCATGGCCATAATTTCATCCGGTTAATTACCCAATTTGTAGCTTGGTTTAAAGGTCAAACTATAGTTGACTTTGACCTAAGATTGGACCAATGAATAGAGTTGGCATATTATGATTGATGCTAATAAATATAGTATCAATAATGGGACTATGTAAATATCAATAATTGTGAGAAATTATGTCCAAACATTATTCTTTTCATTTTTGTGTTTTTTTTTTTTTTTTGGTTGAAAGTCCCTAATGTTACTGTTCCTATAATGATAGGTCATAGGTGCTATAGACCTATAATAAATGGTACATGTTTAGTAATATAATTCCTTTATCTCACAAAATTTTCAAATATTCATAATCTATGTGTGTTAGTGATAATAAAAAAAAAATTTAAAAAGAAAAGGAAAAGGAAAAGGAAAATTAACTAAAGATATGAAAATAGAAATTATAGTAAAATCAATCAGGCTAAGGCACAAAAATCTTGCTTTCTTTAAGGAGATTCTAGCCCTTTCTAATTGACCAAGTCCCCAAATTGAACTCATCATTAACATCTTTTTTTACTAAACAGCATTGTTTGTCACCTAACATTTATAGTAAAATTGCTGTGAAAATGTTATGAACATAACATTACTCAATCTATTGTTATAAGAATAGCCCTATCTTACAATTTGGGAATTATCAACAAAAAAAAAAAAAAAAAAAAATTAGTGAATGATATCTTGATTTAACCTCTATTGCAAACTGACTTTAGGGGTTCTCAAAGTATATTGCTTATCTAAAGGAAAATTGCTAAGTTATTATCAATTTTACTATAAAGTAATGATTGTGATTAGTACCAGATCAACAAAAAATAAATATTTTATTGAATTTTTTTTTGTGTTTGTTTAAAAATTGATGTGTTTGTAAAGTAGATATAGTAAAAAAAAAAAAAAACTGTAGTAATCTTTATATTACTGTTTTCCAAGGAAGATTGGTTGAATACAAACATTATCTAATTATACACCAACTAGTATGTAACTCGCGCTTACGCACGAGAATAATGAATTGTAGTGGTTCTATTGATGTTAACTTGAGTTATAAAACATATAAAATATTAGTTCGACCAGGACATATGGAGGTACTAAAATAGTTTTTTCTTACAATTTTCATGATATTGGCTATGCCAAGTTTTTCATTATACTACTATTATGCATATAATTTTGAAAATCACTATGAGATACTACATATACAATATTAATTCACAATCACTGTTCGTGAAATTTTACTAAATACAACACAAAAATAAAAGAATAAATTGATCCAATAGTATCTTCTAAATTGAATGAGAATAAATGCATGAGATTGTTCAGCTCATTACAATTTGTTACGTTCAAGATCCTGGCATACAAAATATCTAAATAGATACAATATAAAAAATATGCTCATTTGTTCAGAGGAAAAATAACAGTAAAAATCTAAATAATTTAATTTGTATAAAAAGCTAACAAAAGCAAAATTTAATTTTGAATCTAATTAAATTTTCTCTAAATATTGGATATATATATATATATATTTAATTAGGTTTTTTATAGTTTATTTATATTGAACTCCTCATTTTTTATATTGAATTAACTTATTTGGCACAAAAATTTAAATAAATAAAAAAAAAACTAACATTAGATGAGACACGTAGCGCAAAATTAAACTCTAATTAAATTCTAATTTTTAGACTGAATTAATTAACTTGGCACAAAAATTTAAAAACTTATATTAGATGGGACACATGACATAAAATTAGACTCTAATTAAATTCCAATTTAAAATCTAATTAAATTTTCTCTCAGCTTTATCTATTAATATATATATATATATATGAAAAATGCTAACGAATGCCCTTAGGGCATTAGTTAATAATTCATTTAAAGAAAATTTTTATAGGAAAAGAAAAAAAAAATTAATGTTTTAACAACTTTTTTCATTTTCTCATAAAAGTGGTGTCAAAATTTTCCTAAAATAGATTGTTAACCAATGCCCTAAAGGCACTCATTAGCATGACCCTATATATATATATATATTATGCTACAATTGAAAAAATAATTACATTAAAATTTTCAGATCCCCAAATAGCTGCTGGATTGAACATAGCCAGAGTATTCCTTAGGCCACTCCACTTTTGTCCACATGTAATTGATCAAATCCAACATGTAAACCAAGTGGGACACACCAAAGTTTGAAGACCCAATCACCATTAACTTTTCCTGCCATGTTGTCATATAAGTCACATCACCCAACTCAGCAGGCAACTGAGCTACTATCTTCAAAGTGTCTTTCTCTAGTGTCACCACGTCACTTGCCCAACACGTGTACAACTTTCCATTGTCACCTGCCACACAAGCCTTAGGACACGTGTTGGCACCAAAGTAATCCTCATTCACTTGATCCCACTTCCATGTGGAAAAATCAAAGGTTTCAACACTTCCTTCAAATCCACCTTGGAATTCCGTACAATATCCACCAATGACATGGAACTTGCCACGATGGAACATCGCTTTGCACTCGTCAGGCTCTTGAGCCATGTCAAGTAATTCAATCCACTCATCTTTTATTATATCATATGCTATCACAGATTTCAATGAATTCTTCTCATCACTATGTCCACCTGCAACAAATACTATTCGATTGTCATCACACGCACATCCAAAAAAAAGATCTCCGCACACCTGACATATCTACACCTCGGCGCCACGTGGCTGACACAAAGTTATAAATATACACATTATTGGACACGTTCCAAGTTTTCAGGTCCCACCCACCTATCACCACCAAATCCGATCCAACACCCGCCAACCGACAAAACATGGGCAGCCCATTTGAAAGCCCAGGAATCTAGGCAACTCGCTCCAAATTCCCGTTTTGGGCTCATAAACTGTGAGCCCATAAACCGGCGTAGGCGGATATTTTGCTGACTGGCAATCTTGGTTCCCTCTAATTCGTGCTTGAACCATTACAATGATGGATTGGCTATAGCTAGGGTGGCAAAGTAAGCCCAAATTCATTTGCCTACCCAAACCCACCCACTATAATTGAACCCAAATCCACCCAATTATTAGTTGGGTTAAATGGGCATCAACCCAATTAAACCCAATGATTATTGGGTTTTAACTTAAAACCCATTGAGCCCCATTTAACCCAAAAACAATATCCTCAAATTCAACCTAGCCCTTCCCATTAAAATAAAAAAAAAAACCCTCAGACGTTTCAGTTTCAGGGATTTCATTTTCCTTCACTTTCTCAGCCTCCAAACACTTCTCTCTCTCTCTCTCTCTCTCTCTCTCTCTCTCTCTCTCTCTCACAGATAGGGGTGTTAAATGGAACAAAAAGATCCAAAACACCAAGTCTGACCCGAGTTGCGTCCCCATTGAGCACCATCGACTCAGTGAGTTTCTCCAAACTCACCGCCCCAAACTCACTCTTGACTCACCTCTCGGCCTTCTACTCCTCGGCAAACCTCCTCTGCTTCCCCGATTTAGCGCCAAGTCTCAAGAAGCACTACAAAGACTTGAACTTTGATGGGTACGCGGACCGGAACTTCACCAACTACGGCACCGATCGACGCGGCGAAGCCGACTCATTCAAGACGTACTCCAGCAACCGAAACTTGCCAATGGACTTGTTCCGCCGATACAGCCGAGACTCTACTGGTCACAAGGACAAATTCAACAACTACGCATCGAACGGAAATGTGGTGAACCAGGGTTTCAATGGCTACGCCACTAGCTCTACCGGCCGTTCCGGCGAGTTCGCGAAGTCCGGCTCAGTCAATGCAGGTTGGATTTTCTCGGGAAAGTTAGAGAGGGATTTTCTCGGGAAAGTTAGAGAGGGAAATCAAACAGAGAGAGAGAAAGAAAGAGCAGAAGTGAAAGTTTTTTTAGTTTAATGGCATTTTGGTAATTTTGATAATTGGGTAATTGGGTGGGTTGGGGTTTACCCATAATAATTGGGTTAGGTTGGGTTTGGGTTAGAAGCAATTAGTTAAATGGGTTTTAATTGGGTAAATGAGTTTTATATACCCATCCCAATTATGCCCACCCCAAACCCACCCAAACCCGCCCATTTGACACCTCTAGCTATAGCTAGCAGCCTTCCTATGCTTAAGAAATTCTGATAAGTCAATCTCTACCAGAGACGGAGCTATTCTTGGACCTGGGGGGCAGTGGCCCCCCCCAGATTTTCAAAAAAAAATTTTAGTATATATATAATATATTATTTTTAGCAATTTATTTCAATAAAATTATACCTTGCCCCCTTAACAATATTATTGATAAAAATGCTATAAAAAATTATTAGCCCAACAATAAAAATTAAGCCCAAACAACACCAAAAAAAAAAAAAAAAAAAAAAATCTGAGCCGGTTCTAATTAGATATCTACTTAGTCTAGGAGTAGGAAACACCGAACTTACCTCACACGTATAATAAAAGGAAAAAAAGAAGGGGATTTCTAAACCATACAAAAAAAAAAAAAAACAAAACAAAAGAAGAAAAACCTAACTTGCGGCTGAACATAGAGGAGAGGAAATTGGCAGCCAGCGGCAGCGGCAGCGGCAGAAGCAAAGGTAGTCAGCCAGTCAGGGACAGGGACGCTGAGCGGCTGGGGCCTGGGAGCCTGGGGGCTGGGACGCAGAGGCAGAGACCTTATACCAGAGAAAAAGACTTAAAAGAGGTAAATAAAAACTGAACCAAACCATCTTTGTCTTTACCTTTAGCATTCTTTTATAAATAAAAAAGTTGCATCTAATCTGACAAACACAACTACACACGCAACAGTCAATAAGTCTTTGATATTTTGTAATTTTTTTTGGTTGTTGTTTTGTCTTTAGCAATAGTGAAATAGCCTGTGTATTGTGATATTTATTTTGGTAGTTTTGTCTTGAGTGTTTTTGTCTTTTAGTTAGTGTCTTTTAAAACATTAAAGTTAGATAAATAATTAAAGAGATTATTTGTAACTTTAAAATTTATTAATTAATTGTTGAATGTTTGTGTGCATAGTATTTGTTTATTGTGTATAATGATTGTAGATTATAGACCATATAATAACATAATAATTTCAAATTTTATTTTATTTGTAGATTATGAAAAAGTCAACTACCATATTTGATTTTTTCAAAAGAAAAGTTTCAAATGATTTAGAAGCTAATACTAGTGGTGCAACATTGCCAACCACTAATGTTGATGAAAATCCTGATGTCCCAATTGAGGAAAATCTCGACGTCCCAATTGAGGAAAATCCTAATGAACCTGTTGAGGAAAATCTTGATGTCCCTATTGAGCAAAATTCTCAAACAAAATTTCAAAAGGTTGATATGAGTTCATTGCAATTAGAACTTGATCCTGGATTGCGTAGACAAATATATACTTATCATGTTGATCAACGAGATGAGATCCGGCGACGCTACATTAAGTTGGGTCCATACCAGCCTCGTTTTAAAAAATTTTAAAAATCTGAGAAGGGTCGAAGCTTTCAAGGTTCTTGGTATGAAGATGATCGCTTTAAGCCATGGCTTGAATATTCTCCTAAAAAAGATGCCGCTTTTTGTCTACCATGCTTTCTCTTTCATAAGCCAACTGGGCATGATGGACAAAATGCATTCACAGTTAACGGATTTAAGAGTTGGAAGAAAGTTAAAAATGGTGAAAGTTGTTCTTTTATTCTTCATATGGGGAAAGATCTTAACTCCACTCATAGAATTGCCCATAAAGCGTGTCTTGATTTGATGAACCAGTCTCAACACATAGACAGGGTAGTGAGCAATTTCACTTCAGAACAAATTGCAAATAATCGAATAAGATTGAAGGCTTCAATTGATGTTGTTCGACATCTTTCCTTGCAGCTATTGCTTTTAGAGGTCGAGATGAAAGCTCTACTTCAACCAATCGAGGAAACTTTCTTACGACATTGGATTTGATGGTGGGCTATAATAATAATATTGTTGAAATAATGGCAAAAGCTCCAAAAAATGCCACCTACACGTCACTTCAGATTCAAAAAGAAATTCTACATGTTATTTCAACCAAAGTGAAGAAGGCAATTAGGGAAGAAATTGGTGATGCAAAGTTTTGCATATTGGTTGATGAAGCTCGTGATGAGTCCATGAAAGAGCAAATGGCTGTGGTTTTAAGATATGTTGATACAAATGGCTTTGTGCGAGAACGATTTTTTGGGATTGTTCATGTTGTTGACACTGCAGCAGTAACCCTTAAAAAGGAGATATATTATTTGTTCTCTAATTACTGCTTAGATATCCAAAACATTCGGGGGCAAGGATATGATGGTGCAAGCAACATGCGAGGTGAGTGGAATGGATTACAAGCTTTGATTATGAATGATTGTCCATATGCTTACTACATTCATTGTTTTGCACATCGCTTACAATTGGCATTAGTAGGAGCATCAAAAGAAGTTGTCCCTCTTAATAGATTTTTCACTAAATTGATTTTGGTTATCAATAATATTCGTGCTTCATGCAAACGTATTGAGCAATTAAAAATTGCTAGAGCTTCTGACATTGCATATTTGATTGATATTGAAGAGCTTGAGACTGGGAAAGGACTTAATCAGATGGTCACTTTACAGCGACCTGGAGATACTCGTTGGGGTTCGCATTATAAATCAGTTTCTAACTTGATAAAGTTGTTTAGTCCAACATGTGAAGTTCTACTGAAAATTATGGATGAAGGAAATTCTTCACAAAAAGTAGAAGCAGAGTCTGCTTATGAGGAGTTAATTTCATTTGAATTTGTCTTCATCTTGCATTTTGTTAATGAAACTATGGGGATCACGGATAAACTTTGTCAAGCTTTGCAAAACCAATCGCAAGACATTTTAAATGCTATGCATTTAGTTTCATCCACTAAAAAACTTATTCAACAATTTAGAGATGAGAAATGGGATGACTTACTAGCTACTGTGATATCATTTTGTAAGAAACGTGGTTTAGATGTCCCTGATATGAATGCTCGTTATGTTGCAAGGTTTGGTCGATCTCGTCATCAACAAGAGGACTTTAAAAATGAGCATTATTATAAAGTAGATATTTTTAATGCAGGAATAGATTCTCAATTACAGGAACTAAATCATCGGTTTAGTGAGCATGCCATGGAGTTACTTACACTTAGCTCAACTCTAGACCCTCGAGAGGCATATGAATCTTTTCGAGTCAATGATATTTGTTCATTGGTAGGTAATTTTTATCCAGTAGACTTCACAGATGATGAAAAGAATGATTTGAAAAAGGAACTTGATCTTTATAAGTATGATATAGTTCAACATTCAGGGTTCAAGAATTTGAAAAATATTTCTGAATTGTGCCAATGGATGGTGAGAACTAGAAAATCAGAATACTATCCGCTTATTTATAGAGTGGTCAAGCTTGTGCTTACTCTTCCCGTTTCTACTGCAACTACAGAGCGAGCATTTTCAGCTATGAACATCATCAAAACTGACCTTCGCAACAAAATGGAAGATGAGTTTTTGTCAGACGCTATGTTGTTATTCATTGAAAGGGACATTGCTGTGACAATTAGTACGGATTCAATCATAGATGATTTCGAAATTTAAAAAGACGGCGAGTTCCATTTTCATAAATAACTGCATTGTAATATCTTAAAAAACAATAATTTTGTGTATTTTTCTTTGTTGATGGTTTATTAAATGAATGTTTATTTGGAGTTTCAATTTTTTTTTTTTGTTTATACTTTTGCCCCCCCTAACTCCAAGTCCTAGCTCCGTCCCTGATCTCTACCTTCCAACTTTTGCATACAAATGCAGCCTTGGATAAGTGATTGTATGGAATGCGTAAAATACATTCATGGGCAATATCATTTGGAAGACCCGGAATCAACTGATCATTCATATCTAAGAATATAGTTTGCAAATGAGTAGGAGAATTTTTGGGATGTCTAAAGGTTTAGGACCTAAGGAAGAGAAGAAGAGAATAATTGAGGTGACCTTATGTAGAGGTAATGTCTTCCTTTTTATAGTGTGCCTCCATATAGAAGCTTTGGAGAGTCAAAGAGAAATCAAAAGGTACGTACGTGCGTGTGAACGTTTGCTTGTTGTGCGTGTCTGCTTCAACATAACACATGCTATAAAGGAATCGGATTTTTCAATGTGGTAATAACTTATAATATCATCGGTTGTGGCTCCAAGCCAACTCAGATTCACACGAAGCCAAAATTGTTTAAAGTTAATCTAATGGTCATTTGGATGAACTTTTTTGGAACTATTATGTCTTTTGGAAACTCCAATGTTCGCATTGATTTTGGAAAACCAAACAGCATACATTGTTGAGTTCCTCAGAAAAATAATAATAATAATAATAGCATATGTTGAGCTACGTTATAGCTTTGCGAGTGTAGCCACCACCTCACTTTTTTATGATTACCAACTTCACAGCATCTAGCCACACGAAAAATATAAGTAACTAAATGTAGAAAACAAATTACTGAGTTCAAATTCCTTTGGAAAACTACCTGAACCTCAGTGCGAATTCTACTAGGCTTCTCCATGTATTAGTACAAAAAGATTGTTATGCATCTTGTATTAATGTATTTAGACAAAATGACGAACTATATATGCATCCTAAACTCTTAGACCCATTTTCCCTTCCATTTATACTATGCGCAATAGTACGAAATTTATGATATTAGCTTCACCTACTGGCTTCGTGGGAACTTGTATATATGCACACAAAAATTGAAAACTTTGGTGCAGAAGTTGTTTCAATTTGCCGTCCAATTAAGTTACATTGAATAGTTATAGATTGTGCAGTTACCCTCAGTTCGTAAATTCTCATATGCGCAGAAACTGGTTGAGTTTGGAATTATGAGCAGATTGCAAAGTTTCCATTTTCATGTTCCTCAACGAAAGAAAAAAGAAGGTATCAACTACGACAAACGTAAAAATCGCATTGCTTTTACGGTTTTACCTTGAACCTATATTTGGTTCTAATTTCTAAATCAAATACCACAAATTTGAATATTGCATTGACCTTGAAGTAAGATTTGGCTCATAATTAATCAAACACAACAAATGGGAAATTTTCATTGATCATGTTAGCAAACAGCACTAATTGTTGGTAATGTTACAAATTCGAAGCTGCCTCATGTGTCCTATTTTAAAACTCCAGCTAATTCTTGACATTTTTTTTTTTTAGAGAGTTTCAACCTATGGCGTCCGCTCCTGATGATAATTCTTGACATTTTTGATTCTATAGTTTCCATAGCTTTTGATTTTTCTATTTGCAAAAATAGCGTGAATTGATTATACCCACCAACGAGTTATTAAAGTTCAGCCAAGGGCTTAATATAATAAGTTTACTGATAAAGTTTGAAACATAATCTAGCCTCTAATCATATTAATTAATCTGGCAAGGAATGTGATTAGGTAGACAAAATAGAATTGTCTAAGTTAAATAGAAGCCAAGAAATGATGTCACTAGGCACATTTATGGGATTTTTTTGGGCAAAAATAAATGTTTTGTAATTGTTCCCTCAAATTTGGGTCAAGTTTTATCTTAGTGCTTAAAATTTTTAAATCTTTTTTAATCCTAAAAATATTTAAATGTCTCTAATTTAGTCCTTTTTGTTAATGGTCTATTATATATGGATTTTTTTTTTTTTTTTCAAGTGGCTTTGGTCCATGGACAACTGGACAACACATGGCTAAAAAAACCACCACGTCAATTCTACCCACCGGCTTTAATTTCTTTTTTTCTTTTTTCTTTTTGAGGGAGATTCCTATAATCCTATCCGTATTTAATATTTCTATATATATTTGATTGGGTGGCGAAGCAATCATATTATTTCTCTTCATAAATGCAGTCAAATTATGGTCAATCCCAAGGAATCAAGATTAGTAAGTCCGAGAGCCTTAGTAGCCAAGGTTTTTAAACCCGGACCGGACCGTACGGTCCGACCGGGAAACCCTCGAACCGTTCACATCTACGGTCCATTTAAGGTGAAGAACCGTTCTATGCGAAAAAAACATGGAACCGTCCGAACCGCGGTCCGACCGTCTGGTTCTGTGAACCGTGACCGGTTCACACGGTTCAAACGGGCTGCCTTGTTTTAGCTTAAACGGCACCGTTCTGTCCCTTTTTTTTTTTTTCTTTTCTTTTCTTTTCCCTAATACAGCGTCGTTTGGGGCATCCTGAATAACCCTGAAACGAAACCCTCACTCTCTCTCAATCACTCTCAAATCTCAATCACTCTCTGCCTCTTCCTCACTCTCTCAATCACTCTCTCGTCTCTGCCGTTCTCCCTCGTCGCCGTCGCAGCTCAACCCAGATCGCAGCTCACTCTCTGCCTCTTCCTCACTCTCTCAATCACTCTCTCGTCTCTGCCGTTCTCCCTCGTCGCCGTTGCAGCTCAACCCAGATCGCAGCTCACTCTCTGCCTCAACCCAGATCGCAGCTCACTCTCTGCCTCTTCCTCACTCTCTCAATCACTCTCTCGTCTCTGCCGTTCTCCTCGTCGTCGTCGCAGCTCAACCCAGATCGCAGCTCACTCTCTGCCTCTCTCTCACGCTCATCGCAGCTCAGCCGTCGCAGCTCTCCCTCGTCGCCGTCGCCGTCGTTTGGTACAATAATCAAATTTTGTCAATTTATATTTTGTTTTATGTTGTGTTCTGGAGGTACTAGATTTGGTTGTGTTTGTCTTTATTTGGTGAGTGTTAGATCCAAGCTGTAGATTTTGATTGGATTGTGTGTGTACTTTGATTGTTTTTTAAGGTTGTTTTTTGGACACTCAATTTTGTTACTTTAAATTGTGCTTGGTTTTTTAATGTGATTGGATTTAAGAATTTATGATCAGAGCAGAAAAAGAAAGGAAAAGGAAATTATAGGAAATTATGAGAACTTTAGTGTGAATTCACCACATTGGATGTAAGCCTTCGTACCAGGGGTCCAGGATAACATTCTAACTTCCATAATAAAAAATGTTTTCAACCTTTTTATATACACATAAAATTTCAAGCATAGAGCAGTACTTTAAACTCAAACGGAAACAATACACTACTATTTGCAATATGATGGATTTATTATGAACGATTAAATAATTTAAATTGCACAATTGTTTCCAAAGACATGCACAAAATCTAGTTGAGTTGTTCTGCATTATTCACAACACTGTCCAAATGGTGCATTGTGGTTTAAATGCAAATGAGCCAGCCCCTTAATGCACAAAGTAGTTTCTTACATTCTTAAAGGGATCTCAGTAAAGTTAGTTTAAAGTATATAAAACCATTTTCTGGATCTGCGCAATATGGCAAATTGCAAATGATATGGTCCTGCTGATGGTTCATTATTGAGCTAGTACATCTTTTGCCATACATGTAGAGAAAATTTATGTGTAATACTCTTTACAACATTGCTCATTGTGTCTGCATCAGCTCGTTGCTTGTTGCCTGCCTTAGTGTGCATTTGAAATTATAGAGAGAAGTATCCTTTTTTTTATTTATTTAATGGCAATGCTGTTTAAGTTGTTCAGTAAATGCAAAGTTGTTCAGTATCCTTTTTATTTATTTAATGACAATTTAGTACTCTTTTATCTTGTTTCTCATGCCTGACTCATGGTGTCAAACAGTGTAAATAGAAGACAATTTAAAACATAGTGTAAAAATGCATAAACAAGCCTCCAAGTTACAGTGTAACTTGGAGGCTTGTTTATGCATTTTTACTTTGTAGTTTTATGGATTGATTGAGTAATTCATATTTATGTTTGCTAAGGATTTGACATTTCTTATTTGTCTTGAAAGTTATGATATAAAAAATATTTGAAAGATAAATCTCTAAATGAATTAGACTATTTTAGTTAATTTTTCTATTTTTTATTAATTTAATGTTTTTATATATATTTAAAATAATTATTAAATTAATTATGACGTTATCACGGTTCGACCCCGGTTCGACCTTGGTTCGACCTCAAAAACCTTGAACCTCTCTCTTTTACGGTTCAATGAGCGGTCCGGGTCTGAAAACCATGGTAGCTCAATTATTTATCTTCTTGCAGAACTTATTCTTTTTAGATATACTGATTCTTGCAAATTGAAGGTGAAACATTAGGATCTAATTTTCTTTTCCTTTAGTTAATTTGTACGCACAACTTTGTAGTTTCACTGTCATTGGAAATAATTAAAGGTTCTCTTTTATTTTTTTGATAATTCAAAAAATTATATTTGCATCAAAAGAGGCTAACCAATTGAGTTACAAAACTTTTAACCAAAGTTTTCATTTTATGTAACTGTTTCTTGTCTTATAAGGATGAATTATATTTGAAGAATAAATGACAAAAATGTATGGGTTTTTTTTGGGAGAGTGTCATTGAGTTTCTGGGCACGGGCTGCATTCAGTGATTGGCAAAAAAAGAAAAACACTGAGTGGGACGAAGAACAAGTTTGGTTACAAATTTAAAAAACTAACAACTAATGAACCAATATCAATATATATATACACACACAGAAATCTCATGTAGAAGAGCACGACACTCTTTGAAAAGAGAATTGAAATACTCTTAAGTCATAAGATAAGAATAAAAAAATATAGACTTTTTGTTTATTTGGTTTAATGTTTAACGACTTTTTCTATTAAAGAAGAAAGATTTATTGTATAACTTTTTTTTTCTTTGGTTCAATAGTCCAAGATAAACCTCTTGCATTTCTACTACTTTATATATAGCCCACGACCCTTCATGTCATGTCATCTAAAATACATCCAGACCAAAAATGATGTTACTTATCTTTAACATTTCAATGACACCTACCTAACTCCAACTTCATCATCCTATCTAATCTTAACCCATATGAGTTGGCTATAACAAAGGAAAGATGGTTTGCTTTTTTTTATTTATTGAGATGACAAATTATGGCTTTGATGTTGAGGTCAAATGTTGTGGATTCTGTAAAGTATGTAATTGTTTTAGGTCTTTGAGTGTTTGGTGTGAGAAAGCCATAAATGTTTTTTTTTTTTTTTTTTAAGAACTAAACAGAAATAGAAAGAAATTTTCTAATAGATTATAGATGAGATTAGTTACTTTTTTATTATGTTTTAGAACTCATAATTTATAGTTTTTTGTAGTTTTTTATTGCTATTTAGTGCAATATCGATATGAGCCATGACGATAAAAGTAAAGTCAATGATGCATTTAGGGTGTTTTTCATGCTTTATTTTTATTCTTTAATGTGGAAGTCTTGCTAAAGGCAATTAAATTTTGATAAATAGAAATGTATTTAACCATTTTTTTTTATCACATTCTCTATATGCCAATACTTACAAATAATTTCCTTTGTTGAGATTTGATGGGATAACAAAAAATGACATCTATGGTTCGTCCAGATGGGTCGTCCATGATGTACGGTTAGCCAAACGACCAAGCCATCTCCTATTCGTCCAGACCTCTCTTCCTTGAGAAGCTGACCAATTGGGTAGACCCCGTAATCAAGTCGAAAGAGTCGTCCATGTGCGAAGCGCATGGACGACCAAACAACGGCATGACAAAGGGTCGTCCATAGGCATTGCACATGGACGACCACACAACACTTAGCAAATTCTGGAGCGGTTAACCAACCCGTGTTCATCGCCGCCAATTCCTCCCAAGTATGTAACTTCCAGCAACGGTTATGGTTTCAATAGCAGTTGAGGTCCGGATTCCAAGAATCTGGGGGAAGTTATTTGAACCAATAACCGGCCCGAAGTACCCTATATAAGGACCGGTCTGAACCATGCAAAGGTATGAGAAAATTTCTGAGATTTTATTCCCAAAAAAGTTCGAACTCCATTTGAGGGAAGATACTAACTTTACCATCGGAGGGTATCTGGCCGGTCCACCCCGGTCACCCTTTGATTGTTTTCTCTCTTTACAGGCCTCCGCTAACGCCGTAGCCCACCGAAGCCGAAGTGTTCAACCAACTGATCTCTTCCATCATCAAGATTAATAATGAGTGTTTGAAATATGAGGCTTAGTATTTCGTTGTGAAAATGGAATGGTTGAGGAAGTATCTGAGAGGTCGCTTGAATATTTGTAATTTTAGAATATTATGAAAGTATTTTATAATTTGAATTTAAATTTCTAATTTCTAAATCATGTAATCAATTCAAAAAATAAATTCTACAAATAATATAATATGTTTGTCTCCTACAAATGTCAAAAAACTTGATTGCTCCAACTTCAAGATTTTAGATTAGTAGATCAATTGTACTTAATATTCGAAAACCAATTCTAGGACAATTTTTTTATATAAAATATGAATTAATAAAATTGAGATTCAAAACATTTAGCAATATTTTGGTAAAACATAAATATTATTATAAAAAGTAAGTATTATAAATAGATCTTAAAAAACATAAAAATTGTTTCAAATTAATTTGCAAAGTATTCACACATCCGGAAATTATGGATGAGTTGCTTTTAAGGGTGCATTTGTTTTGGGTGAAAATGGTTTCAGGAAATCATTTTACACCCCTCAACCTATTTGGTTAGCTCAGAAAATTTGGTCAAACAGAAATCAGTTTCCGTGTTAACCGTAAAATAAGGCTCTTTTGGCGTAAAAGGATTTCAGTTTTTATTTTCACTTCAAACCAATTACACTCCTCACAGACACACTCCTCACACTCTCTCGAAGCTCCTCTCACACACACTCTCTCGAAGCTCCTCACAAACACACTCAATGGATTTTCGGAAAACACACCCAAAGAGAGAGAGTGAGAGAGAGCCCAAGCACACTCCACCTGAAGCACATCCTCACCAGTCAAATCGCCGTCCTCGTCGCTGTCACCTCCTTCATCCCCTATCTTGTCGCCTCCTTCATCACCGATCGCGCCAAGATTGCACCTTCGAGATCACGGTGCCAAGTTTGTGCCTGCGAGATCACGCCATCCTCCTCTGGGTCAGATCATCTCCTTTGATCTCATCGTCGTCTCGATCGCGCCAAGATCGCACTGCCCTCTTGATCTCGTCGTCCTCCTCTGATTTTTTTTTTTTTTTTTTTTTTTTTGTGTGGTGGTGTGGGTGGTGGATTTTCTGTAGGTTGTGTTGTGTGGTGGTGGGCTTTGTGTGGATAGTGGTGGTGGATTTTCTGTGGGTGCTAATGTGTGGGTGGTGGTGGATTTTGTGATATAAAATTTGTTTGGAAGCTGAGAAAATGTGAAAAACTTGTAGGAAAATAGCATTTTCAAAATGTTACCAAATATTGAAAATTGTTTTCTAATAATTTTTAAAATGCAACCAAACACTAGAAAATATTTTTCTTTCCCAAAAATATACATTGAAATAAACGGAGCCTAAGTTTCGTTGAATGCCAGGAGGTTTGGTCAAGTGGCAATTAGTGATTGGCCCAAAAAAGAATAAGCTTCGCTGAAGTTCTGGAGGACAAGTAGAATTATTGATTGGGTTTTGGGCCCGAAAAATTATCTAGTTTGTTTTAAATGGGATGAGTTGCTTTTAAGTTTCGTTGAATGTCTGGGAATTAATGATTGGGCTTTGGGCCCGAAAAGTTTTTTTTTTATTTCTAAAAAAGGTTGGGACCTAAAGGGAATTGAACCCGACGTGAATCGAACACGCAACCTTCTGATCTGGAGTCAGACGCGCTACCATTGCGCCACGGATCCCTTTGATTTTAATGACGCCGGGTAATATATATTATTGATTCTATTTGGAATGTAACCAAAAACTAAAATGAGCATGCACTTTTTGTTTTGAAAATGACTAATGGCATTTCCCAAAAATGTTGTTTCTTTCTTTTTCGTTCAAGCTTTCAGCCTTTCACACTTATCATTTTTGTCTTTCCAAGTGAATGCTAATGAATTACTATAATAAAAATAGGTCATGATTATGAAGTTTGAGTAGTGTGGATCCAATTTATTTATTAATTTTGGCAAAAAGTGTGATCTATTTATTTTTCTCACTTTTCTAGTTATTTTTTTAAAATAATCCCATAGTTGGGGGATGGAGATTAAATTTTGGACATTTAAGGGGTATGTAGCCAACTTGCTAAAACCGATCCAGGTTGAGTCGATTTTAGGGGTTAGTGGGTTGGGTGTGGGTCAGTAAATTCACGAATCTACCTAACTCAACCCGACCCACCTATAAAATATATATATATATAGATAGTATAATTTTATTATTTACTTTTGTTTATAATAGAACTATTTTATGTTGTTTGTTTCTCAACTGAGTTGAGAAAGAATTATTTTATATCTTACTAACTAGATTCAATGTCATTTGATTTGATTATTTGTGTTGGTTTGATGCACTACCGATAGATTATTTTTGTTGGTTTTGAAATTTGAAGCATTAAAAAAATAACTTGTGTTGATTTGTTGTTATGCTCCGGTTTATTTGATTATAAATTTACTTTTATTTGTGTTGATATTATTCTAATACTCAATTATAAATAAAAAATAAAAAAAATGTCCAGCCCATGGGTCCAACCCAACCTAACCCATTCCAGGTGGATTGAGTTGGACCCCTGTGATGGGTTGGGTTTAATTGGATTTTTTCCAACCTGACCATGGTGGGTCTGATTGAAAAAATCCAATTCATACACACCCCTAGACACCTCAGTTGAAAACACCTTGAATTTACTAATTGAATTACAAAACTCTTAACACTCTAGTAGTTAGTTAAAGGAATCATGATGAAATTTGTTAGTTAAAGGTAAAAGTTAGCTGAAATAGTACAATAAGCCCATGAATAGTATCAAAAAGCACAATAGGACCCATGAATAGTGCAAAAATAAGCTGAATTGTAAAATAAGTTAGCAAAAATAATTTTTGTCAAACAAACACTTAGAGCATTAGCATTGGAGGGTGTAAAACCCTCCAAATTACTATTTTAAACCATCAAACCACCAAAAAGAAGCATTACTCATATTGTTATTTCTAAAAAAAATTTGCAACCCAGCTACAGTATTGTTAGTTTTAGAAAATATTGTTCATGGTTTGTAAATTTAAAGTTTTTTATTTTATTCACTTCTCGCTTACTCTCTCTTCTTTATACTATTCATGGTTTGTATATTTATATTATTTAATTGAGTAGTTTATATTATTTTAATAAGTTATATGTTAAAATAAAAACCAAGATGTTGGGTGAGTTGTGAAATTGTATGATAAAATAGATAAAGTAACTTTTTTGAAGATAAATTGACAAATTTTTTTAAGAATCTGGATGATAATGCTCTTATATACTTTTGGGTAAATTATACTAACATTTTCAAGGTTAGACTCGTTATACTTAATTGTCAAGAAATGAAACTTTGTGCCAAATTATCAAAACAATTTTCCAACTTTAAAGACAATATTCTGAATCAATGGGAATTGTTGATTCTATCATTAAATTTGTGAACTTTTAGGATTGCCCTAATTGAATTTGTATACTAGTTCTTTCTTAGGAATAAAAGTTAGGAACATTGTTTCTTATTGAAGAACATTCCTAGAATCCACTTCTATTTATATTGTTCATCTTATTTATTCATATTTATTAAACTCGAACTAAATATCCTATGATTTTTTAGGGATGACACATAAGTGCAATCCCAGAAAGACTCTGAAACTGAGTTAAAACTCTGAAAGATGAAGTTGTGGAAGCTGCATTGATCCAAATCCGAAGTTAATTGAGCAATGTTGAAGAGTTGAAGACACCTCCCACCTCACCGTCCCCACTTCGCCCTAAAACAAGCGGAAGAAGGGCTCTGCTCTGAGTCAACTTGATCGTCTTTGATTATGAACTAATCGCCTTGTAGATGTGTATAGAGAAGAATACGCCTTAAGAAATTACCAGAGGCCTCGGTTGTACACTACAATTTCAGCAACAAGACAAAAGCACCACCATGGTTTATGCATAATCATGTTTTTCTAAGTTGAGAATATAAAAGGTACTATAAAAAGAGAGATGTTACATCTACAATAATTTTACAACATTTTTACAACAAATCACAGATGATTAGTTGTTATTGGTTCAAATTTGAAACTAACACTAAGATTACTTTTTTGCACCAACAATAACAACCAGTAACAACCTGCCACTTAGGATTTGTTGTAAAAATGTTATAGACATATCATTCCTCCTATAAAAATGCCAGGGGACATTGATCCATAAGTAACAAGTAAGAGCCTATCATGTGATATTTAACCAGACTAAAGCGCACATTTCGTATGATGAACAGACCTACAATAGAATAGTTATTCCAACTATTTAGTCATTTGATTGCACGTACATCACCAGGTATAAGTATTCGGTATTCCCTTGTTATGGCTATTCCTCAGTTTTAAAGGAATAAACATTCCTTCTCAAAAGGATTTTAATAGATATTACAGTACCCAATTAACAAATTTAAATAAAAAAAAAAAGGTTGCATCACAGAACCCTGTCAGGCCCAATCCCACTCCATCGCCTCATCTGACTTGACCAAGTCTTCTGACTCCAACTGCATCTCATTCACCTCCAAAAACACTCTAAATTTGGGATTTATGAGCCACCTCAGGCTGCGACTGGTTGAGTCCGGCCTTACGCAGCCTTGCCCGATTGGTTTTAGGCCTCATGACTGGCTCATAAGAGCAGAGAAGGGAGGTTCAATCCTTAAAAGAACTGACAAGCCAAGGCTCTTTCAGCCTTGATCTGATCCACTCAAGGCAAGATCAAACTTATTTGAGCTTTAGTCAAGCTATAATTAACTGGCTTAGTCAAAGTTCACCAAAAAGCTACCTCACTCACTACCCTTGACCCATCAAAATCTTTCTTGATTTCCCAGTCAGTTGAAAGCATTGGATGCATAATCCAACCTGAAAAATCACATTCTTATGGCGGCCATTGACAATTTATGTGTTTGTCAAGATATAAATCTTTTGTAATTGATAAATTATTCTTAATAGAAGAGAAAGAAGATGGGGGTTGTATTTGCAAGCTTCATTGGAACTGAACGTAACTTCCATGGATTTCATGACTAACAATTTTTTTTTAACAGGACATTGGGGGCTTTATTACAATTTTCCAACCAAATAGATTGATAAAAAAAATTATTTCATTATAGCTTCTTCTGTTCTCAGTAAACTGCTTTTTATTCCTGGTATAATCACCATTCAGCATATGAAGTGGCACTGGCACTCATATGTTAAGGTAATTTGCAAATCATTATTTCTCATAGGGAAAAATAAATAAAATAATAATAATAATGATTAAAACAATTAAAAAATAAATAAATAAACAAATATGTTAAGGTAATCTACACGCTATTATTTCTCTTACGGCAGAAACACTAAAAACAAACATGTATGTATGTCTAAAATGTGATTCTTTGTTGCTAAAACCTTAGTAGTGTCTCTTGATTAAGAATTTTTGAGGTGGGATTTTACTTGAAATTGTAATTTGAGAATTAATTATCATTGTTATGACAATATTCTAATTTCTATATATACTTTGTCTAAAAAACGAAATTTTAAATTGATTATATTGAAATTCCCATCAATTTAAAAGTTAATTTTCGAAAATTTTACCAATATTTTCATACTTCATCATCCAAACACAGCTTAATCGGAAAGATATAAAATGGCTTTCATACTCAAAATAAACAGATGCCCCTTTTCTATGTGGAATGGCCTTCATATTTCACAATTCCAAAACCTCAAGCTTTATCTCCAAAGAGAAAGGAACTAATAAATTTTCATGCGGCACAGGGTAGATAGAGATAGTTGTTTTGAAAACTTTACAACTTCTTCCCTAGTTGATCCATTTCCATTGACACCTAGTTACTGCAAAAATAGGAAATCTCATTAAAATAAATAAATGAGAGATGTTAAAAAACATGTAGGTGTCACTTGAGCAAAAAAAATTGAACATACAAGAAATATGCTAAACTTATAAGAAAAAGATCTTCTCGAATAGTTGCATTAAGTAGAAGACTCTCCAAATCACCTTAAATTTGAATCATAGAAATTGAACACACAAGTGCTCACTACAAGAAAGTTGCTATTTTTCAAAAGTTATTTCTATTGAAAAAGGTATTAGAAATAATCAAAAAAAGTATTTTCGACAATTAAAATGACTGTTGAAACCTTTCAACTGAAAACTATGTTGAGAATTTTTTTTTTCTACAACCTATGTGACTGTAGCCACAAAGAAAAATATGATTCATCTTTATCAACAATTATTAAACGTCAAAATATTATTAAAAACCGTTGAAACATATGTTGTCTTGAGATAAGTTTCAACAATTAGAAACCACTGAAATAAGTATTTGTTTTTAAAAGAATAAATAAATAACAATTTTGAATTCACTCCTTCACGTGATCAAAATTTAATAACCTGATTCAAAATATAAACATAAACACAATTGTGCAATTCCAAATTAAACTTCACTCTCATATAAAAACAAAAACACCCTTCTAATTTTCAAATATTCAAATAGTTCCATCTTCCATGCTTTCAAAATGACTAATTAAAAGAAAAAATTGAAAACCATTGTGCTCCGTCAATTATCCTCAAGTAACATATATATGGAGAAGTGTCACTTCCAAACAAGAAGGCCAGGTCCATGACAAAAGCTAGTATCATTGAAAAACGATGATGCATCCTTTCTTCTTGTACTTCCCCCAAGAGGACACCCCATCCCTCCTCTCATATTTTCCTTACTCCATAAAATACATACAGACATGCATATTGCAATTTTTTTAACAGCACGTTCAATATCAAGTCTTACAAGTGCATATCCTCCCAGTTTGCTCCAAGTTTCATTGTAGATATTACAGCATTGTGTGCGTCAAGGACAGCCTGCAAAACATTATAATTAGAAAAAGAACCACCGAACAACAAACTGTGTGCATTTTTGTTTGGTATCTATTTAGTAAAGTAGTGATAGACAGTGGTTAGGTAAATTATATATATATATATATATATATATATAAACAATAGTTTGAGTAAATTATATTTATGATTATAATCCACAGATTTACTGCAAATGTGCTCACAAATCTCAGAACCAAAACTTAAAAGCAGGTTTGCCACACATGAATTCTATCACCTAGTGTCAGCCCGTCACACACACACACACACACACAAAAACAGGGGAGAAGAAAATTAAGTCCAAATGGTTAGGTTGATAATGCTCTAAGGAGTAAGCACTTACACTGTACATGAGCGATTGATCACTAGTGAACTTCCATTCACCTGTACAGAAAACAATTCAGATATCAGAAGCATAACTTTTCACAGTTAAGCATTGAATGAGGGCATTCAGCACCGAATGGGGATCAAATTGAAAAAGAATACAAAGAAACAGAACAAAATGCAATGTTTGGAGACCATGAAACAAATTCAACCACCATCAAAAATTAAATAGCTATTTAACTAATGAATTACTTGAGAAGGAATAATGGAGACCTGTAATTCACTTTTTTAAAATCAAAACATAGCTATTTAATTTTTACTTAAATAGCTATAAGTCTTAATTATTGAATGCTAACAGGCATAGAAAAAAAAAAAAACATGAAGCTAGAAATTCAGTTTATTTTTACTTTCTAAGGTGTATAAACAACAAGATGCAGAATCTCCTGACCTTGTATCAAGCAGTATCTTGACTTAAGGGTAATGGGCAACCACTCTCTACAATATCAAGCCCTTGTTGCTTAAACTTAGTGAGGATGGTCTGGAATGAGTTGTTTGGAGTAGGAATATTGTTGTTAGAACCACTCAAGCTTGCACCTTTGGAGTCTCTTCTGCCTAATGGTACCTCCCAGCTATGGCCACCACTCTGAGCATCCAAAACATGGTCATAATTCAGTATTGACTAGCACCCAGCTTTGAAATTCATCACAACAAATCAACAATGTATTGGACATTAGGATCCCTCAACTGCCTTTAATTGGTGTTGCATTGTACATCGTACAAGCTTGAGAAAAAAAAGGGTTCTTCAGGGTATAATGTATGATGGAGTAAGAGTTACAGTAATCAAGATAATGAAAATTTAACAATTTTTTTATTTGTAGGATGAGCTAGGTCCGCAGTGTTAGAGTAGATTTCTTTTTATTTCTTCTAAACAGTGTATTTGACTAAACAGTGGAGACTGTAATTCAAATTCTCATACAGGGAAACCATGTCAATGGGCTCTAGCTAACATGGCACCTCCTCCCCCAACTTAAGAATGGGTGGAGGGTGCAAGCAAGGATTCAAGTCCCACTAGCTGTAATTTAACACTGAAAAAAAAAAATTAAAAAAAAAAACCGCTTTTAAATCAATCTAAGATCTGGACGAGCTACATTACTGCCTTAAGAAGGTACCAACACAGCACTAGTGTAAGAGTCATATGAGAAGCCCAAAACAAATACAACAAAGGGCAACTATAATTGCTTAGTTCATATACTCCATTTAACATAAAACCTCTAGATACTAAAGTATCCCCCTTCAAACTTCCAACTTTGAGTTAACTTATTTATTTATATATTTTTATAAGTGAGTTCTCACCCAAGGGGAGGGAGGGATAAAGAGGAACTAGTGACCTCTGCTCCATCAGGCGTAGTCCTTCTAATCAATCTAGTAAGCTCACCCATAAAAGAAGAGTTAGCAAATATCCAGCTTGAGATCTACCAGCACCAACGGAACAAACATTACTTTAAATTATGTTTAAAGTAATTTCCACTACTCATCTGCCTATTTCAATTATGCATATATGTATATGGTTTCAACACAATGCTGGTGGGACTATACGAATACTGAACAAACATTACTTTAAATTATGTTTAAAGTAATTTCCACTACTCATCTGCTTATTTAAATTATGCATATATGTATATGGTTTCAACACAATGCTGGTGGGACTATAAGAAATCTATCCCATTAATTGAATATTATAGACATCAAATTTTATTATAGGCATCCTGACCAATTTTGATTTAAGAATAATCCTCATAGACGCATACAACTGACAACCTGTAAATCGCATGCCTTGGTGAGAGGCTGAGAGAACACAGTCAAACACCAATGTTAAGTTAGAAATATAAGGGTTGGAATTTTCATAACTGAAAAGAAGACATTTGTAAGGGTCAAGTAAGAGATAGGCACTAAAATTTATAAATATCCTTACTAAGGTTGTCTCCAAATTTAAATACATCAGTTCACAAGACAAGTAAGAGTGGACTAAAAAAAATACTTTCGGGTTGGGAAGTTGGTTTATTGAAAAAGCTGTATGATGAAGACTCTGTCAATGCCATTCTAAATATTCCCATCAGGCCGCAATCAAGAAGACAAGTGGGTGTGGGCCAAAACTATAAATGGCTCTTTCTCGGTAAGATCTGCGTGTTGGGAAAGTTTTACTCTAGAGGCATCAAGTAGGCCACCTCCAGTGTTTGGAAGGATATGGAAATCAAAGATTCACAAAAGACTTAAAATGATGCTTTGGAGAGTAGCTTTGGACATTCTTCCCACAAAAGAAAACTGAGCAGGTTTTCTATAGAACCAGATTTATCTTGTTCTTTGTGTGGTCTCTCTCCTGAATCCTCACTACATATTTTTGTTGAATGTCATATATCTAGAGCCCTGTGGTTTGGTAGCCCTTGGGCTTTTAGAATTGATAGAAATCAGGAAAATTAACAAATTACTACCTCAAAGATAAGGCCTTAATTTTTATTTTATTTTATTGGTTGGAACTTGGAAGTATGTTGCAGAAAATTAAAAAATTACTACCTCCTTATTCCACTTCATTTCTAGATTTTCCAATGTGAATCCCATCATTCTTATCTATCCAAAAGTGGTAAATCACTAAGGGCCTATTTGGTTTCAAAAAGTGGTGTATCCACTTTTCATTTTCTTTATTCCATATTCAAATCTTGAATTTGAATATATAAAAATTAAAAAATTAAAAAAAAAAACAGTTATTTTCACATTTTTTAGTGTTTGGTAAGTTGTTTTGAATGCATAATTTGGGTATAAAATACATCATACTCAGGTTTGGTCATTGTTTTTTTTTTTTTTAAGTAACTTTTCTCACTTACACACTCACATTATAGTCTGAGACCAAAGACCAGAACACAGGAACAATGGCCTTTCAACCCCTGTTCTGGTACATACAAATCAACAGCTAGGATTTGGGAAATAGTGGTGAAAAATCTTCAGTCTCATATATATTAAGACAATATATGTTTATTGCATTCTAGAAACTAAGATGAAGTAGTAAGGACATCCATTTTATGCAAGTAGATATGTGTGACTCAGTTTCCCTTTCACCTCCTACTTGATTTACAATTATGGCAAAAGAGGCTTTGCATCAAGTAGTACTAGACCACCCTAAATACCTACATCTGATTTTTTTTTTTTTGCTAAGCAAGATTCAAACCTGAACCTTCCCCAACCACACCCCAGCCCACCCGAACTTTTCACCTCTTAAACTAGTGGCAAGTGCATGCTTGCAGGTGGCCCAAAGTACTGAGAGTGTTTTATTGTCCTACCAACATAAAATTGACAAGTTCCTTTAAACTAGGCAGATATCCATCAAAAGCACACAAGCAGGAATGCCAAAAGGCAGGACCATGACTATATTACGTCATTGGATCTATGTAGCTAACTGCACACATGATGAAACTACAAGAATAATTAAAGCCTTCAAATGAATTATTGCTTTTAATATTAAAAGCCACCAAATTCCAATTTCTACTCATCCTTGAAACTTGCTCCCCCTCCTTCCAAATACACCGGTATATATATGCAAGTTCAAAAACATAAAGACTATTAATTTAAAGATTTTGATAAGAAATTTAAATCACAGGTTAATATTGCAGCCTTCCATTGAACCTCAGGCTTGACCTTTAAGACTGTATCTTTCATCTACCAAATCCGACTTCCAGTTACTTCTAGGAACCAAAGCCCATTCCTCTCTCTCTCCCTCCCTCCCTTCCTCTCTCCCTCTCTCTCTCTCTCTCTCTCTCTCTCTCTCTCAAGAAATAGAGAACACAAAAAATTGATGGCACCTAAAACACTCATAATTCAAGATAATATAAGCAAATTAGCCCAGAAACAAATCACAGAACTTGGATTTCATGGCTTAACTTAATAAAACACTAAATACTCAAATATGCGAATAACATGCCATATGAATAAACACTCGAACTTGAGAAATCAACACAATGGCACAACAATTTTTGGGAAAAACAGATCAGTCAACACTTGAACTTGAGAAATCAACACTACATGCCTCCATATTTCACTGCATTCCAAATAAGTTGACTATGTAGTTCCCAATAAATTATAGATGACATTTCACCAAAAACGCTCCTTCAGCCATCCAAGAAATTCAGCCCATCCTACCCATTGACTATCCACTCCACAGCACCTAATGGTCTCTCTCATTGAAAATTCTAGCTATGATTCTAATTAGTAATTAGTCCCTCACATTTGAAGCCAACATATGAAGCTTCATCATATTATATTCAAACAAATGTGTCCCACAACCCAGACATGTCCCAAAAATTTCTATGCGATACAACCAATCAAAAAATGCTGTAAAAGAGAATGCACAAGCACTTACATTCGTAAAGAGAAAATTCAATGCTCAATTCAAGAGAAAATTCAAACAAATTCAATCATATTAATGGCTGATTCTAGGAAGTCAATAAGCTTTAGTTCATCACCACAATCAAATTCAATACTCAATTCAAGAGAAAATTCAAACAAAAACCATAGAGTTCAGAATCCTCTGAGTGCTTTAGGTTCTCAATCAAATACAGAGATTCTAAAAAAAGAAATCAACAACATTGAGCTCCAACAATCACATAATATAGATGAGAAAAGGAGATCATTGCACGCTAAGAGAGAGTTGAGAACCTGTTCGCTTCAAAAATGCAAGTGAAATTTCTTTGTGAGCTTCAAAAATTCGAGTCCAAGAAAAATTGATCAGAAAATAAGTTTTTGAATCAATCAAATAGATGAGAAAGTGTGAGAAATCACATGGGATTCAGAGATCTAACCAGAAAATCACTTACCGAAGCCCTGAAATTCAAGAAATTTTCCAATCCGAGTAGAAGAAACCAGATGAAATCAATCTACTAGGAAAAACGGACTTAGGTTTTTCTGAGAGAGATGAGAGCGTTAGAGAGTGAGTGAACAAATGCTACTGCAAAAATAATAAGGTAATTGTTGTTTTGAGAAAAACAAAATTTCAAAGAGTGAGAGCGTAAGTGGATTGTGAGATGTGTTACTGATTTTCTACATGTTTACAAACCGTTGATAAAAAAAATTTAATATATTTTATCAATGTTTATCAGCGCGTGGATAAAACTTTTCTCAATTAAAAAATTTTTAGGGGCCCTTTTTTTAACAGTGAGGAATAAAAATAAGAAAAATTTTAGGAGGGAAAAACATACAGGAATGGGAGCCCTTTATTTTTAATACATATCTCAACAGTTATTTCAACTGTTAAAATAAGTATGCTAATTTCCTTGCTTTTCTCCACAGTTGCCTACAACTGTAGAAAATTAAGGTTTATATCAACATTTTTTAGTGACCGGATAAAATTACGTTGAAAAAGCTCAAGTTGTTTGTAGTGGCTTCAACGTGTATGCAACGGTCAAAGCTGAATAGGATCCATCACTGGAAGCAATATGAAAGAGAGTGACAGAAAGAGAATAACATACTGACCCCAGACTGGATCAATCTTTGAACAGCATTCAATAGTAACAGAGGACATCACTAATGATAAATCTCTAATTGGAAAAGTACTCTGCCTCTGAAAATTTTCAGAAATTGTTAATGGGAAATCATTAATTGGTTAAGAAGCCATTCATTACTAAGCAAGCTTGATGAATAATTCAAGGGAAAAATTCAAAGTGAACTTAATGTGTAAAACTATGGAGAAGTAAGCATATCTTGCCTTTTTGGAGACTTAGAGAAACAAATTCCAGGAGTGAGCACTGTCCATGCCTAGCATCTGCAAGATTCTTCTAAATCCAATTACATGGGACAACACATATAAGAAGAATGCTTTCAGTCAGTTCTCCATTATTTTGATGCTTCTACATCTTTCAAATCGATAAACCAACCAAGGCTGGATCAGCACTTAGTTAACAGACAAGATGGATAAAAAATCATGCATGTGGTTGATAGGCAAAAGCTACAGGCCAACAGTTGCTACAGTTTCTCAACAGCTGAACTGTCTAGTTTTTCAGGGGAGTACATAAAGGTAAGGTCAGGACTAAAGCCTCAAAGTACTGGAGTTTTACAGAGCAACTTGGTTGTAAAAGATAGTGTCAGTCGGTGAACAGCCTGTACAAAATTGCAGAAACCAAAGACAGAATATAAAAAGTAGAAAAATAATTAATGCCTAAGACTGTCAGTTAAGCTTCCTAGGTTTCTCAACTATAAAAACTAATGGAATTTAACTGTTAATATAGTCCAAAAGTTGCTACAGCTTTTGCTGTTACTGAACCTGTTCCACACTAGGAAATTTGCCTGTATATTAGCAAAGTTAAGAAGAAAAAAAGGAAAAAGAAACCCTCTAAATTACATGCTTCTACTCAGACAAGGAAAAAGGTTTTCTAATAAGTAATAACTAAGACCTAAACTAACCCAACCAAATAATAAAATTGATAAACTTCATAAAAAAAACACCTACATTCTTACTTATCAATAAATAAATAAAGAAACACCTACTAACTTTGACACTGAACGACTCAAACATGTAAAATACCTCAAATTGAGAAAAAATCATATTGTTTTTAATTAATTTTGATCATAGCAAGAAGGATTAGTTGGTTCAACCAAAACCCCACACTGAAATAGAAATAAAAACAAAACCATAACAAAAAAAAACAAAAAAAAAACAACTAAACAGAGAGAAAAGAGGCACAATTTACTCACAAGTTATTTTTTTCATGCCTTATTATACCAAAAACTACGCAGAATAATGTGATGAGACATAGAAGATGCTTGCCAAAAAAAAATTTCAAAATTAGTACAAAAGTTTTAAATGAAATGGGGTTTAGAATCCATACCATGGTGGCCTTTGCAATGCTATCCAACTCCATAACCAGTCCAATTGTATACTAATGAAGTTGTATTATAAATAAATAAATACGTCTTCAATCATTAAAAAGCTGGCGTCATGAGCATTATCCACTTCACTGATTCTGCAGCACAAAGTGAAAGAAATAGGCTACCATCATAATTTATTCGATAAATCTAGAATTCCTGCAGACTTATTTCCAGTCACATCGAATAACTTACGAGGTGGTATTTGCAAAATGGAAATAATTAGTACCCTGGACAATCAGACAAGGTGAGCAAGCTTTGTTCATTCTATACTTTTGAAGATCCTTTGAACTGCAAAAGCAGAAAGCTAGGAAGTTCAGTTCTAGTAGACCCTTTCAAGTTTCAAATATGAAATTTCCTGTAAAAGCAGCCCGGCATCATTCAAAACATTTGACATTAATAAAGTTAAAGAGACATAATGTAAACCAGTCTTGCATGAATTTCTGATAGTGTTTTCCATAACAAAAACATTGACATCAAAATCACCTTAAGCAGTCACCTCATGATCAAAGTAAATATTTTTTTGTTGTAAACTTTTTGCATCAAACTCATGCACAAGTGAAATTTTTTTGAAGAAGGTTGGAAGCAATAAAAATTACAAACTCTAGATAGAATAAGGAAATGGGAATAATTTAGACAATATAAAAGAATAAAGTATACTATTGAACAAAAAAGAAACAACTAAGCAAGACACACGGCATGCTAAGGCATACTAAACCTTCCAAAATAACAAAGAGACATGCAAGAAACTTCACATGATCAACAATATACATGATTTACATTGAAATTCACAAACAACTATTGACACAGGACAGCGTCAGGTTATGTATTTCCATTTAGAACTAGCAAACTTTTTGGGAACTCATAAAATTGTTTAAAAAATTACATCAGAGGGACCTCGGTGTGACAAAGATTGTTTATCCAAATAGAAAATAATGCACTTATATGGTCCCAAGAAGTCAGACTTTGGATTAAAGCACTTTATGGTTCAAATCTCAGTCTCCACAACAAACCCCCAACCCCAAAAAAAGAATAAATAAATAAATAATACAGTTCACGTTTCTTGGTAATGAATGATAGATCTTTCAGAATATTAAACAATGTGGATCTTCAGATAATTGCATTTTTGCAATTATACGAGCAAAGGTATCCCTTACAGCAATATATTTATAATTGTAGATAAAGTTTGGAAGATTGATTTTAATTAGCTTCACAAGAAATTTTTATGTATTAAACCAGTATATAAAGTTGTAAATACTAAACTACAAAATAGGAAGAGAGGAACAGTAATATACCTTCTGGTCTTCAAAAAATCACTCCAGTAGCTTCCTAGCCTTCAGAAACTGCACCAGCTTTATACCCCAGTGCAATATGTGCAATATCATCTGGAATGATACCACTTTCCTTCATTTCATCGAATAACTCATGTGCCTTTTCAATATTTCCAAGACAGCGGTACCCAACAATGAGAACAGTGTAAGTTACCACGTCCGGGGTCACTTTGTTTCTCCTCATTTCATCAACCAACAATTTGGCAATATCCATGCGTTTCAACTTGCAAAATCCATGAATTAAACAGGTATAAGTGACAACACTGGGCATATGGCCTTTCCTCAGCATTTCATTTAACAATGCCCAAGCCTTTTTCATGTCCCCCATTCTACTAAATCCAGATATTAAAGATGTGTAAGAAATCTTATCAGGAAGGACACCCTTTTCAGTCATTTCCTTGAACACGTTATACGCTTCATGCATTTCTCCCCTCTGGCAAAATATGTTAACAAGAATTGTATACATGACTGTATCAGGCATGACCCCAGCTTTTAGCATTCTTGCGTACAACATCAAGGCCTTCTTAAAATTCAACTGTTTAGCAAAGCCATCCATCAGTGTACCATAATTAACAACTCCAGGGAGTACATTCCTCTTAAGCATTTGAGGAAAAAGTTCCCATGCTTTTTCTGATTTTCTTACCTTGCACAGGCCATTAATAACTGCATTATAGGAATACGAGTTAACAGAAATGCCCAGTTCTTGCATTTCACCCATAAGTTTTGTGGCTTCCTCAAAGTGCCCTACCTTGCAATATCCATCAATTATAACATTGCAAGTGATGGTATCAGGCAAGACACCATGTTGTAGCATGTTATTGAAAATTTCCAAGGCCTTATCTAAGATCCCCATCTTGCAGAACCCATGTATCAGACTGTGGAAAATGAAAGCAGCAGGAACCAAATTATTGCTGATCATCTCCTCCAAAAGTTTATTGGCTGAATGCATATCACCCAGCATACAAAATCCATTGATTAAGATTCCATAAGCAATATGATCATATACATAACCAGTAGCCCCAAGATTATGGAACATATCTAGTGAGATGTCCATCAGTCCACTCTTACATAGACCATAGAAGAGTGAACTATAACTAACTAGCGATGGCCTTAAACCATAATGATCCATTTCCTCAATAAATTTAAGACCTTTCTCAATATCCCCTTTCTTACAAAACCCATCGATCAAAATGCTGTAACTGTAAACATCTGGAAGTATTCCATAGCTCTTCATTTCTTCCAAAATTTCCAAAGCTTCATATGCTTTATCTTTTTGGCAAAACGCATAAATAATAGCATTATAACAATAACTATTGAGAGGTTGGTTTCTACATCTCAAATTCCGAATTAAGTCCAAGGCAAACTCATCACAACCAACTTTACAAAGTCCATGGATATATGTACTGTATGTCACAACAGTTGGGATTTCCCCACTTCTCTCCAATTCTTCTAGAATTTCAGTTGCTTGTCCGATATCTACATCCCGACCAGTATCCCCTTTACAGTAAAAATTCATCATAATTGTGTAGGTGTAAACAGTAGGCGGCGGCCCAGAATTTTTAAAATCTTCAAATAAACTTCTAACAAATTCCACTTTATTTGCTTCCACCAAACACTTCAACAAGAAATTACACGAACAAATATCGGGTTTAAGCCCAATACTCTTAGCACGCAGAAACACATCCACAGCATACTCAAGCATTGAATTGGCCGCGAATACTTTTATTAGTACATCAAATACAACAAGCGATCTTGCCGCGTGGCGAGGTGAGTCCAGCAAATTCGGGAACAACTCAAAAGCATCATAATTAACTTCATTATAATATCCAACCATATCTCTAAGCAAAGCATACACTTCCATCCGCATCCCACACAACGCGAAAATATGAACCACCATTCTAAATGCATTGGTTGCATGAGCAAATCCATGCTCCCTCACGGCGGTCGAAAATCTTATTTCCCTTGCAACCATCCAATTCAAAGACTTGAAAACCCTACCAACTAAGGGAAACAGTTTGGGCTCTTTCCGGATACTTCTAAAATCACTAACTTTATCAGTAACATCAATTTCAAGTTTTGTTTTAGGACATTCATCGAACACATGGTCTTCTTCGGAAGACAGTGCTGAAGCAGCAGTATAATAAGCTCTAAAAAGACATTTTTGACTGAAAATGTGGCGGCGTTGAAGTAAATACGAGTCAATTAAACATATTCTTGAACATGAGCGAATACCCATTAACTAGGGATGTAATAATCGATTTGGGTCGGATGTCGGTTTTGCCATATTTTGAAACCGACACCGATTTGTAAGGAAGGAACGGGGCCGAACCAACCAGAGTGCAGTCGGGTTTCTCGGTGTTTGCGATGTGAGAAACAAAATCAAAAAGAAAAAGAGAAGAAGAAGAAGAAGAAGGTGGTTTGGGACGAGAGAAAGAACATCAAGAAGAGAAAGAGAAGAAGACGTACCATGGACAAGTCATTATTGACAGTAGCATCTCCTGGAGAGAGAGAGGGAGAGCAAAAACATTTGGTGGCTGGAGGAAAAGAAAAGAATTAGGGTGAGAGAGAGAGAGCCCAGTAGTTCTTTGTTTCCTTGTATAGCTTATTAACGGCATAGTACTTGTGTTTTTATACGCTCTGAGCTGGAAAATTTTTTATAAAGACAGCTTTTCACTTCCTTTTTTTTTTTTTTTTTTTTTTAATGTTTTTTTTTTTTTTTGGTAAACCATGGAAATTTCATTAGAATTAGAAGTTAACAAGTCTATTACAGCACATATTGGCTTTATCAAAAGCTAATAGCCTATTCACCACAGGCGGTGGGCTCAAAAAAACAGTAAAGATAGACAAAGAAGTCGCTCCCAACTTCGCCAATGCATCAGCGCATTGATTAGCTTCGCGGTAGACATGGACAATCTGCTTGTTGGGTATTTCCTTGAGCAAGTTCCTGCAGTCAGACAATAGAGGTTCCATTAGCAAGTTGGCGCTGTTATTGTTCATGAGAAGAACAACACTCAGTGCATCTAGTTCAACAACCAGTCTGTCAAGTCCCATTTCTTTAGCCAAAACTAATCCATCTCTTAGTGCCCACAGTTCGGCTCTACAGCTATCAGTATGCCCAATTGGTCTCGCATAACCCTTCAGCCAAGCTCCCTCATGATTTCTAATGACACCTCCACCCCCTGCCTTACCCGTGCTTCCTATCATAGAGCCATCCGAGTTGAGCTTTGTCCACCCTTCAGGTGGCTTCATCCAACCAATAGGAATAACGGTTTTGAGTTTTTGAGACTTACAGTTGATGCCCAATGAGAAGAACTCAGCACTATCTTTGATACATTTTCTGTAGTTCACGTTGGCCACCCTCCCCAATCTGAACGTGACCTCATTTCTATGGAGCCAAATGTGCCAAACTCCCATGACAAACAAGATATTCCATGGCAAGCCCAATATCTCAGCTTTGATATCTTTTTGGACTAGCATAAAAAAAATTTATCAACCTTTTTTTTTTTTTTTTAGTGTTGGTAGCGTAAAAAAAATTTACCAACAGAAAACTATTTTTACTCAACAAAAAAACTCTTATAAAAATAAAGTTTATTTTCTATAATTTATTTTTCAAACAAAAAAAAAATTGAAAAACAATTTCTCTTTCACACAATACATAACTTCTATAAATATTATTTTCTTCTGATCTAAGAAAAAATATTTTCTTTCGCTTAATCAGCCTTTCTCATAATAAACTCTCTCACTTCTTCTTCTCCCTTTATTTTTTCCCTCTTCTCACACCCTCACTATCACCCCATCTAGCCTCTTCTCTTCCCATAAATTTCTCTCTATATGCCTCTCTTCTCTTTTTTCTCCTTATTTCTTCTCCCCTCTATAACACTGTTTTTTAATAAGTTTTTTTTTTTTCCCCTCCTCACAAATCGGTCAGCGGTTCTATAACAATTTTTGGTATATTTATCAAACTATTTGTAGTGAATTAGTTTACCAGTAAAACTATTTGCCCTATGTGGCATTTTGAACTATTTAAAATGGAACTTAAAGTTATAATGGCTATTTTGAATTACGAGAAGTATGGTTATATATATATTATGTGTGTTACTGTTCATATATATGAGTAAGATGAGTATTTGAGATCATGAAAATTAGATAACTAATTTTGATTGTACCTATTGTCAAAATTTTTGTTTGAAAACCAAATTCATTCTTGGTTTTTTTTTTTTTTTTTTTTTTTTTTTTTTTATTGATTACATTATATGGGTTTACACAATACACATATTATACATATTTTAAATTATACAAAAAATGCTATAAAAACGGTAGATACCAAACACCAGAAAATATTTTCAAACTCATTTTCAAAGTTGTTACTAAACACTGAAAAATGAGATAATTTTTCAAAAAATACTCTCTAAAAAATGAAACATTTTTCAAAAAATGTTAATACCGAAACAAACAGTGCGTTCTTTCTTTTGGGACAGATATGGTATGGTCTTTCTAGGCGGGCTGGTTTTTTGCAGCTGGGCCTTCTTTTTTGTATATTTCCTTACTTTTTTTCTTTTTTTTTTTTCTGGACAGAAAAGCGGTATATACTTATTTATCGAAAATACTTCTATCTTTTATCTCAAAAATAAAAAATTATATAAATAAATAAAAAGAATGAAAAGTGGTACTTTATCAATACTAATATTTTAGGAGCTTCCTGGTAATTTTTTGATTTGATCAACTTTTCATCTGTTTTTAACCTCATCATTTGTTTCCTTTTTCTTTTTAAATATCATCGCGTTTAAGAAATAACACAACAATTATTTCCAAATTATCATATTTTGAAACTGGCCCGTAGCTCCTAAACAATTTTTTTTTTCTTTTATTGAGAAACAAACATGCATACATACACAAGAGAAAGGAAAATTGATTCTAATACAAAAACACGCCACAATTCCATTTAAAAGTCATAACAACTTTTACAGGAGGATGGAACAAGTTATATTACATGCAACACACTTTTTTAAGCAATGTGGGATAATTACCTATTCTTTTTTTCTTTTCTTTTTTAGAAACAAACACACACACAAGAGAAAGGTAAAAGGAGCTCTTAAACAACTTGGAAGTTAACTAAAACAATTTGTGGACTAGTATGGATAGACCCAATGTTAATTAAAAATAATTTTAACAAGAATTTAGATTAAAGTGGTTTCATTACTGAGCCAACAGCTCACCAAATTCCTAGTTCATCCAAGAAGCCCCAAATCCTTGATATGGCCAGGAAAAATTGGACTACTTTGGGCCCAAGGAGAAAAGGGAATGAGCTCGAGCCAACCCGAACCATCTTTTGTTTGGCTGCGGGTAAATTTTGGGTAATGGCAATATTGTTACCCATATTGTTAGGCCATCACTTTATGAATCAATTGATAAATAAAAAAATAAATGAAAGCAATAAAATTGGAACCTGGAGCTTCCAGGTCACAAGACTGTGTTTAAATGATAATAATTATAACAATAATCATAATAATAATAACTAGTTGTTAAATCGTGCTATGCACATGAAGATTATAAAAAATGAGATCTAATGAAATGTTTGTTTCATTTTCTTCTTAAGTTAAATATTTGTTTTCAATTTTTTTTTCTTTATGATTTGTAGGCTAAAATCCAAAATTGACTTTCTAAGTTTCAACTTTTGTCAATTCAGTCTTCTAAGTTTCAATTTTGTCATTTCGGTCTTCTAAGTTTCAAATTTTGTCAATTTAGTCCTCCGTTATCCTTTAGTTAAGTGTTATTGTTAACTAAACCAATGTGCCTTGTGAGCTTTGAGGTCAGGCCCCCAATTTACTTGTATAACATGGGTGAAGAGTTTCCTAAAATGGGATAACCCTTAAGGCCAATCTAAGAGCCCAAGTGAGAGAGCTTTTGGCCCGGCCCATATTCCTCTACCCTATGTTTGTTCCCAGAGAAAGCTCAAGCTTAGAAGTGAGCTTCTCCTCTTTAGTTAATCCTCACAATTTTCTTTCATGCTTCTCTTTCACCCTGATTTTTCCAACCCTCCTTCTCACTCCTTTGGCCCTTATTTATGGACTTCCCTTAGTGGAACTGTCATGATGATGGGGGAGGTTTTTTTATGCTGGTGTGGCCCCTTTGAGATATATTCCTGACTAGATGGGACCCACTTTTCAAGACAGATGTGATTGTCTTGAAACTTGCACCCACTGCCAACTGGTTCTCGATAGGTGATTCCCTTAAGGCATTATCATTACTGACCAGCCTAGTCCCCGTTCTATAGTTGATTTCTAGACCGATGTGGCCCACTAGTTGCTATTGGGCTCATAGTTCTCAGGTATGCAGAAGTTAATGGGCTAGGCCTATATATCATACCCGTACAAGTATTTATAGATAATAGTAATTGTGGGGTGTCTGAGGACCAAGAAGAATAAAAGGCAGGGTGTCATGCACCAAATCATTTATAAAAGCACATCTAATCCAAAGAGTTGGTCTACCCAAGAAAAGGATGAGGAAGAGACTTAGCATCTTATGAGCGCCCGACTTGGAGGAATAGAGCTGTAGGAAAGGATCAGTACGGTGGGAGGAAGTTTCCTGAAAGGGTATACCTTCCACTCCCGCATTGAATGCTCTGTAACAACCTTATCAGCTGCATTAATGAGGAAATAACCCCTAAAGAGTGTTTTCACAGCTAGCAACCCCTTCTACCACCTTTAGTAGAATCCTGATGGGACAAGTATCTAGGGAAAAGCTATAGGGTGTATAAGTGAAGGGCTAGGATGTCAAGAAGGAGGATATATAAGAGGAATGAAGCTCTACAGCAAGAGGGGGGTTTTTTTTTAGAAAGAAAGAGAGAGACATAGACAAGTGAACAGTGTATAGCTTGATAAAAACCAGAGTAAGACATTTATAAAAACTCTTCCTTGGAAGGGACCAATGAGAACTTTTTTTATCAACAACTATTTAGTTTGTTCTTCCTTATCTAAGAACCACTTCACTGGCCTTAGGCTTAGCTTGCAACTATACCGTAATTGTCTTCCCACCTCTATACAAAACAATTCTATTGTTTGGACTTGAGTTTTAGTGCAAGGCACTACTATTCTAAGTGGGCTTGGACTGCCAACTCCAATCCTTACAGTAATATATAGATATAATCATAAACTAGAGATTATAAAAATTTATTAAACAAAAACAATAAATAAATTTTGTACACAAGAGGAAATCTAAACTATAATTAAATAACTCACAAACTAGATACATGAAGAATGAATGATACAGAACTGATCAAGTATTGTGTTTGATATAATCTCCTTATAGCACTACAATCTCTATTTGGAATTCTCATTTTTGTGGTTTTAAATTGAGACAAAACTCAAAGAAAAATCGGTATAAACACCTCTATAACTCTCACTTAAAACATACGCAACAAAATCGTAGCACTATCCTTTTAGTTTTTGAAATTGAACTTAAGATGTATTTACATTGTTTCTTTCTCAGTTCCTCTCAGGTATGTTTCTTTGTACCCAATTGGGCTAGCCCAAAAGGCTAACCCAATTAGATAATCGGTTATTTTTTTGATAAGAGTTATTAAATAAAATAATTGCTAAGGCAGTTAAAGATATATACGTATAATTAAAAGAGAAACATACATTCTTCTCAAGTCACTCTCTTATTCTCTTGAATAAGTACGTATAGAACTGATTGAGAGACCACACATTTTGGGCATATCTAGAATTTGGATGAAGATTGAAAGTCTTCCCAAGCTCAATCTTCGTTTGTTTTGAATTTTTCTGCATCAAGGTACGCCTTCCTATTCTTTGTATCTGAAATATAGATGTTCCATGTTATCTCACATGAATGAAGTAGATCCGTTTATTTCCGCTGCGTGTGTTTGTATGAGATGCAAAATTGTGTTTTCCAACATTAGATACATCTAAGTTTATTGGGCAAATGGGTGAGAAAAGTAATGCCAAATGAAAATAAAATCAAATATGAACTTTCTAAATAAAAATGTTCAAATTTAAATGTTAAAAAATAACTCGAATTTAAAGGGTCAAAAGTGTAATTTAGTCATTAATTTAAATAGTCTCTGAGCATGCACTCTATTTCAATTTAAGAATATACATCAAAGTTTGATTGTTTACTATATTTATATATGATCTCTTTTATGAACATTATGTCATTGTTAAGGAACACACACACACACAAGGAAATATCATCTTTTATTTTGAAAAGCCGTTAATTTTGGTAATGAATTGTTAAAAAATAGGCCTATACCCATACTTTATACCAATTTCATTGATATACTTTGGTTCCTTTTCACACTTATGAATATTTCTCATACATGTCTATAATTTTAAATTATATGTTTTTAACTTTACTATAACCAAATTATCTTGACATGTACTTGTTATTTGATATTAAAAAAAACTTTTTTTTTTATTTTTTATTATAGAATGTCTCAACAATTTATCTTTCAATTCATTTGCATGCAACTAAATAAAGGCCTCAATTGTTTTCTTGAGGTCATTGTGTGTGTATATATATATACACTAGTATTATGCCCGTGCGATGTACGGCTTAATTAAGAATTATGCGCATACTAAAGAAAATATTTTATTAATTTAATAAAAATTAAATTAAAATAGAAAATAAAACTAAAGTAAAGTTTTTCTATTAAAAAAATCATATATAAGTCCAAAATTAATTGAATAGAAAATGATAGATAATTATATAACTAATATAAAAGGAGATGCCAAATTGAAAATAACTTCATTAGCATTTAGATATGATGAAAATTAAGAAGTGATACATTTTGGTAAGGTTATGCATGCCCAAATATATATATATATATATATATATAGAAAAGTAGTTGAGTCTCCAACCTGCTAGAAAAAGGCTATAGAGTATAAACCATATATTAGGCATCCATACCCTCCAATATGAATCAACATAAATCATAGCTAACATATACTAAATTTGCAAGACATTAAAATTTAAGATTCGAAATATAATGGGAAGTAATTATAGACTTGCAAGTTTTCATGATATTGGCAAAAAATAATATATGAAAAAAAAGACCTAATCACTTGATGCATACCAAAAATTTTAAAAAGTAAAATGTTCTCAGATAATAGAAGTAGAAGTGTAGAACATATAATTTTTAATTAAATGTGAGTTGTACGGATATATTAGCAATAAATATGTAAATCGTGAAGATTTTAATCTAAATAATTCTATAGTTATTCATGTGACGTCAACAACAACAATCATTTAACAAAGTATAAAAATAATCATGTGATGTTGCAACAATCATTTAACAAAGTATTTAGAAATAATCAAAAAATTCATTTTTAGGAATATACTCTAATAAATTAATATATTTCTATTGAAAAGGCATACCTGTAGCATCAATACAATATTTCATCTAACCTGCAACTGCATATTTAGCAAAAACTTTGACCAGAATACAATATTTACAAAAGCAAGTAACAAAAAGCTTTTAAACAAACCACAAAGATAGGATGTAATTGTGCAAATCATCCAAATCAAAACATAATGGTAAGCCAAAAAAAATAAATAAATAAAACTTCAATCAACCCTGTTTTCAAATGGTTTGAATTTTATAATTAAAAACCACAAGAAGCTTGAGAGAAGAGAAATGCATACCAGCTATGTCCTGGGGATTCAGGGATTTATATATTGGCATGAGTTTCTCTTCTCAAAAAAAAAAAAAAAAAAAAAAAAAAAAAAAAAAAACCTCCATAGATGATATATCAACTTAAAAGAAGTCTAACTAATGCAGGATTTTAAATTATAATGAGATTAAGATTTTTAATTAATTTAAAAATAATAAGATAAAGAGACTGTATGTAAATAAAGAATTTGGAAGTGAAAAGGAACCTAAGGCTAGTAAAATACTAATGGAGTAAAAACAAAGGTATGTACAGTGTACTAATTAGAAAACAAAATAAAAAATTAATAATAAATAAATAAATGAAAAGCCGTGTATATAATAGGAGTAGTATATAAACTTATTGATAATAAATAAATGAAAAACTGTGTATATAATAATATTTAAACTTACTAAACGTAGTGTTGGTGCCTTGGTGGATAGAAAAAGAAGTGAATTAATTGATAAGAAGAATTTTTACGAGGAAAGATAAGACGAATTAAAGCAGTACGTATGGCAAATTGATAAGTACCCAGTTTTTATATCAATTAAGATTTTTTATTAACTTCTAAATTATTTTAATAAAATGATTAGATGAAGAATTTGAATTGTAATCAAATTAAGATTTTTATTAACTTAGAAATTATAGGAGAATAATAATTTTTTTTAAATCTAAAATTTTTTTGCAATTTGATGAAGCCACTTGGCACAACTACCATTTCTAAGCCCAACTTTTATTTTGTTTTATTTATTTTTTATTTAAATTATTGAAGGAAAAAAATATAAATGTATACTTGTAGGGGTATTGGGCCCGGGAGTCCATCATTTGTTTGTGTTACGGGTCTACGGCCCAATCCGAGGACAAAGGGTTGTCCGAGGAGAAGAATCTTTAATAGAAAGAAGAACTGTGTTAGTAAATGGAAGTTAGCTTTAACTATAATGGCTCAAGAGGGTGCGCCAAGGATAAATATATCCTCGGCTGATTGCTGTCGAGGTTCGAAAGGGTTGTCTATCGCTTAGGGTGATGTTCCAAGAAGCCTCGCTGGAGTTGAAAAGTATTGTGGAGATATCGGACAAGAAAGTGCCCTAAAATATCTAAAGAGAAAGCTGCTACCTTCGTATTAAACGTACTGCGGCTAACACTCTGGCCTCATTAATGCGGAGGTGATACTTGAATAATGTTATTTCAGCCTTACAACTACTATATGGTGATTTAGGGGAGGGGCTGATGGGATAAGTATCAACACCAACCCTCTAGCATGCACGTGTAAGGTGGGAATGAAAAGGAAAGATAATATAAAAGAAGAAGGAGGCAACAAGGATAGGGGATCGGGAATTCAAGAGGAAAAAACGGTAGCATTCAGGAACCAAATTTGTAACCGAACTTGAGAATAATATATAAGAACAGACCTCCTCGGATCTTGCCGAGAGCGATTTTTCTTCAATACAAACTTTTTTCTTTTCCTTCTCTTATCACCTAAACCCATTATAGTGTTCATTTGATTAACTAAAACCCAATTTTCCAACCCATTCTTTATAAATTTATTGTTTTGAGCTTTTTGGACCTAAGTCCATCCACGTTAGTGGGTGAGGAGTTCAAATGTGGTCCTCACAATACTTATATAGAATTATATAATATTAATTTAAATAGAGTGTATGGATATAATGGAAATACAATAGCATAAGATTTTGTTGACAATAATAATAATGAATAACGGAACTTCTTTTTAATGCTTTGAAACTTTTGTTAATTGAATTATAATCTTTATTTATTTTTTATTTTTTTGTAAAAGGAAAGAAGTATTAAAGATAATGTATATATATGATTGTATTATTCATAGCGGAAATAAAAATAAGGAATAGTTGAATTAAAATTATACTATTTAGAAAAATAAATTTAATCTAATTACGCACATATAAACATAACATGATTTTTTTTTAGAATAAAACACAGCTAAAAACTTATAAATAATAATTTTAAATTTAATATTAGGAATATAATCAAACTTATCCATAATCTAAAAATTAAGAAAATAACACAAATCACAAATTAAGATATAAATAGAGAAAAAGAACAAATAATATACCAGTTTTTTTTTTTCCTTTATCACTTTGAGAGATGAAAGTGTGAGTATGTAACGAAAAACTAAACCAATTATTGTAGAAGAGAACAAATAAGTACAAAAGTTTAATGTTTTTTAATGCCGAATTCATGAATTTAAGTACATGAGAGAAAATTTTATTAATTTTTTTAAGTTAAAGAAAAATAGCTTAAATTAAATGGAAAAAAATAATAATAACGAAGAAAAAAAACATACCTACATTGTCATGAAATTTAGGCATTCACATATTAGAGTAAACTTCACTCCTATATATATATGGGTAGAGTTCCACTTGATATAATTTTTTTTTTTTTTTTTTGGATACAAGATAGAATTTCAATTTTAGCTTAATCTAAGTGTATATGTGTGTGAAGCTCTCTCTTAAAGACTTGAACCCCGGTCTTGCCTCTCACACTCCACGAGAATTTATACTTGTGAAGTGACCAGCGTATCAAGAGTGCATGGTGGCACTTAATATAAAATTTAAATCCTATTGGAATTAAGATATCTAATCAATGTGATTTATTGCTATCCTATAAAAAAGTGGAATTAAAAAAAGTTCAAATAAATAGAAAAAAAAAAAAAAAGAAAAAGAAATGTTGATATACGTACGTTATTTACAAATATATATATATATATATATATATATATTACTTTATCCAAAAAAATAGTTTGGGAAATCAGTATGAATAGATTACGGACTTGGGTTGTTGGGGTTTTTAAAAAATTAAATAAACATATAAAATAATAAATTAAATTAAAAATAATAAATGAAGAGTCCTATCATACTTGGTTTGTTGAAGAGTCCTATTATAGAAAGAGTAGTAACTAACAAGAGAAATTGATAATGATTATGGTCGAAGTTTAATTTAGCTATTTTGGATAGTGCAAATCATTCTGGTGATAGGATATAGAGTATTACAAAGAAAAAATTTAGTTACAAAATTAGTTGCAGCCTAAGGCTACAACATTACTTAATAAAACAAATATTATTATATATTTCGAAAATCTAACCGTAGAATTACATGTTCTTTATACTCTTAATATACATGTCAAATTTTGTGTCAATTAGATATTATTTACTATGTGATTTATAAACTTATATTTTATGTATAATTTTAAACTACAAAAACTTGCAATTTAAATAATTTATTGATGATATAGCTGTAGGGTCAATTTTTGATGGGCCAAGTATGGACTTTGTAGACTCAACTCAATAAAACCCCGAACAATAAATTTGTAGAGAGTGGGTTGAACAACTGGGCTGGAAATGGATTTAGCAACGATTCAAACAGACAAACGAGGAACAAAATGGTGCTCAGACTAGCATTCAGTAGGAATCCTCTTGAATCCGAAGAGGTTAAAAGTTTACAGACTTAAATGAATACAATTTTTTCCTCCCTTTCTTCTGTGAGACCTATTCCCTTTATATATACATCTTCCCTCTCATCTTTACCGTACACTTGTTCTTCATCTAAGCATCCACTTGAGTACTAGTCACATCAGAAGCTTGCTTTAGTCTGCCATGAGTGGTAGTGGTTGAGGTTGCACTGTTCAGGTGTCTTCTCCACATAAATGCGGCCAGGAAAGTTGCTGCAGTGCATTAAATGCGGTGGTAGCAGCTTTTTCTTTAAGATATTTCGTGATCTTCTCACCCCTAGGCGTGCCTAGAGCTCATTCCTTATCGTGGAATCTGCTGGGAGGATTGCTGGGGTCTTCAGTATATTTACTTGATTAAGTTCCCCAGCGATCCGATGAGTGGAACCTCTTCGGACCAACTAGGTCGTCTTCGGACACACCATTCATCCCTTCTCGAGTGCTTTTTCACCAAACGGACTCAGCGCTGATCTTCTTTACCTCTTCGGACAAACAGTGATACTCAAATTGGGCCCCGGGCCCAATGCGTGGCGTTGGGCTTCCTCACCCACAATAGCAATTGATCTTTAATTTTTTTAAAATTTTGCAAGCATGGAGGATATAAGAAGAAGATGTAATCCAAAGATGAATTTGTCAAAATTCACTTCTAATAAAAAGATATTGAGTAAGGTTGTAGTCTTAGACTATAATTAATTTTGTAGGTAAACTTTGTCCTTGTTACAAAAGAAAAGATAGCGTAGATGCATGTTTACATTAATTTAGTTTTTTTTTTTTTTTTGCTATTCAAATGTTTCTTGTAGATATCATATTAGTGGTTGTAAGACACCATGATATAAAAGCTAGGATATAGTGATATACATCATACATAATATTTATTTTTACGTTTCTATCTAAAAAATTGCAATTTGTTGTTGAAGATAAGAACAAAAAAATTATATCTATTTTTGTTTTAAATCTAAATTTTTTTTAGCAATTTGGTGTGGCCACTTAATATAATCACAGCTTTTAAGCCTAACTTTTATTATATAGTATATAATATATGAAATAGGTTCAAGTTACACATGTTGTAACTCTAAAGAGTTACACATTTTTTAAACTATTGGATTTAAGTAGATCTAACGGTTAAAAAAAGATCCTTTTTATTACAAATATTTTTGATAAAATCTCATTAATTATCCTCATTTATTACATGCTAAACCTATCTTTAAATCCAAAAAAAAAAATACATGTCTGACACACTCTCTTTCTCTCTCCGTTAGTCTCTCTCTCCGTTAGTCTCTCTCTATTTTCTAAACCTGCGTTTCTCTCTCTCTATCTCCTCCTCCACTGCTACTCCACCATTGTTCCACCTCCACAGGTTGTCGGCAGAAAAAAAAAAAAAAAAAATGGCTGAACCATTTCTATTTGTGAGCACTTTGTTTCTATTTTTCCTTTCTTTTCTGTTGTGAGTGCTCTGTTTTTTTTTTTTTTTCTTTTCTAGTCTGACTCTATATGCTCTATGTGAATGTGTTTAGAAGTTCTGACTCTATGTGTTCTATGTGAAGCCGAACTGAATGGTCTTGAACGCGTTCTATGTGAAGCCGAACTGTTGTGAGTGCTCTGTTTTTTTTTTTCCCCTTTCTTTTCTATTGGGAGTGCTCTATTTCTGTTTCTTTTTTGGTTTGTGAGTGCTCTGTTTCATTTGCAGGCAACCTTTTGTCGATGCTATTGTAACCAAGTGCAAGCACTATTTCTGTGAGCATTGCGCATTAAAGGTATACCTTTTATTTCTGTGAGCAAGCACTACTTCAGTCAACTGTTTGTGGATTTTTAGGATGGAATTTTTTTACATTCATTTATAGAAGAAAATCAGATCACACATTTAAAAAATTAACCCTTTTAAATTTTAAAAAAGAAGCTGGCAACTGAGTTATTGAAAATCAGATCACACATTCATTTATAGAAGTAATTCTTATGGGATAAGCTAGAATTCTTATAGCCGTGCTAAGTTAGTAAGTCCTACTTTCTGAATTAGCTTAATCCCCTCCCCCTCCTTTTTCCCTAATATTTTCTATTTATCCAAATACTTTAGATACTATTGATCAGATGTTCTTAGGTATTGGTGAATTGGACATTATGTTTGAAGTCTTATTTATTAGAGAATTGAGTTACACTTTTTTTTTTCCTTTGTTGTTTCAATTTGGAGCCTAATATTGGTAAAATGTTTGCATATTTTTTATTTGTGTTCATTATTTGTATCGGTTCTTATAGTTACTAAATTGCAAATGGAATGTGAAGAGTTATATGATGCCCCAAACAATTTAGGACCATCAGAGCAAGAGTTACCGCTTGAAGATATTGGTGATTGTGAGTTGAAATCCAAGCCATATGTCAGAATGCAATTTGACTCCCTTGATGATGTTGAAACTTTTTACAAAGAATTTGCCAAAAAAGAAGGTTTGGAATCTGTATCCGTACGAGTAAAAAAGCACCCAGAAGTGATAATGTAACAAGTCGTATTTATGTATGTTGTAGTGAAGGGCAGCGCAAAACAAAAAATGCATTAGACAGTGGTTTGAGTAAAGATGATGAAAACAAGGCCCGTAGAAGTTGCTCAAGTCTTAGAACTGGATGTGAAGCAATGCTTAGGGTCATGAAGAATAAGAAGTTGCAGAAATGGGTTGTGAAGGGATTTGACAACAACCACAATCATGGTATTATTAGTCCAAAAAGTGTCATACCTCCGATGCCACAAAAAAATGTCTACTGCTGCTAAGAGTCTAGTTGAAAAATTTGGTGAAGAAGGTCTTCCAACAGGAAAAGTTGCCATGATGTTCAATGTAGGTGACAAGACATTTACAAGTAGAGATTGCTAGAATCACTTGAGAGATGTTAGGGGAAAAAATCTAGATACTAGAGATGCCTCAGCTGTCCTTAATTATTGCCAAAAACAACAAGCTCAAAACTCCAATTTCTTTTATGCAATTCAATGTGATGATGTTGGCCATATGGTTAATTTTTTTTGGGTGGATGCGCGATCAAGAATGGCTTATCAATACTTTGGGGATGTAGTGACATTTGACACAACTTACAAAACAAACAAGTATGATATGCCATTTGCTCCTTTTACAAGCTTAAACCATCATTGTCAATCAATTTTATTTGGTTGTGCATTGTTGCAAGACGAGACAGAACAAATTTTTGTGTGGCTGTTTGAAACTTGGCTTCAAGCAATGTGGGAGAAGGAACCAAAATCTATTATTACGGATCAAGATTTAGCCATGGGTGCAACTATTGCAAAGGTATTCCCAAGAACTCATCATCGTCTTTGTCTTTGGCATATTAAGAAGAAATTTCTAGAGAAACTTTTCCATATATATCATACGAAGTCAATATTCAAACGTGAGTTGAAGAGATGCATACGTGAGTCACCTAATGTGGAAAAATTTGAGAAGGCTTGGAAGAGTCTAATATTGACTTATGGCTTTGAGAGAAATGAATGGCTTGAAGGATTATATAATATTCAAGAATCATGGATACCAGTTTACAATAGAAATGCTTTCTTTGCAGGAATGAACACTACCCAAAGAAGTGAAAGCATCAATGCGTTCTTTGACTCCTTTGTTAACTCAAGAACTACATTAAAGGATTTTGTGGTCAAATTCGCAAAGGCAGTGGACAGTCGTTATAAGAAAGAAAGGAAGGAAGACTTTGATTCAAGACATAAAACACCTTCTTTGGTAAATGGCTCAAAAATAGAGCATCAAGCTACTTCTATATACACGAGAACCATATTTAGCAAGTTCCAAAAAGAATTGGTGAGTAGTAATCACTTTAAAAAGGAAAAGGTTGAGAAAAATGGAACTTTTTATAGGTACAAAGTAACAAGTTCCTTTGATCCAAATGATGCATTTATTGTGAAGCTGAACTTGGAATCAAAAGTTTGTGAATGTGACTGCCAACTTTTTGAGTTTATGGAAATTGTTTGTAGGCACATGTTATTAATCTTCCAGGTTAAAAATATTTTTCAAATTCCTAGGCACTACATCCTACAACGTTGGACAAAGGAAGCAAATAAAGAACTCAAAAGTGTAGAATATAGATCAAGCTTTGAGGATGAGCATCATATGTCAAGAGCCTTACGAAGCATCCATGTTTGTCAACGTGTAAGTCAATTGTCTTATCTTGTTGAAAAATTTGAAGATATATATAAAATGATAATCTCAGACTTAGACCACACCCTTAAGAAAGCTTTTGGAATGGAAAATGAACTGCTTGAAGATAAGGAAGATGATGAAATGGATATGCATCACAAGAGTGGTGAATCAGCTGACATTGTTGAAGTAGAAGACTGCTCTGTCATTGTTCCTTTGAATATAAAAGATCCACATGTATCACAAACCAAAGGTCGAAAGAAAGGGATCGAGAAACAAGGTCCTGGTGGGAGAATTAAAGGTGGACTTGAAATATCCTTAGCTCGTGCAACGACAAAAAGACGATCTTGTCAACTTTGTGGGGGTTATGGTCATAATCGTCGTACTTGTAAACAATATAATGGCGAAGGAAGTGATTACCAAGATGAAGAAAACATGACAGAGGCTGATGACAATGATATTGATGATTTAGCATAAAGTGAGTTTTTTATTACATTTTTTGAGTCTTTTTTTTTTTTTTAAAGAATTTTTTATTGTAATGATATATATGTCATGTTTCAAATTTACTTATACCTTTTTTTGTTCTACTTTAGGTACATGTGGCTGAAGAGAATCACAAAATGAGCATTTCTTGGTGGAATTTATATATATATTAAGTCCAAGTAGATGAAGGAACTATGTTTAAGGACCTATGTTGTTAATCATGATGAAATAGTTTTATTTGGTTTTTTGTTTTGTTTTTTTAAGGACCTATGTTGGAATTTTTTTTTTGCTTCAATTTAATGTCATTAACAGTGTGTTTTTAAGGACCTATGTTGGAATACTGTTATTTAAGGACATATGCCTCTTTTTTCAGATTTTCTACTGCTCCCCTCTTGTTTTGAGGGGGTACCTGCATCTTTGTGTTTGCTTTTTTAATAACAGTTTCTTAGGGGATGATCTATCTTTGTTTGTGGTTCTAAATAAGAGGTAATATAGCTGCTTTAAGTTACTACATTAGTGGTTCTGCACTGTTTACTGCACTGTTCTCTTTACTGCACTGTTTATTGCACTGCATTAGTATAGCTGTTTGTTTACTACACTGCATTGTTTGTTTATGCACTGCATAAGTTACTGCATTAGTGGTTTTATTTAAGGAACTTTACTGCATTTTAAGGCACTGAATGCTTCTTGCTTGTCAGGCCAGCCAACAAGTTCTTTTATTTTTCTGGCTCATAGGTTTACTGTAATCACTCATGCAATGTAATTTGGTCATGATTGCTAATTCCTTGTTGATCTACTTCACTTATATCTCTCTCAAATTTTATTCAATCAATCCCTGATTCCCTAAATCATGTAACCATCTAAAGAATGGAATGAAATATCTCTTTACGTTTAAGGCAATGGGGGCAATCAGCAAGGCACAAACGGGAAAAGAGGAAGGCAGTTTTGCGTATTAGGATTCTCCAGATTTTTTTGAACGACTTTAATTGTGCAGCTTTTAAAATCTTACCTATATATTGTATTTATCACAGATTCATGTCCTTGAGATCACAAACTATCTATTTATGTGTCATATGCATGGTCACCAAACTTGTCAATTATCTGCTTGCTCATAATTGCTTGTTGAATAGACACATATCCTTTCAAATAGCCCTAAAGAGTTAAAAGAATTGATTCACGTAAAATGCACAAGTTCAATTTCCTCAGCCAAATTTGACACGACTTTCAATAATTGAAGGGTCCTTTCACCATAACCATGTTAATCATGAGAAGATGTACCTATATCAATGGCACTGTGACTGTCATTTAGTCTCCATCAATCTTGGGAATTCAATTGGGATGACTATAAAACCAAACCAAATCAGTAAATTTGATGCATTTAACTATAAACAAGTGTGCTTATGCAAAACTTAGACATATAATTACAGATGGTTTAGGAAGGTTTAGAATTTGAAGATATATAACAAATGTGGTCCGAGCCAAAGCATTTTAAAAGTTTGGATGAATAAAATGCCACAAATTTCAAGCATCAAATCAAGAAGTGCTGTAACCCCACGTTTGAACGACTATAGACTAGTTCAAAAGTGAATTAATGTGGAACTAGTCTTTACAAAAAATCAGATCATTACACATGTATATAAATCACAGCTAACAATTAAAAACTAATCCTAAAACTACAGAAAACTAGTCTTGGCTTGAACTCTTCCAATGCACTGTTATGGCATTCTGCCTCTCTGCCTAAGTCTTTGTCTTGATACACTCCAATGCCAGGAGCAGAATCAGACATCAGGCTTCAAGATGGAATGACTAGTCTTCTCTTTTGGAAATCTGTCAAGAGTTGAGCTGCTGAGATCAAAGTGTCTTGAAGAGGGATAATTGATTCATTTGCTCTCAATTTATTTCTTCGCTGCCAAACGCAATAGGCTACTACTGCAAACAGGTCCAATTTCTGCTTTCGTTGCCCAACCAGCTCAACCAAGTCTGAAAAGGAATTTAAGGCCGGGAAATCACATCTAACCCAGCTGAACAGTTTATTCCACATAGGTTGGACATCACTACAGTCCCATAAGGATTTGAGAATTTCCTTTATATCACCCTTAGTTTAAATTTTGTAGCCTAGCAATGAAAGTCAATCAATAGCTTTGTATAATCCCTGTGACAAAGAAAGGCAACTTAAATAAATTCTTTGTTTGGTAGAACAAAATGGTATATAATTAAACCATATGGTTGTTACCCCAAAGTCACCAACCATAGCTAAACAAAGAGAATTATATAGGTTGATAATTTTAAAGAGAGGTTAACTACTGCAAAATGAAATTCCAAGCAACATAAGAGAGGTTAACTAAGTGGCCGTCACGTTCAAGTGGCAATAATTGTGGATGGGCGAAAATACTACATCCATAAATATAATGAACACTTTGAAATACAATAATAAACAGCCACCAATCACACATTTACCACCTCTTTAACATCAAAATAAGCCTAAAAAACAAACACAAAATCATCTAACCAAATGTTGTCCTCACCACATATATCTCAAATTCATTTTGCACATTGTAGTGCATGTATACGCAGGTGCCAAAATGATCATACCACTAATCTTGATCATATCTAAGCAAAAAATATAACTTCTAGCATGATTTAGAAATAGGCAAGTTTCATGAAAGGACCATACCCAAATTTTTTAAAATGGAAAAAAAAAATTCATTGGGGCATTTTACCAAACAGTTGGAGCACAAAAAGAATGAGCCGAAGTTGTGTAATCAATTGGCCATGAATTCCTAATTACCTAGTACAAAAATCACTCAAGATACACCATTTTATCAAGGACTTAATTGTAATTATCAAATAGATCAACATGATTATTAAAGGGAATCAAAGAAAAGCAAATAATTAAAAAATCAAGAACACCTATGGCAGAACATTTTATTTTATGGGGTAAGAAAATCCTAGAATTTCATCTAGCCAAAAAGAAGGGGAAAGGACTCACCTGGTGTGGCGATGAGTGGGTAGTGCCCAAGTCTCCATTGCTACCGAGTGGGAAGTTGGAGATGATGACCCAACTTCAGCAGAAAAACATCTTGTTTGGCATTGTGGAAAATGACCCATAACCCATCGAAGACAGTTGTGAATTTTCTCTCAACAATGTTCGGCTTGGTTTTATATTTTCTTTCTTCTTTTTTTGCCGACAACCTGTGGAGGTGGAAGTGGAGGAGCAATGGAGGAGGAGATAGAGAGAGAAACGCAGGTTTAGAAAAGAGAGAGAGAGTGTACAAAGAGAGAGAGAGAGAGAGAGAGAAACTAACGGAGAGGCAAATGGCTTAAACAAACGGAGAGAGAGAGAGTGTCAGACGTGTATTTTTTTTTTTTTTTTTTTGGTTTAGAGATAAGTTTAGCATGTAATAAATAGGGATAATTAATGAGATTTTATTAAAAATATTTGTAATAAAGTGGATCTTTTTTTAACCGTTAGATCTACTTAAATCCAATGGTTTAAAAAAAGTGTAACTTTTTAGAGTTACATCAAGTGTAACTTGAACTTATCTCATAATATATATATATATATATATAGTTGAGCATTAAAACAACATTAGTATAAAAGTAAACACAAACTATTTTATTAGTGCTTCAATCGGTAGTAGGATATTGTATAGTTTTTGCTGTTAATAGACAAAAGGAATAAATAATAAAATCATATAATATATTTTATAAATATATATTAAATATAAGCTGATTGGGTATGATTAGACACATTCGGGAATCTGCTTCTGTGCTCTCAACCCGACCAACAGTTGAAAAAAATTTGACAATCCAATGTAACCCGGTCCAGTGACCAATCCCTTAAAATCGACCAAACCCAGCAGGTTCCCTTTTATAAATCGACCAAATCTGCGGACTCCTAGTCCTAGCTGCTACCGGTTATTGGTTAACAGGGGGACTTTGTAATTTGCATAAAAGGGAATTTGCCCTTTTGTATAAGTATTATACATTTGAGACGAAAAGAAAAAGGTTAAGAGAAAACCGATAAGTTAGAACCCGCCTCGAACTGTTATTGCGTTCTGCATTCCTCTCATGTTGGTCCGAATTCATGATGCGTTCAAAAGGTCTGTAATTCTTTACTTTTCCCGCTCTCTCTGTGTCTGTCTGACGATTTATATATTCGCTTATCTGTGTTTGTATTTGAAAAGCAATAATTTTTTCGAAATATATAAACTTTTGGTCGATTTGAAAATTTCTTCAATTATAAATATTCGATTCAAGTGCAAATTAAATGACTATGTGGAGGCTGTTTTTGTTTGGATATTGGTAATAAGATTAAGATTATCTGTATTTAAAAAAAAAAAAAAAAAAAAAAAAAAAAGCTTTACAGACCCGACACGCTTAGTTTATTTTTTAGTTATCTTTTCATATATATAGTAATTTGATTTAGCTGTTCCTATCACTAGTTAATTTCTGTGAATTTCACATTAATGTCTTTCTTGTTCTGTTTATTATGTGTGAGTGTTTGCAAATTTTTTTTTTTTTTTGTTTTTTGCTTTGAGTTATGCGTAGTGTAAGTTAATTATTATTTGTACTCAATTTTTGTTGCTCTTTGGCAGGAAAATCTTCCAAGCGTAAGTGTGAAGCATTTCTCTTAATCAAACAAAGACTACTGCTTGATGCCTTGATCAGTTTTCTTCAACTTCTACACATAGCATTTTACCTTTCATTTTTATTTATTTTATGTTTGTGGCCTTTTTCTTATATGTTCTGACCTTTAACTAGTGTCGTGTCTTCTCCATCTTAATTTGTAGTTACTGCGGCTGCAGCTGTAATTGTTTTGACAGCTGCGAATCGGAAACCAGCAGTCTCATCCGTACATGAATGTCAGATTAGACTTGATCTCTATGACGAGGTACGTTTGTTCATAGTTGTGTCATTTGTGAAGGTTATACTTAGAGGTTATATAGTTGGCTTAAATTTTAAGGTTTAATTTTCTAGTGCAAAAAAATTTCAGTTTTATCTCTAATATTGTTTGGAGAGCTTTTATAGAGAGGCTAGGGCTACATCGAATTAGCCAGAGATTTTCTTAATCTTTTTCCCCTGTGGTGCCTATACAACTATGGGTGGGGTGTGGGCTTTTTTTTATTGAATCAAAACCTTTCAACTCGTTCTAGAAGAAGGCAGTTCGAGCATTGTTTTCTGTATTTATGAGAGAAGAAAGGGATTCATGAGATTGGTGTTCGTGGGTAAGAATACTACAGAGTGGCTATTAAGAAGCATTGAGGAGGTAGTGTTGGAGACAAACCTGAAACAGTTTTAGCAACTTGCCTAAGAAAGGGTTAGGGTTAAGAGAGCTAAGAAACTTGTTCAATTCCATTAATTATGACTCATTGTCAACAAGGACCCATAGTGTTGGTAGGGATAGGGCTATGGTAGTTCATCAACGAGTCTTAAGATAGTATCTTGGAATGTGCAAGGATTAAATGACAAGGATAAGAGGCTCCAGATTAGCAAAATCTTATTCGCTCATGGCAGGCTGACATCATTTGTTTGCTAGACATGAAACCAGAGGGTTGATTAGAAATTTATGGGGTTGTCACCATGTGGATTGGTGTATTGGGGTTCTGTGGGTGCTTCAAGTGGGATTTTGATCATTTGTGATAAAGGGTGTTAGAGAAAGTAGAGGAGGCAGTGGGGCAATATTTGGTTTCTTGTCAATTTAGAAATATTCCTGACCAATTTGAGTGGGTTTTTACTGGTGTCTATGGACCCAATTTAGACGGAGGGAAGGTTGTTTTGGGAGGAACTGTTGGGCCTTTTCAGTTGGTGGTGGAATTTGTTGTGGTGTCTTTTCAGTTGGTGGAATTTATCGTGGTGTGGGTGGGGGGAGATTTTAATGTAGTATGGTTTCCATCAAAGCGGTTAGGGATGGAAAGCTTATCCCAGGCCATGCATGACTTGTTTGAATTCAGGGTTCAAAGTAGACTGGTTTCTTTTTTTCTCCGGAGTGAGAAGAGCACTTTCCAATTGTTTCTCAAAGAAGGTTGCCTAGAGTCTTATCAGATCATTTTCCGATGGAAATCTTTAGAAGGGGTGTAGACCATTTCAATTTGAGAATGTGTTTTAAGGCGGAGAGTTTTGTGGAAAGATAAAATCTTGGAGGGACTCTACCAATTTTAAGGGACTCTAAGCTATTGACTAGCTGAAGTGGAAAGCATTGAAGATGGATTTGAATAAAGTGGGGATGAAATGGTGTTTAGTAATGTGGCAGCGAAGCAGAAGCAGCTGTGGAGTGAGTTGAATGCTCTAGATATTAAGGAGGAAAGCCATCCATTATCAGTTGAGGAGAAACTAGAAAAGGAACAAAGCGTATTGAAACTTGTTGGCAGATTCTGAAGTCTGATTTCTTGGCGGTGTTTAAATACTTTTATGATCTAGGTCAATTTGAGAAAAGTTTAAATGAAGCTTTTATTTCTTTCATTCCAAAAAAAATCTGATATAGTAAAGGTAAAGGATTTTGCCCTATTAGTTTCGTTGGGGGGTCTATAAAATTATTGCAAAAGTTCTGACTTCAAGGTTGAAAGTGGTGCCTAGTGATGTTGTTTCAACATCTCATAATGCATGTGTGATAGGTAGGAAAACTTTAGGTTATGTTTGGTAACAGTTTTTGTTTTCTATTTTCAAAAACTTGTTTTTGGGAATATAAAGAAAAAACAATTTTTTTGTATTTTTGAAATCAAAAACATGTTTGGTTAGTTGAAATTAAAAAGATAGTTTTTTGAAGAAAAAAATAGAAAATATTAAAACACGTTGTTACTAGGATTTGAACTTTAATGTTAACTCATTAAATGAGACAAATTCATTAAATTAAATGTGCGTTTTCATTAACTTTTGAAAATTAGAAACCGAAAACAGCCTTTTGCATGTTTGCAATTTCCTTTACAAATTGAGTTTTGAAAATAGTTTTTGTTTTTTGCTTATTTTGGGTTGCCAAACAAGTTTTTTAGTTTCAAAGATAGAAAATTGTTTTTGGAAATAGAAAATAAGGGGAAAAAACAGTTACCAAACATACCCTTAGATTTTGTGCTTATTACTTATGAATGCCTAGGCAACAGGTTGAAGTTTGGTATTCCAGGGGTGTTGTGTAAGTTGGATGTGGTGAAAGCATATGATCATGTGAATGGGGTTTCCTCATTATTTGCTTGAGCATTGTGGCTTCTCAGAAAGATGTTGGTGGATTTTCTTTTGTGTAGCTATAGTCTGATTCTCTGTCTTAATTAATGGTATTCCTTGTGGATTTTTTGATAGCTCAAGTGGGCCACAATGAGATCCTTTGTCTCCCTTGTTTGCTATTGTTGCGGATGTTGTTAGTAGAATGTTGGACAAGGCTGTGAGTGATGACCTATTGTTAGGTTTTTATGTGGGTGATGTGGAGGGTAATATTTTGATGGTTTCTCATCTTCTCTATGTTGATGATACTTTGATTTTATGTGATACGGGTCTTGGTCAACTCTTGTTAATACGTATGGTGCTTATCTAGTTTAAGACTTTTTCGGGTTTGATAATAAATTTGCCCAAGTTTGAATTGGTTCATGTGGGAGTGCTTCCTAATATATAGGAGTTGTTGGATGTCTTGGGTTGTAGATAGGGGTCGCTACCAATGAAATATTTAGGTCTTTCTTTGTTTGCGAAATTGAAAAATTCAATTTGGAATCCAATTCTTTAGAAGATGGAAAGGAGATTGGCGAGGTGGAAACAATTATGCTTATCTAAGGGAGGTAGAGTTATCTTAATGAAAAGTACTCTCTCTAATTTACCAACCTGTTTCCTCTCTTTATTTCTGATCCCTTTTAACGTAGATAAGCGAATTGAATAACATCAAAGAAAATTCTTTTGGAGTGGGATGGGGGAGGAACCTAAATTTTATTTGGTTAATTCGGTCAAGATTTGTGCTCCTTTGAGTCTGGGGTCTTGGCAATTGGGAGTCTCAGATGTTTTAATGAAGCTTTGTTAGGAAAATGGCTGTGGAGATTTGGGACTATGAGGGAAGCGTTTATGGAGGAGAGTGGTGCCTAGTTCTGATGAAGTAAGCTTGTGGAAGAATATTAGACTGCGGGTTGGCCCAATTTTTTGTGCCAAATTTAGTATGAGGTTGGGGATGGGTCTAGAGTGAAGTTTTGGCAAGAAGAATGGTGTGGGGATATGCCTCTTCAGATGTGTTTTCCAGCATTATTCCAGATCAGCTGGGAAAAGGATGCTAGTGTGGCAGATCTTATGCAGTTCGCCAATGGTGCTCTTCATTGGGATTTAAATTTCATAAGAGCTGTACAAGATTGGCAATTGGAGTCTAAGTCGAATTATATGGATATTATTTATGGCATTCATGTGAGGGGAGGATAAGATGTGTGGGAAACTAGCTAAGGAAAAGAGCATGAGGTTAGTGGATATTTCTCAGTCTTAATCAATCTTTTCCACTGCCACATTATTTAGGCGAACAAAAAAGAAATGTTTGGTGAGCTTTTATGTTCGCCTTCTTAACTGTCTTTAAAATTTGATATGAAATGGTAAATTCTTTTTTATTATCATATAATCTGAAAACAAGCCAAATGATAGGACCAAAATGATTAAAATGGGTGAAAACTTGTGTAAGTGGACTTAAAAGATAAGTGTGCTGATTTGTTTTGTGATTTATGATATTTTCTATATAATTTTTCTTTTCTGTTAAGTTATTTTTAATTTCATATTCTTTCTGCTTCCTTTTTCTTTGGTTCTACTCCTATGTATAATTTTGTCCATAATTTTTCTTTGGTCTGTTATGCAGTGCATGAGTAAAGCCCGCAGTGATGTCACCAGTACCTATGACTGTGATATCTACCTAAGAAAGAAGGAAGAATGCCGTGATTTTAAGAGGGGTGTGTAAATTTGTTACCTTGTTTTGATTCTTGTTGATTGTTAGCATATCTAGAACCTTTTTTGGTTTCTCTTAAATGTCGCTTTTGCCTCAAAATATAAAAGACCAAAATGATAATCGATGAGTGCTCTTAATATGGGATTGGTTTTTCTATTTTATTCAAGAAAATCTCATATTGTATTTCATATAAACAAAAATATCTATTTACATGATTTTACAATGTTACAGGGGAGATTGTTCTTAGGAGAGGCTAGGTTCTTAGCTTTTTTTTTTTTTTTTTTTTTTTTTTTTTTTAATTTATTTTTATTTATTCTATATCTTTCCTGGTAGTGTAAATTAACCAGATTAGATATAAATAGTGGATAAAGGTTTACTTTTGATATTGGGTTTAGGTTTTGTTTTGGTTGGATAAGCTGGTCTAGTACTTTGTTGTTCAACTTACAATGGCTAAGCTAACGTGTTTAGGGAAAATAATAGGGAACCCTCAGAAATATCTTAGAGGTGGCCTACAAAAATTACATTAGAGAAGGAGATTTCTTTATTCAAGAATTGATTTGGACTGTAGTGCCATCTTGCACTGATCTTGGAATAACCCAACTCATCCAAAATAAACATAGAATAAGAGACCATAATTCCTTAGCAACCACAATAAATGAAATCCTGAAGTTATAAAGAATCCAAAAGAATTTATAGATCTAGTGATACACAGAGAGAACCAAACATCTAGAACTTTGCCTCAATCTGAGAAATGGGAGAATTTTGTTATTTGTTTTCCATGTTGAATTGAAATTCTTTGACGCTGTCCTAAAGTATTTCTTATTAAAGTCCCACCGACATAACTTTGCCATACAAGCAATTATCCATTCCATTCCCAATCTACCTACCCAAATGGAACCATAAAATCTTATCCCGTGTTCCTGAACAGAATAAGAATTTGGTCTACCCCCATCAAAAGCCAATGAGAAAGATTTTGAGTCAATGCGAAAAGAAATAGTCCCCATTTGCTACTACTGTTTCTGGTTTATTGGGTTCGGAGGGTTGTGATGGTTCTGGTTTATTGGGCTGAGGTTGAGGTTTGATGGGTTGTGGCGATTCTGGGTTCTGTTGATTAGAGGTATGATGGGGTTGGGTAGTTGTTTGGGGTATTTGGGCTGGGTGGGGGTGGGGGCACAAAAGGGAAAGGATTATGGGCAGGGTGTTGTAGATATGGATTTGGCCAAAAGAAAGTTGGTGGGTGAGGAATGAAAATAGGTAGTGGATGAGGGTTATGGGGTGGAAAAAGGGCTGGGATGGTGGTGGTAGTTGGTTAGGGGAGCTCATCTATGTCATAGGATAAAATTTTAACAGAGAGATATTGAACCTTTCCAATCCACGCATCAGAGAGATTCCGCACAAAGATTACCAAGATTCTCATATTTTTTAATCCCTTTTTATAAAAGAGCTTCATGTCTTCATTCTTCCCTTTCAACAACTGCAAAACTTTGCTCTATTAGGCCTAATATCTCTTTTGGCGAGTAAGAGAAGAAGGCTTGAGTTGGGGTTGTATAGTGTTCAGCAGTTATTTAGAAAAGTAAGGAGAAAGGTCTCAGTGATATTTACTTATCAAAAAAGTTATTTGCTGATTTTTATTTGATGCACAACACGCTGATGTGTTACCAATTGATTTTTGTAGATGTCATATTTTAGTTATTTACACTTCAACTTATCTTTTCTTATGCACTATTTCTGCAGATCCAAGTATTCGAAGCATGACTGAAATACGTAAGGGTAAGTCTGACCTTGTTGATTTGATGCTGGTGTTTACTTTTTTCTCCAATTGAAGTTGTCAAACCTTCTATCTTGGAGTTTGATTTCCATATATTCATTTTTATTTTCATTTATAAAATTCTTTTGTTAAATATGTGGATACGGTGTGCTGGTTCTTGCTTTTTATTTCAGAGACTCAGGAATCTCTTCAGAGGGAAGCAACTGCTCATGGTTTTGCTAGTGTTACAGCATACAGAAAGCATAGATATGAACAAGACCCTAAGATGTGCAGGATTTTCTATGAACAATACAAAGAGGTAAAATTGTGTTTTCTTTAGAAACTTCTAAATATTCTGTTTTTGTGATATAATTTCTTGGCTTTTATACTCAAGAATGAGTTATAAAGGAATTTACAGTTATTGTTTGAATTGTATGGTTTAAACTAATTCTTAATTTGAATCCTATTACAAAATATATATCCTGTTTATTAAGTTTTATGATCAAAATTCTTAATTTGAATCTATTACAAAATTTATATCCTGTTTTTTGAGTTTTATGTTCAAATTTTTTTTTCATTTTCAATCCTATGACTCAAGAATCAAGTTGACAGCAGAGTCTATGTTGGACCCCAAATTATTTATCACATTAATCATTCATTTGTCTTATCTGCTTTATTATTGATTGTAAATAATGACAATGGTATATTATGGCTATTTAATCATGCATCCCAATAGCACGGCTATTAAATTGTTTCTGAACTGTCTTTGGATATTTATAAGGCGTGGGTGGACTGTATTTTCATAGTATGTTTAGTATGAAATTGGTGATGAATTCAGAGTCAAGTTTTTGGAGGATTCTTGTTGTGGGGTTAATAATTTGAAGTAATTTTTCCCGAACTGTTTGTGATTAGCCGTGATAAGGAGGCTGCAGTGGGAGATCCTATGAGTTTTTCTAATGTTGTTTTTCATTGGGATTTTCATTTCATAAGACCTGTCAAGGATTGGGAATTGGAGTAGTCAATCTTTGTGATGGTGTTTTCTATTCCAAAATGAAAAATGAAGTTGGGCATGATAAGATTTGTTGGAAACCTGATAAAAGGAAAGGTTTTGTGGTGAGTGGGTATCATCGAGTTTTTTCCTCTTCAAATGTTATGTCTTTCCCATGGTCCCATGGAAGAGTGTTTGGAGGTCGAAATCCTTTCTAGAGTAGGTGTATTCATTAAATGGAGTTTTGCATGATAAGATGTGTTGAAACCTGAAAGAGGAAAAATTTTGTGGTGAGTGGGTATTATGTTGTTTTGTGCTCTCCTAATGTTATGTCTTTCCCATGGAAGAGTGATTGGAGGTATTATCGTGTTTTATGGTGAGCAAGTATTATTGTTTTTATGCTTGTACTTTTGAAGGAATTGAGAGATCAACTCATGATTTGAAGCAAGTTTTCGTCCATACATTGCTAGAGTGGACAAATGCTTTGGGTGTTTTAGCGTTGGAGGTCAAGAATCCCTTTTAGAGTAGCTTTCTTTCCTTGGATAGCAGCATTGGAGAATATTGACTATTGACAACCCTCATAGGAGGAGAATCTAGGTTTTGGATTCGTGTTATAAGTGCAAATGTAATGGACAAATAGTGGATCATTTATTACTTCATTGTCCTACTGCTATGGAGTTGTGGTCTATGGAGTTTGGTTTGTTTGGTGTGTATTGGGTCATGTCAAAGACAGTTGTAGATTTATTCACTTCTTGGCAAGGGCAGTTTGGTTGTCATAGACATGGAATTGTTTGAAAAGCTATTTCTCATTGTTTGATGTGGTGTATTTGGAGGGAGTAGAATGCCCAAAGTTTTGAGGATATGGAACAAAATTTTCTGGAATTAAAGTTGTTCTTCTTTTGAACTTTGGACATGGAATTGTTTGAAAAGCTGTTTCTCACTGTTTGATGCAATGTATTTGGAGAGAGTAGAATGCCCGAAGTTTTGAGGATATGAAACAAAATTTGCATGAATTAAAGTTCTTCTTTCAAACTTTGTTGGGTTGTTATTCTTATGTTCAGTTTGTGACTTGATTGATCTTTGTACATTGTGTGATTGATTGTGACATCCCCACTTGTATACATGGGTGAATATTTTTTTGGTATCAATTGATTTCATTACTTTTATATAAAAAATCATGCAAATTCCGTCCCCACTGTGGATTTAGGTTTTAATATTATAGAAGAAATAAGGATTTTTCTTTTTTATATAAGTAATTTCGCCCCAAGGGGAGGGTGAATTTCCGCATGAAGCATGGTTGCTAGCCAATTTTAGAAAAAATTAAGGTTTAAGGTTTGTAGAATGAATTGGAGTAGGTAAAATTTTAATCTTGATGGCTATTTGTAAGGGAAAGTATGTGGGGGCTTTTAGGGTTTGATGAGGGTTTTGTGAACAGTGTTTTGAACAAAAGCAGTCTACTTAAGAAGAAGAAAATAGAGGTCTATCTCAAGTAGAATCTCCTCGCCTTGTATAAGCAAATAAAACAAGAAAGAAAAGAAAACATTAATGTCAACATGCCTCAATACCCAAAACACTCATTACTTCATTAATCAACTCTCCTTTATTTGAGTACAGCACCCTTATATTTATTCTATATATTAACTTTACGTAGTAGGACTACAATTCCTACTTTGACTGGTAAAAAACTCTTAATTGAAGTGGAACGGAACCTGTTCCTAAGCTTGCAACTAAACTTTGAATCTGTTCATAAGCTTGCAACTTGTTCATAAGACTTACCTATGACACTTTGAATCTCCTAGAAAACTACTTGTAAAACAAAATCCATATTTAAAACCTGCTGTATCTTTGTAATGCTTATAATTTGACCCTTAAAACCACATGATTCTTGCTTCAATTAGACTTCAAACAATGACTTTATCAAACATTTGAATAAAAATTACAATGTAGCAATAAATAATTTTTAATGGCTACATCATTTGCTCCCATTTGGAAAAAACTAGGCCTCTAGTTTTCCGATGTTTTGACTTTTTGAAGTAAAAGAAATTCAAATTAGAATCATGCACAACTCTTCAATTACCCCTTTGGAAGCATTAAGGATAAATAATCTTCCTTTTCTGCCATATCATTAAATTTATTTGGAATGATAAAGTCAATGGTTGAAAAGCTTTTCAAGTTGAATCCTTCTTAATTTGACCTATAACAATAACATGAATTTTTTCTTGGTCCTAACTTTTTTGTGATTAGCCTTGTGCCCACCTTGCTCCTTTGCAGTCTTTGTCGTCCTTGTAGTGCATTCCTGTTGGGTTTTTTTTTTTTTTGTTTTTTTTTTTTGGGACTTGCTGTGAATGGTGAGCATGAGTTTCTTCTTTTAAAGCAACACCTTGCTCAATTTTGGGGGGAAATTTTTTTTATATAGCTTGTTGTAAAGCCTATAATTAAATTAATTAATCAATAATGCCTAAACTAATCTTAAATTAATTAATAGAGCCTAAATCATGTTTGTTTATTCTTACAGTAATTTATAGAATTCTATCAAAAAAAAAAAATTTATTATTTGTTTTTCATCTTTCCCTATACATAGAATGGCTTCATATGGTGAAAGATAAAAGGATCCACAGTGAAAATCTTAAAATTACTGGGTTATAGTATTTCAATGCATTATATATATATGATTTAGGTTATATGTATATATAAAATAACTGTATTAAGAATTCAGTGCCTCACTTCACTTGGGCTAGCACCTTGTGGCACCTTTTGCATTAAGGCAATACAAGGCATTAGTGCCTTAAGGTCGCCTTTGACTACACTGTATTCAACTGAGTCTGATGAGGTAGAAAATTGGCAGGACTGAATTCATGAGATTCTAAAGATGAAATGAACAAATGCTTGCCAATGGGGTTGGGAATAAACTTTGGCCTAAACTATTTATCAAGAATTTCATGCTAGCACAATTCTTAATTTCTTAAAGCATTTTATCTTTTATTAACTTGTTTGATTGATAAACAACCTGTTGTCTATCTTACATTAGCTTGTTTAATGGATAATATATCCAGCGTTCTTCCATCCACATAAATAAATCCTAACCAACAAATAAACATATGTAGGGACTAAAAATAATTATCTTCACAGCAAAGCTAAAGTCTGTTTGGACTTTAGTTGAAATGATCTATCTCTAAATCTCAAAGTTTTATGTTAATTTCATTCAATTCTTCAGTTACTAACTAGAAAGGATTATATATGTCATACTTGTGAGCTAATATAACATTCATGTTATTATTATATATCAAATCATATTTCAATTCATAAATTGAAGAACCTGAAAAGGCATATTTAAAATAAATAAATAAAATAAAATAAATTTTTTTTTTTTTTTTTGATAGATAGTAAGAGTTTTATTGATGAAAAAGAACAATGTGTTTACAATTGTAAACTCACTGCCCTTGAAACAAATACAATCAAATCATAAGGAAAGACTAATAGAGATAAGGAAATCGACAAAGAACTACAATGCGTAAGCCCCCAAATACGAGACTACTCAAACAAAGTCTTAGCAAGCAAGGTCTTCAACATATCTATAGGACTCTCAACGTCCTCAAAAGTTCGGGCATTGCGTTCCTTCCATACTAACCACATAAGGCATGCTGGTACCAAATTCCAAACTTGTGAAGAGTAAGTTCCCAACCAGTTCCTCCATGCAAAAAGAAGAGAAACAATAGTGTCCGGCATCACCTACTGAACCCCCCAAATATAATAAGGACCTCAGTCCACAAAGCAGATGCAAACCTACAATGGATCAAAAGGTGATCCACAGTCTCCTCATCACACCTACATAAACAACACCAATTAACAAGGGGCAAGTTCTTCTTAACAAGGTTATCTATTGTAAAATAAAATAAAAAACTTGAAATAGGATATGACTATGACCCTTTATTCTTCATACTTTGCTTATAATCAAAGGTAAAATCTTTAGTTTCTTTGCTAGAAATATGAACCAAAACCCATTTGCATAGGGTTATTATGCGTGGATTATTTGTTATGTCATGTATAATATCTTTTCATCTGAGATTTTTGAATCTTTATCAAATGGTGGATGCCGTTTTATTGTATTGTTATTTTCAAGTTTGTTTGGTTTATTTCCTTATATATAAAAAACAACATTCAATCTTACAATTGAGAACTGTAATTGTAATGAATATGGGAAATCTTTTTGCATGCTATTATCATTGCATTCTTTTTTATTTACATTATGAAAAAAATTGACACTATGTTACAAGATGTCATAAATAGCAAAAACAAAAACCTAGAATTGGAGACATGTAGTTGTGAAATAGAAAGAATTTCATTCTTTCCTTTCATTTGTACTTATGCTTGTAGGGTTAAGATCATTGTAAGTATAACCAAACAACTAGAACCATTAGGTTAGAAGCAATGTTGGTTGTAAAATAGAATTAGCCTTTTTTGCTTGTAGTGAGAGTTGGAATAATTTTTTTTTAATCCCCTAACATTGCATTTTGGGATAATTGTTTTTGATATATATATATAGATATATATATATATATATTATTATTATTAATTTTGTTGAATTAGTTATTTTTGCCTCTGTACCATACAAGTTAGTGTAACATAATCTTGAGCTTGTTTGTGTTTATAATAATTGTTTTTCTTTTTTCAATCATGCAGTGCCTTACCAAAGGTTATAAAATTAAAGGTTATGACTATGACCCATGTGATTTATACCGCAACAACTGTCCCCAATTTGAATAAGGCTTCTAATTGTAGCGCCCGTTGTTCCCCACTGCCTCATGAATGCCACAGTGATAGACTGAAATCTAAATTATGCCATTGTTTAGACATTGTGTAAAGTAATTATCCAGTTGGAACAATGCTTCATTTTAAGTTAGCGAAGCGCTATTTCCAAACCTTAATCATCTGCATAGATTGGAATAAGGTAAAAATTTCTATTTCTAATCAATATATAGTGACATGAGAGAAATTTTTGTTAGCATTCTTCATATCTTGTGAAATGCTTTTATATTTAAAATATTGTGTCGTTTTTACTACCTTGCAAAATGCTTTTGATTAATGCTTTGTTTTAAAATATTGTGTCGTTTTTACTACCTTGCAAAATGCTTATGATTAATGCTTTGTTTGTTTCAATGTAAATTGTTCTTAGGAAAACAAAATTGTGCATTTTACTGTGTTTATTTCATTGTAAACTTTTAGTCAAACTTGAAAATGGTTTCCTTTGACAATTTTACCAACAAAAATTTGGCAAAACATTTTACAAAAAACACACAGCGTCTCTCCCTTCCCCCCAGTCCCATCTGATGGTTGGGCTATCAGTATGGTGGTTAAAGCTACTAGTCCAATGGTGGTTGGGAGGTGTCGATTTTGGTGGTTTGTGATTGAAAAATTGTATTATCGCACAAAACTTTTGAAAATATTTTACAGAAAATGTTTTCAAAATGTAAAATGTTTTCATAAGCATTTTACTTTTGAAAATATTTCATAGCGAAACTAATAGAGCGTTAAATGAGATTTTATAAGCCTTGCTTTTACAGAAGTTTGTTTACCTAGCATCATAATCATCTTATTAATATTTGCTCTATAAGAAGTTTGTATTACAAGCACATCTTGTTCACAAACACACTTGGTTTGTACTGGTGTATTGTTTTAAGATCATTGTTATTTTCATATATAATTAGAAATTAGAATGTACTCAAGTTATTAAGACTGAAGAGTTTTAAAATTGTATATCCAGACGCCAAACTTATTCATGTCTAATTCAAAGTTCCCCCTCATCTAGCTAAATGTTCACTTTGACCTGATTCCACAGCAAAAGTAATTTCAGCTTCTGGATCATTCCCATGCAAATTAGCAACAGAAACTCCATTGGTCTCGTCAAGTTCAGTAATTTGTACCCCAGAACTAAATTCTTGAACAACTTATATGCCTTTATAAAGAAATAACATGGCATTCTTAACATTTATGACCAGAACCACAATTTTCATCACAGCTATAACATAACCCTTTCTTCTTTCTCTCCTCCATTTGTGATAGTGAAATTCTTTTAATAGGCAATCTAGTCGTAGAGTCTACCAAGGTAGTAGCTCTAGGCATACTCAAGAATATTAAAGACTTACCTTGTTCCAATTGGTTCTTCGAATTCTTCTTGCAGCTCTAAATGTTTCCTTTTGGATCTTGGGTAGCATTGTGACAGGAAGCAGTATCTCATCCTTTAAACCACTCACGAAACAACTAAGCTTATGTGGTAAGGATAAGCCCTTGATTCTGTTAGAAAAAACTTCAAACTAAGCTTATATACTGCTACTATTGATGTTTGTCTCAATCTTTCCATTGGATCATCATATGCAGTAAATCCAAACCTCACATGCATGGCTTGAACCAAAGCTTCTCAGTCACAATATACCCCGGCTTCTTCACTATCTTGAAACCAAACCAGCACTTTGATCTCCTTCCGTGTGGAACAAAGCCATTAACAGTTGCTCCGTAGCTGGTGTGTTGTAATACGTAAAATATTGATTAGCTTTGTAAACCCAGCCCGTATGTTCTTCACCAAAAAATCTTGAAAGTTCTAACTTCATAAGCTTAGAAAGAGACAACACTGAAGAATTATGGGTATGATTTACTGTGGTTCGAGGTGATTGAGGTGATCTAGCATCATTTGAAATGCTCAACTTCTGCAAAATTGCAGCGAGATGTTGGTTCAATTCGTTATAGGTTCGGGTATGGATTTCTTAGATCTTGTGGATTTTTGAGATTGGATTTTTTTTATTTTTTTTTATTTTATGTCTTTGATATGGTGATACGAAGAGAAGCAATAGCTTCATTGGTTAAGGCAGTAGAACGTGTTTCGACCATGGTCAAGTGCAAGATCATCTTGCACTGATACCATATGTTAGTGTATTCATATTAAGAATGCTAAAAGTGCTAAAAATTTATAATAGCAACCAACCTACATAAAACAACACTACATCAAAGAAGCTAAAGTTAATAAAATAAAAAATAAAAATTAGTCTTAGCTGGACGTTAAAGCATAAAAGAAATTTTTATTCCCCCACACATGCGTGAATGTTTGATGAAGTATTTTATTGTGTTGAATGTTAAAATAAAATCATTGATGTTGAGTGTTTTGTAAAGTGAGTTGTTAAAATAAATATAGTAAGTTTTTGAGTTGCTAAAAACTATATATTTTTAGAACCTTGATGTGAATACTCGAAAATGTTAAGACAATATGATAGTTGAATTCGAGGACAACTAGGCCTCCAAGAGACTAGGGAGAGGAATTAAGGAAAGTATAACGAAATGAGTACATTCTCATATTTGCTAATTGTGAAAAAAAAAAATAATAATTAAAAAAAAAAAAAAAAACAACAACAACAACAATCCTTTAATTGAAGCTTGCCTAGATTGCATGGTGGCACCCAAATTCCAAAAAAGCATAATTGCCTTGTTTTAGCAAAGTTATATATATATATATATATATAAAAGAAATTTGTTTTGTTTTGTTTTGTTAGTAAAACTAGAATTTATATATATATATATATATATATATATATAAAAGTTGGGCTACCAATTATGGGTATGAGTTAGGTGATTACCATAATTTTTAGGTTGTAAACTGTTAATTGTAGGTAAAAAAAAAAAAAAAAATGTTAATAATGAGTTCAAAATAAAAATTAGTAATAACTTGTCACATAATAGTTTATTGTAAAATTGTTATGATTGTAACACCACTCTAATTTTTAAGTTTTTGGGAGCCAACTTTCAATTTTGGGGACTAGTTTTCAATTTTGGAGGGGTATTATTATATGTGAGAGAGAGAGAGAAGGTTTTTGTCTAATTCTAGTCCGTCCTTGCCTCCTATTGCGCAGCTTTAGTGAAAATTTTGACAAAAACATGAAGTGTTTCTTATAGCTATGGGGAGGAGAGGACTTTGGATTTTTTATTATTATTATTTATATTTTCCTAAAACAGAAAAGGCCAAAGTCCACGTTAGCAAAGTTAATGGAAGCTGTTCTCTCCGTTTCATCCAAATCCGATCCCACATTCCTTTTCATGCTACAGTAAACATCTGAAATCTCCCACTCCCCAGCACACACTGACACGGACATAGGAATAGAAAACCCTTTTTACTATTGGGTAGAGAGAAGGACAAAAATTATGGGGTCCACTATAACGGAAATCGAAGGAGAAAATCCCTTTGACCTCCCAACCAACCAACCTACAAAAGCAAATTGCAATCCTTCCGCATTCCTTTGTTTCACTCACCTTCACGGTTTGAATACAATCCTCATCAACAATGCTGGGCGTCCCATTATAAAAAACAATATCATCTTCTTAAAATATTTTCCTTAGAGTATTCATATCCAATCTCTTAAATGACATATGTTGGTATAATTTAGCATCAATGTACCTAAAGGTTTGTGGCTCAAAAAAAAAAAAAAAAAGCATCAAAAGGTTCCGTTATCCGATCTTCTAATTATAAAACAATTTACAATTGTGCTATAGTACTATTGTAAATTTACGATGGTACTATAGCAACATTGTTAAATGATTATATTATATTATATTTTATTCACAAATATTAGCCTCTTTTTCTCTCTCTCATCCTCTCTCTTGCCCGACCTCATCTCCCTCTCTCTCTCTCTCTCTAGAAATTTCCAAGTCCCTCTCTCACACATCTCTCTCTAGCTTCTCAACAATGCACAGTACCAGATCTCTATCACCACCAATGACGCCCTCCCACATGGCAACCTCAAAAATGCTAGAGCTTAGATGAGCTCTTCTCTTCTCTCCCAATACGATTGCTGGTCAGCTCTCAAGAACACAAATGACACGAGCTTGACGAACGAGACGATATCGTTTTTGGACTCGTTAACCCATTTGACGAGCAACGCGCTGAGTGGGTCTGGCAAATGGGCATGGGTCGAGGGCTTAATCTTCTCATCTTCGATGGTGGGCTGCTCAAGCTTGCCAATGACTGGGCTTTGTACTCAAGCTTGCCAATAATTTTTTTGCTATTGGGTTTTTGTTTTAAGTGTTTAATTTGATTGCTAGAGTTATTTTGATTTTAAGATTGAGTTTTTGCTTAATAGGTTAATTGGTTTTTGTTTAAATCTTTAATTTAGCTGCTTGAAAGTTTAGTTTTTAGGCAATGAGGCGATGGTGGTTGTTTGCTTGAGTTTGGTAGCTTTTTTGGGTTTGTTCATGGTGGTGGCAGTGGGAACATGTGGTTGTAGTGGCAGGGGAAGAGAGATGGGAGAGAATAGAGATCGGTTTGGGTTATATTATTTTATTGTATAGATATATTATTTTAATATGTTGTATGGTAAAATAAAAGTTGGGATGTTGGGGGTATTATAAAATGGTATTGTATAATAAATAAAGTAGCTTTTGAGATGCTAAAATGGGATAAATTTTAGATACCGGATATGAATGCTCTTATATTGGCCAATTCACAATGAGCAAATACATCTAGTTTCACTAACCCACACTTAAAAAAAATAAAAAAATAAAAAAAAATAAAAACCCCACCTCATACCTCCCATCAATCCAATCCCCTTGTTCTTATCTCCATCCAAACTAATAAGGGAGGGAAAAAATTGCTTGTTGTGCTAGTAAATGAGCAACCTTATTACAATGCCTACATGCATGATAAAGGGATTCAAATCTAAGGGATTCAGATCTACATGCATGATAAAGAGTGAAAGCTGAAAAACGTGAAGCAAAGTAATGTAGATTGTAGATCATTTACAATGTGCTTATATTAGGCCAAAGAACTGTTGCCAGTTTACAGTGATTTAATGAAGACTTCGAAATTGCCCTCTAGAACTATATTAGTAAAAGCTTTATTTATGAAAAAAAAAAAAAAAACTGAACTTGTCAGTTCAATCGAAAATTGAACATTAATTCAGTCGAATAAAAACTCCTAAAACTAGTAAAAAAATTTTGATAAAAAAAAAAAAAAACAATTGGGACCCAAAACAATTCTTTTTACCGTAATACTTTTTAAAACCATGTTAATAACAGGTTTTATATGTTAACTATGTGACATTCCATTTTGAAAGACAGGTCATTTGCTCACTTTTATTTTTTTATTTTTTGATAGGAGCTCACTTTTATTAAGTGCAGTGGGGAGTGGCAAATCAAAGGATGCCCTCGTTAATCATAAAAAAAGAACGCCCCTCTAAAAAATTACAATTTTTGTAATCTTACTCCACCACTCTCATCTAAAAGCGCGTGAAATACAACGCGCTTTATTTTTTTTTACTTTTTCAGAGGGATACTTCCCCTATTAATGAATATATGCGTGCGTTTGTCAGTTTGTGCGGACTAAGAGCTAGTGCAGTGTAGTACCCTACGCATGTCTATTAATTAAAATTACGAAAAAGCCCTTGAGGAAAACTTTACTAGTGTGTTCAATTGGCCTATAGAAAGTAAAAACATAACAGAACAATCTCTCCTTGAGAATTTGAGATCGGATGACAAAGATTAATAATAAAAGAAATTTTAATCAATATTAAGAACAAAATAAATACAAAAATTATCAATTAAATCAATACATATATGGTGGTATCAATTATCAATTAAATCCCTAAAAAAATCAATTAAATCAATTCACAACATAAACAATAGGGAACTATTTTCATTTGTGAAAAGCATAGTGTTCCAATAATTTATCTGTTTCAGATTAGCTTTTATTTTTAGATTTTCCCTTTTTCTTTTATTTTTTTATTTTTTTTGGTTTTTAAGAAGGCTATGAAATTGAGATAATGGCATTGTGCATATGCAAAAAAGCATTTTCAACAAGATGCATACTGTTAACATCTAAGCTAGATTAGCAATTGAAGCTAATTTTATAATATAATGCTTCCAACAAACTTCTAGTGTCCAAATTTTTATGTTCCACTTTTCCTACTCTACTCGATACTCTATTAATAAAAATTTACCACCTACTGTTTAATTAAAAATCCTAATTATTTGCTTTCTCTTATTTCTATTTCCTAAAATAAATTTTCAAAAAATTTCAACACAGCCCCATCAGCCACTGAAGGTTGCCACTACTAACCTTTAGTGGCAATACCAAGAAGAGACAACCGACATCATCAACGACCATCCACCACCACCTACGAAGGTTGATATTATCGATTCATAGAAATAGAAGCCAAGAAATTTCCACATCCCTTAACTCTTTTATGAAATTTCTCACCTGAGTTTTTTTCTAAAAGCGCCCTCTTAATTGAAAAATTGCAAGAGAAAAAGGAGAAAATAACAAAAACCCGCAAATTTTTGGTATTTTCCGTTCAAAGAAGCAAAACCTAATAAAATTTCCACATGTCATGACTCCTTAAATAATTTCAAATGTGTTTTTGTATTGGGAAGAGCCTTTGATTCAAAGGACTCCTTAAATACTTTTGGTCCTTACATTTTGGACCAATTTTCGTTTTAATCCTTACTTTTTAATTTTATAGCATTTGGTCCCTAAAATCAAAAGTCATTCTTGTTTTTGTCCCTACCATCATCTCACTAATGGAAAATAGCATACATGGTAGACGAAGTACACAGTTGGCACCCAAAACGCCTATGTGGCCATTAAAACAATAATAAATTTTTTATTTGGCATTTAAATAATGCCACATTAGCATTTTAAATAATAAAAAAAAGTCACATAAGAAAAACAATTATAACACAATTCTAAACTTATGATTTTAAATAAAATAAAATAAAATAATTAAAATAAAATTTTCTTTTCTTTTCATTATTTTGTTGGAAGAACATGTTTGTTTATGTTCTTTTTGTTCTTCCCTAGAACATGATTGATAATGTTCATGTTCTTCATATTCTTAGCAATTAATCCTTATTTTCTTTTTGTTTCTTTGTCTTTCTAGTACTTTCTTTGTAACCAAACACATCAAAATTCAAAACTCATATAAAACAATAATCAACATACACCAACCAAAATTCAAAACCAAAAAATCAACATAAACCAACCAAAATCGAACCTAGAAATCAACATTCACCACCATTCTCGAACTGGACCTTCGAAATCATAGTTCATAACCCTAGTAGATTCTTGGCCATAATAAGTCCAATCCTAGTAGATTTATAATTGGATCTAGGTTCGCTGAACCACAATGGTTTTGCAGCTAACAAACAACTAACGTATCACTAAGCATTATTGCTTTATACCGTGATATATAGTTGCTTGAATTCATTATTTGTGCACAAGTTAGTTCAGTAAAACAAGTTTACTTCTCACGATACCCATAATTTCATCCAGGTTGTGGAGGAAGCCCAATCCTTGGAGTTGGATTTGGGTAAGCTGAAACCTCAAAAAGGTCTCTCAACAAGTTATTGCATTAGATCTCAATTCATTAGACTATGCGTGATATACTGTCAAAGAGTGACAAAATACAAACATCAAATCAACCTAGGAAAAGTGACCGTATTCAAACAATATCCTCTCCATTTCATTTAAAATATGGGGTGTCCTTTTACTATTAGTATTTTATTTCTTTGATTTGAAAGTGTACATAGTGTCATGTCATTTAAATTTTCAAATGACATGGCACTTAATATACTTTTAAATTTGCAATGTTTTAATCCAAACCATAAAACTAATCTATTTCAAATGGAGAAGATGCTAATGTATTGGAACCAAATAATGCTATAGATAATTATTCGCTCTTTTTTTTATTTTATTTTAGATATGATAGAATTTAAAATTTATGTTGTTCACTTCATAATTATTATTTTATAAACAATTCGAAACATAATGAGTTTATTTTGAAGCAATAGGTTTCAAATTTAAGTTTTTTATTTAACAACAAAAGACTTTTATCACTTGTACTAACAAGAACCACAACTATTCAACCTATAATATCATAAATTCATATGTTTTAGGGAAAAAAAAAGGGGACAAGAGGGTGTCGAACCCGCAACATGGAAGACAGGAAGGCAGTCTAGAAAGTGCATTAACAAGATTCATGTGATTTCATCCATTGATTAGACTTGGACACATGCAATGATGCGATTCAATATTTTAACTTAGGGGACAAAAGATTTTAAATTTTTTTTTAACAACGGGTTAAGTGATAGATTAAAATTGATGTATGATAAAAATATGTAAGTGGTGATTATTTGTGAAAGTAATATAGCATTAATTTCAATCAAATACCTCATTATAAGTTTCTCAAAAAAAAAAAAAAAAAAAAAAAACTCATTATACCAATATTTATAGTAAAAAAATATGTAGAATATAGACTATCTATCAAGTTTGTATTATATCAAATCAAAATCTAATAATAAATAATTTTAAAACCATCTCAATTTAAAATAGAAGATAAAATTTTGTATTAATAGGTTTTGACATATTGTAATAAGAGTATTTTCCCCTGTTTGTATAAAATGGCTTAAAAGGCCAAATTTTGCCTAACCAACCCAAAAAATCACCCTTAAAAGCTTATGTGTATTGTGCAAAATGTATTTTGTTACCGTACTTTGATAAATATATACAATCATTGTTGTTATGCATTTCAATTTTTTATTTTTTATTTTGTGTATCATGGGGATGAAAGAGATAATGGCAATTGTAGTGTGTGAAATGAGAGAACCAATTAAAAAATATAAAATAAAATAATTTTTTTAATAAAATAGAATTTAGAATAGTTTTTGATGCATATATTTTTGAAAAGTAATAAGATGAAATCAAAAAAATAAAATTTTATATTAAAATAAATAGACTTTTTTGAAGGCTAACGTCAATTTTCTATGATCAATAGAAAGAAAGTGAGAAGGAAATAGAAAAGGAGAGGAAAGGGAAAAAATAAAATAAAATAAGAGATGAGATGGCGTGTGAGAGAGAGTCTGTGACCCTGTAGACATTTGACTTGTGGTCCCCGCTTTTATTCTGCTTTGTTCTCAAATATCACACAACAAACTATCATATCAAATAAAATTTCTTTTCCGATAACCCCCAGTGAAACATAAACTATCATTGTCCAGATTTTCAAAACAAAAAATAAATGTCATTGTCTGATAAGTTAGTTTTTGGCTACACAATTACCCTAGATGCATATATAGGTCCCTTTTGCTCCAAAAAAATAAAAGGAAGGAAATAATAACCAGATGCTGAGCGGCATTTCAATATGTAGGGGGAGTCCTAAAATCACTCACTTGTTCTTCGCGGACGATAGTCTGCTATTTTGTAAAGCAGAAAGGCATGAGAGCCAAACATTGGTGGAAATCCTGGAGAGGTATGAAATGGCTTCGGGGCAAAAAATCAATGCGGACAAGTGTTCTATTTTTTTCAGCCAAAATACTACACCCGATACAAGAAGAGAGGTTATGTGCACTCTTGGCCCTATGCAAGACATGAGGCATGGGAAATACCTTGGCCTCCCCTCTATAATTGGGAAGTCAAAAAACCAAGTCTTTGCGGAAATAAAGGAAAAGGTGGGGAAAAAACTATCGGGATGGAAAGAAAAAATGCTCTCATTGGGTGGCAAGGAGATATTAATTAAGGCCGTGGCTCAAGCTATTCCGACATACACGATGAGTTGCTTCTTACTTCCGAAAGGCCTGTGTGAGGAGCTGGAACAGATGATGAGAAACTTCTGGTGGGGTCAAAAGAATCAAGAGGCAAAGCAGGCTTGGGTGGGGTGGAAGAAAATGTGCAAGTCTAAACTGAAAGGAGGAATGGGATTTCGCAACCTAAAGGCTTTCAATTTAGCTATGCTTGCTAAGCAGGGATGGCGGCTCCTGTCCAACCCAAGTTCCTTAGTTGCTCGGCTCTATCGGGCTAAATATCACCCCACTGGTGATATCCTGAGTGCAAAGCTTGGAAGTTCACCTTCGTATGCTTGGCGAAGTATCTATAACAGCCTAGAAGTAATAAGAAAGGGCACTAGATGGAGGGTTGGAAATGGGAGAAAGATTCACATTTGGGAGGACAAGTGGCTCCCTACCCCCACCACATACAAAGTTTGCTCCCCCCAAAGAGACATTGATGATTTCCCCATGGTCTTGTCTCTCATAGATGAGGATACAAAGCGATGGAAGGCAGATCGGGTTTGGGCACTTTTTTACCCTTTTGAGGCTAAAAATATACTTAAAATACCACTGAGTTATAGTTTGCTGAATGATAGCTTAATCTGGTTGGGCAACAAGAGGGGAGTGTTCACGGTTAAGAGTGCGTACTATGTTGCTTTGCCTTTGGTTGAAGAGCCGAGCATGGGTGAATGTTCGAATGGTGACTTTAGAACCCCACTATGGAGGAAAATGTGGCACCTTAAGCTTCCGGCTAAGGTGAGAATATTTGCTTGGTGAGCTTGTGTTAATGGACTGCCGACACGCATGAATATGATGAATAGAGGTATTGATGTTGATGCAACCTGCCCTATATATGGAAAAGATGGGGAAAGTACAAAACATGCTTTTCTCTACTGTAAAAAAATCTGTGATGTCTGGTGGTGTTGGCAGTCATGCCCAATTAATCTCCTGATTGAAACAAATGATGTAGTGAATGTGGCATTGCGAATTACAGAAGCTGGTACTTGTCACGATCTGGAGATATTTTTTGTAACGGCATGGTCGATTTGGTACAACCGGAATCAGGTGGTTCATGGGGCTCAAGGATCCTCCTCTGTTCATATCTAGGGTACTGCACAGCGAGCACTTGATGACTATTATGTTTCTACTGCCATCAGCCTTTCTCGGCAGCAAGCTCCGGATGCTGGATGGAGTGCTCCTCCTTCGGGTCTGCATAAGATTAACGTTGACGGAGCAACCTCTGAAGATGGAAGACCCTCTGTGGTGGGCGTGGTTATACGAGACTACAGAGGTATGGTTATGGCAGCATGTGCAAAGATTCTGCCTGCACAATACAGTGTGGAAGTCACCGAAGCCTTAGCTGTTGAACAAGGGATCTTGCTTGCTAGACAGAAGAGGCTTTCGCATGTCATCCTTGAGTCTGACTCGCTCTCGGTTGTGGATGCTATCTCCTCTAACACAATGCATGGTGAGCTGCTGCCTATTATACAAGGGATCCTGCTACTGTCCTCTTCCTTTGATACTTGGAAAGTAAAGCACTTGAAAAGGGAATACAACAAAGTGGCTCATGAATTAGCCAAGATGGCCAGGGAAACAAGAATGTCACAATTTTGGTTTGATATGGAGCCACCTCTGCTTCATCACCTTTGCCAAGTTGATAGGGCTAACTATTAGTTTGTTTTATGGTTTTTGCCCATCTTTGTTGTACTTCAATTTCTGAAGTGTTGTTCTGGAATACAAGTGAAGTTTCACTTTCAAAAATAAAAAAAATAAAAGGAAGGAAGAAGATATGCATAGGAAATATCATTTTCTCAAAAGTTATATGTAAAAAAGAAGAAATGTCCCTATGATTGTCTTTTCTAGTTAAGCAATATAGGAGTAATGCTTGGACACACAATTCTCTACAATTTTATACCACAATTCGCTATGTAGTGAGCTGTGATTAGCAAATATATGTCTCCATATAGCCCACCATCACACATTTGCCAATTATAACTCGCCACATGACGAGTTGTGACATAAAGTTATAGGAAATTATGTGTTCTCATTACTCACAATATAAATAGAAACTTATCCGTATTCCTGAAAGAATAAGGCTATGTAAGATCACCGATTTATTTATTAAAAATTATAGAACCATAATCTTGTATTTTATTACAATTTTTGTTTTGAATAAGAGAGAAAGAAGTAGGGGTGTCAATTCGGGTTAGCGTGTCGGGTTCGTGTCGTGTCAGGATAGGGGTATTCGACTAAATGGCTCAACCCTAACCTGACCCATTTAATAATCGTGTCATGATCCTTCAACCCTAACTCAACTTGTTAATAAGGCGGGTTAACCTGACCCAACCCATTTGACATGCCCAACCCATTTGACATGCTTAATAAACGAGTTGTGTTGGGTTGACACGAATCTAACACAACCCATTTCAACCTGCATAATATTAAATATAACATCCATCTAGAAATAATTTTTTTTACATCCCAAAAAGCAGTGCATACATTTCAAGTTTTCAACCCACATTCAAAATAATATAGTTTAACAAAAATATAACATTTATCTAGAAATAAGTTCTTTACACTCCAAAAGAAGTGCATACACTTCAACCCAAATTCAAAATAACAAAGTTTAATAAAAATAAAATAACATAGTTAAAAAAATATATAATATCCTTGGAACTCGCCAAATGCTAAGTATCAATATTGAAAGAATTTGAGCAAATAGTAGGCCAATCCTAACTATGACCATGATTATCATCCATAGTTTCTTTGTTGATGTCCAAATTCATAAAATCTTCCACAAGATTATCCAATTTCATTTGTACAAGTTCTATGCCAAAAAAAAAAAAAAGTATTAGTAGTTCTAGGTAGGGCTGTCCAATACCCGACTAGCTCAAAGAAACTGATCGGCCCGACGATCTCTGACCCGATTACCGCCCGATCTGAACGGTGGTTCGATCGGCTGCGGGTCGCCGGCGTGAAGACCCGAAAAGATCGGTTCAAGTCTTGGTTTGACTGCTTGAGAAACCAAAGAATCCGATCCGCCCGATGCCAATCTCTATTCCAGGAATTTTTTTTCCATTTAACAATAAATATCAAAAAATTTAGTTAGTTGTCACATTTCAAAACAACGTTGAAAACTAGCATCTCGAGTGTTTGAAACTCGAGTTTCAAGTTAAAAATCGAGTTTTTAAGTCTCGATTTGTAAGCGGATGGGTGCGAACTTGGAAAAAAATCCACGTGAAAATCGAGTTTTAAAGACTCGAGTTCCAAAAACGCCGCTATAGCACTTAAAAACGTCACTATAGGGCTTAAAAATCAAGTTATAAAAAATTTTTGCAGGAAAACGCCACTATAGGGCTTTAAAACGTCACTATAGGTCTTAAAAACGCCACTATAGGGCTCCCTGAACTTGGTATTGAACACTTATAAAAAAATTTTGCAGAAAAACGCCGCTATATGACTTTAAAACGTCACCATAGGACTTAAAAACGTCACTATAGGGGTGATCAAACTAAAATTTTTTTTGCATAGAACTCGAGTTTCTAAAACTCGAGATTCATGTGGTATTTTCAGTCCAAAAACACTCGCAAAGCGAGTCTTTGAGACTTGATTTTTAATATGGATCTCGAGTTTCTAAAACTCGAGATGTCTACTTTCCCTTATAGTTTCAAGCGTTGCCTAACTAACTATATACAACCATTTTGTACAGTTATTCTGCACATTCCCTCCTATTCCAGTTGCAATCTCGTGTTCCGGCGAAAAATAGGTAATTCTAAACTGAAAACTTTGCCGATATAATGAGATCTATAGCGAGATCTCGGCCAGATCTCAAAGGGTATGGAGGAATATTGGCCAGATCTTGATAGATCCGGCCAGATTTGTCGAGTTTCGGCAAGATTTTGGCCAAAATCCGGCTAGATTTCTACCCCTGTAGCAAACCTGAAACCGAACGATATGCACCCGAAACCGACAAAACCCGAACCGGCCGATCCGAAGCTCCACATGGGTTGGTTGCAGGTTCTGATTTCTCCTACCCAAGTCTGTCGAGTCGAGTCCGGGTTGGGCACAAACCCGACCCGGGCCGACCCGTGGACACCCCTAGTTCTAGGGTCTGTAAAGTTTCAATTTTCAATTATATTCATTGTAAATTTTTGTAATTACTCACTTTTCTTTTTTAATTTAAAATATATGTTAGATATAAAAGGTATTTGACAAATCTAAAATAAAATAAATATTTACTTGTTACACGAGTTAAACGGGTTGTGTTAAGTGAGTTATTTCAAGTTGACACAAATAAATTGGCGTGTCAAACGTGTCTATTGCGGGTTACATGGGTTGACCCGCTTATGACACATTTCTTATCGGGTCGCTTTCGGGTCGACCCATTTATGACCCAAACCCATTAATGCCCAACCCTAACCCGAAAAAACCCGTGTCAGGTTCGAGTCGTGTTTGCGGGTTGGGTTGAACATTGACACCCCTAGAAAGAAGTGGTAAGTTTATATAAAAATAACAGATAATAATTATAATTTATTATGTAAAATAATTGTAAAAATATATATAATAAAAATTGTGTTTCTAAAATAACTCTTTGTCTTTATAGTAAACCTCCGTTCATTTTTCCAACTGAATTGTTTAAGGGTTTTAATTTTATCTTTTTAAAACAAAACTTATTAACGGATTTTGATTTATCTAATTAAAAAAAAAAAAAAAACTAGCTTGAAACCTGTGATATGCATGGATTTTTTTTCCCCCTTTTCTTTTACTGATAAAAGTTTGTTAACATTTTGGTTGTTTAAGAGGTTAAAATTTAGTTTATTTGCATTAATCAGATCAATACTTTTTTTTTCTTATGAGAAACATAATTAATACAACATAATTGACCATGTATGATATTTTGCTCAGACATCTTAAGTAATTTATGTCTTAGAGCATTTGCTTCAGCGCAAACCTCTATAGACACGAATCATTGTCACTCTCTTCCTCAACCAAAAACCCCACCCAAATCGCAACAAAATTAGGCTAAGACACCATTGAGCAAACCACTTACCAAAATCAGTAAAACTGGTGTGCAAAATTACCCACCAAATTGAGAGTAAAATTAATTGTGGCCACCGCGAGTATAAATCACTCTCTTTCACTAAAAAAAATGTGGTAGAATCTCCTCTCTGTAACTCTCTAACAGAATGCCTCTCTCACTCTCCCACAGTAGTATATATATAACACTACTCTCTCCCTTGAAATCACTCCCTACATCCAAGGTATTCACTCTCCCACAGTAGTACTCTCTCCCTTGAAATCACTCCCTACATCCAAACAAACAATTTGAAGATGAGAAGAGCACACCAAATCTCGTCGGCGGCTGCTTGGCATCTGTGGAGGATGAAACAGAGAAGATCATCACCAACAAATTTGGTGAAAAGGCGTAACGATGCAATGAGGAAAGGTATAATTTCCTTTTTTTCTTTGATTGTTTGATATTTTCTTGTGTGATTCTGACTAATTTCGTTCGTTTTTTTTCTTCTTCTTTCTTTGTTTATTTTGGATTTTTCACTTTAGCTATGGAGTTGGCCGAACTTGAAGCTTTTGGTACTCTGTTTCTTACATTAACTTAACTTGATTTCTCTTTTCCTTTTCATTCCTTTTTGCCTTATATTTCTTTCATGTGTTGTATAGAAGCCAAGAATGGAAACAAGTTTATGAAGTTCCTTTATGGTGAAGAGAATTACAAAAATCATGGTCATTTTACTTCTACTTTCAAAAAACTACTTCATATTTATGTTCTTTAAATATCATTTGTAGTTGTGTTTTTATTTCTGAAATTTGTTTTCTCTGTGTTTTAGACAATTGCTTAACCAAGTTTATGAAGATGTTGTACGGTGATAAGTACTTGGAGAAGAAAAAAAAGTGGAAAACTATGTACTATGGTGAAAGTTACAATGCTCAGACTGAGCTTGAAGAGAGGTTGGCTAAATTCAGAAAATCGAGAGGTACATGATTGCTTGCTCTGTTTTACAATGTATGATACAGAGTTTTTTTTTTTTTTTTTGAAATTACATTCATTATATATTTATTCAATTCTGATTTGGATGAATTTTATTGTTAGATGGTATGGACAATCTATTCAACAGATTGTCCAAATTTGGCGTCTACGAGGGAACGACGGAATTGGGACTCAAAAGCGTTGGAAGGATTTATAATTTAGTGGAAAAAAAGAAAAGCCTCGGAGAGGCTAAAAAAGATATAGGCAAGGCTCTGTTGGGGCTTGATTCCATCGAAATGGGATCAAAGCTTGATGAGAGTTCAATTAAGCTTGAAACCATTGCAAACGCAGTCTTTAAAATGCTGCCCCTTGTCCTCCAGACGGCTGAAGATGTGACGTTCCTTAAACAATGTGGATGCCCTCGCGGCGGCGGCCCACCACGAGGAGGCGGCGGCGGAGGAGGCGGCGGAAGTGGAGGAGGTGGTGGTAGTGGAGGAGGCGGAGGCGGAGTCAGTGGAGATAGCGATGATGGTGGAAGTAACGATGATGGAGGAGGAGGAGATTAGAGAGACATTTTTTTATGTTAATAAGTGTTAGCTTTTTAAATCTTTGTTATTGGGCTAATAGAGACCATATGAATTGTCGCCTTTTAAATCCTTGTGATTGGGCTTATAATCACTTGTTGACGATGAGTTTTGCGTTATTGGGCTAATAGAGACCATATGAGTTGTTCCCTTTTAAATCCTTGTGATTGGGCTTATAATCACTTGTTGACGATGAGTTTTGATTGCAAAGTAATACCAAAAGGCACTTTAATGCTTTGTGCAAAATGTTTTCCATCAAGTTTTCATCTCTTTGGAATTCTCTCGCAACGTGCTTTCATTTACTGGTTTTTAGATCATTATTAGACCTTTCGTTTAATTTATTTTATATCTTAGGTTCGTTATTTAAAATCTGACTGACTTTTCTTTTGCCATGCTGAATTATATTCTGAAGTTTCATCTTTTCCTTTAAATGGTTTGTTGTTGATGGCAGTTTCTTAGGTTAATTGTTTAAAATCTGACCAACTTCTCTGTCACCATATTGAAGTATAATCAGAAATTTCATCTGTTCCTCTTAGTATTTTGTTGTTGATGGCGGTTACAAAGTGAATGTTCTAAATTTTCTCAAGGCGCAAATCGAGCACTTTTTGCTTTATCCTTCCTAGTGTGGGTTGGTTGGTCAATGCCTGTAATTTGCGAATTGGTGATTGGTAAATTGCTGTAATGTAATTCATGGTATGTAGTCCTTGGTTTAAAACTCTTTGCTGGGAGGACATTTGAAGTGTTTGATTACTATTTTCTTTATTCCACCTCTTTAAAGAGCTGCATTGTTTTGTCCTTAATTTCTTTTAAGAATAATGGAAGGGTTGTGTAGTCGAATTTGAGATGACTAATCTTCTAAACATGAGAGAGACTTTTATTTTTTTTTAATTCTGTTTGATTCTCATTGTGCCAATACTTGCATAAATAGGCCACAATGAGATAACCCCATCACCATTCACCAACTAATCTGATTGAACTTCAAATTTGTAGACTGGTTAGGAACTAAACCGATAAGCTTGGCTTTGTTGTCGCACACTGCTACTATTGCTTGTGTGATTGCTGCACTATGTCTTGAGCTGCAACGGTCATAACTTGCATATACATTATAAAAGTTGATTTTAACCAAAGTTGTAAATGTTTTAACCAAAGTTGATTTTCTTTATTGAGTTCCACACATTGACAGGAGTATTACTGGTTTCTTAGATGATAACTGGCTTTATCTTTGAGCATGTGATGGCAGTGATTGGTATAGTTAAATCCTATAAATTAGCCTGTATAGGACTTGAGAATGCAATTGAATGTCCTGGAGTGAAGTTACATCCAGCAACTTCAGAACATCTGTGGCTTTTGTAACACATAAATCATCTCCACGTCCACCCCTTTAGATATGATTAAATGTATGATCAAATATAGTTTGTGAAAATCTTGAAATCCAATAATAGAGAGATTAGAGATTACGGCTCTCATGTCTATTGACATGCATATTCATATTATGGCATTTCTCCAGGTCTAGTTAGCAAATTAGGAGGATTAATTTCTCAACCAAAATTTCAGCCCCTCCTGTTTAGTTGTTAATACTAAAAGGTACCCCAACCCAGTATCATTACATTCGGCATCTGATGGTGTGGCATTCTTAGGAGAATAATGTTTATGTCACTGGAACTACATCCAACACATGAGAAAGCTCAAGTCTTCCAAATCAAATGGCAGAGATGTACTTTTTGACCAGAAACTGCCAACGCTATTGGGTTTTTACAGACTCATCAAATTTTAGCAACTCCCATCTTGAATTAGTATTACTATTATCTGGACCCAGATGGGTTCACTCACCGCAAACAACATAAAGAAACTTCAATCCTGTATTTATTCTGTGAAAGCCAAATATTATGAGGAAGTTTAACTAAAAAAATATCATTTCTACCTGCAAGCAACATGAAATAACACAATCACTTTTTTCTATCTCCAGTATTTTAAGAATCCAAGAGAACAAGAAGAAACATTCAGTATGGATGTCATAACATGCTTAGTTTAACCGTATGGAGCCATCATCGCATATAACAGCATGTGAATGGGGCTTAGGCTTGATAGGGGTCACCACTCCTGTCCAAGTTCAAAGAGGTCACCATAACATTATCAAGAAAGAAAAAAATTAAGTACATCTATCTATGCCATGTAAATTGTAAGTCACAGGAAGCATGAAATTCACGATGTCAATTTATCTTCAACCACTTGATACATAAGTGTGCTAAAAGCTGATAAGGAACACGACTCACACGAGCCAGTTCATATTTTTGATAGTTGAGTATGCATGCTATTTACTCAACTATCTCCTCAATATAAGATCAGCAACCACAACCTTGATAAGCAATCTATCCTAAATATAAAGCCACTCAATTCAGGTAACCAATCAGAATAAGAATTTATATTCATTTCTAACTCATAATCAATGCCAAGTATATGCGAAGAACAAAATGGAAAACCATTAGAATAAGCATGAAAATAAAATGCATCTTGCCTGTATCCTCTTTCATTTTCCTTAATAAGTTGCTGCACGGTTGGGTTTGTTGAGCAAAACTAGACTCTTAACATCAGAACCAACGAAAGTACAGTTATATGCAGAATCCTAAGATCTTTATGCTCTTGTGTCTCGAGGTCTTGTGAGACAAACCGTTTTTCAAAATCCAATTGCACTACAACCTCACCACTCTTCCTAAAACCTTTGGCCCTGTGTATGTAGCCGTAAACATGATGCACATCAATTATGTCATTGATATCTTGATTCATAAGACCTATATGAGGAAAAATCACAATTTTGGTCCATGAAGATGCATCTGCATACCTTTTCATCAGCCATACATTGACACAGAGAGTAGGAAATCCCTCTTGAAACAGGGCAAGGGAATTCCCATATGCTGAAATAAAGGGACAAATGTGAGACTCATCTCCATTATCTTTATCATATTCATCCGAAAGTATAGGCAGTGCTATCTCGCTGAAAACCACGTCCCCCAATTGAGCACCGTAATAAAAAGAGATATTTATTGTAATTAGTTCTCCTCAAAGCAACCCAAAGCAGAGCGCCATTAACAAAAGGCAGTGGATCACGAAGACGTATAGCACCAAGCAAAGCAGTTGTAACCATACTCCATTCACCTGTGGCAAGTGAGTAAACCTCAACCATTGGTGGAGACACACCCCAATCGTTTCTCCTTACATCCAGAACTGTCACAACCCTCACCACCTTATAGTCATTAGTTTTGGAATCAAATCCAAACCAGCACTCATATCACACCCACCGTACGACTGATAGGTGACATTGGGTTTAGGAAGTTCCACAAACATTCTAACAAAATGGTTCCAGAGAATAATTCTGCCCCAAAAACCATCACCCATAACACAGACAAGGCCATTACAAGTACCAACCACACCGAATGGTGCTCCATGGGCTTGAGTATGAAAAGGGAAGTCAAACCTGGTGTGCTCATTGAAATCTTGGTTGTCACAATACAATTTGTAGACTTCTTTTTCATGGGTGTCTCTTTTCATGCTGAACATCGCATCCATTAGCCAGTCAGAGCAGAACCTGAAGAGAAGGAGGGGTTGGTTGTGGTTGGAAAGCTTAAGATGAGCAGAAATGAAGTCAGGGTTTCGGATGAGGGATCTCCATGTTTTGCAGACAGAGGTGAACTTTACAATGGATTTTGTAGGTAGGCGTAGGAGAATATTGGGTAGGATTTCGGGAGGTAGAAAGTCCCACATCGCTACTTCTTCTTCTTCTTCTTCTTTAGTGAATAATGATTTGGAGACTTTAGCTGGTAAGTTGTCTGACATTGTTCTCTGCTTCCTTCAAACCCTTCAAAAAGACAAAATGGGAAAAATACTATTGTTTACAAAATCCCCCACTGCTCAACAGGAAAATCATTACACCCAAACTCTACCTTCTGAAAACCCAGTAAAAGATATTAAGAACCCACAAAATCTCACTGAAATTTAACCCAAATAACACAAAACAGAGAAAAAAGACAGAACCAGAGTGAACAAAATACACACAGAGAGAGGCAAGGAGACTAACCTGAACTGAGATGATCTGGGCAGAACAGCTTGACAGAACGAGATCAATGAGAGACCGAGATATAGATGTTAGACGGAGAGAAACGAGAGAGAGAGAGAGATCAGAGGTTTTTCAATGTGATCCTGAGAAAGGCGGGCTTTGTTAGTGCAAGCTGCAAAGCCTGTCTTGATTCAGACAAGTCACACGTACGGGTCCCACCGGTTTTAGCTCAGAATAAGTATCCTCTGAAGAAGTTTCATGGCCAAGATTAAAAGTGGAAATGAATTCAACGGTTTAGGTTCTTCTGGGGAAGACTTAAATTAACGCTAGCTAATAAGCTGACACAATTGGACGAAGGGAGTGACAATTTTGTAATTTTCGTGATAATTATTAGTGGAAATGACATAACCTGTATCAGTTTTGGTGTTTTGTGATATCTCAATTTTTTGTTTTTATATTTTGATTGCAGATAATTTCGTTTTGCTCGTTCTTGTGCTTACTTGAAAACAAAGCACAATCAAATTAACCTTTAACCCGATGCACAAATATCAACTTAGTTTTTTTTTTATATAAAAAAACCACATAATTAGACTCAAAATAACTAAAAATTGAAAAATGGACTAATAAGATAGATGGCAAATTAAATATAACTGTATCAATTTTATTGTTACCAAAATATATTGACCAAATTGACTACAACTTGAAAAATATCACTTTCAAATTGTAATCGATTTAGTCTTTATTATTGTCAAATCACTGCTTTTTTTGTGCTTGGCAACAAAACACAATTAAATTTATTAATCTCTAACTCAATACACAAAAATCAACACAGAAAATTTTAAAAACCACATATCTAGACCCAAAATGACTGTAAATTGAAAATAACATGGACTAATAAATAGACTATAAATTAAAAATAATTGTACCAATTTCATTGCTACCAAAATATCGACCAAAATCACTTTCGAGTTGCAATCAATTTAGTTTTTATTGTTATAAAATCATAGCTTTTCTTGTGCTTATTTGGCAACAAAACACAATCAAATTTACTTAGACCTAAAATGATTACAAATTGAAAATAACATAGACTAATAAATAGACTGCAAGTTAAAAATAACTGAATCAATTTCATTGCTACTAAAATATATCGACCAAATTGACTACAACTTGAAAATATCATGACCAAATCCAAAATGGTATTTTTGCTTCTTCTTTTTTCACCTGCTGTGAAGGGTTGTACTAAGAGCCAGAGGTCCAATAAGTTGAAGTGCTCAACAGATAATCTAGTAATCTACACCCTTCAAATGTAGGACCTGTGCCCTCCTAAACTAAACAACAACAACAACAACATCAATAACAACAACAACAACAACAAACTACTTTACTCAATCTTTAGTCTTTAATCTTTACTCTCTCCTCTAAACATGTCCCAAAAAATGCAACCTCCTTACCATTCCCACAAGACATTGTCCTCAACATCTTGGCAAAGATACCTTTTAAACATGTATTAGGTTCATTGTTTAAAATTTGCTTGGCTTCTCTTTCACCATTTTAGAATTTATATTTTGACTCGTTGATGGCAATGACTGTGTGAATTTTACATCTGGTTACTGCTTTACTGTTCATGTATGAAATTGTGAATTAGATAATGATTATGATTTCAAAATAAGTGATTGGTATATTGTTGTTTGCATTAAATGGTTTGGTATTTGTGTAGAGACCCAAAAGGGAGTCTTGCAATCTATGGAATCCCATATTGCCTAAGGAAACACATGGGGATATGCTTATAAGGAGTGACTTCCCATAAATATGTAGAGGCATTTTCCCCACTACTGTTTGCTTTGGGGGAGAACAAAATTGTGAGGAGTATGAAAACGAACAATATCTACACAGTTGAGGTCGGAGAACGCACCCATAATGATGGGTAGTGTAGGGTTCACATTTGGTAGGCCAAGCACAGGTTTTGCAGATTGTGAGCCCAATGAACATCGAACAATAAATTTGTAGAGAATGGGTTAAACAGCTGGGCTGGATATGGATTTAGCAACGATTCATATATGCAAGTAAGGATAAAACGATGTTCAGACTATTATCGAGTGAAATCTCTCTAGAATCCGTAGAGGCTTAATATTTATAGACAAAATGAATACAATCTCTTCTCCCCCCAATTTCAAAGACCTATTCCCTTTATATATCCTCTTTCTTCCTCATTTTCACCGTACATTTGTTCTTCATCCAAGCATTCACTGGAGTACATGTCACATCAGACGTTTGCTTTAGTCTGCTGTGAGTGGTAGTAGCTGAGGTTGAACTGTTCAGGTGTCTTCTCCACATAAATGCGGCCAGGAAAGTTGCTGCAGTGCATTAAATGCGGTGGTAGCAGCTTTTCCTTTAAGATATTTTATGTTCTTCTCATCCCTAGGCATGTCTAGAGTTCGCTCTTTACCGTGGAATCAGTTGGGAAGGTCGCTTAGGTTTTCAGCATATTTGCTTGATTAAGTTCTCTAATGATCTGATGAGGGGGACCTCTTCGGACCAACAGGATCGTCTTCGGACGTATCCCATCATTCCTTTTTAAGTGCATTTCCACCAAACGGACTCAGCCTTGATCCCTTTTACCTCTTCGGACAAACAGTGATATTCAAATTGGGCCCCAGTTTAATACGTAGCGTTGGACTTTCACACCCACAGGTAGCTTGGAGGACAATTTGTAAATGTTTTAACCAAAATTGATTTTCTTTTTTGAGTTCCACACACTGATAGGAGTATTATTGGTTTCTTAGGTGATAACTAGCTTTATCTTTGAGTTTGTGATAGCAGTGATTGGTATAGTTAAATCCTATAAATTAGCCTGTATAGGACATGAGAATGCAATTGAATGTCCTGGGAGTGAAGTTATTTCCTGCAACTTCAGAACATCTATGGCTTTTGTAACACATAAATCATCTCCACGTCCATCCCTTTAGATATGATTAAATGCATGATCAAATATAGTTAGTGAAAAGCTTGAAATCCAATAATAGAGATCATAGAGATTACGGCTCTCAATGTCTATTGACATGCATATTCATATTATGGCATTTCTCGAGGTCTACTTAGCAAATTAGGAGGATTAATTTCTCAACCATAATTTCAGCCCCTCTTGTTTAGTTGTTAAAAGATACCCCAACCCGGTATCATGAAATTTGGTATCTGATGGTGGCATTCTTAGGAGAATAATGTTTGTCTCACTGAACTACATCCAACACATGAGAAAGCTCAAGTCTTTCAAATCAAATGGTAGAGATGGAACTGCCAATGCTATTGGGTTTTTAGAGACTCATCAAATTTTGGCAGCTCCCATCTTGAATTTACAGTATTATTTGGACCCAGATGGGTTCACTCTCCACAAACAACATAAAGAAACTCCAATCCTGTATTATTTTCTGTGAAAGCCAGATATTATGAGGAAGTATTAACTGAAAAAATATCATTTCTACCTGCAAAGAACACGAAATAACACAATCACTTGTTTCTATCTCCAGTATTTCTGAAAATGAAGTTTTATATAAAGATAAATGTTACAATCTCTAAAATTTTCATGAGATTTACATGGACGATTATCGAAACCCAATTCCTAGGCAAAACAAAAGCAAGGCATAAGAAAAAAAAAATTAACAAAATGAACCAGCTTCACAAAAGGAAGATTCATAAAGGTTTAGTTTGAACAGTGGCAGCAGTTATTCACCCAGCTGAACTCAACCCAAAGGATTTGAATAAGGTGCTGATCCTTTTGGCACATGAAAAGGGTTTGAAACTGCGTCTACATTTGCAGCATTGAACCTCCTCAAAAACTGTAAAGCATATTCCACAAAAATGTCAAATCAGGAACAAGTAAGCTTTGTTGAATGTATGTCAGAGATAAATACCACAGTTTTTATTTTTATTTTTTATTTTTAATTATTGATAAATCACACATGCAATTTTTGGGCTATGAACCGATAATCTTACAAAGGGAGGTAGTGTCATTTGAAGGAAAAAATTGGCCTTTGTCATTTTTAAAAAAATAATCCAGCATTTTGCCATATTTTTCAATCTATTTAGGGAAATGTCCCTCTTTTGAAAATTGATTTTCTCAAAATTGAGTTAAGCCCTATAGTGACGTTTTTAAGGAGCCTATAGTGACATTTTAAGGACCTATAGTGGCGTTTTGTAACTCAATCTCCATGAAATCGAGTTATAGGTAAAAAAAAGAAAAAAAAATTACATGTAACTCGACTTCATGGAGATCGAGTTACAAAACGCTACTATAGGTCCTTTAAACGTCACTATAGGCTCCTTAAAACGCCATTATAGGGCTCCAGAATTTTTTTTAAAATTTTTTTTTTATAACTCGATTTTGAGAAAATTGAGTTTTAAAAGAGGGCCATTTCCCTAATTAGTTTGAAAAATGGGGCAAAATGTGAAATTTTTTTTTTGAAAGGGGCATTTGCCCATTTTCTCCGTCATTATTTGAACTAAAGCTCATTGGCTGAAGGTTTTAAAAGAAGGGCATTTCCCTAATTAGTTTGAAAAATGTGACAAAATGTGAATTTTTTTTTTGAAAGGGGCATTTGCCCATTTTCTCCGTCATTATTTGAACTAAAGCTCATTGGCTGAAGACCACAGTAACTATCTATGAACTTTCCTTTCCAAATAAGGGCAAAACTAATTCTTATAAAAAAAAAAAAAAAAAAAACAAGGGCAAAACCAATTACAAAACATATTGAGTGCTTATACACATCTATAGAAATAGTATCAACAAAATCTTGTAAGTTGAAGACAATACGTCACAAAGCAAACACATCCCATTAAAACTACCAGACTTGCAAAGAAATGCAATTACATGGTCCAGTGGCGGTTCCAAGAATTTTTTTTAGTGAGGTCAATTTTTACAATTTATTGGTCTTTATCATTATATTAACCATAAGGTTTTGAATTACGATCTAGTGAATATTCTGAGTTAACTAATGGAATGAAATATTTGAGTAATCGTGTATACTGGTACACCATTTTAATATATTAAACTTATTATCTAATCAAAAGTTTTAAAAATATACCTCCTTATTTTCCCTCAAGTCTTTCAATACTTCTATCAATGGTTTTAAAAATTAGATTGGTTGATCAAAAAATTAAAAAAAAAAAAAAAGAGTGATTCCTGGTTAGATGACATTATAGTAGTTATTTAGTAATTTAATAATTTATAATTATATATTTACTATACATATTTCCTTCTAAAAAATCTACAAATATTAATTTAGTTGGTCATCTATTAGATAGTGTTTCACTGTTTTGTGCATATATTTGACCATAAAAAAAAATGGTTGCATGGCCACAACGTGGCAATCTATCAATATATTGATTTTTCTAAAAAAAATTAAATCTTAACTAGTAGCAAAGTAGAATGTGTCATTCTAATTAATTTCCCCACATATCTCAATACTTCTATCTTTCTATTTTGCTGTTGACCAACTAATCTCTCTCTCACTCTCTAAATCTATGGAAATCGCCAGCAAGCCATAGCCCATGAGTATTTCCTCTACTGTCTACAACTAGCATGGCCACCACTAGAAGCCACCATGATAGAAGGACCTCCTCTGCTGTAAAACTGTGAAAAAATGATCTCCTCCATTGCAAAACGAACATTTCTCTAATCCTACGTTGTGAATTTTTCTATATTTTCATCTTCATCTTCTTCTTCTTTTTGGTCAGGGTGTTCAAGTTTATATTTTAGGGGGTCAAAAAAAAAAAAAAAAAAAATTAAAAATACACTATAAAATTTTTTTCTCTTCAAGTCAGGGGGTTCATTTGAACCCCCTGCCATCAACGTAGCGCCGCCCGTGACTACATCCCATTAAAGCGTGAAACCCAATTCTTGCATAAAGGTCTATTCACTTTGGCTTTTACTTCTACTTCATACAATTGTGCAATAAAAAATACTAACTCATTCACAAAAGATTGAGGGAAGGATATTAAAAAAAGAGAGGAATAAAATGGAGTCAACAAAACAATACATCTAAGCATAACTACTTTACTGGGATAAAAATACTCAAATTATGCTAAGGAACAAAATATATCAAAAATAGTTCACTAAAAAATTATAAAGAAATCATTTTCAATTCTTAACCATGCAAAGCAAGCAATAACCATTCGTGAGCTGCTTTGTCCATGAACATTGCTCTATGGGAATGTTTTCAGTAAAAGAAGATAGGCATCAAAGGAAATAGAAGATTTAAATTGTACAAGCAATATCTTTAGCATAATAAGATCACAATTGACATTTTAGGAAGAAATTTTAAGAATCCAAGAGAACATGAAGTAACATTTAGTATGGGTGTGAAAACATGAAGTTCAAAGAGGTCACCATAACATTATCAAGAAAGAAAATGTTGAGTACATCTATCTATGCCATGTAAATTGCAAGTCGCAGGAAGCATGAAATTCACAATGTCCATTTATCTTCAACCACTTGATAAATAAGTGTGCTAAAAGCTGATAAGCAACACAAGCCACTTTGTGTTTTTGACAGTTGAGTATACATGCTATTTACTCAACTATCTCCTCAATATATGATCAGCAACCATAAACATGATAAGCAATCTATCCTAAATACAAAGCCACTCAATTAAGGTAATCAATCAAAATAAGAATTTATATTCATATCTAACTCATAATCAATGCCAAGTATATATAAAGAGCAAAATGGAAAACCATAAAAAATAAACACAAAAATAAAATGCATCTTGCCTGTTGTTGTTCCTCTTTCATTTTCCTTAATAAGTTGCTGCACGGTTAGGTTTGTCGAGCAAAACTAGACTCTTAACATAAGAACCAACGAAAGTATAGTTATTTGTAGAAATCGGAAGATCTTTACACTCTTGTGTCTCGAGGTCTTGTGAGACGAACTGTTGTTCAAAACCCAATTGCACTACAAACTCACCACTCTTCCTAAAACCTTTGGCCCTGGGTATGAACCCGTAACCCACAGCTCTTATGTCATTGATGGCTTGATCCAAGAGCCCGATATGAGGAAAAATCACAATTTTGGTCTATGAAGATTCATCTGCATACCTTTTCATCAGAAATACATTGACACAGAGACCACAACCCTCTTGAAACAGGGCAAGGGAATTCCCATATGCTGAAATAAAGGGACGAATGTGAGACTCATTTCCATTATCTTTTTCATCCGAAAGTATAGGCAGTGCTATCTCGCGGAAAACCATGTCCCCCAAATCGAGCACTGTAATAAAATTGCGATAATTTTCGTAATTAGTTCTCCTCAAAGCAACCCAATGCAGAGCGCAATTAACAAAAGGCATAGGGTCACAAGGATGTACAGCACCAGGCAAAGTAGTTGTAACCATACTCCATTCACCTGTGGCAAGTGAGTAAACCTCAACCTTTGGTGGAGACACACCCCAGTTGCCAAACCTCCACACATCCACAACTATCAGAACCCTTACCACCTTATAGTCATTAGTTTTGGAATCAAATCCAAGCCCAGTAGCCGCATCGTACCCATACCCATCGTCCTCGAGATAGCTCTGATAGGTGATACTGGGTGTAGGAAGTTCCACAAACATTCTAACACAAGGGTTCTAGAGAATAATTCTGTCCTTATCTTGGTTGTCACAATACAATTTGTAGACTTCTTTTTCATCGGTGTCCCTATCTAGGCAGGGCTGTTTCAGGCGGTTGTCAGAGCAGAACTTGAAGAGGAGGAGGGGTTGGTTGTGGTTGGAAAGCTTAAGATGAGCAGAAATGAAGTCAGGGTTTCAGATGAGGGATCTCCATGTTTTGCAGACAGAGGTGAACTTTACAATGGATTTTGTAGGTACACGTAGGAGAATATTGGGTAGGATTTCAGGGGATAGAAAGTCCCACATCGCTTCTTCGTCTTCTTCTACTTCTTTGGAGAATAATAATTTGGAGACTTTAGCTAGTAAGTTGTCTGACATTGTTCTCTGCTTCCTTCAAAAAGACAAAATGGGATAAAACCTATTGTTTACAAAACCCCCACTGCTCAATAGGAAAATCACACACCCAAAACTACCTACTGAAAACCCTGTAAAAGGTATTAAGAACCCACAAAATCTCACTGAAATTTAACCCAAATAACACAAAACAGAGCAAAAAGACAGAAACAGAGTGAACAAAATACACAGAGAGAGAGAGAGAGAGGTAAGGAGACTAACCTGTGCTGAGATGATCTAGGCAGAACAGCTTGAAACATAGGGTTAGTTTGGATATCACTTATTGCTGAAAATTGAAAACTGAAAACTGAAAATATTATAGTAAAATAATTCTTAAATGTGTGAATAGTGTCATGGGACCCAGTTTTAAAGAAAAATTTGCTGAAATCCATACTTGTAGGTCTTGTGAACAGTGTACGGGATCCACACAAAAAAACGCAGACGCAAACGTATGCCGTTTTCAGTGCAATCCAAGCATACACATAAGCTTTGTTTGGATTGTGTCTGCGTTTTCATGTAGATGCATTTTTGGCTACATTTTTTTATTTTTTATTTTTTAAATTTTATTCCAGCGACTGGTGTACTGTTAATGGGACATGAATAGTGCATTTAGGCTTATGAACAGTACTTTTAAAAGTGATTAGTAATCGAAAAATGATTTTTAATTGTTTTTAGTTTTCAGCAAAATAAGCGGTATCTAAACGCACACATAGTATACTTTCTCCACCTTTTTTTTCCTCTGAAAATAACACTAAAAGCCAAACTATTTTGTTAGTTAGCACACTTTTGCAACTATTTTGCTATCTAACAACTCGAGAGCATTAAACTCGATATTGGAGTGCTAAATCGAGTATAATGAACTCGATTTCAACGACCTTAAAATCGAGCCAACAGAGCTCGAGTTCAATATTGCAAAAAGAAAAGTCCAATTAAGTGAAGAAGAAGAAGAAAGAAGAAGAAGAGGAAGAATCTGACAGAGAAGATGGATTTGACTGAAGAAGGGGAACCCCATGATCAAAAAAATTAAAAAAAAAAAAAAAAACCCAGAAGAATCAAACTAAGTGAAGAAGAAGAAGAATCTGATGGTAGCTTGATTTCTGAGTTCCGAGTTAGCATCCGAGTCACAATCACAACATTGATCAGGTGCTTGGGTTTGTTGATTTTGTTGTGGGTTTGCTTGGGTTTGTTGATTTTGTTGTGGGATTGCTTGGGTTTTTGATTTGGTTGTGGGTTTGTTGATTTTGTTGTTTCTTCGATGTTCTTTGTTGTTTTTACTGAAGATTGAAGGGCGTGGGTTTGTTGCTGTTAGGAGATTTGGGTTCAGAGCAGGGCGTGGGATCTGGGATCTGGGCTCGTTTCAATATGGAACTCAAGTCCTTCACTCTTGAATATGAAACTCGAGTGTGAAACACTCGATTTCCAACTAAAACTCGACTCCTCTTTGCTCGATTTCAAAGAGCAAAATCTAGTCTAAGGGACTCGATTTGTTAGATTGCTAAATTGTTTTGAAACATGGCTAACTAATGAAATGTTTGAGGGATTTGGTTATTTAGAAAAAAAAATCCTTCTTAGGTACACACTGAAATTTGAACATAGTTGCTAACTAATGAAATTGTTTGAAATTAGGTGTTATTTTTCAATTTTTCCCATGTAAAAAAAGGAAAACTTTTTTTTTTCTTGTTTGACAAATGGGGTATTCAAGCCTTTCAAGTATCTAATTATTATCTCAAGTGTATGCAGTTCCCTCGTCTCATATGCACCAGATTATCATGAGACCTTAAGAACCATTAAGGCAATCCCTTGGGATTAAAAAAAAAAAAGGAAAATTCTAGCACCATATAATTGTACACAACTTTAGGCAAACTCACCACACCTCACATTTCTACCACTCATAACTTGCCATGTGACAAGTTGTGGCCAAAAGCAATCAATCAATCAATCAATATATATATATATATATATATATATATATATATATATATATAAGCAAAGGCCTCATGCGGGAGTGCATGAGGTCTTGCTATGTGGGGTTCTAATTTTCCATTTAACTATTTTTACCTCTTTCTATCAATTTTTTTTTTTAACTGTTATCCAATAGATCATAGTAACTTATTTTTACTATTATATAAAATATGGGCTTCTCTTGACAATTCAACATCCACTCTGATTGCCACATGTTTGATGTGTCCTCTGTCATTGATGCTTGTTTGATATGTGCATTTTGAATGAAGGCATGCATAGGGAACACAGTAGCACCAAACCTCTTCGTTAATTAAAAAACTTAAAGTATTCAAATTGTTCCCTACTTTGGTCCTATTAGGTCTATTTAGTTCACTTTAGTCCACTTTGGTCTATTTCAGTTCACTTTAGTCAAGTCAAATTCTGTTCATCTGGTCCACTTCAATCTATTTTGTTTTACTTCAGTCTAATCTGGTCTTATTTAGTCCATGTTAGACCATTTCAGCCACTTCTGTCTTATTCAGCCCATTTTAGTCTTTTTTGGACTACTTGAGTATTAAATTGATTTTTTTTTTTTTTTTTTGTATGTAGCATTTTCAATTTTTTGCTCAACAATTCATTTTTTTCAATTTTTATTTTTTATTTTCTGGGTTGAAAAGTATGAAATTTTATTCTATTAAACTCTTTAATTTTTAGCTAAAAAAATACAAACAAAAGAGGCATTAGAAATTACAAATATTTCTATTGCTTTTCTCAAAAAAAGAAAATGAAATTACATATATAGGCTTTAAAAAATTAAAAAATATGATAAATATTCAAAAGATTAAATTATAAAGATCACTTGATATAGGTTCCAAATTCTACCGGGAAATTTTCTTCAAAATCTGCATACTTGATTGATCACAATGCAAGTTTTATTTTTTTATCAATTGGGCCTCTCTCTTCATCACGTTGGAAAGTTCTTTGGAAGTTGAAAATCCATGAAAGGTTTAACTAATCTTGCTTATTGGGCAGCATCTTGTAATGCATGGGTCTATTCCCATCTCCTCCATAGCCTCTTCGGTTTTTGTTAAAAAGTGAGACGTGCTAGTCCCTTTTGGCTCTTGTCCTTGTATTTTTTATGTTTTTTATTTTTTATTTTTTTCTTCTAATAAAATCATTTATTCAGCCAAAAAAAAAGTGATACAATTTGTAAATAAGGCTTCCTAAAAATGAGAGATTTTCTGAATTTGTTAATTTATTAGTTGGTTAAAATAATTCAGTTGTATTGAACTTGATGGTGAACTAAAGATTGTACAACTCCAATTCATCCATGAGTGTCGTTCGAGTCAAGAAGAGAGGAATGGACATCTCTTGTAGGACAGTTGTCCATGGAGATGAGGGTCATCCATCAGAAAGCGTCTAGACTACCCCCAACACCTGGACGACCCCCAACACTTAGGAAATTTCCAGAGAGATTTACCTACATAAGACTAGTGAATTAAACCACTTGTTATTATTTCGAGGCATGAGCAAGATCCTGGTTTGTCGCTATAACTTCCTATTAAGCACTTAACTTCCAACGACAGTTGTAGAAGATAAGATTGAATATTCTAACTCTTATAGCGGTTGTGGAAGTTAACCTTGAACCTTCTGACTTCCTCAAATATAGGGGAAGTTACGAGACAAGTAATTGCTTCGAGAGCACACTATATAAACACTCATCCACATCTAACGAAGGTAAGTTCTGACTATTCCCCAAAAAATTGGAATTCTTAAGTTTAAGAGAAAACCTAACTTAAGCATTAGAGGGTTCTCAACCGGTTCACCCCAATCTCCTTTGATCTAGTGTTATTCCTTTTCAGGCTTCTCAAGCAACCACTAGCCTATTGAAGCCCGGAGCATTCAGCCTACTGATTTTCTGAGCATCATCAGTTGGCGCGGTCTGTGAGAAAGATTATTTTTGTGTTCTGCAATTTATCTTTCTTCGACAAAAGCCTGTATGGTTCGGACAAGATTATGGGCCACTAGTCTAGGCCACCAGGAGAGTAGGAATGCTTCTAGCAATCCCCACCATGATCGTCAATCAGCACTTGTAGTATAACCACCTTCCATCCAACACATACAGCCCATGGCAGCCGTCATGGTAGAATTAACCCGTCAGAACCAAGAATTGACTAGGAAGATTAGTTTAAGAAGGCAACGACATGAAAGACATGCGGAAGGACAAGCCTAGAGTCAAGAAGTTAGAGAAGGAGAAAACGTTGAGCCTCAAATCGAGTCAAAGGGTACTGCTTCACAAAGGGTGCCACACTTGGAGAGGGAGATGGATCAGATGAGGAAGGCCATGGACGAGATAAGGGAGAATATTAGATGGGCGAATCCCGTAGATGATTTAGTTCATTGAACTGATTCCTCTTTTGTGGCTTCCATCAACAGTTATCCCCTCCCTTCTAAGTTCAAGATGCCTTCCTTGGACTTATATGATGGAACGCATGACCCGTGTGATCATATTGCAACCTTCAAGACTACGATGCACCTTCAAGGGGTTCCAGACAAAATTATGTGTAGGGCCTTCCCTACTACCCTTAAAGGGCCAGCACAAGTATGGTTCAATAAGATACCCTTAAATACTGTGAGTTCTTTCGAAGAATTGAATAAATTGTTTGTTAACAATTTTATCGGAAAGCAAAAGGCATAAGCGCTCCTCATCTAGCTTGTTAACCATAGATCAAGGGGAAAATGAAATTTTGCGGTCCTTCATTACTCATTTCAACAAAGAAGCCCTAACAATAAACGAGATGGATGATAAGTTGTTATTGGAGGCCTTCCATATGGAGTTAATTCCGATCTATTCATCCATAAGATTTATGAGTAAGAGTCCCAAACCATGGCTGAACTTGTCCATTCAGCCTAAAACTTCATGAATGTAGAGGATGCAATCATAGCCAAGAAGAGGAAGAAAGCTAAGTGAATGGAAGTGAATTTCTCATGTCACCCTGAACAAGGTCCTCATCCAAAGAAGGCCTGGACATAAGAAAAGAAGGATCGAGACAACAGGAGGACAGTTTCATCTTTAGGAAGGAGTTAGCACTACACGCCCTTGAATGCTCCACTTGAACAAGTACTTATGCAAATCAAGGACGACCTATCCTTGAAGTGGCCAGAGAAATAGGAGCAAGTATTGCTGCTTCCACGGAGATCATGGGCATGACACGGATGAGTGTTTTGACCTGAAGTAGCAAATAGTGAATCTCATCAAGCAAGGAAAATTGAAAAACCTTCTTGGACGAGATCATAAGGATGAGAAGTTGAAAGGAAAAGTTGAAGAATGCTTGGAGAAATAAGAGTTATTGTAGGAGGAACTTCAACACGACAGTCTTCCAAGTCAAGGAATACGTATCTTAAGGTGATGCAAAATGTCCAACTCTCTGGATGGTCACCAAGGACGAGGGGGATAGATGAGCCAGCCATTACGTTCACGGAGGAGGATACTAAAAGGATCCATCACCCACATGACGATGCAATCGTCATCATTTTGCTCATTGTTGATTATACGACTAGAAAGGTATTGGTAGACAAAGGACATTCGACGGACATCTTATATTACCCTGCTTTCCAACAAATGAGGCTTGGACGAGATCAATTTCGCCCAGTGAATTCGCCCTTGGTAGGATTTGGAGGGATGAAAGTGTAGCTCATGGGTACCATTACATTATCAGTGGTGGTAGGAGCATATCCACAACAAATAACCAAAGAAGTAAACTTTTTTGTTATGGACTGTTCGTCGTCATACAACGCTATCATTGGAAGACCGACTTTAAATAGTTAGAAGGCGGTAACATTTACTTACCATTTGTCTATTAAGTTCCCAACATATTATGGAGTAGGTCAAGTGCAAGGAGACCAATTAGCTGCCAGAGAATGTTATCTAACCATGTTGGCCATGGACGAGCATGTGCAAACAATGAGCATAGACGAGAGAAGGGTTACCACGGATTCCACGAAAGTGCTGGAAGACGTTCCTGTAGATGAAGATAACCTTGAAAAGTATACAAGGGTTGAAGCAAGCATGGAGAAGAAGACAAAGCAAGATCTTGTCTAGTTCTTAAGGAAGAGCATTGATATATCATAAGGACATGCCAGGTATTGACCCAAGTGTCATTACCCATCGTCTGAGCGTGTATCCTTCCTTCAAGCCCGTATGTCAAAAGAAAAGAGTTTTGGCTCCTGAACAAGACAATGCAATCAAAGAAGAAGTCCAGAAGTTGACCACGACGAAATTTATCCGAGAATTTTATTACCCGGACTAGTTGGCTAATGTCGTAATAGTCAAGAAGGCTAATGGAAAATGGAGGATGTGTGCGGACTTCATCGATTTGAACAAGACTTGCCCCAAGGATAGCTATCCATTGCCACGCATTGACCAGCTGGTAGACTCAATTACAGGTCATAAATTGTTAAGTTTCATGGACGCCTTCTTAGGCTATAATCAAATAAGGCTGGATGAGATGGATCAAGATAAGACATCCTTCATTACCAACCAAGGCTTGTTTTGCTACAAGGTGAGGCCTTTCGGTTTGAAGAATGCGGGAGTAACTTATCAAAGGCTGGTTAATCATATGTTTCGTCCACAAATTAGACAGAATGTGGAAGTTTATGTGGGTAATATGCTGGTAAAGAGTTTGGACAAGGAAAAGCATCTGGGCGACCTTCAAGGGACCTTTGATATGTTTAAACTATATAATATGAAGTTGAATCTGAGCAAGTGTACTTTTGGAGTTTCGTCAGGCAAATTCCTTGGATTCATGGTTTCATATAGGGGAATTGAAGAAAATCTCGATAAAAATCCAGGCGATATTGAATATGGAGCCACCATGGAATATTAAAGAAGTCTAATCTCTCATTGAACGAGTTGCCGCCCTTAACAGGTTCGTTTCTAAAGCTATTGACAAGTGTTTACCATTTTTTAAGGTTCTTAAAAAGGCATTTGAATGGACGGACAAGTGTCAAAAGGCCTTCCAAGACCTCAAGACCTACCTCACAACGGCTCCTCTGCTAAGCCCATCTATACCAGGTGAAGAATTATACTTGTATTTGGCAATATCTCCACACGCAGTTGTGAGAGACGACGCCCCCGGCTCGTTTTATAGGATGTTGGGCCAAACTCACGTGAATGGGTGGAGTTGTGTTATTGCCTCTCAAAATGGAGGTTCGACTAGTTATATTTTCCCTTTTGGATTAAGGGTTTTACAATGGAGTCGCCACTTATTTAATTATTGGGATAAATAAGAAAACCAAAATTGAAAAATTCCTCATTTTATTAATTTTCAATTAAATTTACATTGATCATAGGTAAATTACATGGTTTTGGTCCTAGATACAATCTAAGATAAAGTACATGACTTTGTTTCCTAGTAAGCTCGGAGGCTATGTTATAAGGTGGGAAGGTGTTAAGCATTCACCTTATCTGGTGAAACCGGTCTTCTAGACTATGGTGGCCAACATTCATATCATATCATCTAATATGTCAATTAATTTATATGTTGAATTTAATGTGTGTGCATGTAATAAACTCTAATTCAATTTATTAAGCATTGCATTTGGATTGAAAAATAAATTCTAGTGAATGTGTGCGGATGGTGATATCCTAGATTCAAGAATTTAAAGGAATTATTAAACAAACACCTTTTTTCATGTTTTTGATGTGAATTTAAGATTGAAACTAGTGTCATGCATGAACATGTGATGAACAACCAAGAACATATGAAGAACACATAAGAACATTTAAGAACTTTCAAACATATTCAAGAGAATTTAAATAGTTACTATCATGCTTTAATCCTAAATTCTCATCATGGCAACACAAGAAAAAAGTTAGGGAAACGGATTATACCTTCATGCAAGATCCATAAGGTGGAGGAGGAGATTCTTGGTAGAGATCCTAAGGGTGAAGGAAAATAAGAGTTAGGAGAGGAATAGTGAGTCTCACTTAATACCTTGAGCCACAGGAAGACCAAGATATGACAAGACTACTCAACTTCACTAGAACTCAAGAGAGGGGGTTTTTTGTGTGCTCTGGAATAAAGGAGAGGAAGGGTTTATATAGTAGTGGTAGAGGAAATATGAATGGAAGGCCATTTAATGAGGATTAACAAAGAATCATGAACCTAGACTTCATTTTAGCCTTGGGGAAAATCTAGTGCATTAAATGAAGAGATTGGTGGGAGTAAAGAGCAAGCCCAAATCCGGTTTTCTTGTAGCTGCTGTAATAGCCTGTAGAGCCAACTTTGAAAAATCATATCTGACTCAATTCTGATCAGAATTGTCTCATTCTTATGCTCAAATTGAAGCCCTAGATGTCTAGTTTCTGGGAAAATTAACCTCATTCACAGATTCAAAATATTCTGAGAGATATCAATGAAATGGTGAGCAGAGGTCATTTGTTAGAAAATGGTTTCAGCACAATTAACATTAATAGGTCCCAAATTAGCTCCCAATTAACATTAAATGGCTCCAATCACTCCCATTTTAGATTTAATTAGTTCCAAATTTACTCTAATTAAAAGATAATTGCACAAATTACTCATTGAATAATTAATGTTTAATTATCTAATTAATTAGATGTATGCAACCTCACCATAAAATGTAGTCCTAACCAATCAAATTATGACACATCATTGATCTCCAATTGATTACACTTATAACCAATTAAAATCAATTGTTCATAATCACATATAGTCGGACTTAATTTTTGATAGTGCATCTCAATCATTAAAACTTGATTTAATGATAACTTTCAATCTGCTGGTCCAATTAAGGCTTATGACCAGTCAATTTGATTGTTACAACATCAAGATTATTTTGGTGAAATGAGATTAAGGATCTAATGGCCAGAATCAAGATGCATATTTCCAAGGTGAAAGTACCATTTTACCCTCCATGTGAGGTTAAATGCGGGTTACAAAATGGAGTGTCAACAGAATGCCTCATTGGCAGAGCTTGAAAAGCGAATGTCAATGTATGAAAGAGACACCTAACTTTGCAATCAGTATTTAACTGTGGTGAATGTATGATGCATGTAGATAAAAATGTAGACGGTCATGTTGCAAATCAAAAATGTGGACCGAATCTCGAGGGAGATTGCCTACTTACCTCTTAGTGGGAGGATCAGGTCCAAACGTAGTTCATGCATGCAATTTTTTGATTTTTTAAAAAGTACAAGACATGCTTACCTGAGGTCAAGAAAATATGGAGGACACAGGATCCTGGCTCATGTTTTCAGAGGACTTAGGATTTTTGGATCTTGGCTCGTGTTTTAAGAGGACCAAGGGTTTTTTAGGCTTTGACTCATGTTTTCAGAGGACCAAAGGTTCTGGATCCTGGCTCATGTTTTTAGAAACCTAGGATTTTTGGATCTTGGCTCATGTTTTCAGAGGACCAAATGTTCTGGATCCTATCTCGTGTTTTTAGAGGACCTAGGATTTTTGGATCTTGACTTATGTTTTCAAAGGACTAAGGGTTTTTTGGGTTTTGGCTTATGTTTTTAGAGGACTAAAGGTTTTAAATCCTGGCTCATGTTTTCAGAGGACCTAGGATTTTTGGATCTTGGCTCATGTTTTCAGAGGGCCAAGGGTTTTTTGGGCTTTGGTTCATGTTTTCAGAGGACCAAAGGTTCTGGATCCTGGCTCATGTTTTCAGAGACCTAGGATTTTTGGATCTTGGCTCATGTTTTCAGAGGATCAAGGGTTCTAGATCCTGGCTCATGTTTTCAAAGACATAGGATTTTTGGATCTTGGCTCATATTTTTAGAGGACCAAGGGTTTTTTGGGCTTTGGCTCATGTTTTCAGAGGACCAAAGGTTTTGGATCCTGGCTTAAGTTTTCAGAGACCTAGGATTTTTGGATCTTGGCTCATGTTTTCAGAGGACTAAGAGTTTTTTGGGCTTTGGCTCATGTTTTCAGATGACCAAAGGTTCTGGATCTTGGCTTATGTTTTCAGAGACTTAGGATTTTTGGATCTTGGCTCATGTTTTCAGAGGACCAAAGGTTCTAGATCTTGGCTCATGTTTTCAGAGGACCTAGGATTTTTGGATCTTGGCTCATGTTTTCAGAGGACCAAGGATTTTTTGGGCTTTAGCTCATGTTTTTAGAGGACCAAAGGTTCTGGATCCTGGCTCATGTTTTCAATGACCTAGGATTTCTGGATTTTTTGGCTCATGCAGATGTGTGTGGGCCTTTTACCCTAGTGCTTGCAAAATAAATATTTCAATTAGTAACAGAGTTATTCATTGAAAAAAAAATTTGGCATGCCTGGTGAATGCCCCTAGTTTAGGACATATTTGATGCTTCGATGAATGCTGAGGGTAGATAGTTGACTTGCTGTTGCAGCACTGGAGAATATAGAAGAGGATCATAGCTTTCTGTTCCTGAATAAGAATTTAATGAAGATTTTTTTTTTTTGAAAAGATTGGAAATCCTGAATTTTTTGAAGGAATAAAATTTTGACTGATGAATTTTTTTTTTGAAAATTTTATCTTTCTTTCTTTTTTTTTTTTTTTTTTTTTTTTTTTTTTTTTGAGATTTGAAGATTTGTTCATTATCAAAAAGTGAAGAAGATGAAGATGAAGATGGAGTAAAAGTGATGAAGATTTATGCATGATTATTATTTTTTTTTTTGAAAAGCCTATCCTTTGAATGAGAATAACTTTGGTTGGAAATTGATGCGGATTGTTGGATAAGTCCATGCTTAATTCCTGCAAAAAGATAATTTCAATTAGTAATGGATTTATTCATTGAAATGAATTTGAAGTACTTACCCAATGCCCCCAGTTTGGGGCATATTCCATGCGTAGATTGAAGCTAAATTCATTTAATGTTGTGACCATTGGGGAACATGAAAGAAGATCATGGCCTGCCATCCTTGGTTCCTGCAAAAAGGCTTTGTTTCTCTAGTTTGTTAGAAACCAATTTTCGTGGAAACTTGCACACAATAAAAATAGGCCAATGCTCCAAGTTTAAACATGCTTAATGCAAACAAATGGGCTTAACCTAACATGCACCCAAACAATTTTGTTACATTGTTTTGACTTTGTTCTCCCAGGTTATTTGGGTGATTGGGACCGGGCTTCTGCAAGGCTGCCTACGTACCTCTCTCATAGAAGATCAGGTCAAGACGTAGTTCAAGAGAACTGTATTTTGAAAAAGAATGAATTTTTTTTCTTTTTTTTTATTTATGAACAAGAGGTGATCCTTTGAACAACCATTTTGGTAAATCAAAGTGTTTAAGAATGAAACAAATCTCTTTGATTAGGAAGGATCAAGATCATTAAACTCATGTAATCAAATTTGCTCATCCTTTTGAACATCGCCAGATTAAGTCTCCAAAGGTAATCAATAAATGAAATGTGATAATGTTTATGAATCACATTGTTGGGTGCAAACAAGGAGAGTGCTTCAGGTTTGGAAGTTCTTTTGATTCATTTTGAGGATTTGAGAGTTTGAGAAATTTTGTCCTCGAACATATCATCCTGTGGGGTTTGACAATTTTAAGCACTTTTCCTTTTTAATTCAAGAGAAAAATATTATTAGAGTTTAAGATGCACCTACAATTAGCAAGACTTCAAGGAGGTCTTATTCATGGGTTGTAATGTACGCCGGGTTTAGGTTATGAAATAAATGATATAAAAAGGCTCAAAATTCCCTAAGATGTTCCCCCAAGTATGCATTACTCAAAAATCAAGTATTGAAGGAGTTTTCCCATTTCTTCTTTGCCATCTTTTCACTAGTCTTCATTGATCACTTGTATCAACATTTGTTTTTATGCTCATTCCCCTTGAATCATACCTCTAGACTTTCATCTTGTAAAATCCTTTTCTCTTCAAGTTTTCAATTTGCTAGGATTTTCCTTTTTTTTTTCTTTGGTCCTAACTTTTGCCTAGACCGTCCTTTTGGGTTTTCAGCCTAGCGGGCTTTTTTTTTTTTTGGCCCTAGCTTTTGCCTAGACTACCCTTTTGGGTTTTTAGCCTAGCCAGTTCTTTTTTTTTTTTTTTTTTTTCATCTCTTGATTGAATGAATTTTTGGGGACATTTTGCCTAGGAATGGCAACGGGTCGGGTTCGGGCCGGGTTTTTCCATACCCGGACCCGGCCCGTTTAGGGTACCGGGTTTTTTTTCGGGGCCCGGACTCGCCCCAGTCGGGCTCCATGGGCCCCGCGGGCCCCGTTTAGGGATTGGGCCCAATTCGTGGCCCAACCAAAAAAAAAAAAAAAGCCCAAATTTATTTTTGCCTACATTAAGCCTGCACTGCCTAATCCGTGGCCCAATCCGCCGATTCCGACTAATCTTATTAATTTTAAAAAAAAAAAATACAAGCACAAACACAAACATCAACAGCAACACAGATACATGGCAACACAGCAACAGCAACAGCAACAGCAACACAAACACAAATACAAATACAAATACAAATACAAATACAAATACAAATCAATCAACATTGAAGCATCAGTTTTACTGAAATGAGATTTTTAGACAATAAATAATAAATAAACATAAAAAATAGAGGAAACAAAACTCCATTTATGGACTGATTCTTATATGAATCCTCAAACATCAAATACCCAAAAACAAAAACTATTAAGAGGAAATGAACCCAAAAAAAATATGAAGAACTCAGACAGTAGCTTCATCAGCGGTGGTTTCAGCAATCTTCGCCTGACCTCACAAGATCCGTGCTCCTCCGTGACAAATGGCGACCACCACAAGATCCGTGCACCTCCACGACAAATGACGACCACAAGATCTGTTGATGCACAGCGACAGAGAATGTCTGTTGTGGGAAAAGAGTAGAGGCAGTTTGAAAGTTGGGGATTAAGAGTTTGTAAGCTGGCTTCGTGCTTCAACACCGAACCCGTATCGGCGAACAGTGATCCGTGTGGCAGGGCTTGACGAGGAATATTTGAGGGAGGATTATGGCTTGCATAGTGATGGAGATAGGGACGAGTTTGAACCAGGGAAGGATGAGAGAGGCGGTTGAGTTGAGAGTTGAGAGAGAAATGAGTTTTAGTGTCGGAGGGAGGCTGAAATGATGAGGGAGGGAGGCGAGGGAGGGAGGTTGAAGAAAATGAAATGAGGGATTAGGGATTAAGGTTAGATAGGTTTATATATATAGAGAGAGGGTATTTTTGTAATTTAGGGAACTAGGTTTTTTAATGGGCCGGGTCTTGGGTCGGGTCCGGGTTTTTTTGATAAAACCCGGACCTGACCTGGACCCGCTTTGGGTTTTTTTTTTTTAACCCATACCCGACCCTATTTCTAATTGGACCGGGTAAAACCCGGCCCATTAGGGTCGGGCCGGACCGGGTACCCGCGGGTCGGGCAAAAATTGCCATCCCTAATTTTGCCCTTTTTGTTTTTCTCAGATTAATGATTTTTGGTCATTTTGATGCACTCTCTAGACTCCTTTCTTACCTCGATGCACTTGCACCTTTCTGTGCTTGATGAATCTTTCCTTTTTTGATGAAATCTTATTTAGATAAATCTTGTATTCCTGTTGGCATGATGAATTTTAGGCTCTTCAAACTTGATGCATACTTTTTTTTTTTCTCTCACATTGATGGAATTTCATTTCTCTAAATTCTCTACTTGTCTTTCATGTCTTCTAGGAGAGCTTTATCAATTAGCTTCAAAGCTACAAGATTGAGTCCTCCTTAACATGAGATTTAAGTATGCATAACTTGATTTTTCCCACCCCAAGGTTTAGATTTTAGTGGGTTCATGTGAAAAAGAGGCTAAGTGTTTAAAGGCTCAAATGGGCTAGCAATGGATAATGATCATTCTAGGTATTAGGGAATAATCTTGTTTAACCAAAGATGGCCTCCTATCCCTAGTAATGTTTGCTTGTAAGCACGGTGACTTAAGCTCTTTTAATAAATTCATCTTAAAAGAAAAAGTATGAGTACTCTAATGTTGTGAAACAAAAGATCTTTGAAAATTGGTTCGAGTGCATGGATTCTTGGGATTTTCTGATGGATGGATTCTTTTTGATTGCCTTTTAAGACCATTTCTTCTTATATTCTAAATCAAGTAGCAAAAGTCTTTACATGGATCAAACGAAATTAATCATTCCTTAGTACAAGTTGATTGCTCAAACCTTTAAACATTAAGATTTAGAAAATGTTTTGTCCATGGGATCCTCGTGTACCATTTTGAAAAGGAGACTTCTTCTTCTTTAATCTTGAAATAGAAAAAAAAATTGGGTCTTTTTGAAAAAGTCACTAGGAAGTTCAATGGCCCTAGTTCAAAGATTTTTTTTTTTAAATGACTCAAAGTCCCAATGCCCCTAGTCCAAACACTTTCTCATTTGAAATTTTTTTTTCTTTTTGGAATTTTTTAAAATATATACATGAACAAAGTACATCAAATGCTACATGGATTTTTAGAATTCAAACATGGAATAAACAAACAAACTTTAAGCTTAACCATGATTTTGCAAACCAAATATGGAGTGAGGCAAAGTTGGGCCACTTGCTTCTTCTTGGTTCATTTAGGATGCTTGAGACTGGGTATGCTTGAACCTTGATTATGATGAAATGGCTTAGGCTTGCACTTGGAAGGCTTGAACCTTAATTATGATCTTTTAGTATTTGCTTGAAATGGCTTGGGCTTACACTTGAAAGGCATGCATCTTGTGAGTTTTTGGCCTTTGATGTTGATCATGTCTATACACCTTTGATGGGCTCAAGTGTTGGGCTTAGACTCATTCAAGAAACAGTTTTGGGCTTCCATACCAAGTAGAGTTCAATCATAGGCTTTTGGGCTTGAGTTCATTCACATCATACAAGGTTCAAATAATCATGATGGGCTCAAGCATTGGACTTAAGTCATCATGGTTCAAACAATGGCCAAACAAATGCATAATGAAATACAATTTACATGGACCGACCTAAAGATAGGTTCTATGGGTCATTACAACATGGGTAGAAGATAGTTTAAAGGTCCCCATAAGCTAGGACGTTGTACCTCCCAACTTATGACGCTAGGAGCGCTGCGTTGGTCTGAATGGTACAGTTTGTCCTTATGAATCACCATGGCATAACCATGATGATCCTTGTCGTGGTGGGTGATAGGTTCACCGCTGGGTATGTGAGTCTCAGGAAGACCACAATCCACGGCTAATACTACCGGGCTTTCGGGCTAACACACAAATAAAATAAATTTCATTCAAGCAAATGATGCATGACATGCAAAATAATAGCATATTAGACATATTTTATACAAAAAAAAGTAATAAACAAATAATGACATGATTGGCCACTATAACCTAATTGAAGCTTAGCCCTCAATATCCCCAGTGGAGTCGCCACTGTGAGAGACCGCGCCCCCGGCCCGTTTTATAGGATGTTGGGCCAAACCCACGTGAATGGGTGGAGTCGTGTTATTGCCTCTCAAAATGGAGATTCGACTAGTTATATTTTCCCCTTTAGATTAAGGGTTTTACAATGGAGTCGCCACTTATTTAATTATTGAGATAAATAAGAAAACCAAAATTGAAAAATTTCTCATTTTATTAATTTTCAATTGAATTTACATTGATCATAGGAAAATTACATAGTTTTGGTCCTAGATACAATCTAAGATAAAGTACATGGCTTTGTTTCCTAGTTACAATCTAAAAATCGAAAATTACATGGATAAGCATTTGATCTACTAACCCTTGATCTAAACTCGGAGGCTATGTTACAAGGTGGGAAGGTGTTAGGCACTCACCTTGCTCGGTGAAACTAGTTTTCTAGATTATGGTGGCCAACATTCATATCATATCATCTAATATGTCAATTAATTTACATGTTGAATTTAATGTGTGTGCATGTGATAAACCCTAATTCAATTTATTAAGTATTGCATTTGGATTGAAAAATAAATTCTAGTGAATGTGTGTGGATGGTGATATCCTAGATTCAAAAATTTTAAAGAATTATTAAACAAACACCTTTCTTCATGTTTTTGATGTGGATTTAAGATCAAAACTAGTGTCCTGCATGGACATGTGATGAAAAATCAAGAACAAATGAAGAACACATAAGAACATTTAAGAACATTCAAATATATTCAAGAGAATTTAAATAGTTACTATCATGCTTTAATCCTAAATTCTCATCATGGCAGCACAAGAAACAAGTTAGGGAAAGGAATTATACCTTCATGCAAGATCCATATGGTGGAGGAGAAGACTCTTGGTAGAGATCCTAAGGGTGGAGGAAAAGAAGAGTTAGGAGAGAAAGAGTGAGTCTCATTCTTGTACTCAACTTCGGTTTTCCCGTAACTGCTATAACAGCCTGTAGAACCAACTTCAAAAAATCATATTTGACTCAATTCTGATCGGAATTGTCTCATTCTTGTGCTCAAATTGAAGCCCCAGATGTCTAGTTTCTGGAAAAATTAACCTCATTCATAGATTCAAAATATTCTGAGAGATATCAATGAAATGGTGAGCAGAGGTCATTTGTTAGAAAATGGTTTCAGCACAATTAACATTAATAGGTCCCAAATTAGCTCCCAATTAACATTAAATGGCTCCAATCACTCCCATTTTAGACTTAATTGATTCCAAATTTACTCTAATTAAAAGATAATTGCATAAATTACTCATTGAATAATTAATGTTTAACTATCTAATTAATTAGATGTATGCAACCTCACCATAAAATGTAGTCCTAACCAATCAAATTATGATACATCATTGATCTCCAATTGATTACACTTATAATCAATTAAAATCAATTGTTCATAATCACATATAGTCTGACTCAATTTGTGATAGTGCATCTCAGCCATTAAAATTTGATTTAATGATAACTTTCAATCTGGTGGTCCGATTAGGGCTTATGACTAGTCAATTTGATTGTTATAACATTAAGATCATTTTGGTGAAATGAGATTAAGGATCTAATGGCTAGAATCAAGATGCATATTTCCAAGGTGAAAGTACCATTTTACCCTCCATGTGAGGTTAAATGCTGGTTGCAAATTGGGGTGTCAACAACAGTGAGCTCAGCATTAATTAGAGAAGAAGGAAAGATATAGAAGCCGGTTTATTATACAAGTTGAGCGTTAAGAGGAGTGGAAGGACGATATCTCATGGTGGAAAAGTTAGCCTTTGCTTTGGTCACAGCTTCTAGGAAATTGAGGCATTATTTTCAGGCTCATGTCATTAGTGTCTTGACAGATTGTCCACTAAAGAAGGCAATGAACAAGTTGGAAGTCATAGGACGACTAATCGAATAGGCCATAGAACTCAGCAAGTTTGATGTTAGGTACCAACCAAGAAGTGTGATAAAAGCACAGGTATTGGTGGATTTCATTACAGAGTTCACCCCCAATCAGGGTGAGCTAGATGAAGTGGACGAAGCTAAAGGGTGGGTCATCAATGTGGATGGCTCGTCCGCGTTACATGCAAGAGGCATTGGAGTAATACTCAAATCCTCGGAAAGAGAAAAGTTGAAATATGCAGCTCATCTACAATACCAAACCACCAACAATGAAGCTGAATATGAAGCTCTCCTTAAAGGATTGGAATTGGATAAGTCTTTAGGGACGGAGTCAGTGGTCGTCCAGGGAGATTCTCAGTTGATTATTAATCAAGTGAATGGAACATATGAAGCAAAGGAAAACTGAACGAAGAAATATCTCAATAAGGTGAAGCGACTCATCAAAAAATTTAAACTCGCCCTTTGTTTAACTCCCGAGGGAGGAAAACATGGAAGCAGTTAGTTTGGCAAAAGTAGTTTCAGCAGGGGAAGCTATGAAAGAGTGTGACAAAGTCCAATACATGCCAAGCATAGATCTTCCAGAGGTACAACAAATTGAAGGAGAAGAAAATTGGATGACTCCAATAGTAGTTTATCTCAAGGATGGAAAGCTTCCAAAGGATAAGGACGAGGCCAGAAAGTTGAGAATTAAAGCTGTCATGTATGTCCTCATAGATGAGGTGCTATATAAGCGAGGCTTCTCTCAACCCTACTTAAGGTTCTTAGCCCCAGACGAGTCAAACTATGTATTGAGGGAGGTTCATGAAGGAGCATGCGGAAATCACTCAAGGGTAAGAGCACTAGTCCATAAAGTCGTCCGTGTAGATTACTACTAGCCAACTATTCAAGCAAATGCTAAGGCTTATGTCAAGGTGTGTGATTAGTGCCAACGTTTCAGCAATGTCCTTAGGCAACCGTCAGAATATCTCACCCCGATGATGGCCCATGGCCCTTTGCGCAATAGGGGCTGGATATCTTAGGTCCCTTTCCACTTGGAACCAAGTAGATGAAGTTTTTAGTAGCAGGAATCAATTATTTCATTAAATGGGTGGAAGCTGAACCCTTAACAAAGATTACACAACAAAATGTTAAAAACTTCGTTTGGAAAAGCATTGTATGCAGGTTTGGGGTACCTAGGGTATTAGTGTTTGATAATGGATGACAATTTGATAACACACCTTTCAGGGATTTTTGTGTGCAACTTGGAATCAAAAACCATTATTCCTCACCTTCCCACTAGTAAACGAATGGACAAGTAGAAGTAGCAAACTGATCCTTGTTGAAAATCATCAAAACTCGGCTTGAGGGGGTAAAACGAGTATGGTCAGATGAGTTACCAGGTTTTCTATGGGCTTACAGAACGATTGTGGGGACCCCCACAGGGAAGACCCCTTTCAAACTAGCCTATGGAAGTGAAGCAGTCATACATGCAGAAGTACACATGGCCAACCACAGGGTGATGAAATATCAAGACAAGAAAAATGAAGAGCAACTTCTTCTTAACCTCGATCTCATTGACGAGGTAAGGATGAATGCAGATCAGAGAACAACAAGATACAAAAGTCTTATGGCTAGACAATATGATGTAATGGTGAAACCTAGGCGCTTCAACATTGGGGACCTTGTCCTTAAAAGGGTCTCCTTAGCAACTAGAAACCCGGCTCATGGAATGCTAGAGCCTAATTGGGAAGGACCTTATAGGGTTATCAACTGCAAAATGCAGGGATCATACTACTTGGAAGCCTTAGATAGACGGAAGCAAGAGCACCCTTGGAACATTGAAAATCTAAGAAGATATTATATGTAAAATATCAGCTAAGATGAGCATCATCTTGGACGTTGTCACCCTCGACGAGCAGAAGTTTGTGTTGCTTTTTATTACTTGCATTTACCTATGTTTGTTATTAGTATTATATGTTGTATTTTAATTCCCTAAAGGTGCATCGGTTTCTAAACTGTGTGCTATCTGTGGACTATGGATGAAGTCATGGACTTAGTCTCTGATTGTAAGTACTTTTAATTCCCTAAAAGGCACTAACTTCTAAGCATGTGCCATGCGTGTGGATGATGTTCATGTTGCATATATACAGTTCAGATTTCCAATATATGTGATGTATGAATTTCTAATTTTCATGATTTCATCCACAAGAAGGCTAAAGGCCCAAGACAAGTAAAATCTCTAGACTCAGGGATGTAACATCTATCATGCTTTCCTTAAAATAAGGATAAAGCAAGGAAAAATAAGCTTAAGGCACATTCGTCTAAACAATGGATGAGATGTTAGCCTGAAGTGTATTTGTCCAACTAATAGACAAGGAAATGCATGCACTTAAGAATATTCAAAGTCCATGGATAAATATCCAGCCAAAACAATCGAATCTCTGGACGATTAAAGTTGGTAAAAATCCATGCCATTCATAAAACGAGTTATGCTTGCAAAATTTAAAGAATGGTGAGAATGTTGAACATGAGGAATCTGTATTAACATGGACGAGCTAAATGCCTCCATGAATGGACGAACCACACTTAAACCAGTATAACATGGATGATGTAAATAAAGAAAAACACGTCCATACAATAGCATGTTCAATAGAAAATGATGGAAGTAAACATTCATTCATTCATTCATGAAGTTTAGAAAATGGTAGACGACCATCGTCCAAAAACCCTTATAAAGTAAAGCCTAAAAGGCAACTGTTTGAAAGCTTGCCCTAAAAGATTATATACAAGTGAAATGTACTTGAATAACTTCAAATGGTCCAAAACAACGGACCTCATAAAAAAAAAAAAAGAAAGAAAAAAAAGAAAGAAAGGAAGACTAGGATGCTAAAATTTCCCATCATTGTGGGGGGTCATCTCCAATGTTAGGCTCGTCCTGGGCAGGATGAGTCGTGGCATCGTCTTCAATATTAACATCTTTAGAACTCGTCTAGAGAAGAGAGCTTGCGGCACCAAGGTTGAGCTTGATGGAGCTAAAGTCAACTTCAGGGATGTTTTCCATAGCGTCCATACAAAAATCTTCGAAGCCAGCAGCGTAGTGGGTGTCCAACAAATCAGTGAACTGTTTGGGAGACCTGAACTCCACCACAGCGTCCTCTTTGGCCTTCTTTAGAAGGGTGCTCAGTTCATCATTCTTTTTCTGAAGGTGGTCAAGACGAGTGTCCTTCTCAACGATGTCAGCTTTATGCTCTTCGACGAGGTTCTGCAATTCCTTGGCCTTGTCTGTAGCCTTAACTGCAACTTTAGCCCAGCCCTTGTAGTCATCCTTGACCTCCTGGATCCTCGTCTTAAGCAAGATCCTCGTCTTGTCCATCTCTGTGGCCTGCTTAGACACAGTGATGAACTTTGACATTGCCTACACAAGTGATTAGAGGTCATGTTAAAAATATATATATATATATATATATATAATGATAATAAAAATAATAAATACATATATATTACAATGGCAAGATGAGGTAAAAATGAGATTACATACCTTGAAGAGATTGTGAACAGTGGAATGTTTAAACTCTTTCAAGGACATGTTATAGCACAAAGGCAAGTCCTTGTCAATTACAGCCCTCTCAAATCTTTCCCAAGCCAAATCCTCATTTTCAATGAGGTTCATAGGAGCTCTCTGAGGAGGCTGAGAAAAGGTAGGCATAGTTGTCATGGATGGAGGAACTCTGTTAGGTTCAGACGAGTCTACATCGTGGATTTGGATGGATGGCTGTTGAAAGGTAGGAGTTGGAAGGCCAGGCTTAACAACGCTAGTCTTGGGCGACCTATGCTTCGCCCTCTTCTTGCGACGACTTGGAAGATTTTCCAAGTCAATCGCCTTTGACAAACTTTTTCTCTTATCCCTCACAGCAGGACGAGGTTGAGATTGGGCCTCAGGCCTGGCTGCCTCGTCCACCACTTCCTTCCCTTTATTCTCTTTCATGGTTGCCATCCCTAAAAGAAAAATATTAAAGTTAAGCTAAGGAGTATAACTCAAATAATACTCAAGAAAATCCTATGTGAAAAGAAAATTCACGTTTACAAATAGAACCAAGTCCTCACATTGCAAGACGTTGAAGGGTGACCAACAAATGGAAACTCTTGTCAGTGTATAAACGATCTTTGTGGATGCGGTCACAATAAAATTTGCTTAAAGATGGTCGTCCAATAACTAAAAAAAAAGAAAAGGGTTAGATGATTATAAGCAAAAGATAAAAACATTACGAAACCAAACATTACCAAAGACTTTATTAGCTTGCAATCTTTACCCCTGACGGTGAATTGATAAAAGCCAAGGGATTGGTTAATTTCTGAGGGGTTTGTAATAGAAGAGGAACTCGTCCATGGTGAGAGGGCGATCCCCTTCAAACACTTCCCTCCACAAAACTTGCATAGAGACGACCAGTCTCCATGCATTAGGGTTAAACTGACACACTCCTAAACCTAACCTAGTGAGTAATTACCTAGCAAAGGCATTAAAGGGTAACCTAAGTCCCCCTAAAAGACAAGCTTCATAGACGCCTATCCCAAAGTGAGGGTTACAACACCATTCCCCACAGATAGCTAACCTAGGGTTAAGGTTGTCTGGGATTTGGTACCAACACCTAAGTGCAGTAAGTCTCCTTTCATTTGTTTTGGAAGGGATGTCTATAGCACAACTGTACACTGTCTCTACCTCGTCTAAAGGAGGGGACGAAAGAACACTCGTCGAAGTGCTAGCTTGAGACCCAAAAGCTGTCCTCATCCTAATATGCTCTTGGAAAACCTCTAAAGGAACCCCTGGAACACCAGAGGTGTATTCCTCGTTCGTGGTGTTCCCCCCACTACTACTGCTACTACTACTAGAATCACTATAACTAGTTGAGTCATGATACTTGTTTATAGCCTTATCTACACTACTACTAGACGAAGAAACTACAACCTCAGACATCTTGAAATTTGAAGGAAAACCTAAGAATGAGGACGAGCAAAATACTTGGCTCTAGACAGAAAAGGACTAAAGACGCGGAAATGCTTCTAGATGAGGCACTGGACGACGAATGTCAAGGGAGAAAATTTTGGGAATGTGAAGGGTAGGAGAGGAATTCTACTATTTATAGATAGCAAAATTTGGCATCTGAAATGACGTGACCAACCAGAGAATGACACGTGGCATATTCCTCGAAAAGTTGAATCGACGTGAACATTCACTAGTGAAGTCATGACACGTGGCTCTATATATAATCACTGACATAAAAATGCACGTCCAAAGAACAACAAACAAATTCTACAGTACTCTAGACGACTCTTGGACGAGGGGGCAACTGATGGTGAATTGAAGATTGTACAACTCCAATTTGTCCAAGAGTGTCGTCCGAATCAAGAAAAGAGGAATGGACATCTCTTGTAGGACAATCATCCATTGAGATGAGGGTCATCCATCAGGAAAGCATCTGGACTACCCCCAACATCTGGATGACCCCCAACAATTAGGAAATTTCCAAAGAGATTTACCTACAAAAGACTAGTGAATTGAACCACGAGTTGTTATTTCGAGGCATGAGCAAGATCCTGGTCCATTGCTATAACTTCCTATTAAGCACTTAATTTCCAACGATAGTTGTAGAAGATAAGATTGAATATTCTAACTCTTATAGTGGTTGTGAAAGATAACCTTGAACCTTCTGACTTCCTCAAATATAGGGCAAGTTACGAGACAAGTAATTGCTTGAAGAGCACACTATATAAACACTTATCCACATCTAACGAAGGTAAGTTCTGACTATTCCCCAAAAAGTTGGAATTCTTAAGTTTAAGAGAAAAACTAACTTAAGCATTGGAGAGTTCTCGGTTGATTCACCCTGGTCTCCTTTGATTTAGTGTTATTCCTTTTCTGGCCTCTCAAGCAACCATTAGCCCATTGAAGCCCGGAACATTCATCTTACTGATTTTCTGAGCATCATCAGAACTAATATTAACTGTATTTTTGAATCAAATGCATTGTAGTCACCTTGAATTTGACTAAATTTCTCTACTAGATAAAAGTCTAGTTCTTAACATATTTCAAATGAAGCATTTGACTAATGAATCTATTGTAGAAGTATTTTACTTTTGGTTGCATCATTGTCCCTTCCTAGTTTCAATTCTTTAGAAATTCTCCTTTTTCTTTTTAAAGCAAATTTTTTTTTTTTGCAATTTGTGTGTGGAGTGCATTGACATTTTTTTTAAGAAAGAGTTCCTATATTCTGATGCATTAAATAAGCTTGTTTGAGCACATCTATATCTATATATATATCTAAAAGCTGAGACATAACATTTAATGTTGCTATACTTCTATTGAGCCACCTCATCAACCATATCATACTCTTTTCTTTTTCTTTTTAAATCATTTTTCTCTTTATGATTTTTAAAATTTTTTATATACAAAATAATTAAATACATATCGTGGACAAACATTATTATTCATTAGATACAAATATTTGACTATTCAGCTACCCAAATTGATTTCAACTTGCATCTCGAAAAAAAAAAAATGATTTCAACTTTTTGTTTTCTTCTTTCTAATTTCAAGTAATTATTAAATTGAATAATTCATTATTTTTTTAGTGGATAAAATTAACATTTCAAGTATCCAAACCAAACTTTAGCACCTAAATCTCCAACCTAGAGATGTCTTAAGTGTTTTTTCATTTATCTACCGTTATAGTGTTTCCTCTTCCAAAATTTCTGTTTGTCACAACCTTATCTCTCTCTCACTCTTACATTAATTATTTATTTAAGTTTTACAATGTTATATATATATCAATGCACATTTTAGATACAATCACCCACCATTTACAACAAAAAAATTTAGCACAATACTAATTGTTTTCCATATTTTTCAATTAGGTTTTAGTTTTCAACATTTTGAGAAGACATCAAACATTAAGTGTCTCTTCGTTTATCTACCTGTGGGCACCCGAGGAACGAGAAAGGAGGCAAGGGGCCAAGCTAATGGGCCGAGGCCCTAGGAGGAATAGGAAAGGCCCTACATCGGGCCGAGCGCGGAACTGGCAGGGGCCCAAGGAATAATAGTTCCAGAGGAAAGAGCCAGACCCAACGGGGCACTATGCCAAGTGCCAAAGGAGAAGCCCCCTCGGCCGAAGGAAGCGTAGGTCAGTGGCAGACAGGCAGCTGTCAGGGCAACAGCCCCCAGTCACATCAATAATAAATGGCGCACACCAGCTCTGTCAGCCGCATTAAATGAGGAAGTGACCTGAAATGATGCCAGTCACAGCTGCGCCAGCTACCGCTTCTACCTGCTTCAGGGAGAGAGAATAGGGGACAGGTGTCGAAAGAGGAGCGAAGGACAGTTACAGATGGACGGAGCAGATAAAATGGCAACGGACTATATAAAGAAGAGGTCTGGGGCTCTTGGGGGGATTCCACGCTTGTTGTTCTATCCCATCTCTTACAAATTCTATTGTCTTGGATCAAAGGAAGAAGGAGGTTGTTTCATTACTCACGACGAGCTCTGTATCACTTTCTTTTTGGTCCTTACAATTGGCGCCGTATGTGGGGAGAACAAGCGCTTGCAGATCTATCTTGTGCGGTGATGGCAAATGAAGGTAGAAGTGAGGAGGGGTCAGTTGGATTATAGGGCGAGGACCCTTTCCTTAACATGGAGCGCAGAAGGGATAGGCGGCGAGCCCTCAGCACACTAGGAGGGCTGCATCGCTTAAGGCGAGCAGGGCAGAATTGCCCTCACCATGAGAGTCAAGCCCAACATAGGCAAGATACACTAGCGTTACAACAGGAAATTGATCACCTACGCAGGAAGTTGAGACGAGGAGAGCGTGATAGGAGGAGCCCGTCGGCGGTGTCGAGTGAGGGTTCACGGGGAAGCCCGGACCCGTTGTACCAGCGCAGGTCCAGGACCCTGCCTAGTGAAACATATTCAGACTCCACGGACGAGGGCAACCGTAGGCGCGAAAGGTTACCCTTTCGTCACGATAGGAGAAACGATGCTATGAGTAAGGCCTTGAGGCAAATCTCCAAATCACCTTTTGTCAGAAGGATTAACAAGGCCAAGCTGCCTTGCCGTTTCTCCCAGCCAACGTTCACCATTTACAACGGGAGAACGGATCCGGTGGAGCATGTCAGCCACTTCAATCAGAAGATGGCCGTACATGCTGGCAATGAGGCGCTCATGTGTAAGGTCTTCCCTTCCAGCCTTGGGCTTGTGGCCATACGCTGGTTCGACGCATTGGGCGAGGGGTCCATAGGATCCTTTCAGGAGTTGACTAGAGCATTCGGTGCGAGGTTCATCACCTACAGTAAGACACTTAGACCGTTGGACGCCCTGCTATCCATGGCAATGAGGGAAAGGGAAACCCTCAAAACCTACGCGGACCGCTATTGGGAAATGTATAATGAAGTCGACGGTGACTTCGAGGACGTCGCAGTAAGGACCTTCAAGGTCGGCCTTCCGACTGAACACGACCTGAGAAAGTCATTGACGATGAAATCCGCCGCCAACATGCGCCAACTCATGGGGCACATAGAGACCTACAAAAGATTGGAAGAAGACCAAATCTAAGGGAAGGGCAAGGCCAAGGCGTACCCTGAGAAGAGAGATCTTCGGGGAGGAGGATACCATAACGACCGATCGCGAAGGGAATTCCTCGGTCGGCAGACCCTAGAAGGGGTCCACATGGTTAACTCATTGTTCAAAGAACCGATGCACCAGATATTAGAAAAGATAAAGGATGAGCCGTTCTTCAGTTGGCTAAACATGATGGGTGGGGATCCGACCAAGAGAAACCAAAACCTTTATTGCCACTATCATCGAGATAAGGGCCACAAGACAGAAGACTGCAGGACACTGCGAAATCATTTAGGCCAACTGGTGAAGGCGGGGAAACTTAGCCGCTTCTTGCATCAGCCTACGGGGCAGACTGGGCACTCGGGGATGGGGTTGCACGAAAGCGACCATTCACGCTCGCCTTGGGCACCATTAACATGATTTTGGCTGGATCAGGAGAGGGCGCCAGGCCGAGCCCCCAGATCCTATCTGTGGTGGGAGGCTCGAACCCAAGGGAGGAAGAGCGGCATAACAAAAGACCGAGGACGACGATCCCCGACCTAAGTTTCTCAGAGGAAGATAAAAGGGGAACCCAACAACCGCACGAGGACACCCTAGTAGTCACTGTTAGAATCGGGGGGTACAACGTCAAAATGGTACTAATTGACCAGGGAAGCCAAGCTGACGTGATGTACCCCGACTTGTACCGGGGACTGGGTCTTAAGCCCAAGGACCTAGATGCGTGTCACTCCCCACTTATAGGTTTCGACGGCAAAATGGTGGTTCCCCAAGGAAGGATTAAGTTTCCCGTGCAGATTGACGGCGTGGAAGTCCAGGTGAACTTCATAGCAGTAGAGGCTTTCTCCCCTTACACGGCCATCATTGGCAAACTCTGGCTGCACTCCATTGGGGCTGTCCCTTCAACCCTGCATCTTAAGGTCAAGTATCCCATTCACGGAGGAGTAGGAGAACTGGTGTGGGATCAGGCGATGGCCTGACAATGCCTGGTGACAGCAGTTACGCAACATTCGCCTGGCCCAACCCCCAGTTACAGAAGTGCGGCCCAATAACAATCAAAGGGGGCTGCCTCCGTGCAGCCAGCTGAGGCGTCACAAGAATCATCTGAGGGATTGACAAAAATATTGATTGAAGCACGCGTAGAGTGGTATTTTCAAATAGGGTTGCAATTGCAACCTAGAGAAAAATCGAAGTTGGTGGAGTTCCTGAAAGCAAACATGGACGTGTTCGCCTGGGATGCAAGCGACATCCCCAGGATCAGCCCCGAGCTGGCGTGCCATCGCTTGAACATGAATCCTGAGGTGGCGCCATGTAAACAACCTCCTCGGCGATCATTTGATACTCACGCCGAGGCGGTTAGAGCGGAAGTGAGTAGGTTAAAACATGTCGGAGCAATCAAGGAAATCTTCTATCCCGAGTGGTTGGCTAACATTGTTGTAGTGCAGAAGAAGAGTGGGAAGTGGCGAGTATGCGTGGATTTTATGGACCTCAATAAAGCCTACCTGAAGGACTCTTTCCCAATTCCCAGGATAGATCAATTAGTGGACACCATAGTGGGGCATCCTCGGATGAGTTTTCTGGACGCATTCCAAGGCTACCATCAGATACCTCTGTCCTTAGCCGACCAGGAGAAAATGGCTTTCCGTTCTCCCATTGGCAACTTCCACTATTGTGTGATGCCCTTCGGCCTCAAAAAAGTCAGCTCGACTTATCAGAGAATGATCACTCGCATGTTTGAAAAGCAACTCGGGAGAAACATGGAAGCATACATAGATGATATGGTGGTCAAAAGTAAAAGGGCCGAGGACCACCTTGCCAATTTATCAGAGATCTTCGCGGTGCTTAGGGAGCACAAGTTACGGCAAAGCATCAAAATGCTCTTTCGGGGTAAGCTTGGGCAAATTCCTAGGGTACATGATTACTCATCGGGGGATCGAGGTTAACCCGGAGCAGATTAGGGCTATTAACAGCCTGCATCCCCCCCGAAACCCGAAGGAGGTACAGAAGCTGGCCGGAATGACGGCTGTACTAAGCAGGTTTATCACTCGGTCCGTGGATAGGTGTTGCCTTTTCTTCCAACTACTGCATAAATGGAAGGACTTCAAATGGACCGAAGAATGCACCCGAGCGTTCGAGGATCTCAAAGTGTACTTGTCCAACCCACCAATCCTGTCCCGACCTGACAAGGAGGAAGTACTTTACGCCTATCTGGCGGTCACGAGGCACTCCATTAGCTTTGTACTGATCAGAAACCAGGACGGGGTCCAGAGGCCGGTCTACTACGTCAGCAAGTCCTTGCAAGAGGTGGAAATGCGTTATCTCCCGCTGGAGAAAGCAGTCCTAGCTATTGTACATGCAACCAAGAAACTCCCACATTATTTCCAAGCCCACACGGTGGCAGTACTAACTCAGCTGCCACTACAGGCCTTGCTGAGAAAGTCCGACTACACGGGCAGGATTGCCAAGTGGGCCACAAAGTTGGGGGCTTATAATGTTAAGTACCTGCCCTGCACGGCAATAAAGGGCCAAGTCTTAGCAGACTTCGTAGCAGAGTTTGCCGAGGGCGCTTATGAAGAGGAGAGCTCAGTCGCGAGCCTGATGGTCTCGTCGACCACCACTGCCCCCGTGTGGAGGGTTTACGTGGATGGGGCCTCCAATAGAAAGGGGGCTGGTGTGGGGATAGTATTAATTATGCCTGAGAAGCTGATAATCGAAAAATCACTACGACTAGGCTTCCCGGCCACCAACAACGAGGCCGAATACGAAGCTCTACTGGCAGGAGTAAACCTGGTCAAACTGCTCGGGGGAAAGATGGTGGAGGTGTATTCTGATTCTAGGCTAATTGTTGGCCAGATTAATGGGGAGTTCGAGGCCCGAGATGAAAGGATGCAAAAGTATCTAGCCAGGGTGCGAAGTGCACGGAGTCATTTCGATGATTTTAGGGTGGAACAGGTCTTGAGGGGGCAGAACTCGCATGCAGACTCCCTAGCCATGCTAGCCACCTCGTTAGAATGAAACCTGCCTCAGGTCATTTTGGTAGAGGAAGTTAACACACCCACCCTTACGGAGGCACCCGTGGTGGGGGTGTGCAACGTTCATGTGGGCCCAAGCTGGATGGATCCTATTGTGACCTTCTTGAAAGGGGGACCGTTGCCAGAAAACAAAGGTGAGGTGGAAAAGATACGAAGAACCGCCCCACGCTACTGGTTGTCCGAGCAGCATAAGCTATATAAGCGCTCGTACTCGGGATCGTATCTGCTATGCGTACACCCGGAGGCCGTGGAGCCTTTGCTCGAGGAACTACATGAGGGCATCTGTGGAAGCCACACTGGCGGGAGATCCCTGGCACACAGAGCCCTCTCACAGGGATACTGGTGGCCTAACATGCGCCAAACCTCCCAGGACTATGCCAAGCGATGTGATCAGTGCTAGAGGTTCGCCCCTAACATACACCAGTCAGGAGGAATCCTGAACCCTTTGTCCAGCCCTTGGCCCTTTGCCTAGTGGGTCCTGAACATAGTAGGCCCTTTCCCTAGGGCCTCGAGCAACCGACGGTGGCTCCTCGTCGGCACAGACTACTTCACCAAATGGGTTGAAGCCGAGCCCCTTGCCAACATTAGAGACGTCGATGCCAAGAAGTTCATATGAAAAAATATCGTCACCAGATTTAGGGTACCGCACACCCTAATTTCGGACAATGGGCTCCAATTTGACAGCAAATCTTTCAGAAGATATTGTGGAGAGTTGGGAATCAGGAATGGGTACTCCACGCCAGCATACCCTCAGGGAAATGGGCAGGCCGAGGCCACTAATAAGACCATAGTTGCCAGGCTTAAAAAGAGGCTGGACGATGCCAAAGGAAGGTGGGTTGACAAGTTGCCCCACGTACTATGGACATACTGCACCACGCCTCGGAAGTCCACGGGGGAAACCCCATTTTCATTAACTTACGGTTCGGAGGCAGTGATCCCCCTAGAAGCCGGATTTCCTACTTTAAGGATAGACCAATTCAGCACCGAGGGAAACCATCAGTTACTCCTGGACAGCCTAGACTTGACCGAGGAAAGACGAGACGTGGCCATGGTAAAATTGGCCCACTACCAATAGAAGCTTAAGCAAGAATATGATAAAGGGATCAAACACAGGCCCCTGTCCCCGAGAGACTTGGTTTTGAGGAAGATAGTAGGGACGGCCAAGCTCCCATCCTGGGGTAAACTGGGTCCTAACTGGGAAGGACCATTTAAAGTCACCTCTGTCGCAGGAACTAAGGCTTACCGGCTAGAGGACTTAGATGGAAATGTAATCCCCCGCCCGTGGAATGTAAACAATTTGCGACGATATTACTTTTAATAAAAATTTTCTACCTTTGTGTTTTGATTTTGTCTCGCCAAAAATTCTAGGTGTTAAATAGGACCTAGGACTTGCCTAGCTCCTCGGCTACAAGCTTAGGGGAAATTGACATTGCAAGAAAAATTCTAAGTGTTAAGCAGAACCTAGAACTTGCCTGGCTCCTCGGCCACAAGCTTAGGGAAAGTTAACATTGCAAGAAAAATTCTAAGTGTTAAACAGAACCAAGGACTTGCCTAGCTCCTCGGTCACAAGCTTAGGGAAAACTAACATTGCAAGAAAAATTCTAAGTGTTAAACAGAACCTAGGACTTGCCTGGCTCCTCGGCCACAAGCTTAGGGAAAATTAACATTCCAAGAAAAATTCTAAGTGTTAAATAGGACCTAGGACTTGCCTGGCTCCTCGGCCACAAGCTTAGGGAAAACTAACATTGCAAGAAAAATTCTAAGTGTTAAACAGAACCTAGAACTTGCTTGGCTTCTCGGCCACAAGCTTAGGGAAAATTAACATTGCAAGAAAAATTCTAAGTGTTAAATAGGACCTAGGACTTGCCTGGCTCCTCGGCCACAAGCTTAGGGAAAACTAACATTGCAAGAAAAATTCTAAGTATTAAACAGAACCTAGGACTTGCCTGGCTCCTCGGCCACAAGCTTAAGGAAAATTAACATTGCAAGAAAAATTCTAAGTGTTAAAAAGAACCTAAGACTTGCCTGGCTCCTCGGCCACAAGCTTAAGGAAAATTAACATTGCAAGAGAAATTCTAAGTGTTAAGAAGAACCTAGGACTTGCCTGGCTCCTCGACCACAAGCTCAGGGAAAACTAACATTGCAAGAAACATTCTAAGTGTTAAAAAGAACCTAGGAGTTGCCGGGCTCCTCGGCCATAAGCCTAAGGAAAATTAATATTGCAAAAAAAAAAAACAAATGCTAAGCGTTGAACGGAGTCCAGGACTTGCCTGGCCCCTCGGCCACAAGCCCAGGTTAAACTAACAGTGCACGGTGGGAAAATTGGTAATAGTCGAATAAACCCTGAGTTGGTTAGACAAAGCTATAGAAGACCAGCCTAAGTTTCAAAAAAAAAAAAAAAAAAAAGGGAGGAGGGGAAGCTGCAAATATATGTTAACAAGACTACCATACAAAAAAAAAAGAACTTAAGTGTTCATTACAAAAGTTGATTACAGAATGGGGAGGGATCAGGCGTTACATGGATAAGGCCCCGGCTATAATGCCCTGGCTACAAAAAAAAGAAAAAAGAGAAAGTACTACTTATAGGCTGCCCTACTACAAAAATTCCATAAGGGAAGAGCATACATAAAAAGAGAAGAAAGCTAAGTCTGGGGCTCCTTGTCCTTAGCATTCTTTTCCTTCTTATCCTTCTTCTTCTTCGTAGGCACCCTCTCGGGCACCCCCTTCTCAGCTTCCAAGTCCATTAAGTCCTCTTGAGGAGGTAACCCCTTGGATGAGATAGGAGAATGAGGATTCTAGGACCCAACAGAGACGGGAAGAGCGGAGCTCGGATCCACGGGGGGGCTGAGGGCTGAAGGCGACAAGCACAGAGCCGAAGGATAATAAACCTGGTCGGGAGCGCGGAGCTCTGAGTCAAGACTGACGCCTGCTGCGTTTAGCGCTTCCCCCCAGACCTCTTGGCTAAAGGCGCGAGCAACGTCGCGGAGCTGGGCAGTAAGAGATGCGGCGGTCTTGTTCATGCCCACATCATAGGCCTCCTGCTCGGCCCCAGCTTTCTCGGCGTCCTTGTTCGCCAGCTACTGGTTCGCCTACTTCAACTCCACCATTGTGAGTGCCAGGGCTCTTTCGGCCTTCCTCTGGGCTTCCAAGGCATCAGAAGCCTACTTCTCATAGCCCTTCAGGGCAGATTCAGCGATGCGGAAGGCTCTGTCCGCCTCAGATAGTTGGGAGAGGGTGTCCTTCAATTTTTTCTCTACCTCGGCTTTGGCCTTCTTAGCAGTTTCATAGGCCTTCTCAGACTTCCTGGCTGCATCCAGGGAGTGATCGACCCAGTCTTTTGCCATGAAGGCAGCTTGAATGGCTTGCAAGAATGGGAAACAAAAAAGGAGAATAAGCAATTAAAGTAAAAATACTTGACAGATGAAGAAGTTGGTAAAGTCGGCCGAGGTACCTTAGCTAGATCTTGCTTCAGGGAAAGGAAGACCTCCCTTTTCCTGAAGGATTTCAACTCCTCCATGTCCTCGGGAAGGCACAAAGCCCTCTTCAAGCATTCTGCCACCAGGCCTGAGCTGCCCTTAGAGGGGTCTCTCAGATTGGCATCCTTCAGCATAGGAGCTCACGAGCTAAGAGTGAAGGTGGGCCTCCAGACGGAAGCTTTCTTGGTCTGATCCCCGCCGCTCTCCCTTGAGGACACAACGAGGTCGGGCCTCTTCCTCGACTGTCCCTTGCCAGCCCGGGCCTCCTTGACTGGGGGCTCGGATACCTCCCCCTCCTTGGACGTGGCTACCCCTTTTCCACTGGGACCACGTTTTCGTTTTTTGTCTGCTGCATCGGCTGGAGACGTGCGAGTAGCAGCTAGAGTTGGTGGACGAGGTGGCACCACCACCGTCGAGGAGGATCCCTCGGCATGGGCCGACAGTAGTGCCAGGAGGTCGGTTGTCTTTTCTTCGAATCCCATAGTCGATGATGATCGGGCTTGTGATGCGCTCAGAGCATCGGGGTGATAAAAGACTTCAAAGTCTTTCTCGGTCACTTCTTGGACAGAGGTGGATGTAGATCCCTCCGCCTTTTCGTTTGATGGCAGGGGAGGTTCCTGGGCGTACAAAAACTGAGCAGTTAGAGGCGCAGGGAGTTGGGCGTCTTGCGTCCCCTCGGGAGGCGGTCCTGCCAGCAAAAATCCCGGGACGACAACGTCTATCCTAGCCAAATGTGGATCACGGGCCTTGATGACATTCTTCGGGCTCTGGAAGCGCTTAGTTGAAGGAGTGTAGCCAAGGATGACGTGCGCGGCTCGAAGTTGCTCGTCCCGATGAAGAAATATCTCGAATTGGAGAATCTGGTTCAGATCGTGAAAATTTACCAAATGTTTGGCAGGAGCTGTGTGATACTTGTCTGCCATGAAAGAGCACGGTTATCGTTAGCAAAGAGATAAACAAAAAAAGAGCACAGCAACTAAAAAAAAAAAAAACTGCTGCCTAGAAAGAAGCTCCTCTAAAAAGCCTAAAGCGGTAACCCAGGTCCTCGGGAATGCTACCTGGTTCCCTTTCCTGGGTGGGACAGTGCCGCCCATCGTGCCACCTACCCGAGACGAGAAGGAAGTCTTCATCCATGCCCTTGCTTGAATCGGGCAAGCAGGAGATTAACCTAACTGCGGGGACCCTACTCTTCATGTAGTATTTGGTTTTTTCCCCATTTTGGCAGTTGTACACCCAGTTCACATCATGCCATATAAGACGGGTCCCCATCTTACAGTTGATGGCCTCTACACACCTAAGGATCCTAAAAATATTGGGGGAACACTAGGTCAGGGTTAGCCTAAAGTTTATGAGATAATCCGTGGTCACCGGGCCCATGGGAAGTTCCATCCCACCTTCGATGAAGGCGATCATAGGAATAACTACCGACTCAGGAGGGCGATCCACAACCAGCCATTCACCCTCCTCGCAATGCCTAAATTCCACATTATCGAGAATCTTGTACTAGGCCTTAAAGGCCGTCCTAGCCTCCTCGGAGTCTACCAGCCTAGCGTACCTATCCATGGAGAGAAAAGGAACAAGACAAAAAAGGAAACCAACACACCTATTGTGAAAAATAAAGGACGCTTCTCGGGAGTAATTTTCTCTTCGCCAAAGTAAAAACGCCAAAAATGCCAGAAATGAGCCACTGCCAGCCTTGATCGCTCCCTTTATAGGAGGCAAAAATGAGCGGTAAAACTCCCGCCCATAAATGAGGATGGACGAGGGCCGCATGATCCCAATCATACCGTAGGACGTGGGGAGACAAGCAGCCACCTGGCGCCATAAATGAGAGCTCGTGGATTCCGAAGCGTCAGGGTCGTGCCAATGACAGTTGAAGAGACGTTGACTCGTGTGAACGCATATGACACGTACGATTCATTCGCGGAGCTAAAACTTCACTTATGCCTCAAGCAAAATAGTGAAAGTTTTAGGGGGCTATTGTGGGCACCCGAGGAACGAGAAAGGAGGCAAGGGGCCAAGCTAATGGGCCGAGGCCCTAGGAGGAATAGGAAAGGCCCTGCATCGGGCCGAGCGAGGAACTGGCAGGGGCCCAAGGAATAATAGTTCCCGAGGAAAGAGCCAGACCCAACGGGGCACCGTGCTAAGCGCCAAAGGAGAAGCCCCCTTGGCCGAAGGAAGCGTAGGTCAGTGGCAAACAGGCAGCCGTCAGGGCAGCAGCCCCCAGTCACATCAATAATAAATGGCGCACACTAGCTCTGTCAGCCGCATTAAATAAGGAAGTAACCTGAAATGATGCCAGTCACAACTGCACCAGCTACCGCTGCCGCCTACTTCAGGGAGAGAGAATAGGTGATAGGTGTTGAAAGAGGAGCGAAGGACAGTTAAAGATGGACGGAGTAGATAAAATGGCAACGGACTATATAAAGAAGAGGTCTGGGGCTCTTGGGGGGATTCCACACTTGTTGTTCTATCCCATCTCTTACAAATTCTATTGTCTTGGATCAAAAGAAGAGGGAGGTTGTTTCATTACTCATGACGAGCTCTGTATCACTCTCTTTTTGGTCCTTACACTACCGTTATAGTGTTTTGTCTTCCAAAATTTCGGTTTTTCACAACCTTCTTTATCTCTCACTCATACATTGATTATTTATTTAAGTTTTACAATGTTATATATACCAATGCACATTCTAGATACAATTACCCGTCATCTACAACAACAAAAATTAGCACAATACTAATTGTTCTCCATATTTTTCAATCAAGCTTTAGTTTTCACCATTTTAAGAAAACATCAGTTATTTTTGTTAGAAACTTTCAAAGTTAAGGCAACAATAGGAAGACCATTGAGGTAAACAAAATGCACAATCCAAATTAACCCTTTTTTTTTTTTTTTTTTTTTTTTTTTTTTTTTTTTTTTTTTTTTTTTCGTTTTCCTTTCTTTTTAGTATTCTATCATTTTTTGAAGTGATTTTGCTGCTTTCCTTTCCAAAATTTTCAATGATATTAGCTTTTGTTATTTTTAGTTGACTTAGAATTGTTAATACAGTTTTATTTGGCCTATTATTGTTGTGGAAATTCCTAATGTTGATATGAAACATATTGATAATGAACATTTTTTGTGCTTATTTGTAGAGTGTCAAAAAGTCAAAAAATATTCAATGTAGTAATTTTGTTATTGTTGCATCCCATGTGTTTGTTAAAATTTCTTTTAGAAATCTTATGCATCTTTTCTCAAATCTGTTTGTGATTTTTATTTTGTTCATTTTATTACAAATAATAGGCATCTCTACCATTAAATTTTTAGCTAATTTGAACTTTCTTGGTTAGTTTTTACTTTCTTTAGTTGATCATCTTTAAGGAAAAAGCCAAAAAGAGAACAAGACAAAATATAATTTACTCTAGAACATCATTATCTCTCTCTCTCTCTTGACTATTCAAATTAAGAATTCTCATGTGTTACTCTTTAAAGATTTTGTTAGATGTATAGATGGTACTTTTGGTTTATGAAACATGATCGATAAAACGTGATTTTTATGTAATTATATATAGACTATACTATAATGTCATGATAGATGGATTGGTCTTATTTTACTATAAAATATAAGTAATCATGTGGCTTATGAATTTCAAGACTTATATATTGCAGGATTTGTTCATATGTTCATATGATGAAATAAAGTTTGTTCTTTGCATTTTATTTTATTTTATATTTCCACTTTATGAAATATGATTTATTGAATATGATCTATTGCATAGTTATCTTTATATACTTTTTCACTTAGTTTCAATTGTGTGGAACAAAGAGATGTGGATCTATGTTTTGGAGAAAAATATATCTATAAGTGTTGAATAGCATACATCTGTATAATAATAAACAAATTATACATGATTAGGACTTGGTCTAATAGTTCTCACATTGTAATTATTTTTTTTTAATAAAAAAATTATTGCATTGTATTTTCATACATATCTCACTACATATAATATCCAACTACAAAATATATTTAATTTGTTAGTTATTACATCACAAAAAAATTCTAATATAAAACATAATTTCAAATAACACATTGACTTTTAAAAATATACAATCTAATATATTAATTCAATAATTATTCAATAAAACATATTCATATCAAATTTTCACGTGCATTGCGCGGGTTTGCGACTAGTTGTTGTAACCATTGTATACAATTACTGTTTTTGTCATTTTTGTTTGCAACAATTGAAAAGATCCAAGTTGAAGATGATTAAGCCAATCATGCAGCAAAACAGAAGATGATGATACAGCTGAAGCAAGGAAAGTTAAATTAGGCTAATTAGCCAATCATATGTAGAAATAATTCATTTTCAAAACAAAATTACAAAACTAGCAACTCTTTTAAAATTCTCAAGAGTCAAGAGAGTTCATATATATATATATATATATATATTTTTTTTTTTGTAAACCATGATTGATGCATAAAATTAGGAGTTAACAAGTCTGTTACAGTACAAGTTTGCTTTATCAAAAGCCAAGATACTTTCCACCACAGGCGGTGGGTTCAAAAAGACAACAAAAGATGACAGCGAACTTGCTCCTAGTTTGGCTAGAGCACCTCCACATTGGTTAGCTTCACGGTTGGTGTGAATTATCCGCATGTTGGGGAACATACTCAATAGGTTCTTGCAATTAGTTAGTAAAGGTTCCATCAACAAATTTGAAGAGTTATTATTCATGAGTATCACAATGCTTAATACATCAAGCTCCAATATCAAATTATTCACCCCAAGCTCTTTAGCCAAGATTAGACCATTTCTTAATGCCCATAGCTCTGTAACAAAGCTGTTGGTGTTCATAATGCTCATAAAATTTCACATTCCAAGTTATGTCATTTCCAATAATAATTATCATAAAAATTACAAGCCATGAGAATTGTCACTCCCTTCTTCCAATTGTGTTAGCTTATTAGCTAGCATTAATTTAAGTCTTCCCCAGAAGATCCTGAACCGTTGAATTCATTTCCACTCTCAATCTTGGCCATGAAACTTCTTCAGAGGATACTTATTCTGAGCTAAAACCGGTGGGACCCTTACGTGTGACTTGTCTTAATCAAGACAGGCTTTGCAGTTTGCACTAATAAAGCCCACGACATAGAGATCAGAGGTTCTTTAGTAGGGAAAAATTGGAAAATAACACCAAATGTCAAACAACTTCGTTAGTTAGCAATGTTTCCAAACTATTTAGGAAACTAACTATTGAAGGTCATTTTTGTGGAATCCGAATAGAAGAAAGAAAGCCCAACCCAGCAAGATGGGTAGCAAAGGAATGGCAAACATAGAGCAAAACCATTAAGCTCAAGCGGTAGGAATAATGGATCATAGGCTCATAATATAAACAAATGGGTCTTGAGGAGGTAAAAGGGCTTAAAGAGGCCTAGAAAGAGAGAAATAGCACCCATGGGTAGTATATGATGTAGAAAAGTAAGAATGGGCCACGACAGGCCCAAAGCATTGTAAACAAAGAAAGTAAAGGGTTAATGGCAAGCCTGTAAACTCCAAGGATGAGAATAAGAAAATTGGGCCAGGGAAGCTCAATGAAGTTAGTAAAAGCCCATGGGAATGCAGAGTTAGTAAATGGGCCAAGGAAGCCCAATGAAGTTAGTAAATGGGCCAAGGAAGCCCAATGAAGTTAGTAAATGGGCCAAGGAAGCCCATGAGAATGCAGAGTTAGTAAATGGGCCAAGGAAGCCCAAAGAAAACAAATGGGCCAGCGATGCCCAAGGAAAAACAAAAGGGATGCTGGAGCCCATAAGTAGGAAACACTAGTGGCCATGCTAAGCCACTGGGGGAAAGAATAAAATCGCAGGCCTAAAAGAGGCCCAGCAAGAGTAAGTCATTATGGCAGGAATGACAAGTGATGTGGTAGGAAATCAAGGCAATTAAGAAATGGGTTGAAAGAAATACAAAGCCCAGTACCAAATAAAGCCCACCCCTTAAGGGCGCGGGAAGTAAAAAAAACAACTTATAAAAGGTCAAGAACGGACGGCAGATTGTGCAGATAAAGCCTTAAGACCATGACGGACGCATGAGCAGCAGGCAGACTTTGGACACATATGAAAGGCAGGCACGCGTAAGGCCTAGGCCTTGCTAGCCAGTACCCAGCTAATATGGGACATGGTAAGGTCATGGGTCAAAGGTAAGAGGGCATGGTTTGGTGGTGGGGAGAGGGGAAAAACCTATTCGGGGTTCTTGCTCAAACTCTTTTGGGGGATACGTCTTGCTGGGATGACATACCTCTCAAAAGAGGCAAGGCTGAGCTGGAACCACCAGGTGCATGCCATGAGGGATAGAGAGAGAGAGAGCATTAGCATCGTGGCAGGAAGAGGTGCCACGGTAGACTAACAAACAAAATAGTTGTTTTTTTTCTAGTAATGGGGAGTGGCACTCAGACGGAACAATGATGGTCGGCAAGTACACCCAGACCAGACAAAGGTGGTTAAGGGGTAGAATAGTAAAATCCAGTCACGGCAGGCACTATAAAAAAGAAGCCTTTGCCGTGTACAAAAGGAGGATATACACAGAGGAGGAGGAAAAAACAACACACAAGATCATGGTGATCACTAAGGAAAGACTAAGAAAGAAAAAAGAACAAGGGAGAGGAAAGAAAGAAAAGATAAAGAGAGAAATTAAAAGAAGAAAAAAACAGGAGTGTTAGTCCAGCATGCACCGATAGGTTTCTTTCCCTCTCTCCCTCTCAAAATCCTGCTCTCTGCCAAAAGCAAAACGGGTTCCTTTGGGCACTAACCATTCAGGTCCGTTTCCCTCAAAATGATCAATTTCCATGGCAGGATTTACCTGGGAGATTGATTGTGTTGAGAAGAAGCGTTCTATCCTCTTTGGGTTTGCTCCTGCGGACTAGATTTAACTTGATTTCTTTTCTCTTCTAATTAACTCATATATATTACTCTGCTCCCTTTGTTCTCTTTGTAAAATGATTATCATTATTGTGATTGCGTTGCTTAAATAAGGATCATTTGGTCATTTCTTATTAAATAGCCAGAGTACTCTTTTTTTGTTATTATTATCATATATGTCCGCCACAACCTGTCTGAAACAGCTCTGCCTGCTGTAAGCATACTCTTGGTAGATGAGGCATAGTTTGTGCACAAGCCGGCCCAAATTGAGTTGCAGTTGCACTAGTCTCAACTCCCTTACTTAGAAAACTTGGGCCTATTACCGCAAGAGGCAGCCCAGCCCAATACAACAAAAAAGGCCCCTACACTAACATCTCGAGTTTTGGAGATTTGATTTCAATGGGTGGAACTTGAGTTTTAAAGACTTGAGTTCCATAAAGAGATTTCAAAACCACGAAGAACAGAAACACCTTCATACACGAACAACAAAATAGAAACACGAAGATACATGAACAACAAATCAGAAACACCACACGAACAACAAATCAGAAAACCACGAAGAAGAACCCCCACGAACCTAGATCTCCCTAATCTAGGAGTGACGATGAAGGTTCTAGGAGGCAGTAGTGGTGAAGCTCTAGGAGAAGGTTTTTCTTCTTTGGGTCTTTGGTTTGATGAATTTTTGTTGCTTGATGATGTTTTTCTTCTTTGGGTTTGTTGAAGAAATTTGCTTTAGGGAACTCGGAATTTTGCTTAAGGAAATCGATTTGATGATGTTTTTTCTTCTCTGGGTTTTGATTTGATAATGTTTTTCTTCTCTGGGTTGGTTTGTTAAAGAATTTTTGCTTTAGGGAACTTGAAATTTGCTTTAAGGAAATCAATCCTTAGATGGTCGATTTCAAACACAGAAATCGAGTCTCTAAAACTCGATTTACTATAGCAAAATCGGCTCTCTTAGACTCGAGTTGTTAGGTTCTTAAATAGTTTAGACCCTGTTTGGTAGAGTTATTAAACAACTCATTTTCAGTTTTTAAACAACATTACACACTTTTCCACACCTTTTTCATCCACACGTATTTCAAAAAATTACATATAATATTACTTAAACTTCTCTACCAAAAAGACCCTTAGATTTTCCAAATTTTGCCTTTTTTTACATAGCTGTGAAGGGATGTACTAGGTCCATTAAGTTGAAGGGCTCATCAGAAAATCTACACGCACCCTTCAAATGTAGGACCTGTGCCCTCTGCCCTCCTAAACAGTAAAAACAACTATACTCAAATTTTTGGTGGTCTTTTACTCTTTCCTCCTAAGTCCTCTTCCGCCGAACAAACAGTGTCTCAAACAAGGGAACCTCCTCCTCCGACAAATGAAGGGCAATCTCCATAAGACATCGTACTCAACATCTTGGCAAACCTACCTGTCAAATCAGTCATAAGATTCGGGTGCGTTTCAAAAACCTGGGACTCCTCAATCACCACTCCTAATTTCATCTCCACCCACCTTAGTCTTAGGGTCTGTTTGGATACCGCTGAAAACTGAAAACTGAAAACTGAAAACACTGTAGCAAAATAATATTTAAATGTGTGAATAGTACCGTGGGACCCATTTTTAATGAAAAAGTTGTTGAAAAGTGAAAATTGTGGGTCCATGAACAGTTAAAATTGTGTGGAAAAGTCACATGTTGCGGCTACTGTTCAATGAACAGTGGACGCGTGAAAAAAAAAAAAAAAAAAGAAAAAAAAAGAAGAAAAAGAGCTGAAAAAGTAAACGTGAAACGCCAACAAGCCAGCCAAACGCTCACTTAATCTCAACAACAACAACTTAGATCATTATCACGCTCATCTCATACACTTGCCTACTCGTACGGCTTCGTCTCCTTCCAACAGTCCAGTCTGCATGGTTGCTTGCGACAGCAGCACGTTTAATTGTATTTTTGAGTACTCAATTGAGTCAATTCCCTCTGCTTTTCATTTATCTTCTCTGCAAATAGTCGGTTCCTGCAACGGCCTAGTGAGTCTCGCTCAATATGGACACGATTCCCCCATTGCTGATGCTATATATTTGTGGAACCCCAGCATTAGAAAATATAAGAGGTTGCCTGATTTTTCCTTAACCCAATATCATTGGGTTTCTATTGGATTTGCTTATCAGTCCGAGACCAATGACTACAAGGTTGTAAAGATCACTAAAATGGGTGCACAAAACCACCATGGGGTTGAGGTTTACACATTAAGCTCCAACTCTTGGAGAAGGGTTGAAATGTCATTGGCAAACAATGTTGCGTTCAACAGTGGCAACTGCTGGCCGGCCACATTTGTTAATGGGGCTTTGCATTGGTTGGGAGAAGTTAAAAGGTGGAGTGCAACTCGCAAATCGTGACATGATTTTGTCATTTGATGTCAATAATGATAAATTTGGAGAGATAGCACTCCCTGATGGACAACAACTGATACCACAAGGTCTAGTGGCAGTACCACATGATCTAATGGTGTTCAAGGGGAAACTGGCCTTCATTACATTTGATTACATCACAACCAACCGCATCAATGTCGAAGAATACATTGATTTTATGAAGTCGCATACACATGAGTCACGCTTCATTTGGGTGATGGGGGAATATGGTGTACATGGAGTAAACTTTTTTTTGTCCGTTTTGAAAATGCTTGCTATGCACATTTCTATGGTTGCAACAGTTGTGGTGAACTGCTAGTTAGAAAGGAAGTTGTGGTCAAATCCAATGCTAATCGGAAGTGGATTGAGTTGGTGATTGTTTCACTTGACCCTGAAACTTTACATGAGAAGGATCTTGGCATCTGAAATGTTTCACATTTAGCTACTACTTTCATGGTAAGTCTTGTGTTTCTTGATGGAGCAGCTGAGCTATCTGGATAAGAAGTGAAATCATTAGCCATAATCATAGGAATTTGTTATGTAAGTGTGATACAAATGAGACCATTATCATGTTGTTTCCTATGGTGTCATTTTGATTTGAGGTAGGCAGAAAAGTATTGATGTAATGTAGTTGAATTTTATTCTTGATTTGTATCAAACCTTAATGCTTTTTAGGAATCTCATATTATGTCTCATATGTGTGCTGTGATTGGGTGTTGTCTGAATCCTAGAGCTACTGCTGTGCTGCTGTGTGCTTTGATCTGGTGCTGCCTGATCCTAAAAGCTGCTCTGGTTCTGTGTTAAGTAGTGACTGTGTAATAAAAGCTTGCTTGCTTGCTTATATGAACTAATTCAAGCCGGTTGTAATTACTTAGGCACATGTGTATGCTGATAAGGGCAGTATTATGCTAGCTTAGTAGTGTAGAAGATATTAAAATTAGAGCATGTGCCCAATTATTGGAGCATGTGACTAATTGGTAGGTTGTTAGAAGTGGTGCTGGTGGTACGGGCACTTAAGCCAGTATGCCTGTCTCAGGTTCCAGTGCTGGTTGCCCTGGATTGAGAGAGCACGAGTCATCAACAGCTGAGCGGTGTTATTTTGATTGAATAATATGCGCAATGCACTTTAATGCTTTGTGCATTGCATTCCATCAAGTTTTTCTTCTCTTTGGAATTCCTTTGCAACATGTTTCATTTACTGCTCTTTTTTACTGTCTTTGGACCTTTCTTTTTAATTTATGTAATGTCTTTACTTCATTGTTTAAATCTGACTGAATTCTCTTTCTTTTTGTAAGTGTATTTCGAAGTTTTATCTGTTCCTCTGAATATTTTGTTCTTGATGTTAGTGACAGTGAACTCTATTGACTCTTGAGAATTTTAGAGTTGGCTAGTTTTGTAATTTTTTTTTGAAAATGAATTATTTCTACACATGATTGGCTAATTTAACTTTCCTTGCTTCAGCTGTATCATCATCTTCTGTTTTGCTGCATGATTGGCTTAATCATCTTCAACTTGAATCTTTTCAATTGTTGCAAACAAAAATGGCAAAAATAGTAGTCATATACAGTAGTTACAATGTGTTTAAACAAGCTTATTGAATGCAGCAGAATTTGGGAACTCTTCTTAAAAAAATTCCAATGCACTCCATACAAATTGCAGAAAATTTTTGCTTTAAAAAGAAAAAAGAGAATTTCTAATGAATTGAAACTAGGAAGTGACAATGCAACCAAAAGTAAAATACTTCTGCGATAGATTCGTAAGTCAAATTCTTCATTTGAAATCTGTTATGAACTGGACTTTTATCTAGTAGAGAAATTTAGTCAAATTCAAGGTGACTACAATGCATTTGATTAAAAAATACAGCTGATATTAGTTCAATACAACTGAATTATTTTAACGAACTAATAACTTAACAAATTCAGAAATTCTTTAATTTTTAGGTAGTCTTATTTACAAATTCTATCACTTTTTTTTTTTTTTTTGCTGAATAAATTATTTCATTAGAAGCAAAAAAAAAAAAAAAAAAAAAAAAGATAAATACAAGGACAAGAACCAAAAGGGACTAGCACATGTCACTCTTCAACAAAAACCCAAGAGGCTATGGAGGAGATGGGAATAGACCCAGGCATTACAAGATGCTGCCCATAAGCTAGATTATGAGCAAGAGAATTAAATTGTCTTGGGGAGAAGGAAAAAGACCAAGTGACAAAAGAGTTAAGCATAGTTCTAATATCATGAACTATATTTACAAATTACAGTCTCCCAATCCGAATGGATTTTTTGATTGATTGCCTTCACTGTGAGCTGGAATCCCCTTCAAACAAAATATAGTTGAATTTAAGTCTAGATGCTCCAGATACAACTAGCATGGCTGCTTTATATTTTGCCCATAGAATACTTATTGGTGTTTCACAACCTGTCCAAGCAATATGAAACTCTACCTTCCCAATTTCTGCAACTACAGCCAAGAAGGAGCCATTATCTCTAATGGTAGCATCAAAATTAAATTTATACCAGCCCATGGGGGAGGACACCATGAAATACCATTTGAATACTTCTGTTACAAATAGTCCCATGCTGTTTGATGAGATAGAAAACTTTTATTTATATGTTGTGCTAGTTCCATTGGTTGAATATCGACACCATTGTGCAGCAGTGAGTTCCTGGATCTCCATATATTGTCACATAAGATGGAAGCAAAGAGTTTAAAGGAGGATTCATTGGATTTTTCAATTCCCAAGAATTTGGTTGGATGTAAAATCATTTTAATCCAATTTGACATTGGTTAGGAGCTTATTTCTGCAAAACTAAGAGGCCATAGTGAGCTACGCCAAACAATCACTGCATAAGGACAAAGAAAGAAGATATGCTCATGAGTTTCCATAGGATTACAACATCTAGGAAAGGATGTATCTCAGTATCTGAAGCACAAATCTTGCATTTAAAGTAGATTTTGTGGGAAGAATTTCCCATGAAATTTTCCAAAGAAGGTATTTAAGCCTTTCATGGATTTTCAACTTCCAAAGAGCTTTCCAATGTGATGAAGAGAGAGGGCCAGTTGATAAAAAAATCCTTGCTTTGTAATCAGTCAAGTATGCAGACTTTGTAGAAAACTTCCCACTAGAATTTGGAAACCATATCAAGTGACCTGCATAGTTTGAGGGGTGATAGTTTGGTGAAGTTTGGCATAGTCCTATACACCACTAGCTGGATCAATTTTTTCACTTACCCAAGTTACCTATGAAGAAACTTGTGGCTGCATTTGTGTGGCAAAAGAATATATGAAAGGTATCCAGGACCAGGGATTCTCCCAGACTTTTACAGTAGCTCCTGTACCAATTAAATAACAAGTTCCTTGCTTTAAGAAAGGTTTGATTTTGCAAATACTTTTCCAAATATATGAAGAGTTTTGCATTAACAGGGAAGAGAGGAAATTGTTGTTTTTCAAGTATTTTTGGTTCGTAGCACCTGCCAATCAAGCTTAGCAAGAAGGGCTTGATTAAGATTAACTTGAATTGTAAGGTAATTTTTGTCTTGAACAAAACAATAATAATAATAAAATAAAAATTAAGTTAATCTTTTTAAATATTTATCAATTTATTGATTTTTTAGGGTCTATATTTGTAATTTCCAATGTCTCTTTTGTTTGAAATATTTTTAGCTAAAAATTAAAAAGTTTAATAGAATAAAATTTCATACTTTTCAACTAAAAAAAAAAAAAAAAGAAGAAAAAAAAAAGAATTTTCAACCAAAAAATGAAAATGCTACATACAAAAAGAATCAATATAGCATCTCAAAAAAAAAAAAAAAAAAAAAAATTCAATTTAATGCTCAATTAGTCCAAAATGGACCGAAATAGACTGAAATGGATTGAATGAGACAGACGTGGCTGAAATGGACCGACATGGACAGAATGAGACTAGATTCAACTGAAGTGAAACAAAATAGACCAAAGTGGACCGGATTTTACTAAAATAGACCGAAATAGAATAAAATTGACTAAATAGACCGAATAGGATCGAAGTAGGGAACAATTTGAATACTTTAAATTTTGTAATTAACAAATAGGTTTGGTGCTACTGTTCTCTATGCATGCCTTCATTCAAAATGTGCATATCAGACAAGCATCCATGACAGAGGACACATCACACATATGGCAAGCGGAGCGGATGTTAAATACTTAAAATCATCTTTGATAATACTAAAGGATGAAATTGCAAGTTTTACCAATGTAGTGCTTCTTCCATCAAGTAATTACAGAATGAGAGAAGCAAAAGATTTTGTTTCAAGAGAGAGAGATAAATTAAATGCCAAAATACGTTAAAATTAGATCACAATCAAATCATGTCTATAGTACTAAAACTAATTAAAGGACATACTTGATAATAAAAAGCTGGCTCCCCCTTTTTTTTAGGGAACTGGGTGGTCTATCAGTTCTGTCCCATTAGATTAGATAGAAGAGGTTTTACTCTTTGGATTTTTTGCCTGCTGTGAAGTACACAACTTGACATATATGAGGAAAAAAGAACAAATAAAGTTCACCAACATTTTACAAGTAAGCAACAATATAAACTAGTAGTTCTTAAGTTAAAATAGATGCAAAATTCTACACGAATTGATGTGAATGCTCTAATTGTGTAAATATACACAATTACTATAGCAACCTTCTATATTTACAAAGACTGATACTATTTTTTTTGTACCATGTTGTATAAATTTAATCACTTTTTGTATTTTACCATGACTAATGCAATTGCTCTAAGTTTTATAAGAATTTATATCCAATGAAATCTTGTTATATGACATAGTTCACTAACCCTCTTTAGTTCTTCTTCTTCTTCTTCTTTTTATTTATTTTTTATTTATTTTTTATTTTTTTATTTAATAAGAGCCTAAGCTAAAGCAAAGCTAAAAGGTTTTTTTATTTTTATTTTTGGGAGGTAATTCATGAAGTTGTTTTGGGAGAACAAAACAAGTGGACTACCATAAGGCCCATAACTAATGCTTAATCATGTTAACAAGCCAAGGCCCAAGAGGCAAAACGCATTAAAACCCATAATTTCCTTTTACTCATCGCTTCCAACTGTCATATATATATATATATATATATATATATATATTTATATTTATATATAACACAACAACTTCACCCTTTTCCTCCGCCGAACAAAGTCACAATGTCTCAAACAAGAAAACCTCGTACGATCCTCCAACAAAGGAAGGACTATATCCCAGACCACCTCGTACTCAACATCTTCGCAAACCTATCTGTCAAATCAGTCTTAAGATTCAGGTGCTTGTCCAAAACCTGGTACTCCTCACTCACCACTCCTAATTTTATCTCCACCCATCTTCATCATCATCATCATCATCACGCTTATCTCATACACATGCCTCCTGATGTTTCTTATCCTTCTTACGACCTGAGAGACTTTGGAGATGATGATGTATACATGCCTACTACTGTTTCTTCTCGGCTTTCTAAAAGCAACACCCCAATCTGCTGCATGGTTGCTCGTGACAGCACCACGTTTAATGAGATTTCCGAGTATCCAGTTCCCTCTGCATGGCCTAGTTTGTGTCGCTCAATATGGATGCAGTTCCACTATTGCCCATGCTAGACCCCAGCATCGGAAAATTTAAGAGGTTGCCTGATTTTTCCTTAACAAGATTTATTTGGGTTTCTACTGGATTTGCTTATCAGTCCGAGACAAATGATTACAAGGTTGTAAAGATCTCTTATACGCGTCATCCCACCCAGCTTGATCTTCTTCTTGATCGTGAAGTTGAGATTGAGATTGAGAAGGAGGCTGAGGCTGAGGTTTACACATTAAGCTCCAACACTTGGAGAAGGGTTGGAATCTCATTGAGAAAAAATGTTAAGGTCTCCTGTATCAAAGATTGGCCTGCCACATTTGTTAGTGGAGCTTTGCATTGGTTGGGAGCTGTTAGTGATGGTGAAGCAATCACATATCATAACATGATTTTGTCATTTGATGTCAATAATGATAAATTTGGAGAGATAGCACTCCCTTATGGACGGCAACTACTACCACAAGGTCTAGTAGTGCCGGAACCAAATAGTCTAATGGAGTTCAAGGGGAAACTGGCCTTCATTACATTTGGTTGCCACTTAATTGACGACAACATCAATGACAACGACAACTACAACTACAACTACAACGAATACTTAATGATGTCAGATCGCCAGTCATGCTTCATTTGGGTGATGGGGGAGTCTGGTGTACATAAATCATGGAGTAAACTCTTTTTTATCCGGTTTGAAGAAGTTTTCGATTTACAGTTCTTTGGTTGCAACAGTCGTGGTGAACTGCTAGTTAGAAAGGAAGTTGAGAGGGACACTGGCCCGAGTCGTAAGAATTACAAAATGTGGTGTCTACACACTGACTACTACGTGATTGTTTCACTTGACCTTGAAACTTTACACGAGAAGGATCTTGGTATCCAAAATGTTGAACTTATAGCTACTACTTTCATCGAAAGCCTTGTGTTACTTGATGGAGTAACTGAGCTATCTGGATAAGAAGTGAAATCGTTAGTGATTGATAATCATAGGATTTTGCTATACCTATCCAAAAAAAAAAAAAATCATAGAATTTTCTTATATAAAGTGTGGTACATTTGAGACCATTATCATTTCGTTTCCTTTGGTATCGTTTTGTTTTGATGTAGGCAGAAAAGTGAATTTTAGTCTTGATTTATATCAAAACTTAATGCTTGTTAGGATTCTCATATTCTGTCTCATATGTGTGCTGTCTAAATCCTTGAGCTACTGCCGTGTTGCTGTGTGCTTTGATGTGGTGCTGCCTGAGCCTAAGAGCTGCTCTGGTGCTGTGTTAAGTTGTGATTGTGTAATAATAGCTTGCTTGCTTTTATTAACTATGAACTAATACAATACCTGTTGTAATTACTTAGGCCCACGTTTATGTTGATAAGGGCAGTATTATGCAAGCTTAGTAGTGTAGCAGATATTGGAAGTAGTGCATCTTTTCAATTGTTGGAGCATGTGACTAATTGGTTGGACGTATGGGCACTTTAGCCAGTGTGCCTGTTTCTGGTACCAGTGCTGGTTGCTTGGGGTTGAGAGAGCACAAGTTATCTACAGCTGAGCGGCGTTATATTGATTGAATAATATGCAAAATGCACTATAATAATGCTTTGTGCATTGCATTCCATTAATCTTTTCTTCTCTTTGGAATTCCCTTGCAACATGTTTCATTTACTGGTTTTTTGACTATCATTGGACCTTTCTGCTGATTTATGTAATGTCTTTGTTTCATTGTTTAAATCTGACTGACTTCTCTTTCTTTTTTATAAGTGTATTTCAAAGTTTTATATGTTCCTCTGAATATTTTGTACTTGATGTTGGTAACTGTGAATGTTGTACATACGTTTACTGCTTTACCCTTTATAGTGTGGGTTGGTCAGTGCTTTGCTTTTCAAATCGATATATTGCTGTATGCATTACACGGTACGGTCTTTGGGTTTAAAATTATTTGCAAAGTTTGAGGGGAAAGTCTCTACATAGTGATGGGTTACTTAGGACACTTGCAAATGTTCTAATCAAAGTTGATCCATTAATATTTCTTTATTCCACTGCTTTATAAAGTTGCACACAATTGGAGTATACTGGTTTCTTAAGTGATAATTGGTTTTATCTTCTAGTCTGTGGCAATGATTGTTATAGTTAAATCCTATAGATTAGCCTCTAAGGACATGGGAATGCACTAGAATGTCCTGGGAGTGAAGTGTTACATACAAGATTCAAGCCTTCAATCATTTCCTGCAACTTCAAAATTTCTATGCCTTATGCTTTTTGTAGTACTGAGGAACATATGAACCATCTCCATCTCCACCCCATTAAATGTACTTAAATGTATGTTCAAGAATAGTATGTGAAAAGTTTGAGAATCAACAATAAAGGGAATAGAGATTTTGGCTCATGCATGTAAGTCATATGAATCATCTCCATGTCACAAATGACCAATGCACTTCAGCACTAGATAACCAGATCCCTTGGAAAATTATGAGGATTAATATCTCCAAACCATAATTTCAGTCCTGTTGAATTGTCCATACTAAAAATGATACCAATCCGGTATCATGAAATTCTAAGTCTAATGTTGTAGCACTTTTTGGATCTTACCACAAACAGCACCGTATCTACTTTTTAGATGTTGGAATTAGTTGGGAAAGCACTCATCTGACATTTGGAATCTAGTTCCATTGTGCTTATTATGGTCTATCTGGAAGGAACGTAATCGGCTAACTTTTGAGGACGTAGATTATTTCAGAGATCAATTGCTTGCTTCCTTTAGTGGATCTCGTTTTGACTGGTCTCGGGCTTGGGAACTCACAATTAGTGATTCTCTCCATTCTTTCCTTTGTTCTCTCCTCTTTTTGTAATTAGTTTTGTTTATTTGTTTTCTTTTCTTTTTGCTTTCCTTTGTAGCTTTGGGCTTTGCTTAGTCCCAAAAAAAAAAAAAAAAAAAAGACATGTAGAGATGGATGTTTTGACCATAAACTGCCAATGCAATTGGTTTTTTAGAAACTTATAAACCAGATTTTGGTGACTCCCATCTTGAATTTACAATATTATCTGGACCAGATGCGTTCACTCTCCAAAGACAACATATGGAACCACCAATCCTGCATTTATTTTCTGTGAAATCAGATTAAGACAAATGCTATGATTAAGTATTAACTGAAAAATATATAATTTCTACCTGCAAGGTAACAAGAAACAACCCATCAGTTGTCTTTGTCTCCAGTATCACTAGAATGAAGTTTTATACATATTGTTTTCATTGAGGCATACGCATGAAAAGTACTTTAAATTCTCTACTCCATTACTCAGATTTATACATATTGTTTTCATTGGTTTACACTAAATTTGCAGTCATTGACCATCTATGCACTGTACTATACAAGATCGAACATTGGATTGTTCCTGATTTCTTTCCATGGGGTGTACCTTTACCTTTGTTATACCTTAATTGATTTGCGGAGCTATCAATTCATAAGCTTGGTGAAGTTTTTTGTTGTTTTTTTGTTTTTATCTTGAGTCTCCTGGCAACAATTCTTTCACCAATGGTAAATTTTCTTTCATTATATATATATAAAAGAAGGCTCTCCTAAGAGTTGAAGCTCAAAAACCTTTTATCATATAACGGAGATGGACATTCTCCAAATTTATTGAAAGTTATATAAAAAAAGAAGCTTCGGTTGGCAAAGTTAGGAATGGTACCAAAACATAGTTTCCTTCAACAATTCAGTTCTTGTTTAATGTAGATAATGCCAGAAAAATTCTATGACAACGTTGAAGAGGGAAGCATCGTTTTGAAAAAAGGTACAAGCTTTAGCTTCTGCAAAGAAGTTTTTATGGTTAATGGTGAGGATCAACTTCTGAAGACTGATTTGGTCATATTGGCTACTGGCTTCAGGGGTGATGAAAAGCTCAAAGACATTTTTGAGTCCCCACCTTTAAGGACCATATAGCTGGGTCCAATAATACCACAGTTCCCTTCTACAGGTTAGTTCATTTCTTTTGTGGGTGGGGGTCATAACATTAGAATTCAATAACAAGCAAAATATGAAATGAACTTTAAATAGAAGCATAAGTATTAATATCATACTTGTTGATAGATTAGTAAACTAACATCATACGAAGATTGTTGAATCATTGATTAAATCTCTTTTGTATTTCTTATAATAACTTCTTGACATTATGATTTTTTTTCAAATAAGATAGTATAAAGCTTGATAGAAACTTATAATACAAAATTGAAAAATTTAATGAATGAAAATTAGACTTTTGTATGATACTTAATTCTGCCATTGTCCATAATCAATTCCAAAATTTTGGGACTAAGGGTTTGATTGTTGTGTTCGAAGAGGAAACCGAAGAATTAAACGAAAAACCTTTCTGCAACCCTCCAAGTCAAAATCGATCCACTAGAGAATAAAGTTGGAGTACATGAATAACAAAAGACTCTCAAAGCCTAGTCTACCAAGTGTACTTGAGCCCTCTAAACTCCTGCTACCAACCGACTTCTCGGAACCTTGTCTTCTCTAGCTTTCTAGATCTTGAAATTCAGCCTGATTGCATCTGCTAATGAATGACTCCTTCCAATGCTTGCCAACAGCACTAAAATCTCACTTGACACTTAGAATGAGTGTGGTAAGTGTTTGGGCTATCAACCTCTCAAGGATGTAGAGATGGAGAGGTAGGAATTGAGGAAAACTACAAAGAAATGTGTAGATGATTGTAGGTATAACAATCTCTAATTCTCAAGTGTATTTTCTAAGGTTTTCTCTCTGAAAAGCACTCCCTATAATATATGGGTAATGAGAGTATATATAGTGTAGGTAAAGACTTGGTAAAGCAAAAATTCACTTTTTGCCAAACAGAATGTTTCGCGAGTCCTTCGTGGGTTGGCCTTACAAGCGAGACACTCGTAAAATCCTCCAGGCTGGCATAACTCGTCATCTTTTAGTCATGTGCTTTACACGTGTCTCATTTGCGAGTAAGCTTCTCGCAAGACACTCACGAAAACCACTTGTTCATCTTTAGAAACTTGAGTCTTCACACTCTCTCACACTCATCCCTTACAATTAAAAACTCACATGCATACAGGGAAAAATGATTGAGGAAATTACAATCAAATTTGGCACGAAATTAAAGCCAACATAAAAATAGTTGTAAATCACAACTTTACAATCTCCCCATTTGGCTATTCCGTGACAAAACCCCTAAACAGACTCTAGACTTAAATGTGAGTTTGGGAACATAGGCAAAACTCACTCACACCTAATTCTAAAAGCTGTGAAGCACTTGTACCGTATACACCTGTATCCTGAAACACTTGCACATATAACAAACTATCATTAAGCTCACGACAAGTAGAACACAAGGTACGTATAGGAACAAGTAAAATGTGATCAAAATACCAAAAGAAATGTAGGCTATGGAGCATAACTTGATCAAACATGAACAATCATTAAGAAATGACTACAATGAACATTTATCCAGTAAATGATCATCCGAACATGCAATGCAATTAAGAGCAATGCTAAAATCAATTGCATGTCCAACAAGCATGATGCATTAAGGAAACTAAAGCTAAGAGCAATAGAAAGCAATAAGCAACAAAAAGGCTATAAAAACCAAGATACACATTAGTACTAAAGAAAACAAAGTTTTAAGCTAAAGTACTTAAAAAGTTTTAAACGAAAGCAATGTAAATAATTAATAGCTATAAAACTTTAAAGTAAACTTAAAAACCACCAAAATAAACCAATGTATACTAAGGTGTGCTAAACTGTGCTCCCTCTCAAGTTATACTCCCCCTCAAACTACTCCCCATTTTTTACCAGAATGGCTAAATGGACTAGAATTCTGCGAACTCCGACTCTGAGTTCTCTCGTTATTGGTCCCTCATCATGTCATCAATTTGAGATGAGAGTGCAGTGATCTAGCCTTCTAGGTAGGTGAATTAAGATGAGGAGTGTCCCATGTGGGAGTCTAGCATGCCATACATCTCTTCAACCTTTTCGATTAGATGATCAAGATAATCGGGTGCTCTTGCACACGCTTGGGAAGAGGGCTATGCAGTGTCCTCCGGAGCTGAAGTGAAATGCTCAATTTCCTCTTCAGTGTCTCCACCTTCTTCAGTAACATTGTCTCTTGGAATTTGAGAGACACCAACAGATGGTCTGGGGATATAAGCTTTGCTTTGGGTCATGATTTGAGCACTTATTGGATCTTCTCTTTGCATCACTTGAAGTCCACTAGGAATCTTCACCCTTGCCCTTGTGCTAAAAGACATGACAAGGCTTGGAAATGGTCGAATTAGCCTCGAATTCCGTTTTGTGATGCATTTGGTGAAGAGGTGGTAGATGTGATTGCAGATGTCGAACTCCTTGTGGGTGAAGAGATCAAGGAATATAGACTGTGGTGCTGACAAGTTTGTCAAGTTCCTCACTGGATAGAGGTTGAAGATCATGATATAGGCCAAAGTTCGCATCTCCGGGGTGAACGAAATGGTGTGCAATGCCTTCTTGTTGATTTGACCACCAAGAACTTCCACAATTGGTCCTAATTTCTCCCTTCTCTCATTATATTGTAGGGATGTGTGTGGAGTCGTTGGACGAACCTCCAAGATTTCTTGAATTGACTCCCTTGTGATATAGAACTCTCTCCCTTTCAGCTAGCAATTTATGCACTCCCCTTCCACAAAGACATTAGTATAGAATTCCCGAATGACTTCTTCATAGACATTGCCCATCGGATTCAATAGCTTTGTCCTCATCCTTTCCTTGAACACTTCCGGAATGAATGTGCCCTCTAAAGACTCTAAGTCTATAGTTCTCTCTAAGATGATTGAGGTCCTTTTGTAGTGATCATTAAAGGCCATGTCTACATCATTGTTTCGAAACAAATCTGAGGAGGTGCAGGGACGCTTTAAGGACTTCTTTGTAGCCGATTTCTTACGAGGAGACATCTGCAAACAAACACAAACACAAAGAAACAACAACAAAAAGAAACAAGGAAACAAACTTGATTAGAAACAAGTTAGTCCATAAAACAAACAAAAATCCTAAAAAGGAACATATAAAATAAACAACCAAAGTCACAAGATCATGTTTTAAGTGCTAAGCATGTAACAAGACTTTCTAGAATGAGTGAAACGCAAAACATGTCAAGTGATCAAGTGTGTGCATCAAGTGTGCATGTGTGATGCATGAACAAGGCATGACAAAGCATTCATGGGGAAAAGTGTGTAAAACACACAACCAATGTTTAAAACATTTTAAAAATGTAAAAACATAGTAATTCCCAAAATTTGGTACTCATCGGAGTCCAAAACAATGAGAAATGCCATTTGGGCATTCCATGAAACACATAGAGTGCATACAAACCACTAACATGTAAAACAATGCATGAACATGATGATATCTTGCCTAAATACATGTTAAAATGCCACCTGGGGCCAATACAAACACAAACAAACAAAATGGGACACAACCCAATCAAGAAAATTGAAAACATTTGCAAGAAAATTAAGTTTTTCCCAACCCTTTCAAAACAAACCCAACCCTAGAAATCCTAGAATCTAAGGCTTAATCTAAAGATTCAAAAGAGAAAAGATGTTAAACCATACCTTAGATAAGTCTTAGGAGGGATTGATCTTGAGTTTTGGGAGAGTTTTTTGAGAAAAAATGTGTTTTGAGTTGAGAGAGGCACGGAGGTGGCAAAATGAAGAGGTTTGAAAAAACTGTCACTGTTTGAGCAAAAAGGCCTCTGAATTAGTTTTTTGAACAAGGAAACTGTTTGGACAAAACTCTAAACACACAAAAAGCATAAAAACACTTTCAAAAACATATGAAACACTCAAAAATATTTTGGCGTAAATGCACTTTTAGTCCCTACATTTTGGCTTTTTTCCGTTTTGATCCCTACATTTTCATTTTGGCGTAAATACTGTCACTGTTTGGCTTTAAAAACTGCAAAATCGCTCATTTCGCGAGTAAGCTTCTTGTGAAGTTACTTGCGAAATGGCCATTGAAGCACATTGACAATTTTCATAGGTAGCTCTTACTCGCGAGCTAGTCGTGAAACTCTCTGTCTGAATTTCAATGTTTTTTGAAATTTGCCTTCCTCATTTTCGTGGGTAGGGCTTAGTTGCGACTTACTCGCGAAAAGGCCTCTGAATGAGTTTTTTGAACAAAAAGGAAACTGTTTGGACAAAACTCTAAACACACAAAAAGCATAAAAACACTTTCAAAAACATATGAAACACTAAAAAATATTTTGGCGTAAATGCACTTTTAGTCCCTACATTTTGGCTTTTTTCCGTTTTGATCCCTACATTTTCATTTTACCACTTTTAGTCCCTAAATCAATTAACGCGTGTTATTTTCGTCATTTCCGTTAGTCAACAAACGAAAATATTTGAGGTGGTTGACGAAAGAATTAAAATATTATTGAAAATCCACTATGGTACTCGTCACCCATGCCACATGGATTCCCGCCCCTTTAGAAATTTATTAATCAATTTTAACAAAAGAAAAAAAAGAAAAAATAGAATTAAAAACAATAAAATACATAAATTTAGATCTAATTCATTTTGAACAAGAACACACAAGAACACAATCATAGATTTAAACATCAACACAAGAACATAAGAGCACAAACCTAGAACCAAACACAAACTTAAATTTAAACATTAACACAAGATCACAAACACAAAGAACACAACAACAAACATAAACTATTTACTCTCAAAATAAATGCCATGTCAGATCTTGAAAATCATACAAACCCATCAAGAACACACAAGAGCACAAACCAAAAAAATCATACAAACCTAGAAATCAAACACAGAAAAATCATAAAAGAATATTATACAAAACAAAATCAATCCGTATATATACACAAACCAAATTATCCAAAAGAAAAAATAGATTTAAATCCAAAAATTAAATCAATACAATCATTAACAAAATACCCACAAAATTGAACAAACCCAGCTCAATCCCTCAACCATACCAACACAAACCCAACTCAACCATATCAACACAAAGCAAAACATCTCAATCTCTCTTTAAACCCACCAATGGACCTAGCCAATCCAAACCCAGAAAACCCAGATCTACCCACCACCTGCGACCTAGAAAAACCGAACCAACACCACTAATCTGACCTAGCCACCACGATCTCCATCTTCACCTTTGGCACAGCCATCAAACCTAACCAACCCAACCCTCTCTCTCCACCTCCACCTCCACCTCCACCTCCACCGATCTGGCATAGCCATTAAACCTAACCAACCCGATTTGGGTGTGTGTTATTACACATGTTACATGCTCACAAAGCCTCACAACATTGAGCACACAAACACATAAACCCAGCACTTACCCTTTGTTTTGCACACACTTGTTCACGCGCCACTGCGTGTAGGTCAACACACCACCATGGTCACGATTCTTGGCAAATCCATGAGGCCTTTAACCTCCACATCTCATTTTTGTGGATCACGCATCGTTCAAGATGCTTTTAGCTTGTAGATCAGAGAGTAGCTTCTGGGTTTGGGAGTAAAGAGATTTGGGTTTAGAGAGAGTGTTTGTTGGTTTTAGGCTTAGGTTGAGAGTCTTGTGAGCTCATAAAAGGAAGCCATCCTTGTGGTGGTGTTGGCTGAGTTCCATGGTGGAACAGGGAGGCTGTGCCTCGTTTTGGATAAAGAGAGAGAAGTCGAGGTCTAGAGGGAGATGGACTCAGATAAGGTTTTGGGTCTCAAGTGTTTGAAGTGTGTGAGATTTAGATTGAGTGGTAGAGAGATTAAAGGTGGAGGAAGCTCCAGCCATGGTGGCCATGGAGCTTTGGCATAGAGGACAGGAAAGAAAATGAAAATTAGATAGCATTTTGTGTTCATCTTATATTCAAATTTGGGTTTGTGTTCTTGTTGAGGATGAAACTAGATCTAGATTTATGTATTTTTAAAATTTTAATTCTGTTGTTTTTTTTTATTTAGTTAAAATTGATAAATTATTATTTTTAATAAAAAAATTAGATGCTGATGTGGCATTTTTAATATTATTTTTTCGTCAGTGGCATTTTTTAATATTATTTTTATAGACACATCAACATTTACTGTGTCAACAGTGCACTCCATTTGCCACGGAGGATATTTGCGTTAAGTGAGTGACGATAAGGACTAAAATGGAACACGTTTTTTATTTTAAGGACTAAAAGTGGTAAAATAGAAATGTAGGGACCAAAATAGAAATGAGGCCAAAATGAAGGGACCAAAAGTGCATTTATGCCAAATCTTTTTGGGTTTGATCAACAAGCCATTGAGTACACACATTACATTTGAACACGTCTAATCACAAAAATGGAATAAGCATTCATTGAATATTAGACTTGTGTGTTGTGTGTGTAGATCAAGTATGAACTAATCCATAATCTAGTATGAAGTTTCAATGATCAATTCAATCAAGTTATACACAACTAGTACGAAGTCAAGTGACTTATCTCACTTGTAGAAATGAACATATATGACTCCTCACTAATGTGTTTACAATTGATTGAAAGCTTTTCATTTGGCTTCCATTTTTCATACTTTGGATCAAATGCAACTCAAATTTCTAAGAAGTGATGCCATAAACTTTTTGATGAATTTTTGACAAATAAGTGGCACCATATATCTTAATACAAATTTGCTCCACCTTTTCCTAGTCAAACTAGTTTTTGAAGCAAGGCTTTTTCAGCTCTTTCTCTTTTTAGAGATTGACATTGAAGAGCTCTTTTGAAAAAGAAAAAAAAATTGTGAGGAGATATATAGGCACAAGTCTACGCACGTATCAAGATCAAGCAAGACTATGGACTAATCATTTATGACAAGTTTGAAGATCTATTTACAATAATCAAACGTAGATTTCTAGATGTCGCTCACACTTAGAAAATGTGTATACATAACAAGCTAAGCTCGTAAATGCATTACGCCATTAGTATGGAGGTACTAGGCCAAACTCAAATGTGAAATACACAACACAAGCGATCAAATTTTTTGAGATTTTTCAATTTTTATGGGTTTTTGAAAATTTCAACACACTCAAAAACAAAACAAACAAAGTAAGATCAACAAAAAAAAAAAAACAAACAAAAACTTGTAAAAGAAACATGCTAAAAATGAAAGCAATGACATAAGAAGATTACATATGTCATGATGTATGAAACTATAACCCTAATACGTTGGAAGTATTAATGCATGGGTATAGTGAATGATCATGCATGAGTACCCTTCTTCACCCACATTGTACGAGTGTTTTTGGGTGAGATCCCTAGATGGAGGGGTACGACTGACATAACTCTCAAACCTCGGGGTGAAGCTAGCAAGGCATAATGAAATGCTCTTCACATTTCTATAACATCTCCAATGAGTTGTCCCTCATTTTCTCCTTTAGCTTGAATTCCTTTTGGCATTCTTCTTGAGTTGTCTTGGCAACGCAAGGAATCAGCCCTCTTGAGTGCTTGAAGCTTGAAGCAATTTGGCCTTGTGTGCCCTCGCACACCACAATGATGACAAAAATGCTTCACTTGAGGTCTCCTTTGACTTTTGGGTAATGACTTCCATTTTTCATTTGGTTTTACACCAATGATTCTCTTTGCAACAACAGGGGTCTCAACCTCGAGCTTCTCCATTTTAGATTTCTCTACATTTTTGGCCGATACGAACCTCACTTCCTTCTTGGGTTCACTGCTTGAGCTTCCTTCACCGGTATAACCTAGACCAGTCTTGTCATTTGAAGGTTTTTGAGAAGAGAGTACACTGTCAAGTTTCTTGGTGGAAATGCGCTCCACTTTGACATTTGCTTGAATGATTTCAAGTTCAAGAAACTTGATTTTTGAGTAGGCATTCTCCAAGTCTTCCTTTAGCCCTTCGACTTCACCCTTTGCCTCCTTAAATTGCACAAACGTGTGTTTATGCTCTTCTTCAATTTTCTTCATCTTCTTAATGGCGTTGTTTGCTACCTTGATATATTTGCCACAATCATCAAGTAACGCATCATACACTTCTTGAAGGTTCTTCTCACCTTTGTTAGGACTCACATCCTCATCTTCCAAATCTTCAGCTTCTTCATCTTCAGAATGTACACCAAGCTCCTCAACCAAGTCGCTTAACTCATCTCCAGAGTCAACTATTGTAATTGCCATAAAAGTGGAATAGTTTCCCTCACTATCAGATTCTCCTTCCGCATCGGAATTTGAACTTTCTAGATCACTAAAGGTGGTTGCAAACGCTTTACCCTTCCCTTTCAAATAGTTTGGACATTCTTTCTTGAAATGTCCGTGCCCATTACATTCATAGCACACGATTCCTTGAGTTGATGACGAATCTTTCCCATCCTTCTTCTTGAACTCCTTTTCAATTTTTGAAGATAAGAATTTTCCTTTGCCAAATGACTTCCCATTGTTCTTCATCTTGAGAAATTTTCGGAAGTTCTTTGCAAGAAACACCACCTCTTTTTGTACATCGTCTTCATTAAAGGAATCACCCATTCTCTAATTAATAGTTTTAAGAGCAAGTGATTTGCTAGACTTGTGAAAGGACAGTCCAAGCTCATAGGTTTGGAGAGATCCAATATGTTCTTGAATCTTTATCTCATCCAAATCTTTACTTTCCTCTATGGCTGTGACCTTAGCCTGGAAGCTTTCAGGTAGGGATCTCAAGATCTTCCTCACCACCTTGGCATCTTCAATCTTCTCCCCAAGATTGAGCTTGGCAATCACTATCTCGTTGAATCTCCCATAAAAAGAATCAAACGACTCATCATCGCTCATCTTTACTTCTTCAAACCAAGTAGTGAGCATTTGAAACTTGGTATCCTTAACCTTTTTGGTACCTTCATAGGTTGTCTCAAGAATGGTCCACGCCTCTTTGGCGGTCTTCACATGCGAAATCCTGTGGAACTCATCAGTAGAAACACCACAAAAAATAGCATTAATAGCTTTGCTATTGGCATTTGCCAAAGCAAACGCAGCCTTATCCCATTTGGATTTGGCAGTGATGGGTCTTACATACCCGTTCTCAACAAAATCCCACACCGTCTCATCAATGGCACAAAGAAAAGCATGCATATGCATTTTCCAAAAAGCATAGTTACTCCCATCAAAGTATAGAGGAGCATTAAGAGATTGAGATCTATCCATCTCATTTGGGGTCTAGGATCACACTAAGATAATGAAATCCGATAAGTGTACCCGCTCTGATACCGATTGAAAGCTCAGATTTGCGCTAAAACACAAGAGCTTGTTTAGACCCCCAAATTAAAATTATGGCTAGATAGCTTTTATTCTAACTTACACTAAGTGCGGAACAAGAGTAAGAAGCGCAAACAACCGTTATCACTACCCTAAGCCATATTCATCCATTCTCAACAATATAAAGTAAAGCTTAAGATTAGGGAAAAGAGATGCAAACACAAAATAACACCGAGATATGTTATCGAAGAGGAAATCGAAGAACTCGGTGAAAAACCTTTCCGCGACCCTCAAAGTCGAAATCAATCCACTAAAGAATAAAGTTGGAGTACATGAATAGCAAAAGACCCTCCAAGCTCCTGCTACCAACTGGCTTCTCGAAACCTTGTCTTCTCTAGCTTTCCAGATCCCCTAATTCAACTCGATTGCATCCGCCAATGAATGTCTCCTTCCAATGCTTCCCAACAGCACCAAAATCTCACTTGACGCTTAGAATGGGTGTGGTACGTGTTTAGGCTATCAACCTCTCAAGGATGTAGAGATGGAGAGGTAGGAGTTAAGGAAAACTACATGGAAATGCGTAGATGATTGTGGGTATAACAATCTCTAACTCTCAAGTGTATTTTTTAGGGTTTTCTTTCTGAAAAGAACTCCTTACAATATGTGGGTAATGAGGGTATATATAGTATGGATAAAGACTTGGTAAAGCAAAAGTTCACTTTTGGCCAAATTGAATGTTTCGCGAGTCCTTCGCGGGTTGGCCGTACTTGCGAGACACTTGCAAAATCCTCCAGGCTGGCATGACTCTTCATCTTTCAGTCATGTGCTTTACACGTGGCTCTTTCGCGGGTAAGCTTCTCGTGAGACACTCGTGAAAACCGCTTGTTCATCTTTTGAAGCTTAAGTCTCCACACTCTCTCACACTCATCCCTTACACTTAAAAATTTACATGCATACAGAGAAAAATGATTGAAGAAATTATAATCAAATTTGGCACGGAATTAAAGCCAACATAAAAATAGTTATAAATCACAACTTTATAGCATTCATCACAAATTCCACAATTAGCAGTAATTGGTTTCTCAAAGTGTGTTTCAAACTTGTATACCTCCAAGATGAGATGTCGACGATTGGCAGAGCTTCTTGATGGCACATTTAAATTGCCTAGCATTAAATATTGAAAAAAAAATGTGGAAATATGGGATGAAGCATAATCTGGCCAATACTGCAGTAGATCCTGCATTGGTTCTATTTTTGTAATTTTGTTTTGAATATAAATGTTGAGAAACTTAAATGAGTAGAGTAAAAATTAATTATTTCTACATAGGATTGGTTTATTTAACTTTCCTTGATTCAGCTGTATCATGATCTTCTGTTCTGCTGCATGATTGGCTTATTCATCTTCCACTTGGATCTTTTCATTTGCTGCAAACAGAATGGGAAAAATAGTGGTCATATAGAGTAGCTTGAACAAGCTTATTGAATGCATCAGAATTCGGGAACTCTTGTTAAAAAATGTCAATGCACTCCATACAAGTTGTGAAAAAATGTTGTTTTAAAAAGAAAAAAAGAGAATTTTTGAAGACTTGAAACTAGTAAGTGACAATGATGCAACAAAAAGTAAAATACTACGCATGAAACCTGTTATGAATTGGACTTTTATTAAGTAGAGAAATTTATTCAAATTCAATACAATGCATTTGATTCAAAAATACATATGAAGTATTTGAGCGAACTAAAAACTTAACAAATTGAGAAAATATCTAAATCCTGCCCAAAAACTAGAAGTCCTATTTACAAATTCTATCACTTATTAGTGAGAGAATCCAACCTCCATCAATTATCATTTCCGCTGCTTTTAGCCTTATTACATAGCCTCCTCACATTGAGTTCCCTTCTCTTCATGTAGCCACTAATCTTATTATGTTGTGTATCCAGCAGCTCCACACAACTTTCCTCCAAACGGAACCAGGTCATTACAAAATCCTTGTTTGGATTGTTCATTAGATGCTCATTAGTAACATTCTCTCCTTCAGCAGTAGCGTCAGCTTCATGGTGTTCTGCATTTACATTTCAACTATCTTAGTTGAAGCATCATGAGATGCAAAAAAAACTCCATATGGCTTTACAAATTCTGCAATTATAAAAGTTCTTAAGATTGCTCTAATTCTCGACAAACTGAGAAGAATGATGGGAATAAAAAAATTAAAACAATAAGGGAACAATTTCAATACTTAAGCTTTGTAATTAACAAAGAGGTTTGGTACCATGCCTTCAAAATGCACATATCAGACAAGCATCAATGACAGAAGAAACATCGCATGTATGGCAATCAAGAGTGATAGTTAAAACTTAAATAATCAGTATAATATCTAAAATCTGTAGCATAAAATTTATTGTTGCTACACTCATATTAAGCAACATTAGAGTAGCATTTTAGTCTATTTCATTCCATTTCAATTGTGAAATATTAGACCATAATCAAATGATTTAATTTAATTATTTTGTCCAAATCTATTATTAGTACATGAAGTCATTTAAGGTTTTTTTTTTTAAAAATTAATATTAATCAAACAATAAGATTTTTTAAATAATGCATCTTATGAATGTTTTCATTAAAAATTTTACTAGTAAAAAGAATATTCAAATGATATCGTTTACTAACTAAAAGTTTACAATATCTACAATATAATAAACAAATTTCTAATTAGTTTTTAGTGATATTATACTTAGTACAAATTTTAATATTTTCTAATTAGTTTTTAGTGATATTATACTTAGTACAAATTTTAATATATTTAAGTCTTACAAATCTATATCTATATAATATTTAAAAGCTAAAGCACAATATTTATTGCTATTATTACACTCATTTTGAGCCAATTCAGCGTAGTATTTCACCATGTCAATCCAATTCAGTCAACTTCAATATGTTTAGTCCATTTTAGTCCACTTCAATCTAATTCAATCCATTTTTATCAAATTCGGTCTACTTCAATCCATATGATCCACTTTGGCCATTCCGTCCACTTAGGTCCATTTGATCCATTTTGGTCCAATTATGTTTATTTTTGGACTGATTGAGCCTTAAATTGATTCTTTTTGTAGGTTGCTTTTTTAGGTTTGGGCTCAAAAGAAAATCATTTTTTCCCTTAATTTTTGGGTTAAAAATATGAAAATTTTATTCTATTTTGGCCAAAATCTTTATTCTATTCTAATCTATTCTGGTCCAATTTGGTTCACTCAATACATTTCGGTCCAATTTGGTCCACTTCAGTTCATTTGGTCTATTTCAAACTAATGGGCTTGACTCGTTTTTTAGATTTTTTTTGGGCTAAAAAATATATACAAAATAGGCATTAGAAATTAGAGATATAGACTCTAAAAAAAACAATAAAAATGATAAATATTCAAAGGTTAACTTAACATTTAGGTTTCAACATTATAGGCATAATACTTGTATTTGAAAAGGGAAAAAAAAATGCTAAAATTCTAAACTTATATAGTAATTAATTTTTTTTTTTTTTTGAAAGAAAGATATAGTAATTTAAACTTAATACAACATGTGACATGCTTTCCATGGAACCGATTATGGTATAATTCTAAATTTATATAATAATTTAAACTTAATACAACATGTGAATTATGGTGTACATAAATCATGGAATAAACTCTTTTTTATCCAGTTTGAAAAAGTTTCAATTTACAGTTCTTTGGTTGCACCGGTCGTGGTGAACTGCTAGTTAGAAAGGAAGTTAAGAGGTTCACTGACTACATGATTTACAGTTCTTTGGTTGCTCCGGTCGTGGTGTACATAAGAAAGAATTTATTCCATGATTTACCAACAAAAGGTTTTTCCTTTCTAAAAAAAAAAAAGCTACGTGCAATATTTTTTTCTTTGTTCTCTTGAATGTATCAGTTCTCACATTCCCACTAACTTTATATTCCCAATAACAAGCGGTTACTTCATTCTCTGTGTCTCTCTATTTTTATCATTTTTTCTCTTTCTTCTTCAAATTCTAAAAAACAAATTCAATCATGCACATCTATTCCTACATTCCTACTAATATCAAAAGAAAACAATCACTCAACTTAATTAAGAAGGTATGAACATACCATTTGTTTTTAATAAATTTCATTATACTGCTTTCTTTCTCTGATTGCTCCAAAAAAAAGCCTCAATACATGTGCAAGGCTAGTTGTTGTTGTTGTTGTTATATTATGCCCCTTAATTTTTTTCCCAACTAATTTCTTCGTGGTGGTGGGAGGAGGGAGGTCCAATGTGTGGCAATGGGAGTGGTAGTGTCGTGGTTCACATGTTGGTAGATTTTCTCTCTCTCTCTCTCTCTGATTGCCTAAATTTAATCTATGATTCAAAGGGACATCTGATTTTTGTAATCCTAATGTTCAAAAGGTGGGGACGTTGTGAAATCATGGAACGAGACCCTGGTTCAATTATTTCTTCCGCTGTGTACACAATAAACACATTGTTTATTGATTGATAAAGAAACTCGATCAGTTAGGTATGGCCATTAAGGCATTAAAAAACTCTTAATGATTTACTCTACATCTACTCCGTAATTGACACGCTAATTTGGCTTCCCTAAATAAAATAAGAAAGCTTGTCCTTGTTGCATTCTAACAATTACTACAAACAAAAGGTCGGTAAAAACATTGCATGCTACATGTTACTGCAGCAAAGGCGGACGAACCCATCTCATATTTTATCAAGATTTTAATGTCCCATTAGATTTTTAAGTACTCCCTCCGTTCCACTTTTTTTGTCTTGTTTGAAAAGTCAAATTTTTTAAAAGAACATCATTTATTGTTTTGTCTACCTTTTAAAAATGTATAAGTTTCCAAAATTACCCTTAAAAAAATTTATCAAAAAATTGAATTAGTAAATTAATATGAGTATAATAGGAACATTAGTAAATTAATGACTTTTATTTTTAGAAATATGACAATATTTTGGGACATCTCAAAATAGAATAGAGGACAAAAAAAGTAGGACGGAGGGAGTAGATTCTAATTGTTGTGTAATTAATCATCGTCAACCTTCCGTTTCCTCTTCATCTTGTTGGTTTTTGTTGTTAACTCCAATGAACTTCTTTGGCTTTCTAGGTCTGATCCCAAAAGGCTTCTCGATGACTCAAACAAGGGAACCTCCTCCTCGTTAGATCCTCTGACAAAAAAAGGACCATCTCCCAGACGACATCGTACTCAACATCTTGGCAAAACTCCCTATCAAATCAGTTCTAAGATTTAAGTGCGTTTCAAAAACCTGGGATTCCTCAATCACAACTCCTGATTTCATCTCCACCCACCTTAATCTTAATCTTAGCAACAACAACAATTTAGCTTATCTCATAAACGTTCCTTCTAACAGTACCATCCAAAGCTTTATCGGTGGTTACGACCACACATTTAATAGGATTTCCGAGTACCCAATTCCCTCAGCTTTTCTTTTATCCAATGCCAAGTATGTTACTTCATGTAATGGCCTGGTGTGTCTCACTGCATTAACAATCACATCCCATCATACTATTTCTGGTGTTATATATTAATGGAACCCCAGCATTAGAAAATTTAAGAGGTTGCCGGATTTTTCCCTAACCAAACCTCATTGGATCACATTGACACATTGAGCACCAACTCTTGGAGAAGGGTTGGAATCTCATTGACAAACAGCGCTCTGGACCCTTTCAATAATCAGACTTCCGTATTTGTTAGTGGGGCTTTGCATTGGTTGGTATGGGTATCATCGGTTAAAGAAGCTGGACAGCAACATTACATGATTTTGTCATTTGATGTCAATAATGATAACTTTGGAGAGATAGCACTCCCTGATGAAGGACAACTGCTAACACAAGGTCTAATGATGAAACAAAAATGTCTGATGGTGTTCAAGGGGAAACTAGCCATCATTACATTTGATTGCTGCTTAATCAGCAACAACATCAATTACAATGACAGCGACAATGACAACGAATATAATGACTTTATGATGTCGGATCAGTCATGCTTCATTTGGGTGATGGGAGAGTATGGTGTACATGAATCATGGAGTAAACTTTTTTTTCTCCAGTTTGAAAATGTTTTCAATTTACATTTCTTTGGTTGCACTATTCTTGGGGAACTGCTAGTTATGAAGGAAGTTAATCCTGAATCTAACGATGAACAGAGGTGCAATGTGGTTGTTTCACTTGACCTTCTAACTTTACATGAGACGAATCTCGGTGTCAAAGATGTTCCACATATAGCTACTATCATTGAAAGCCTTGTGTTACTAGATGAAGCGACTGAGCTGTCTAGATAAGAAGTTAAATTGTTAGTGATAATCATAGGATTTTGTTATGTAAGTCTGAAACAAATGAGACCATTATCATGCTGTTTCCTTTGGTATCATTTTGTTTTGAGGTAGGCAGAAAAGTATTGATGTAATAATGTATGTGAATTTTATTCTTGATTTGTATCAAACCTTAATGCTTCTTAGGAATCTCATATTATATCTCATATGTGTGCCGTGATCTGGTGTTAATTGAATAATATAAAAAATGCACTTTAATCCTTTGTGCATTGCATTCCATCAAGTTTTTCTTCTTTGGAATTCCCTTTCAACATGTTTCATTTACTAGTTTTTTTACTATCATTGGACCTTTCTATTTAATTTTTGTGATGTCTTATTTTCATTGTTTAAATCTAACTGGCTTCTCTTTCTTTTTGATAAGTGTATATCAAAGTTTTATCTGTTCCTCTGAATATTTTGTTCTTGATGTTAGTGACAATGAATGATGTACGTATGTTTACTGCTTTACTCCTCAGTGTGGATTGGTCAATGCTATGATTTGCAAATTAGTACTTGATATATTGCTATGTGCATTACATGGTATGGTCTGATAGGCCAAGAATGTATTGACCCATTTAGTAAATTAATCAATTAATTAGCCAAGTGAATTAATTAGATTCAATTACATGCAATAAGCGCGGTAGCACAAACAAATCACCAACTAAGTTAAATGCAGCAAAAAATAAATTTAACACGGTGATTTGTTTACGAATGGGGAAAACCACCAAGGCAAAACCCTACGGAGTGAATATAAGGTCATCTCTCCCGAGAATTCACTATTATCAAAACAAACGGTTACAAGTAAAAGGAATCCCAGTACCTAATACCAATCTACAGTTAAACCCTTACCCTAATACCCAATTGGACTTGTGATGTAGTGACAATCTCTCATTTCAATGCACAGATCTCAGTACATGACTAACCAATGATGTACAGACCCCAGTATGTGACTAATACACGAACTTGAGGAAAATGTTGGTTGCAAAGTTCTTCAGTTCATCTAACAATGAAGACCAAGAAGATCCTTGGTCACAAAACCTTTGGCACAAAGATACAGTAGCTTATTCTAGAGAGAATATGATGAACTAAGGCAAATTGTCTCCGGTCACAATATGCATGTAACAACAAGTGCAACACCTCGTGACGGCCCTTAAAATAATTTTTATATATGTCTAGGGTTGTGAGAAAAGAAACCCTACACAAATACACATGGATATGCGTGAAATCAGATTTGGAAATTTGAATTTTGTAATTCTCGATAGATACAGCTTTTGTTGAGCTGTTGTCGAGATCCATCATCAAAACTCAATAGATATGAATCTATCGAGCTATTTGTCGAGCTTTAATGAACAACATTTCTTCACTTGTTTCTTGGACAGATTTGCATGGCTTTAATACTAAACTTGAACTCTTATTCCTTGAAGTACTAAACTCATCCTAAATCTACCCAATTACAAATAAAGTGCGTTTTGTCAAAGGATTAGCCAATTTACATAACATATATCTCTAACAATCTCCCCCTTTGGCAATCTGTGACAACACCATAACAAACAAATGAATTATGAGAGAAGTCTTAAGTCACTAAACTCATAACCACTTGTTGAATACAATAAAATCTAACCCTAACATAAACTCTTTAAAAACTTTGTAAGAAGAGAGTTCATGGCATGACAGATTTTCACAACCTGTCTTTCTGAGACACTTTAAACAAAACTCATCAAGGTATCTTAGTGTGAAATAGAAATAAAGATTGCATACATAAAGAAACATGTGTATAAAGATAGAAAAAAATAAAATAAAATAACACCTGGAGAGATAGGTGAAAAACAACACACATTATCATATATATATGAAAATAAATACAATGTATGTAAAAAAAAAAAAAAAATGGTCACAAGACCGGTGTACAAGAGAATAATGTAACTAAAGAGAAAGAAAAGAAAAGTATATAAAATCCTCACTACATCCCTCAAAAAATATAGACTCTCCCCCTAACAAAAATGTCCTATGCTAACTCTTCCCCTAGATATAAGACTACTCTTATCATCCCAAAACTACTCCCCCTTTTGCCACGAATGACAAATGGTAAGTCATTGAGAGGTCGTCATCTCCTCGTCACTGGAAGAGATAGCATCCTCATCCTCATCACCATCATCAACACCATCATCGCCATCCTCATCTGTTGAAGCCTCTAGAGAAGGCGGGGGAGAAGCGGTGAAACCACTGAGACGAGCCTGTCGCCGTGCAATACGACCGACATGAGTCTTCACCTGACACAACTCATCACTGAGAGTGTCAAGACGAGCATCCATGCACTGAAGCTACACCATGATGGCCTCGAGAGTCACACCACCACCCTAAAAAGAAAGGGCAGAGGTGGAAGGAATAGTAAGGGCTAGAGGATCAGTCGTCTCCATCTGTAGCCGCTTTGGTCGAAGCTAGGCCTTACTCTTCCAAACAGAAGCTGCGTTGATGGCACCCATGACAGTATAGTAGGGAGAATCAGGAATAGGGACAGAAAAATGGCGAAGGACCCGCGTGATAACTGAAGGAAAGATAAACTTATCACAGGTCGCCGTATCCCTATAGACATTTATGATGGAAGTGATAAAGTGAGTGGGGAAGTCAATGGAAAGATCCTTTAAAAAGGATAACAAAAATTGAGCACAAAGCTCTGTGATGGAGTTATAGTGAGACAGTAGAGTAAGAACAAATGTCATCACCATATTAAGGAATCTCGGACCTTTTGCAAAGCCCAAGCATGGGGTGTCTTGACGCTTACCCCATATGGAGGGTGTCTCACAGAAGTAAGACAGAAGCTCGTCTTTGGACATAGTCCTCAAACGTTGGCAATCGAGGTAATCAGGATGCGATACCTCTTGGGACGTGTAGTATCTTGGATATAAGATCCGAAGTGACTACGATACGTGTACCTCTGAATGTCGCAGCAAACTGAGGTACAGAGGTATCAATATCATGCATATTGGAGTAAAACTCCTGTATGAACACAATGGGACACCTCAAGGGTATCTCACAAAGAGATTCCCATCCTCAAGTGTAAATGACATCGGGTAGAGGAGTGTCAAAAAAGTCTGACAGAATCACATGGTGCTCTAGATGAACGCCATGTTTAGAAAAGTTCTCAGAGAAGTCCTAATGGGCCTTCTCATCATGGAACCGAATGTGAAGAGGGGGAACGGGAAGATCAGATGATGAAGAAAACCTGGAATGAAAAGGGTTCCGAGTCAGATTAGATTTGCGCTTGGGTGCCACACGTAGTTTATCTGAGATAGAGAGGGAGAAAAAGACAAAACACAATCACAAGAGAGTACAAAGAAAGAAAAGAAAACGTATGTATGCATGAAATATGCATGAACATGTGACGTGCTAAAAATAATTGAATCATGGGTTGAAACCTAATCCAAACCTACCAGCACACAATTTTCAATAATTAAGCACGCATCTAAATGCGTGAAACATTGTGAAAATGCTAATGGAATGCAATGCATGATCATATAACATCAAATAAACAACACCTAACTCAAAAATTTCACAAAAATCTCAAAAACCCCAAAAATTTTCGAAAACCCCAAAACCTAGGTCTAATGCATGGAATGCATGAGAAAAGAGGGATTTAGGACATTTACCAAGTGATTTGATCTTGGTCTAGGCTGAAAATCACTTGGGTATGAAGATTTTGGTAAGGGAAAAGTGTTTGGAGGGAGAGAAAAGGTTTTCTGTCGAGAGAGAAGTGAGAAAAATGAAACTGATTTCGCACTCCATATATATATAGAAGTCGCAGATTGATGGATCGAAGTATCTGTCAAGATCTGTCAGCACTAATTCTTGATAGATTTGAATCTGTCGAGGTGTTGTCGAGAATTTGTCGACGGCAAAAACACTTCAATGGATCAAGAAGTTGTCAAGAATCTATCGGCCAGATAGAAAGTTTCTTGATGGATCGAGAAGCTATCGAGACAATTTCTAGAAAGCTTGATGGATTGAGTATATGCTAACTTCTGTCGAGAAAAGAAGAGAAAGAGGCTCAATAAATATGAATTGTCGAAGATCTATTGAGAAGCTATCGAGCCTAAAGAAAATGAGTTTTTCAAAGAAAGGAAAAACACATAAAGATTAATGCAACAAGCAAGTTACTCAAACATAGATCCAATCAACATATTAAGCTCTCAAAAACATCTCTCAACAAGAAAATGCAAAGCATTCAAAGATCCAAAACACACACACACACACACACACACTAAACAAGTATAACCAAATTTATATTTCAAAAACAAGTTATGACAGTTTAGTGAGCATACATTAACACATGTATTCCTTATGGTGGCTAAATCACATTGTACCTGCACATGTATTAAGAGTAGCAAAAAATTTGCGTGTTGTATGTGAAAACATAGCAAGAGTACATAAGTGTCTCATATTATGACGATTTGAGATATGAGAAAATTAATATTGCTCACACACAATCATAACTGCTTGATGGAGACTATCACCTTTGAGGTACATCTTATAACTCCCACATCTCCTAAAAACATGCTCGCAACCATATTTAAAAGCATTTTGATTGTTTTGCTTTTGATATTCTTTGCATATTTTTCTTTTTGAGCATATCATGCATAGGCATATAAGAGAGAGAGAAGAAATACCCAATTATGTAATCTTAAACATCACAATTTTGCTATGCCAAAGCACACAGATGTTATACATGATTGGCGGGCTTTAGTGGTGAGATGGTTATTTATGCCTTTCTTTTAGGATTTTTTTAGTCATTCCCGCCAAAAAGAGTGATATGAGTATTAAGAATAAGAGATTACTTAATCGTACTCATCACAAAATACAAGCCACAAAGCTCACTTGCTTAGTTGTGCATTAAGATCCTCATCTAAGTTACAAAAGATACAAAGTTTAGAAAACTTTGTTTTAATGGCCATCCAAGGTACACAAGTACCAATGTACACAAAACACATTGATTTGTATTTTTTTTTTTTTTCAATTTTTTTTTTATTTTTATGAAAAACAAAATAAAGCAAAACTGGAAAAAAAAAAAAAAAAAAAAAAAAAAAAAAACAAACAAACAAAACAAAACAAAAAAGCGAAACACACAAGTAATGCATAAACAAAAAGGGAAGAGAGAGAAAAAGTGACTAAATCACTTTGAGCCTTTTTTCTTCCACACTTTGGAAGAACCTTTCCTTTGAGCGAACTTTTGATCAAGTGGTGAAGGGAAAGAGTTGAAACCATTCAAGTTTGAAAGGAACATAAAGGCCTTAAGAAGATCTCCAAGAGGAGCAAAAAAGGATGGAAACTAATTATGGTTTTCGGACAAGATCATACTATTGCTTTGTTTAATGGCTAACCACTTGTGAAGCTCCATAGTGATGACAGAGATGCGGCTTCTTCGGTTGAGACTTTTTGTTATTAAACTTCTTAGTCCTAAGGTTTCTAGTCACTTTCTTTTTAAGCTTAGGGGGTGCTCCTAAAATAGACTTACCCTTGTCTACGTTCTCACTAGCTATATTAGTTTTACATACATTGTTCTTAGAATTAACATTATTAGCAGGTGAGACAAACATAGTTGTACTAGAAGAGGCAATATTAGGTGAAGAGAAATCATACCCCAAACAGGTTTTATCAAAAGCAGATTTCTGAAAGCTAAGCATCTCATCGAGCTTTACACTGGAAGTCCTCTCCAATTGAGCTCTAACTTGTAACAGTTCTGCCTCAAGCTTCTATGTCTTTTCAGCAAGGAAGTTATTCTCAAACCGCAACGGTCCAATGGTTTGATTTGCTTCATCAACCTTTGTAGAGAGCTCCTCTCAATCTAGCTCAACATCGCTCAGCTTCTTGGTGGCTAGCCTATAAAGTTTCTCATACTTCTCAGAAACTTTGTACAACTTAGCATAGGCTGTATGGATATCATCTTGTTCATCCATTTTCTCAAACTTAGACTCCATCAAGTCCTCTTCTTCATTTACCTCTTCAACAATCCCCTTAGTAGGATTCACTGTGGTAGTGAAGGCATTCATGATTCCCTCATCATCACTGTCATCTGACTCATCCTCAGGCTCGATGTCACTCAAGGTAGAGAGAGGACCTTGCTTTTCTCTATAGACTTGAGATATGTTGGACATTCTTGTTTCATGTGCCCAAAACCTTAACATCCGAAGCACTTTGGTCCGGAGGGAATAGTATACTGACTGCCATCCTTAGCATCCTTCTTTCCTCTGTCTTGGCTTTTGAACTGAGACAAACTAGATTGTTTATAGTCCTTGTCAAATCCTTTTACATTGGCATTCTTCATGAACTTCTTGAACTACCTAGTGATGTAAGATTTCATCTTGGAATCTTTATCATCAGAAGACTCATCAGTCTAATTACTTTTGGCCTTCAATGCCATGCTCTTGCTTTTGCTTCCTTTCTCGATTCTAGTTAAACCCAATTCATAGGTTTGCAAGTTGCCGACCAGCTCCATCAAAGGAATAGAGTCAATATCCTTTGATTCTTCAATGGCAGTGATCTTGGCATGGAATCTCCCAGGTAGAGATCTTAGCACCTTTCTTATAACCTTGGGTTCGGGAATAGTTTCCCCTAGATTAAAGGCTGAGTTTACTATGTACTTCAGTTTGGCATAGAATTCATCAAATGATTCATCGTCCTCCATCTTAATCTCTTCAAAGCTCATAGTAAGCCTTTGAAACTTTGAATCCCTAACAGCCTTAGTTTCTTCATAGGTTGTCTGGAGGATAGTCCATGCTTCCTTAGCAGTTTCAGTTGAGGATATCTTCTTGAACTCCTCATTGGTAACTGCACTGAATAAAGCATTCAATGCTCTGCTGTTATAGTTTGCCGCTTTGATCTTGGCATCATCCCAATCAGCTGGTGCTTCCTTTGGCTTAGTCTAGCCAATCTCTACAGTTTGTCACACCTTCTCATCTAAAGACTGCAAGAAAACTCTCATGTGTACTTTCCAATATGCATAGTTAGTGCCATCAAATAAAGGAGATATAATTAAAGATTGTCCTCTATCCATGACTAACAGGGGTCAATAGATCACACAGCAAAGATTAACCCTAATCAGAGTGTGCCTGCTCTGATACCACTTAATAGGCCAAGAATGTATTAACCCTTTTAGTAAATTAATCAATTAATTAGCTAAGTAAATTTATTAGATTCAATTACATGCAATAAGCGTGGTAGCACAAACAAATCACCAACTAAGTTAAATGCAACAGAAAATAAATTTAACATGAGTAATTTGTTTACGATTGGGGAAAACTACTGAGGCAAAACCCCACCGGGTGAATTTAAAATCACCACTCCCGAGAATCTACTATTATCAAAACAAACAGTTACAAGTAAAAGGAATCCCAGTACCTAATACCAACCTACAGTTGAACCCTTACCCTAATACCCAATTGGACTTATGATGTAGTGACAATCTCACCTTTTAATGCACGAACCCCAGTTCGTGACTAACCAATGTTGCACAGATCCCAGTACGTGACTAACACGCCAACTTGAGGAAGATGTTGGTTGCAAAGTTCTTCAGTTACAATATGCATGTAACAACAAGTGCAACAACCCCATGACGGCCTTTAAAATAATCCTTATATATGTCTAGGGTTATGAGAAAAGAAATCCTACACAAATACACATGGATATGCATGAAATCAGATCTGGAAATCTAAATTTCGTAATTCTCGATAGACACAGCTTCTGTCGAGCTGCTGTCGAGATTCATCATTAAACCTCGATAGCTATGAATCTGTCAAGCTTTAATGAACAGAACTTCTTCACTTGTTTCTTGGACAGATTTCCATGGCTTCAATACTAAACTTGAACTCTTATTACTTGAAATACTAAACCCATCTTAGATCTACCAAATTACAAGTAAAGCGTGTTTTGTCAAAGGATTAGCCAATTTACATAACATATGTCTTTAACAATATCCACATATGTCCTAACATGGTCTTTGGGTTTAAAATTCTTTGCAAAGTTTGATAGGAATGTCTGCATAATGATGGGTTACTTAGAACAATTGCCAATGTTCTTATCAAAGTTGTCCATTATTATTTCTTTATTCCACCGCTTTATGGAGTCGGATACAACGATTGGAGTATTACTGGCTTCTTAAGTGATAATTGGCTTTATCTTTGAGTCTGTGGCAATGATTGGTATAGTTCAATCCTATAAATTAGCCTCAATTGGACATGGGAATGCACTGGAATGTCCTAGGAGTGAAGTGTTGCATACAAGATACAAGACTTCAATAACTTCCTGCAACTTCAAAATCTCTATCTTATGCTTCTTGTAATATTGAGGAACCTATGAATCATCTTGTTAGGTTCTAAAGGTTTAGGAATTTATGTATTTAGAACTCTATTTTGTAATGTTGGCAAACCATGATCAAAACAATGTACTTAGTCTAGTTTAGGCTTGCTCAAAGCTGTTCATTTATTTTAAAGTTGGAATCAAGTGACTATAGATGCATTGGGGCATTTCGGCCTGGCTCGATTGATCGAAGAATAGATTTGATCGATCGAAAATCGGACCAGCTGCGTTTTTTGCAGAATTTTCAACTCAGCCCTAACTCATTAAACGTTTAGGGTTTTTGTTTTTGCCCTAGGTATATAAGGCAAAATCCTAGTCACGTTTTGAGAGTTGCACAAGTTGTATTGTTACTCATACATTGCTGTTTTGTGTAAATCTCTTGTGAGATCTAGAGGAGCTTTCCTTTACACAAAGCTTAGGGTTTTCAAGATTGAGATTACTTCAACATCTTGATGATCAACTTGGTTGCTGCCTTTGAAGCTTAAAGAATATCAAGCGTGGGTTCTTGTAGTTGATTGAGGAATCAAAGAAAGAAGGAGTCCGTGGATTCGGAGCTTGCACGTGGTCGTGTCAGTAAGTTCTACTGGTGGGTAGCATTAGGAAGTCAAGCGGGGAGCTTGTAAGTCCTTTTGTAAGAACTTCAATTCTTTCTTAGTGGATTTTGTTTTGCCTTGAGGATCGGTGGGTCAAATCCTCCCCAGGTTTTTACCGTGTGGTTTCCTGGGTGATCATATCATTATGTTATTTATTTTTCCGCTGCTTTATATTTTTGATATGATTATTTGATTGCTTTAACCTAGTATTGCATGAATTGGACTAAGTAACAACTTGGCTAATTAACTAGGCTACGCAATTTGGTTATTTTTAAGGGGTCTAAACCGTTCAAGTGGTATCAGAGCAGGTTGCTCTCTTGTTAGAGATTTTTTATCTCTGAGCTTATCCTTGACCCCAATTGTCATGGAGCATGGACACTCTCTTGTTGTTCCTCCTCACTTTGATGGAAACAACTATACTTATTGGAAAGTAAGGGTGAAAGCATTCCTGAAATCTATTGATGAGAGGGTATGGAACTCCGTTGAATACAGATGGGAGAAGCCCACTACTCCTGTGAGTGAGTGGCAAACTTCTCAGAAAGAAGCAGCTGCATTTAATAGCAAAGCTATGAATGCCATCTTCAATGCTGTTTCAATGGAGGAATTTAAGAGGATCTCAAATGTTGAAGTTGCTCATACTACATGGAAAATCCTCCAAACTGTGCATGAAGGCACAAAGGCTGTTAAGATAAACAAATTGTAGCAATTAACTTCTAGGTTTGAAAGCATTAGAATGTCTGATGATGAAACCTTTGATGAGTTTTATGCTAAACTTAATGATATTGTTAATTCTGCTTATAACTTGGGAGAAATCTATGATCAACCTAAAATTGTTAGGAAGATACTTAGATCCTTAACTGAAGACTTTAGACCCAAGGTGACAGCCACTACTGAAAGTAAGGATGTGGACTCCATCCCTGTGGATGAGCTTGTAGGATCTCTTCAGTCCTATGAGTTTGACCTACCCAAAACTACCAAATCCAAATCAATGGCTCTTAAGTCTGTTGATGATGTTGAGGCTGGTGGATTTGATGATGAGCTCTCTGTTACAGAGATAGCTTACTTTGCCAAGAACTTTAGAAATTTCCTTAGAAACACTAATAGGAGGGTAAGGAATACCAACACTGTTGAACCTAGAAACCCTAGGAAGGATGATCCCACTAAGGTGAATAATTTTGAAAAACCTAGAGAAAAAGTAGGTCAATCTTCTAATAATTCTTTGGGTCCTCAGTGTTTTGGTTGTCAAAGGTATGGTCATGTCAAATCTGAATGTCCTACTTTCTTGAGAAATAAGGGCAAAGCTATGGCTGTAAACCTTAGTGATAATGAGATTTCTGATGATGAGTCCGGTTGTGACGAGGATGGAAACTTCATTACTTTCACGGCTACTGTTGTAGTCAATGAAAGCATATCTGCTGAGAAGAACCCTTCTGATGGGGAACTCTCTGAAGATGCAGATCTGTAAGAGGCCTATAACAAACTTTGCAAAGTTGCTGCAAAGGATGCTATGAATGTTGAACTTGGCCTAAAGAAAATTGATGCTCTTGAGCTTGAAAAGAAGAACTTGCTTGTGAAATTGTTTGATGGTAATGATCTTTTGAACAATGTTAAATTTGAGAACATGCTTTTGCTTGATAAAGTTAAATCTTTGGAACATGATTTATCTGTTGCTAGATCTGCTAGTGCTAAACTTGATCACATGTTGAATTTTCAAAAGTATCCTTCTGATAAATCTAGGTTAGGATATGTTGAAAGCATCTTTGATTCTGGACCACATTCCACGAGTTTTGTTCCTTCTTCTTCTTCTTCTGAACCTCTCGTGAGTAAGGTTGTGAGTGAAACCATTAAACCCCCTGTGAGTGAGGTTGTCAAACCCATAGAAGTTTCACCACCTAAGAAGATTATGGTAGACTTAAGAGAATCTAAACCTAAGGAGCCTACCAAATCTAAGGACAAGATGCATGGTAAACCTGCTTGGGTTTGTCATTATTGTGGTAAGTCTAGACATATTCGTCCTAACTGTTATAAGCTTCAAGCTGCTAAGAGAGCAAACAGACCAAAAGTGCCTGTGCCTCAAGCAGAAGATCCTATGACACTAATTGGTGAATTGGTAAAGGCGTTAAACCTTTATTCCAATTCTGGACTTGGGAATCACTCTAATGTGAATAGGAACTCCAATGCTCGTGGTGCATCTAAAAAGTTTTGGATGCAAAAGACTCGAACTAACTGAGTCTTTCTGACATGGTCCTTGTGCTTCATTGCTCTATTCTTTTGTGACCATTGTTCTTTGGTTTTTGTGTTTTTTTGTTCTAGGACTTGCATTGCATTACATACATGTATTTCATTCTAGGATTTATTTGTTTTCTCATATAGCAAATTAAAAAATTAAAAAAAAAAAGAAGGGAAAGCAAAAACTATGTTTGACACTATTTTTCTTGATTTTTGAAAACAGGGTTGGTCAATCTTTTTACACATGTCATATCTTGTGTACCTTGTTTAACTTTAATGAGCTTACTTACTACACTTGACTAGTTGAAACTTTGTAGTGCATGTTGTGTGGGAAAGATGTGTGTGGTTTTTAATCACTTTGCCTTAATCATGAAGTCACATGTTCTTTGACTGTCGGACTTGATCCTTTTGAGAAAGGCATAAATAACCATCTCACCACTGTTCACTAGCCAATCATGAACACCTTAGTGCATATCATAAGATTTTGTGCTCGAGAAAGTGTAGCACATGCACAAAAAGAACATAAGGTGTAGCCTCAATTAAAATTAAAACTGGTGTGTACTATTAGGCTTGATGCCAATTCACTTAATTCAAACCGGTGTGTACTATTAGGCTGAATGCCAATTCATATAAATAAGAGGCAAAAATGCAAGAAACTTACATGACTGCAAGCTTTTGTTCTAGGAGATGTGGGAGTTATAGGATGTAACTCTTTAGGTGATAGTTTCTTTTAAAATTCTATGTGATGAATTGTGTAGACTTTGTGTTTGATTGCTATTCACATATCACCTCACATGTATTTCAAGTTTTTGCTAGTATCACACACTTCACAAGTTACTCTTTGTTAAACACTGTACATGCTAGTGTGTGTGTTTTTGGTCTGACCAACCAAGCTTGAAAATATCTTGAGAATTGTGCACAACATATTTGCTGCTTAAGGAAATTCAATGGAGGATGATGGAAACTTGTTTTTGAGAAAATTGGGTTTTTGAAAAAGCATTCTATCTCATACTCATGCATTTTGTTTTCATTGTTCAAATGCTTTGAGGTGTTGTTTTCAAAATTGGGTTTGCATTTTTCAAAACATTGATTTTTCTCAAAATTTTTGTGTGTTTCTGCCCATTTCGATCGATCCATTCTGTTTTTCGATCGATCGAAAAAGTGTCCTAGATTGTTCTAAAATGACTATTTCATTCGATCGATCGAATGTAATTTTCGATCTATTGAAGATCGTGGAGAAGCTTTTTTAAAAGTTGAAATTTGACTTTTTCAACTCACTTTTCAAATAGTTTTCAAACTTTTTCCTTTCTCTCTCCGACGAGGCAAGCATCACAGTCAATTTTTTGTCGTTTTCCTCCGGATTTTTTGCAAAATCTCTCTTTCCTCAAGCCGGTAAGACTCTTTTGCCCTTCCTTTTCAACTTATTTTCAAGTTTTCATGCATTTTTTCATGCATTTAAGGGAGATTTTCGGACTTTGCATAAATGGGATTTTCTGTTGATTTAAGCTCTTTTTCTTGCAATTGATCATTGGGTTTTTGTGGGGACACATCATACACTTGTTCCTTGATGGTTAATTTGATCAATTTTGAGTTTGGAGAATAATTGAAAAATCTAGGGTTCCTATTTTGATCCGAATTGGGGATTTTGTTCAATTGAGTTTAATTGATGAAATTGGCTTGTTGAATTGATGAAATTAGTTATTCTAATCTGTTTTCAACATTGTGTAATGATTAATTCATCAATTTGCTGCAAAATTTTTCAAGTGGTTTTCAAATTTTTTAGGGTTTTTGTTAGAAACTCTATGTTCGAGCCAATTTTGTGTAATTGAACTTAATTTGAATTGTGTTTACTGCATTAGTACATGCATCATGGCATTGCATTTGTTCATGCATCATATAGATTTTTATTCTATTGTTTTTGTGCTAACTTGCAGTCTGCCATTGGTTTTATTTTCTTGTGTTCTTTTGGTTTTGTCTTTGTGTCTCTGTCCTTTCCTTAGCACCATGCCTAGGAAGACTAGAGCTCGTAGGACTATTCCCTCTCGTTCTCCTTCCCCCCCTTCCTTTGACCGAGAGAGGTTTCCGAGTGAGAAAAACCAAGAGACCTATGAGAAGCTCAATCTTCAGAGGAAGATTTGGGCTGAGCGTTCGGTTATTCTAGATGAGCTAGATCCTGCCATTAGGGCAAACTTTGAGCGTAGAGGCTGGTTGCCTTTGTTAGATGTGTCTGACCCTCCTCCTCCGGCTACCTTGATTATAGAGTTCTTCTCGAACATCTCTATCCGCGTCTATGATTACAACACTCTAGTTAAGAGTTGGATACGAGGCGTAGAGTACACCATTACTCCTCAGGTAGTGGCTAATGCTCTAGGGGTACCGTTGGTTAGTCATCCTGTCTATCCTTATACTGAGTCTCCCGAGCTGAGCGATGTTTTGTCTTACATCACTGGGACTACTGTCCAGTGGGGTTCTGATCCTAGGATCACTTCTGCTGAGCTCTCCGGGTTGCACTATCTATTCTTTAGGATAGCTTGTCATTCCATCTGGCCCATCTCTCATGTTCACACCATTCTTCTCGAGAGGTGTGTATTTTTGTACGCTCTAGTGACTGATGCTCTTATTAGTTTTCCTCATCTCTTTCTTCGTTCTTTGAACGAAGTTTATAGGAGTTCATCTGCTTCTCATGCCCTTGTTCATCCTATTTTCATTCATAGGATTTTGCTTTATCTTGATATTAGTGGCTTTCCTTCCTCTAAGCCCGTTCATGTTATTAGTCCTATAGGTGCGTCTTTTCTTAGACAGAGGGCCACTCATCTTCGAGCTGGTTCTAAACACCCTAGGTCTGAGCCGTCTAGTAGTGCTCCTCCTCCTCCTTCTTCTTCTACAGGTCCTACTGGTGAGGATGTTCCTGATCCTAATGATGCTGCTGCTGCTGTTCCTCCACCTCCTTCGGTTGACTTCGATGTTCCTCGTACTCTGGAGACTGTCATGACCGTTCAGGCGGCTCATGGTCAAATTTTGGTGGACTTGCTAGATGAGATTCATGCTCTCCGAGCTAACTTTGCGCGTCTTCATTCACCCTCACCACCTCCTTTTGATGGCGACTTGTGATTGCCCTTTGGTATTCCGTCACAAAAAGAGGGAGTGGAGTTTTGACTTGTAGAGGAGTTTTTGTAGTTAGGGGGAGATTTTTTGTTAGCATGAGATATTTTTCTTGTTAGTTTGTGGAGTTTTTTAGATTGTATCTAGGTGCTTCACTTTGTATATCATTTTTGGGGATATTCATGTTAGGGGGAGTAACATTGATTGATATATTGATATACATGATTTTATTTGATTCTTGTTGTCTCATGATTCACTGCTTATTGATTTATATTTATGAGTTGTTCATTAATATATGTCTTTATTTTGTGTTGTGAATCTTACAAGGATGTTATACCTGTTTATATACTATTTTCTGTCACACATGCGTTTATGTGTTTGTTGAGTATTTCAGGAATATACAGGTTGATTCAATTGAGCTGCTGTCTACACTTGCAACCGATGGATAGTAGTTAGGATTGAATTTGAGTTTATGAGCATTATTTTTGTAAAGGGCTTTTTACTTGTAAAACTTTGAGCTTTTAATTTGTGTTTGGTCATGGATTGCCAAAGGGGGAGTTTGTTAGGTTCTAAAGGTTTAGGAATTTATGTATTTAGAACTCTATTTTGTAATGTTGGCAAACCATGATCAAAACAATGTACTTAGTCTAGTTTAGGCTTGCTCAAAGTTGTTCATTTATTGTAAAGTTGAAATCGGGTGACTGTAGATGCATTGGGGCATTTCGGCCTGGCTCGATCGATCGAAGAATAGATTCGATCGATCGAAAATCAGACCAAATGTGTTTTCTGCAGAATTTCCAACTCAGCCCTAACTCATTAAACGTTTAGGGTTTTATGTTTTTGCCCTAGGTATATAAGGCAAAACCCTAGCCACGTTTTGAGAGTTGCATAAGTTGTATTGTTGCTCATACATTGCTGTTTTGTGTAAATCTCTTGTGAGATCTAGAGGAGCTTTCCTTTACACAAAGCTTAGGGTTTTCAAGATTGAGATTACTTCAACATCTTGATGATCAACTTGGTTGCTGCCTTTGAAGCTTAAAGAATATCAAGCGTGGGTGCTTGTAGCTGATTGAGGAATCAAAGAAAGAAAGAGTCCGTGGATTCGGAGCTTGCACGTGGTCGTGTTAGTAAGTTCTACTGGTGGGTAGCATTAGGAAGTCAAGCGGGGAGCTTGTAAGTCCTTTTGTAAGAACTTCAATTCTTTCTTAGTGGATTCTGTTTTGTCTTGAGGATCGGTGGGTCAAATCCTCCCCAGGTTTTTACCGTGTGGTTTCCTGAGTGATTATATCATTGTGTTATTTATTTTTCCACTGCTTTATATTTTTGATATGATTATTTGATTGCTTTAACCTAGTATTGCATGAATTGGACTAAGTAACAACTTGGCTAATTAACTAGGCTACGCAATCTGATTATTTTTAAGGGGTCTAAACCGTTCACATCTCCATCTCCACCCCTTTAAATATGATTAAATGTATGTTCAAGTAGAGTTTGTGAAAATTTTGAGACCCAATAAGAAAGGGAAAAGAGATTTTGGCTCATGTGAGTCATTTCTATTGTCATGCATTTATTCATACCGTGGCATTTTTCGAGGTTTACTTAGCAAAGAAATATGTTAACGGTGCTTGTTCATAACATTAAAAAATATATAATAATAATAATAATAATAATAATAATAATAAATAAAAATAAATAAATAAATAAAGTGAAAGTTTCAACTAAAAGCCAACTATTATTGAATTTACAATAACGTGAAAATTTTAGATTTAGAGATCCAGCTACTTCATTTATTCAATTGATCTTTTTTCATCTGTCGATCAGGTGAATTTCTACCACTAAATAAAAATAATTTTTTGTTGTTATAGAAGATGACATTTTATAGTAGTAATAATAAATAATTATAAATATAACAATAGAGGAAGAATATAACTTTGTATAACATTTTCTCTAGTCCCCCTTCCCTTGCATTTTGTTCTATTCTTTAAAATATCATAAGCGGCTCCCATAGGTTGGGTGCCCTTTCATTAAAAGAAGGAATCAAGTGAGATTCACTACTTTGAAAAATTGAAAGCTCACTAAGTGTGTAAAACACTTGTGAATGTTTAGACCCTCAATTACAAATTTTCCAAATCAAGCTTATATTCAAACAATGCATGTGCGGAATATGAAATATAAGCAATACCCAAGTATACCAACTACTCTAAGCCATATTTTAATCACAACACAGCAGTAATTAAAAGCAAAGAATAAAGGATAGAGAGAAGCAAACATAAGATAACACCAGCACGTGTTATCAAAGAGGAAGCTGAAGAACTCAGCAAAAAACCTTTCTGCCGTCTTTCAAGCAGTATAATGATCCACTAAAAAATCAGTTGGGATACATGAATAGCAATAGACCCTCCAAGCCTAATCTACCCGATGCACCTAAGTCTGCCAGGCTTCTTGCTCTAGTAGGGTTACGCCTAACATTGTCTTCTCTAACTTACCAGATCCTGCAATAAGCCCATTGCATCAACCAAAATAAATTAGTTCTCTCTTGAACTGCTTCCTGAACACCAAGAACCTTCACACTGCTATGAATATGGTGAGGTAAGGATTTGGCTTAAGATCCTCTTAAGGGTATGACAATGGAGAGGGTGACAGTAGAGGAATTTGGAGAATCAAATGTATAAGATTGTGGATGAGTCAATCTTGTTGTTCTCTAGGGTTTACCTCTCAAAATTCTCTCTGGAAGCTCTCTACATTTCGTGGGTATAAGGGTATTTATAGCAGGGTATGAGAAGGAATGTGAAAAGTCATTTTTCAGCAAACAAGTTGCACTGGCAAGTCACTCGTGACTGGGACGAGTCGCGAGTTCCATTCGCCAGATAATAGAATGGGTAGACTATACTTTTTGTCCTGTAGTGATCCAGCTGTCCTAACCCTACAACTTCTTACATGCTCCACACGTGTAACATATTCTTGCGAGTCACCACTCGCGAGTCAGTCATGAGATCCAGTCGTGAGTTGCCTCTTGATGTATACACTTGATCAATTCTTCACACTCTCTCACACACAGCCCTGACATTATTCCCACCTAAATACAGGGTTTCTAAATGTTGAATTACAAGAAAATTTAGCACGGAATAAAGCCAACACATAGTTGAATAAATTCAACCTTACAATAATAAATGCTAATAAACAAATGCCCTTGTAATTAAATGTTGTGCAACTCCTTACACACAAATACATTGTTGTAAAATAGCAGAAGCTCAAAAAATTATCAAGATTGATTTTGAAAATATTTTAGACTTGTGAAAGATCTTCAAACTAACAATAGGAACGAAGAAAATTAAACCAAAAGAAAATAGACACAAAACACCAAGATTTACGTGGTTCAGCAATAGCCTACATCCACGAGTGACGACGAACAAATTTCACTATAACGAATTCGGGATAATAGAAATTGGTATAGAGGCACTCTCACAAACCTAAATCCCAAATACACCCAAATAACTCTCTCTCACAAATACAAAACCACAGAACCAAAGATTTACAAATACCAAATACGAATACCAAATACCAAATGCGAATTGCGCACAAACCAAAGAGAGAGCCACAAAACAAATCCAAACATTGCAACACACCAAGAGAGAACAAATCATTAAATTGCAGAACCAAAACCAAGTGGCAACAAACCTCTCTCACTATTCCAAATTGCAACCCACAAATATCAAATAACCAAACAAGAGAGAGCCTCTTTTTCTCACACACACTCTCTAAATTTGCCGCAACAACACTCTACTTATATAGGAGACTTGAGTCAGCTAGCATATCCAAAACCAAGAAGAACTAGACTTCTTTTCCACACACAAAAAGGGGAATCACTCCTATTCCAAATAGAACTCAAAATCAAGTGGTAGACAAGATTTCTAATAGAGCTTGATAACTTCAAACAACAGTAACCCAAAAGGAATAAAATTCCTTCCTTATCCAAATCCAACAAGGAGTCGAACTCCTAATTTAAGCCATATTCTACACATATAAAAGACCAATGCACTTCAGCATTAGTTAATCAGATCCCTTGGCAAATTAGGAGGATTAATATCTCAGAACCACAATTTTAGTCCCTCCTGTTTAATTGTCCATACTAAAAGTGACATCAATCCGGTATCATGAAATTCTAGGTATGATGCTGTGGCATTTGTAGGAGAATAATGTTGATATCATTGGAACTACATCCAACACGTGAGGAAGCTCCAGTTTTACAAATCAAATCGTAGAGATGGATTGCTTAGCCCCACAAGAAAGAAAAAACATGTAGAGAAGGACTTTTAACATTTTGACCATAAACTGCCAATGATATTGGTTTTTTAGAAACTTATAAACCAGATTTTGGCGACTCCCATCTAGAATTTACAGTATTATCTGGACCGAGATGCGTTCACTCTCCACAGACAACATAAGGAAACACCAATCCTGTACTTATTTTCTGTGAAAGTAGATTAAGCAAAATACTATGCTTAAGTACAAATTGAAATAATATATATAATTTCTACCTGTAAGGTAACAAGAAACAACACATCAGTTGTCTTTATCTCCAGAATCACTAGAATGAAGTTTTATATAAGGATAAATGTTACAATCTCTAAAACTTTCCTAAGATTCACATGGATGATTACTGAAACACAAATCCTAGACAAAACAAAAGCAGTGCATAAGGGGGAGAAATTTTCAATCACCTTCATAACTGGAAGATTTATAAAGGTATGGTTTCGACAGTGATAGCAGTCATGGATTATAAAAGTGCAGCTAAGCTTGTCAAAGGGAAGCAAGTCACTGTTGTGGGATTCCAAAAATCTGCATTGGACATTGCTATGGCATGCCCAATAGCAAATGGTTGCAAACAAAAATTTCACTAATATTACAATGTTGAACTTGTAGATTTTATAAAAGACACAACAACTTTAATGAGGTCATTTGCTAGAGAGAATTTACTAAACCATCAAGGCATAGGCATGAAAAGTACTTATAATTATCTGTTCCATTTACTCAGATTTATACATATTGTTTTCATTGGTTTACACTTAATTTGTAGGCATTGACCATCCATGTACTGTACTATACAAGACCGAACATTGATTGGATTTTTCCTGATTTCATTCCATGGGGAGTGCCTTTACCTTTGTTATACCTTAATCACTTCGCAGAGCTATCAGTTCATAAGCCTGGTGAAGGGTTTTTTTCTAAGTCTGCAGGAAACAATTCTTTTACCAGTGGTAAATTTTCTTTCTTTTCTTTATACCTTGAAGAAGGCTCTCCTAAGAGTTGAAGCTCAAAATTTTTTATCATATTACAGAGATGGGCATTCTCCAAATTTGTTGAAAGCTATATAAAAAATAAAATAAATAAATAAAAAAGCTTTGGTTGGTAAATTTAGGAATGGTACGAAAACATAGTTTCCTTCAACAACTCAGTTCTTGTTTAATCTGGATAATGCCAGAAATATTCTATGTGAAAATTGAAGAGGAAAGCATCGTTTTGAAATAAGGTACAAACTTCTGCTTCTGTGAAAAAGGTGTTATGGTTAATGGTGAGGGTCAACTTCTGAAGACTGATTTGATCATATTGGCTACTAGGTTCAGGGGTGATGAAAAGCTCAAAGACATTTTTGTGTACTTCCCACCCCCTTCCCCCCCCCCCCCCCCCCCCTCCCCCCCCCCCACACACACACCTTTCAGGACCAAGTTTGTTAATTAAATCTAGGTTAAACAAATATAATGTTGAAAGTAAAGAACACACAGATCTGATGACCTAGGAAAACCAAACCGGTAAAAAACCGGGGGAGGATTTAACCTAGCTATCCTCAAGGTAAAAATAGATCCACTATGAAAGAATTAAAGTTTTTACAATAATACTTAGACCACTAACATCTTATTGCTACCTTGTGTAGAAAACTTACTACCACGACCATGTGACAGCTCCGAGTCCACGGACTACTTCTTTCCTTGATCTGCAGTAACCACAAGTTCTCCTACTTGTGACTTTGAGACTTCACTCAAAGGTTTTAGATCTTCTTGAAAGTTCTTTATGCAACAACTAAAACAACCATCAAGTTCTTGATGTGAATCTTGATCTTTATAGCTCTATATGTGTGTTTTAAGGTAAACACCTCTCAAATCTCACAAAAGATTTAACACACAATTCAACAAAGACCTCTAAAACGTAGCTAGGGTTTTTCCTTTTATATTTAGAGTGAAACACTTAACCCTACACGTCATATGGGCTTGGGCTAGTTTGAGAATTCTGCAGAAAATTGATGATCCACGATTCTCGATTGATCGAGTCTAATTTTCGATCGATCGATCAAGCCTTGCAAAAATTGAATAGTAATTTCCTGCAATTACTCGATTCCTTGCAGAAATTAAACCAAACTTGAGTAAGTCTAAACCTAGACTAAATGTTTTGATCATGGTTTGCCAACATAGACAAATTGAAGTTCTAATACATTATTTCCTAAAGTCTTAGAATCTAATAACTCCCTCTTTGGCAATCCATGACAAAACACATTACACGAAATAAAATGCTCAAAGTAAAAACAACCCAATTACACATTATTGCCCAAAATACAATTCAACCTAACTACCATCTATCAGTTGCAAAAGTAGACAGCAACTTCGAAAGAATCAACCTGTAAATTCCTGAAGCACTAAACAAACCATAAACGCATGTGTGGAAAATACAAGTAAACCAAAATAAATTTCTTGTTTTCACAAAACATAAAATAAACGACGCATACCATGAATAACCTCCTAATATAAATCATAACCAATGTATCATAGTTTGTGAAACAAGAACATAAACATAAATAAAACAAGAACATAAAAAATATAAAAGCAATGTCTCCCCCTACCATGTACAATCACATCATCAAAACATATCTCCCCCTAATATACAATCTACACCAAAAAAATATATATATATCTATCTCCCCCTATCGCATGCACTCCCCCTTTTTGTGACATATTGCCAAAGGGCAATCAAGACTCATCCGAGGGTGGAGCTGGTGGAGAAGCACCTCTAGCATCAGCTAAATCTGCTCGTAAGGCCGCATCCTCATTTAGCAAATCCAACAAAATTTGTCCATGTGCCGCTTGAACGATGAGACATGTCTCTAGCATAGTATGCATAGATGAAGATGATGATGTAGATGGTGGAGGATCCACGGCAGCAGTGGGGTCCACAAAATCCTCAGCGGTAGGATCACCAGAAGGAGGGCCTCTAGATGCATCACCTGTAGCAGACTCGACTCTAGGGCGTTTAAAGCTAGCTTTTAACTGAGCTGCTCTTTGCCTAAGAAAGGTGGCACCTATAGGAGCGATGATATGAATAGGATCTGAAGTGGGGAAGTCCTCTAAACCTAAATCTAAAAGAATCCTATGTATAAAAAAAAAAACAAAAAAAAAAAAACCATGAGACTTAGCATTACTTCGATGAACCTCTACAAGAGAATGAATGAAAAGAGTAGGAAAGTTAATAGGAGCATCAGTGATGAGAGCGTACAAAAACACACATCTCTCAATAGGAATGGTATGTATATGAGAAATAAGCCAAATGCTATGACAAGAAATCCTAAAGAACAAATAATTGAGCTTAGTAAGCTCATGTGTGGTAATCCTAGGATCAGTACCCCAACTAATGGTAGTACCGATGAGAAGAGACATAATGTCGTCAATGGGAGGAAACTCTGTGTATGGATACACAGGCTATTGTACCAAAGGTACATTAAGAGCTCTAGCCATTACCTTACAGGTAATAACAAACTCTTCACCCCTTATCCAAGTCCTCACATAGTGAATATTGGAGTCATCGGAGTGAATAGAGAGGTTTGAATAAAACTCTCTAATCAATGCAACTAGAGGAGGATGCTCAACATCCAGAAGAGGCAACCAACCTCAACTCTCAAAGTTCCTATGAATCTCAGGATTAACCTCATCTAGGATAACTTTTCTCTCAGCCTAAACAAGCCTAAAAATATTCAACTTCTTATAGGTTTCTTGATTTGACTTAAACTGAAATCTAGATCTTTCAAAGTCAGAAGAGGAGGAGGAGATAATGTTTTTCTTAGCTCTAGTTTTCCTAACCATGACTCTAAGAGTAGAAAGGAAAAATAAAACAAAAAGAAAACTCAAAAACCAAGGGTAGACTGCATTAGAAAGGGTTAGAGCACAATGTATATCAACAAATAACAAACTATATGCATGTAATGAATGCACATATGATGCATGCTCTAATGCACAAAAACTTGTTCAATTTTTCAAAATTTACCAACAATTGACTTGAACAAAAGAGTTTTAACCTAAAACCCCAAATTTTGAAAAAACCACTTTTCAAAACCAAATCAAATTGATCAATTAATCATTATACTAGTTAGAGCACATCATATAATGACTTAATCCATCAATTCAAGTCAATTTCATCAATTTAAGCTCAATTGAACAAAAACCCCAATTTTGCAAAATTTCAAGCCCTAGAATTTCAAATCTTTCTCAAATCACAAAATTGATCAAATTAATGCATGGGAATCATGTATATATCATCTAAGAACAAAAACAACTAGATAATCAAAACCCCCAAAAAATTTTAGTTCGATAAAATGAAGAAAATGCATGAAAAATGTAAATAAATTTAAAAAGGAAGGGTATTTAGGTCTTACCTACACTTGAGGACAAAAACCCTTGAAGATTTGAGAAGGAAAACGACAAAAAATCTTGGATTGGATCGGTCGAGAGAGAAAAAGATGAAAAGGAGAGAAAACTATTTGAAAAAGCGAAGAACACGTGCTGAGAAAAAGCCTTTTTTTTTTTCTTTCCTTTCGAATCTCGATCGGTCGAGTACCGATCGAGTACCAATCGAGCCAAACAGATTGTTTTCTTTAAAATCACTTAAAATTTTGATCGGTTAAAAAATGGTTTCGATCAATCGAAAAACAAATTTGATTGATCGAGTACCAATCGAGGATCAATCAAACCAACCCGAGACAAAACTTAAAAATTAAAGAATTTTTGATCAGGCGAAAAACACATTCAATGGATTGAAATTCTAGAAAACAAGATTTTTTTGAAAAATTGCAGAAGTTTATGCAGAAAACACTCATCCCAAATAATTTCATGAATGAAATGCATGAGAATGAGTTTAAAAGTTTTTTAAAAACATTTGTTTTCAACCCAGAATTTCAAAAACAAGATTTTCACACTTTTTACCCCAAAATTTTCAATCCTTGAACATATTTTGAATCAAAATCATAGAATATATAATCTTGGATGGCCAAACCAAATTCACACACAATTTCATATACTAAGTTTAGCAAAGAATAACTTGTGAAGTGTGTGCAACTAGTAACAGCATGAGATACATGTGAGGTGATATATAGATAGTAATCAATCACAATTTCTACGTTATTCATCACATAAATTTGAAAGTGACTATCACCTAAAAAGTTACATCATGTAACTCCCACATCTCCTAGAAAACAAGCTTGCAATCATGCATTTTTATTTTTATTTTTAAATATTTAGCCTTATTGTATACATGCATTTTATTTATTTTATTTATTATTATTTTTAAGGCTACATCTTATTTTCTTTTTGTGCATGTGCTACATTTTCTCAAGCACTAAATCTTACGATGTGCACTAAGGTGTTCATAATTGGCTAGTAAACAGTGGTGAGATGGTTATTTATGCCTTTCTCTTAGGATTTTTTAGTCCTTACAATCAAAAGCATGTGACTTCAAAATCAAGATCATGTAATTAAAAACTATAAACAACTCACACACAAAATGTACTACATAGCTCAAACTAGCAAAGTGCTGAAAAATAAGCTCATCCAAGCTAACTAAGGTATACAAGCATGTTATGCAAAGATAATATGGCCAACCTTAACTACACAACCATGATATATAATACAAAACACATCCTTTCACATTCCTCTTTCCATTATTATTATTATTTTTTTTTTTGAAAAAAAAAACAAAAACAACCTAATATAAAATGCATGAATGTAATGCAATGCAAATCCTAGAAAAAAAAGAAAACAAAAAATCAAGAAAATTGTCACAAATGATTTTAAGATGAAGCACAAGGACCATGTCAGAAAGACTCAATTAGATTGAGCCTTTTGCATCCATAACCTCTTAGATGCAACTTTAGTTTAGGAGTTATTATTCGTATTAAAATGATGAGTAACTCCAGCATTGGTATAAAATTTTCAGCCTGTACCAATTCACCAATAAGTACCATAGGATCTTGTGCTTGAGGCATAGGTACTTTTTGCTTATTTACTCACTTTGCAGCTTACAACTTGAAACAGTTTAGGCAAGTATGCCCAGTTTTTCCACAAAAATGACAAACCCATAAAGGTCTATCATTCTTCTTGTCCTTAGGGAGGTTAGGACTTTTAGCCTTAGACTCTTTAAAATCAACCCTAATCTTCCTAGGAGTAGGAACATCTTCTTTTGGTTTGACAACTTCTATCTTAGATGGTTTAGAAGAAGGAACAAAGTTTGTGGAATGAGTTTCTGACACAGAGATGCTATCAACAAAACCTAAACCTGATTTGTCTAAGGAAGACTTCTAAGCACTCAACATGTGATCAAGTTTAGAACTAGCAGACCTATTTGTTTGTTCTCTAGCAACAGACAATTCTAGTTCTAGGTTCTTAATCCTATCAAGCAACATAATATTTTCAGTCTTCACCTTATTAACCAGTTCATTAGCATCAAGCAAATTCAACAACAAGTTTTTCTTTTCATGTTCAAGAGTGGCTATCTTCTTTAGCCCTAAATCCACACTCATTGCATCCTTTGTAGCAACCTTGCATAGCTTGTTATAGGCTTCTTGGAAGTTAGCACTCTCAAAGAGTTCCCCATCAGAAGGGTTCTCTTCAACAAAATCACTTTCATTAACTATAGCAATAGCTATGAAAGCAAAGAAGTTTCCATCTTCATCACTTCCAGACTCATGATCAGAAACTTCACCATCACTAAGGGTTACAGCCATAGCTACCCTTTGATCTTAAGAATGTTGGACATTCAGATTTCACATGACCATACCCTTGACAACCAAAACATTGTTGACTTAAAGAGAATTACTAGAAGATTGACCAACTTTTTCTTTTGATTTTTCAGCATTATTGATTTCAGTTGGTTCATTTTTCTTAAAGTTCTTAGGTTCAGCATTGTTTCTACCTTTTGCCTTTCTATTGTTATTCTTGAGAAAGTTTCTAAAGTTCTTGGCAAGATATGCAATCTCTGTAGAAGAGAGTTCATCATAAAATCCATTATCATCAACATCATCAACTAACTTAAGAGCCATTGATTTGGATTTTTTTATATTTTGGGTAGGTCTAACTCATAAGATTGTAGAGATCTTACAAGCTCATCAACAGGGATGGAGTCCACATCCTTGCTTTTAGTAATGGCAATTACTTTGGGTCTAAAGTCCTCAATTAAGGATCTAAGAATCTTCCTAACTATCTTAGGTTGATCATAAATTTCACCTAAATTATATGCAGAATTAACAATATCATTAAGCTTAGCATAGAATTCATCAAATCTTTCATCCTCAGACATCCTAATGCTTTCAAATCTAGTTGTTAACTGTTGCAACTCTTTTATTTTAATTGCCTTTCTACCTTCATGCACAGTTTTGGAGCATTTTCCAAGTAGTATGAGCAACTTCAACATTTGAGATTCTCCTAAACTCTTCCATAGAAACAGTATTAAAAATAGCATTCATGGCTTTGCTATTAAAAGTGGCTGTTTCTTTTTGGGAAGTGGACCACTCACTAACAAGAGTAGTCGATTTCTCCCATCCGTATTCAACAAAGTTCCACACTCTTTCATCTATAGATTTCAAGAAGGCTTTCATCCTAACCTTCCAATAGGCATAGTTATTCCCATCAAAGTGTGGAGGGATCACAAGAGAGTGACCGTGTTCCATGACAACAGGGGTCAAGGATCAACTCTTAGATCAAGAGATCTAACACAAGAGCTAACCTGCTCTGATACCACTTGTTAAGATTTAGACCCCTTAACACAATATGTTTAAACTAATATTAAGCCAAGTTGATTAACAAGTTTGTTAATTAAATCTAGGTTAAATAAATATGTGTAAAACAAATATAATGCAGAAAGTAAAGAACACACAAATCTGATGACCCAAGAAAACCAAACTGGTCAAAAACTTGAGGAGGATTTAATCTAAATATCCTCAAGGTAAAAACAGATCCACTATGAAATAATTGAAGTTCGTACAATAAGACTTAGACCACTAACATCCTACTGTTACTTCGTGTAGAAAACTTACAACCATGACCACGTGACAACTTTGAGTCCAAGAACTATCCTTAATCTGCAGCAACCACAAGTTCTCCTACTTGTGACTTTGAGACTCTACTCAAAGGTTTTAGATCTTCTTGAAAGTTCTTTATGCAGCAATTGAAACAACCATCAAGTTCTTGATGTGAATCTTGATCTTGATAGCTTTATGTGTGTGTTTTAAGGTAAAAACCTCTCAGATCTCACAAAAGATTCAACACACAACTTAACAAAGACCTCTAAAACATAGCAAGGGTTTTTCATTTTATACTTGGAGTGAAACACTTAACCCTACACGCCATATGGGCTTGGGCTAGTTTGAGAATTCTGCAGAAAATTGCTGATCCACGATTCTCAATCTATCAAGTCTAATTTTAGATCGATCGAGCCTTGCAGAAATTGAATAGTAATTCTTGCAATTACTCGATTCCAAACTTACATTAAACCAAACTTTGAGTAAGTCTAAACCTAGACTAAATGTTTTGATCATAGTTTGCCAACATATACAAATTGAAGTTCTAATGCATTAGTTCCTAGAGTCTTAGAACCTAACATTATTTCATTAAAATTAACCTAAATTAGTCTTTTGAGGATCCATAATCAGGGATGGAATCAAATATTTTTCTTTAGGGAGCCATGGAAATATTATATTTGTTGATAAATTAATAAGCTAACATCATATGAAGGTTATTGATTCAATCTCTTTTGTACTTCTTATAAGTAACCTCTTAAAATTAGAAACTTGTAGTACAAAATTGAAAAACTTAATTCTATACCAAATTAATGAATGAATATTATATTTTTTTTATTTTCTCTATAATATTATACACTCAGTTCTGCCATTGTCCATAATTAATTCCAAAACTTTGGGACTAAGGCTTGATTGTAGTTATTTGGTTCCTTGGACAGTTTAAACCCTCTATGCATTTAGAAAGTAATAATGAAAATGAGGAAACGAAATTTTCAATTTGTCTGGGAATGCATTCATTAACAAATTCCACAATTAGCCGTATTTGGTTTCTCAGAGAGTGTTTCAAACTTGTATACCTCCGAGATGAGATGTTGATGACTGGCAGAGCTTCTTGATGGCACATTCAAATTGCCTAGCGTAAAAGATATGGAAAACAAAATGTGGAAATATGAGATGCATACATGAGGACATACTCCTGCATTGGTGCTATTTTTGTACTTTTGTTTTGAATATAAATGGTGAGAAACTTAGATGAGTAAAGTAAAAATTAATTATTTCTACATATGATTGGCTTATTTAACTTTCCTTGCTTCATCTGTATCACCATCTTCTGTTTTGCTTCATGATTGGCTTATTTATCTTCAACTAGGATCTTTTCATTTGTTGCAAACAAAATGGCAATAATAGTAGTTATATACTGTAAAGTTTTTAGACCCCTTAAACAACAATTGGATTAACCTAGTTATTTAGGCAAGTGATTAACTTAGGTAAATTAAGCAATTCTAGGTTAACATAATCATATAATCATATCAAGCATAGCAGCGGAAAAATAAATAACACAATGATATGATGACCTAGGAAAACCAAACTGGTAAAAAACCTGGGAGGATTTAACCTAGTTATCCTCAAGGTAAACCTGAATCCACTATGAAAGAATCGAAGTTTGTACAATAGAACTTAGACCATTAACATTCTATTGCTACCCACCAGTAAAACTTACTGACACAACCATGTGTAAGCTCCAAATCCACAAACTCCTTCTTTCTTGGATTCTCCAACAAGTACAAGCACTCCCACTTGTGTTTCTTTAAGCTGTTATGGCATCAACTGAATGATCATCAAGTTCTTGAAGAAATCTCCTCCTTGATAATCCCAAGTTTATGTGAAGGAAAGCTTCTCTCATATCTCACAAGAGATTCACACAAACAGCAATATGAGCAACCTCTAAAACGTGGCTAGGGTTTGCCTTATATACTTAGGGCAAAACATAAAACCCTAAATGTTTTAAATGAGTTAGGGCTGAGTTGGAATTCTGCAGAAAAATGCATTCTGCCCGAGATTCGATTGATCGAGCCTAAGCTTTGATCGATCGAGCCAGGCCGAAATGCACTAATACTTCTGCAGCCACTTGATTCCAACTTTACATAAAAGATACAACTTTGAGCAAGTCTAAACAAGACTAAAACAACATGTTTTGATCATGGTTTGCCAACAATACAAATTAGAGTTCCAAATACATTAATTCTAAGTCTTTAGAACCTAACATATACAGTGGTTACGATGTGCTTGTTGACTGCAGCAGAATTCAGGAACTCCTGTTAAAAAATGTCGATGCACTCCATACAAATTGCAGGAAAATTTTGCTTTAGAAAGAAGAAAGAGAATTTCTGAAGAATTGAAACTAGGAAGTGACGATGATGTAACCAAAAGTATTCTGCGATAGATTCATAAGTCAAATACTTCATATGAAATCTGTTATAAATTGGAATTTTATCAAATAGAGAACTTTAGTCAAATTCAATGCATCTGATTTGAAAATACTATTGATATTAGTTCAATACTTCAATACAACTGAATTATTTGAACAAACTAGTAACTTGACAAATTGAGAAAATCTCTATTTATCCAGAGTAGGTATTTTTGTTAATTTTATGTTGTGCATTGGAGTTATAATCAATGAGAATACCTCCTGCTATCATAATTTCTCCAATGAAGCTTCTAAAGCTTCCTGAGATATAGACCAAACTCCATGCGGCTTTACAAATTCTGCAATTATAAAAGCTCTAAAGATTACTCCAATGCTCAACCAACTGAGAAGAAGAATGATGGGGAAGCATAAAAAAACAATAAACGAACAATTTGAATACTTAAGTTTTGTAATTAACAAAGAGGTTTGGTACTACCATGTTCTCTACGCATGCCTTCATTCACAATGCACATATCAAACAAGCATCAATGACAAATGACACATCACACATGTGGCAATTAGAGTGGATGTTAAAAACTTAGATCATCTTAGATAATACTAAAGGTGAAGTGCTTCTTCTAATTATAGAAAAGAAAGTTGTAGCAACAGAATGAGAGAAGCAAAAGATTCTATTTCTAGAGAAAGAGATTAATGCCAAAATATGTTAAATTAGATCACATTTGATGAAAAAACTAACTCTTAACAACAGATTAGAAGTACACAACTAGACATATATGAGGGAAAAGGAACAAATAAAGTTCACGCACATTTTACAAGCAAGCAACAGTACAAGTTCAGTGAGAATCTATACCAAATGAAATCTTGTTTTAAGATAAGTCTAAATTGAATGAAATCTTGTTATATGACACAGCTTAGATAAATCTCATTATACACTCCATCAAAAACAAACTACTACCATATTAATAAAGAGCAGGACAATATGTCAACCAAAATTGAAGTCATTGTTTCCAGCTTTTTTTGCCGTTAGGCTAATTTTCCAAACATATTAGCTATGTGACTGATTTTGAAACATTTTTTTTTTATGTGACCACTTTTAGAACTTGAGTTTCATGGAGAAAATCATGAAATGATTTTTATTTTTATTTTTTAAGTTTCTAGTGGAACTCGAGTTTTAAAGAATTAGATTCTTCGCATTGGAACTCAAGTCTTGAGAACTCAAGTCTTGGAGACTCTGAGGCCTCGTTTGGGAGGAGGGAATGGAATGGAACGGAAAGGAATGAAAAGAATAATTTTAGAATATTATTCCTTTCCCTTGTTTAGAAGTTTTAATGGAGGGAATAGAAAGCTCATTCCCTTGTTTGGGAGTTTAAATGGGAGGAAATGAAATGGGTAGGAGGGAACACTCATTCCTCTCTATTCCCTTAAAACCTCAAATTTTCATTCCCCCCGAAATTGGGAGGAATGAGAGGAAATGGAATTAGATTTAATGATTTTTTTACTAAAACTCCTAAAATACGCCTACATATTCAATCCTTTATTTTAAAATAGAGGTCTAATAGTAATATTGTCATAAAATGATTCCATTTCATTCCCTCCATGTTGCTTCCAAACAAGATTACTTACATTTCATTCATTTTAATTCATTTCCATTCCTTTATTTTAAAACATCTAATCAGGGTTGCTTAATTCCATTCTTTTCCCTTATTTAAATACATTCCATTCCATTCCCTTATAATCATTCCATTCCATTCCCTTATGAACTCCCAAACAGAGGCTCCAAAAATGGTTACATAACTAATATGTTTCAATTTTGGTCACATGACTAATATGTTTGCAAAATTAGCCTAATAGACAAAAAAAATCCCATTATTTCCTCTGACCAAACAAAATATTTTGATTTATGGGCCATAACATTTCATAATTTAAGACTTAGGAAAACAAATGTACCATATTAGCAAACTTTGCATAAAAGGGAGGTAAAATCGTTATTATTAAGGGATATAATAGGAAAATGGTTTAACATTCAGAAATCAATCAATATCATGTCAAATACTATACAATAAAAGTTGGCTTAAAAGTCATGGTTACGCCAAGTGATTTCACCAAATTGCAACAAATTTTTGTTAGGTTTAGAAGCAGTGATTGTGCCATATAGCTGCACCAAATTACATCAATTTTTTAGATAAAAACAACAGTTTAATTGTACTTATCAATAATTTTAATGTGAACTTATTTGTTCTTATCTTTTTACTTTTTTGTTCTCATCAACTACCTTTTTTTGATTATTTAAATGGTTATATATAAAAGCATATACCTCACGTAGAAAGAATGAGGTTTTATCAAATGACACATTTTTTGAGAAAAAAATTGAAATGCTCTAAAGTTGATCTTCGAGTGCCACGTCAGAGATTGAAACTAATCAAAATTAAAAATATGAGAACTCTTTATTTTTTATTTTTTTTTGTTCATCATTTCAAGACTTCCTTAAGTGCCACATTAGAGATAAGAACTAATTAAAATTTAAAATATAAGGATTTATATTCTTTGGGTTCATTGTTCATTTTTTTTTTTTTTTTTTTTTTTTTTGAGAATTGAAATACTCTCAAGTGTTACATCAAAGATAAGAACAAATTATTTGTTTCATTTGATTTAATGTTTCAAGACTTTTCTAACTAGAAAATAAAGATTTTTTTGTTTCATTTGGTTCAATGTTTCAAGATTTTTCCCCCATCACACAAAACTCTTTGCATTTCAATTCATCATTTTCACTTCTTGCACTTCTATCCCTTTCTATACACATACCCATAACCCTTTATGCCAACCCATGTCAAATACACATGAACCAAAAACGATGTCATTTACCTTCAACTTTCAACGACACCTACCTAGCTCCAACATTGTTGTTCCATCTAATCCTAACCTATATGAATTCGCTACAACCAAAGAAGAGAACTTGCATTTTATATTGAGTGACAATGACAATTACTATTTTAATGTTCAAGTCCAACATTATGAATTTGTGCCTTTTGTAAAGGCTGCGATTGACAACTATGAGTGTTTTGAATGTTGACGTGGGAATAGAATAAGTATATTCTGTCTACGCAGAAAAAGGTAGACCTATTTTTTATTTTTTATTAATTTGGTAATAAAGTGATTAACACTCTTCTTCTTCTTCTTTCCTTTATTTTTATGGGAACACAATGCAGAGGTTGTTCGGAGATAATCCATGAAGTTCTTTTGTTTGGGAGAACAAAACAAGTGGACTACCATAACCAATACTTAATCAAATCAACAAGCCAAGGCCCAAGAGGCAAAACGCATTAAAACCCATAATTCCCTTTTTCTCATCCAACTTATAAAACACAACTTTAGACTCTCCTCTTCCGCCCCAACAAAATCATAAAAGTGTCCCAAACAAGAAAACCTCGTACAATTCTCCGACAAACGAAGGACCATCTCTCAGACGACATCGTACTTAATATCCTAGCAAATCTGCCTGTCAAATCAGTCCAAAGATTTAGGTGTGTTTCTAAAACCTTGGACTTCTCAATCACCACTCCTAATTTCATCTCCACCCACCTTAATCTTAATCTTAACAACAACAACAACAACAACAACTTTGCTTATCTCACAAACATTTCTACTACTACTGCTGCTTTTCCTTTTAACAGCAACATCCCAATCTTTATCGATGGTTACGACCACATATTTAATAGGATTTGCCAGTACCCAATTCCCTCTGTTTTCTTTTATCTAATGCCCACTCAATAAGTTCATGCAATGGCCTGGCATGTCTCACAGAATTAAGAAACACTTCCCCTCATACTGTTGCTGATTATGTATATTTGTGGAACCCCAGCATTAGAAAATTTAAGAGTTTGCTTGATTTTTCCCCAACAAAACGTGATTGGCTTTCAACTGGATTTGCTTATCAGTCCAACACCAATTACTACAAGGTTGTCAAGATCTCTCAAATGCCTGCTCCCAAGCCCAACCACCATTGGATTGAGCTTGGGGCTGATGTAGTGATGTTTACACATTAAGCTCCAACTCTTGGAGAAGCGTTGGAATGGCATTGACACACATTGTTATGGTCTCCCATTTCAAAAATTTGAATGCCACATTTGTTAGTGGGGCTTTGCATTGGTTGGGATACCGTAGCCACGACATGTTTCGGAAGCTCTACCCTCATATTCACTCTAATAATTCCTCTATTCTTAAGGTTCACTTTTGTTTTGGGTTTTTCATTTGGCTGCAAAAGAATGTGCAGAGAAAAAAAAAAAAAAAACGATTATTTCAGTTTGTTTTTTATTTTGTTTTTTGGGGAAGACATGGTTTTTTTTTTTTTTTTGACACATGAAGACATGGTCGTTGATCACTGCATTAAAGGAATGTTTCTGATCATGGAATATACTAGAATTTTTTCATGGCATTTTTTTTTCCCGAGTGTAAGAAATTAATATCGGTAAAATATCAAATGGGTTTTACCTTTTTTTTATTTTATTTTAGGAAATGGGTTTTACTTAATTAGGATGATTGTAAGGCTATTTAGAATTTTGGACTTATTCTCAAAAAGAAAATTTTGGACTTACTATCAATTTTTTTTAATTATTATTATTATTATTTTTTGTGGGTTTTCTTTTGCCTCCTCTATTATAAGGCTAGTGTTTTACTTAATTAGGATGATTGTAAGGCTAGTGTTTCTTTATGATTGCATTAACCACACAGAAAGTAATAGTAGATGGAAGTGGTATCTGTTGTTTTCTTTAGTTGGTTGGTGACTAGAACTGTTCCTTGAAATTTCAATTGGAAAATTGTCTTGCAGACTCATATATACAAGTGAAATGGTATTCGATAATGAATTTACATGGGAAATTTGTTAAAATTAATTATTTTACATGGGAGAGCAGCGGCTTCTTAAAAGTTTCTACTCTGGACTTGTTTAGTTTTTTCTTTGTTATACCCAGGTAGGTTTGATTAGAATAGAGTAATCAATTAGAGTTGCCAAATAATCACTACAAAAAACGCCCCTCTTAGGCCGCGTTTTTTTGGGCCATGTTTTCAAAAACGCGGCTACAGACGGGATAAAGCCTTGTTTTTAAAAGACGCGACTTAAGTTACTCATATGAAGCCACGTTTTATACGTGCGGCTATAGCCCATGTCTAGAGCCGCGTTTTTAGTGTGTATAGCCACGTTTTTGGGGATGGAACTATTGTTGCATTTAAAAAACGCGGCTATAGGACCTTCATTTTTTTTTTTCTTTTAATCTTATCCATGGCCGTGTGTCTTAAACCCCAGCTCCAGCTTGCCTAAAGCCGCATTTTATAGACGCGGCTTTAAATTTAGTCTGAAGCTGCGTGTTTAAAACGCGGCTTTAGTTTGGGATGGGGCTGCGTTTCTTAAACGCAGCTTCAGATTTTGCCTATAGCCGCAGGTTAAAAATGCGGCTTTAGGCTTTGTATAAAACAAACATTTTCAACCCTAGCCTCTCCCATACATCAGCCTCCATCTCTCAAGCCCGATCTCAACCCTCACCCTCCAAGCCTCCATCTCTCAAGCCCTCACCCTCCATCTCCGATCTCAACCTTCACCCTCCATCTCTCCGATCTCAAGCCCTCACCCTCCATCTATCACTCTTCAATCTCAATCTCTCTTAGTCACCACCATCACCATCGAAAGCTAACGAGTTTGATTTTCATGGGTTTTTTTGCACCATAACACAAACACAAACACAAACACACAAACTTCTCGCGATAAATGTTTCTCTCTATAAATCTCTTTTATTTTTTGTTCTTAACGATGTTTAATTTTTTATTTATTCTTTTTAATTATTCATTTTTTTTTTATTATCTTGAATGGCCAATGCATCTGGGTTCTTTACTCCTTTAGTTCCCAGCTTGAGAAGGAGGATTCAACCTCCAAAAGGGATTTTTCGATCTGGGTCTTGCGCCCCTGAGGGATTCTCCATGAGGGTATTCTATTCCAGCACCACTGAAGGCGCAGACAAGCTTGTTGCTGGTGCTTCCTCTTCTGAATCTCAGGTACCCGGGTATGTTTCATTTTTTTTTTAATTTCTTATGTATTTTGGTGATTGATCACTGATTCTTCAATTTCTTATGCAAATGGATTAGTTAAGTTTGTCAATTGTGATATGTTTAAGGAGTAGTGGTTGGGTTTTGATTGTACTTTCCATCCCTAATATTGTGCCAATCACTTTTGTTTTTGGTCGATTTGGTTTGTAAACCTTAAAGACAGTGCCTTTGATTGAGATTTTGTATTGGGTGTGATAGTATGGGGTTTATTTGGGTATTTGGATGAGAAATTTGGATGGTTTTGATGACTTGGTAGAAAGGCAGCAAAGAAGTTTGCAATCAATGCCAATTACCTCATTGTGCTGTCAGTCGTGACTTCTCCTATTTGTCAAATAGTATCATAAAAACATTTTTAAAAGGCAACAAGTCAGAATACCGATGTCCACTAAGTGAGATGACAGGAAAAAAAAATTTATGAAATGTGGATTTAATGGATCAAAAATTATTGCTTATACCTAACTTAAGATATTTGAGTTTCAGACTTTCAGTATGCTTGTGGTTCTTAATAAATTTTTTTTATATAGTTTTTTTCGTCCACTTCATATATGGCTGGGGTTGACTGCTTCACTTTATTTTTATTGTAATTGTCACGTCATTCAGGTGAATTTGAATTTCCAAATGCATGTATGATTTACACTTCCAGTTGTATGCCAATGGATGTAGATTTTTTGTTGTCTTTATATTAATGGAATGTTGCCAAAATATGACGAGTGCTAGATGCCTATGTTGTGGTTTGTTCTTGGTAGATTTTTGGAATTTGGCTATGGATTTGTGTGGGTAAGGTGTTTGATTTTTGGATGTTGTGGTTTGGGTTCTGCTTGGCTGTAATTAGTTTCTTCTTCTCTTTTTTTTTTTCTGGCTTTATTTCTTCGTGTAAACTCTTATTTCTTGGGACCCTTTTGCTTTGGCAAAGCATTGATACAACCAGTCAGTCCAGATTGGATCAATCCATGACTAGTTAAAAAACAAGTTGATTTTACTATTTAGCTGATTCATCCATCGCATGAGAAGCCGATTTGACGTGTAATAAGTTTTTTTTTTTTTTTTCTCTCTCTCTTTATCTCTTAAGAAATTTCATATAATGGCTGTGTTTGGTTGTTGAGGAAGTGTAGGAAAGGAAAAGAAAAGTTTGGAGTTATGTGTGGCTCTATTTAGTTAACTGAGTGTAGTTGAAGAATTTGTGAGGATTATGATCGGTTGAGTTTCTGATCTTTTGGAAGCTAAATTTGACGTTTTAGTTTCTCTGTTTTACTTGTTGTCTGTGTGTGTGAAATTATATAGTACTAATTGGCTCTGTTTGGTTGTTGAGAAAATGTAGGGAAGGAAAAAGAAAGTTTGAAGTTGCATGACTCTGTTTAGTTAACTGAGTGTAATTGAACAAAATGTGTGGATTATGCTCGGTTAAGTTTCTGATCTTTTGGAAACTGAAATTCTCTGTTTCTCAGCAACGAACAGAGGATTGGTATTGATGGCTTGGTTATTCTTTTATTTTATTTTTTAAAATTTATATTTTTTTTCTTGCGTATGATTTGAACTATTTGGACTTTTACCATTTCTCAATTTTGATTTCACTTCCATCCTGCATTATTTCAAAATTTGGATCAGTACTTTTTCCATTCTGCCTCAGCATTGTTTCTTTTGATGTTAATGTTAATTGAATCTCCTTAAATCCATTAACATCTTATAAAATACCTTGGATGCTCTTTTTTTTAAAGATATTATTGTTGGTGGTCATTAAATGGGTATGTTATGAGCTGATAGAAATAAAAGAGATAAAGCATCTAAAGTCAGCTTGTTATGTACAATGGAGAGTACAAAAATCCTAGGCTTTGGACTGTCAATCAAAGTTCGCACACACCTTGTGAAATGCAAATAAAAATACTGGGTGCCAACAATAAATTAATATTATTTAAGATATTGTAATGCTACATATAAAATAATTGTAATTTTAAGCCTCAACAATCAGAACCCTCAACTTATTTTCAACCTTTTATTATTATTATATACTAATGCGAATATTTATCTTGTCTTGGAGATATCCCATGAAGCAATAGTGCCTTGGTCCAACTCTTTTTTAGGTTAATTTGGTCTACAGTTTGTAGGAAAACTCTTACAGATTTTGGGGTGTTTCAACTTTTTTTATGGTAGGGCTTGTGTAAACCTGTCTGACATTTGTTCAAACATATGTGAAAATATTGGGCCATGCTGAACGTCCCATGTCTTTTTGAAACTACAGTACTTGTTTCCATTTCCATAAATCTTAGGTTCTGGTATATTTTTCACCTCATGTTTATGACTTAAGAGTTGTTTTCTGATCTCATTTTCCAATCTTCAGATCATATATACCGCGAAGAAAAGTATAATGAATGGAGGACCAAGACGCCTACCTTTTAATGTTCCTCCTCTTATATTTTCTGCAGTCAGGGTATGTTTCACCCTGGTTATGGTGGACTACTGTTTCTTTTTTTCCATGCATGCAATTTCCATTGCAAGATATATATGAGTGAAAAAATTGCATCGAGTACTTTTTTCTTTTCGGTCTGGACTTGACTGTGAACAAAGAAAGAATTTCTAGAGTGGAAATTTGTCGTCAGATTATTGTTAACACCTTTATAATATTATGGATAGTCAAAAAGATTGTGAATCTGACTTCTAGAATTTTTGCTGAGGACTTTAATGATTGCTACTCCTTCGAACCAATCAGCTTAGAAGAGTTTGTGTACCATATGCACATTTTATGAGTCTGTGCTCTCAATCAACCCATTTAAGGTGCATATAGGAGTATTTATGAGAGCCTCTTATAAGTTACTGTTCTTAATCAATAAGTAAGCCATATAGTTGGGAATTTAGAACTCATAATCTTAAGGCTTAAACTCAAGATCTAAGGCATAATCCTTAAACTCAAGACTAATATATGCAAATTGAAAATTTCAATTTAACAGCCTCAAAGCATTAAGGCCAAGTAAATTACATAGCGTGCTAGTTACGGGTGTAAATGGGTGCGTTGCAGTTGCAGGCAATTTTTTTCACTGCACCACCATGATCAGCTTCCTAGTTTGCTCACCACACTGCATCTTAATGTGGGTCAGTGATTGAATCGGCTCGGATTGGTGTGATTGGGTCGGTTGGCCAGTTAGTTCAATGCTATGATTTTTTTTTTTTAAAGCTAAATAATGAATACAGGAAATACTTTTCTCTCAAAAATTCTTTTACATTGATAACACCTCTGAGCCATTTGGATCACATATTTTACATATCTTTTTAAAAAAAAATTAGTCAAAAAAAGAAAAGAAAATAAACTATTTGAAAAAAAAAAAGGAGATTCTAGGGTTTAGTTTACAAATTTTGGAAATTATATTTGGGATTTGGGATTATGGACAGGGTTTTTCTTCGGTGCAGTCTCAGTTTGTCCAGCTTATTGTACACCTTAATGGCTCAGAATCCTTGAAGCATCTATAAAAGATGACATATTATATGCAATAGAACTTTGAAAATAAGAAATGAATCATAGTGTTCTGGAAAATGGACATACTCAACCCTTAGTGCACTTCAAGTTCCTAACTTCTTTTTATGAATAAAGGAAATCTATATTTCTAGTTTATCACATGGATCCAGTCATTAGATTCTCTAAGGACTTGGTTCAAAGGTGAGTTGAATCCCTACGTGTAAGGTTTACATGTATCAAGAAGTCATTATTTATGCTATCTTTGTAACTACCATTGCTATGAAAACTTCATCTATCTTGTTAGGACATATGTGGTTCACATGTTAAGAACATATCTCATACTTATTTATGTAAATTGGCTAATCCTTTGACAAAACGCACTCTACTTGTAATTGGGTAGTTCTAGGTGTTTTTAATACTTCAAGAAACAAGGTTTTAAGATCAAGTGTTGAAGTCATCAAGTCTGTCCAAGAAAAATCAAGCTGAAGTGCATTTTCATTAAAGCTCGACACCTGCTCGATAGCTACCTCGACACCTGCTATCTGTCGAGATTTAAAAAATTAGGTTTTCTGATCTGATTTCTTGGGATCCGTGAATATGTTTTTGGGCCTTTTTTTCTTCTAACCCTAAACATATAAAATGATTGTTTTAAGAGCCATCAACAGAGACAAAAGTTGCTAAAGCATTGAGCAATCCTTGTTCAAACAAATTGTGATCAAAGACGAAGTTCTTGACCTAGTTCATCTTCTTTGAAGAAGTTGCTGTGTATTTGCACCAAAGGGTTTTGTGACCAAGCATCTTCCTGATCTTCATCGCATAGGATGAACTGAAGAACTTTGCAACCAACCTCTCTTTCTAAAGTTGGTGTTTGAAGTCGCGTACTAGGATCTGCGCATCGGGTTAGTCACGTACTTGGGAGTCGTGCATCAAAGGTGGAAATTGTCACTACAGATCAAGTCCAATTGGGTATTGGGGTAAGAGTTCAACTGTAGGTTAGTAAGGTACTTGGGGTTCCTTTACTTGTAACAGCTTGATTTGATAATAGTGGAGTTTCGGGAATGGTGACCTGAAAATCACCTAGTGGGGTTTTTGCCGTTAGGGTTTTCCCCATTCGTAAACAAATCACCGTGTCATTTAATTTCCGCTACATATTTAGTTATTCAGTGATTTGTTTGTGTTGCCACGCAATTGCATGATAAATTGATTAATTAATAACTTAGCTAATTAATTAATTGGTTTAATCACAATGGGTCATTCAATTTGTGGCCTATCAAGTGATATCAGAGCAGACACACTCTGATTAGGTTTTAATCTTTGCTGTGTTGATCCATTGACCCTTGTTTGTCATGGATAGAGGACAATCTCTAATTATACCTCCTTTATTTGATGGGACTAACTATGCCTACTGGAAAGTACGCATGAGAGCTTTTTTGCAGTCCTTAGATGAGAAGGTGTGGCAAGCTGTTGAGATTGGCTGGACCAAGCCAAAAGAAGCGCCGACCGATTGGGATGAAGCCAAGATCAAGGCGGCAAACTTCAACAGCAGAGCGTTGAATGCCCTATTTAGCGTAGTCACCAATGAGGAGTTCAAGAAGATATCCTCAACAGAAACTGCTAAGGAGGCATGGATCATCCTCCAGACAACCTATGAGGGAGCAAAGGCTGTCAAAGATTCAAAGCTATAGAGGCTCACTACTAGCTTTGAAGAGATTAAGATGGAGGAGGATGAGTCATTTGATGAGTTCTATGCCAAGCTTAAGGACATAGTGAACTCAGCCTTCAATCTTGGGGAAACCATCCCTGAACCCAAGGTTGTAAGGAAGGTGCTCAGATCTCTACCTGAGAGATTTCATGCCAAGATTACGGCAATAGAAGAATCAAAGGACATTGACAAAATTCGTTTGACTGAGCTGGTTGGGAACTTGCAGACCTACGAGCTAAGGTTATCAAGGATTGGCAAGTCAACCAAGGGCAAGAGCATGGCCTTGAAGGCAAAGAGTAGTGATACAGATGAGTCTTCCGATGATGAAGATTCCAAGATGAAGTCCTACATTACAAGGCAATTCAAGAAGTTTATGAAGAATGCCAACGGAAGGAGCTTCGATAAGGACCGCAGGCAATCCAGTTCTTCTCAGTTTAAGAGCCAAGACAAAGGGAAGAAGGATGCAAGGGAAGAAGGATGCAAAGGAAGGTGGTCAGTACACTGTTCCCGCAGGACCCAAGTGTTTTGGGTGTCATGGGTTTGGACACATGAAGAATGAGTGTCCTACATATCTGAAGAGCATTGGGAAGAGCAAGGCTCTTACTGCAACCCTGAATGGCACTGAGCCCGAAAAGGATTCCGACAATGAGGATGACGGAATCTTAAATGCCTTCATTGCCACAGTCAATCCTACTGAAGGGATTGTTAAAGAAGTGGATGAAGAAGAAGAATTGGTGGTCACCAAGTGTGAGAAGATGGATGATCAAGACGATATCCATTCAGCCTATGAGAAGCTTTACAAGCTCTCTGAGAAGCATGAGAAGTTGTATAGGCTGACCACCAAGAAGCTCAGTGATGTGGAACTTGATCGTGAAGAGTTGTCCACAAAGTTTGATGAGGCGAATCAAACTATTGGAGCACTGAGGTTTGAGAACAACTTCCTGGTTGAGAAGACCAAGAAGCTTGAAGCGGAGCTGTTTCAAGTAAGAGCCCAACTGGAGAGGACCTCAAGTGCAAAACTTTATGAGATGCTCAGCATTTAGAAATCTGCTTCAGATCGAACAGGCTTAGGGTATGGTCTTTCTTTCTCTAATTCTGCTTCTACTAGTTCTACTATTTTTGTTCCTCCTGCTAATACTGTTAAAGTTGAGAACACTGATGTTAAAACTGAATTAGCTAGTGAGAACTTAGACAAGGGTAAGTTTATATTAGGAGTACCACATAAGCAAGATAAGAAAGATGCTAGAAACCCTAGGGCTAAGAAGGCTAACTCTCAAAAGCCTAAACAAAAGAAGTAGCATCTCTGTCATCATTGTGGAGCTGCCGGTCATACTCGACCAAATTGCTACAAGTGGCTAACCACCCAACAAAGCAACGGCATGACAGCATCTGGAAGCCAACATTTGATTGGCATGATGAGGAGGGACTTCTTCAAGACCCTAGGACCCATGCTCAAATGTTGTCATATAGACACCAAGGTGAGTTTTTCTTTTGTTTCTTTGCTTGGAAAAATGTTGTTTCATGTTTCATTGAAAGTTTCATGGTGAGATATTGTCATTTTGTTGTTGCAAATTGGGACATTGTGTGATTGATCATATTGTAAAATGTTGGCTTTGGAGCATTCTTGAAGTGTTTTTTTTTTTTTTTTTTTTTTTAATCATGGTGCAATTTGGACAATGTTGGTGACTTATGGAATTTTGGCAATGTGGGTAAATTGTGGTGTTGTTGGATGAATTTTGGGAGAATTGGCATTGTCCAAAAAAAAAAAATTTGTGTTGTAGGCTTAGATGAATATGTTCATGATGTATGTGGGAAAAGTTTGTTGGCATGTGTAAATTTGTTTTATGGACATTGCAAAATCTTGTGGGTATGTGCATGGAAAAATTTGTGGGTATAGGCAAATTTTGTGGGTAGGAAATTTTGACTTATGGAAAAATTTTGTTGGGTATGTGAAGTTGGTTCTTGGAAAATTTGTGTGGTTATGATTTTGGCTATGTGAGAATTTATTTGTGCATGGACATGGACATGTGGGAATTTTTTTTTTTTTTTTTTTTTTTTTTTTTTTTTTTTTTTTTGGCTATCTTGGACATGTAGGAATTTTTTATGCATGGTTATGAAAAAATTTGGTAGTTGTGTATGGACATGTGAAAATTTTTGATTGTGGTGAAATTTTGGTGGGGCATTGATTTTTTTGTTGTGGTGGGGCATTGGTTGTGAGAATTTTTTTTTTTTTTTTTTTTTTTTGGTCATGTGGGTTCTGATGGTGGAATTTTTTTGGACATGCGATTTTGGGTCATGGGAAATTTTTTGGATGTGGTTTTGGGTTATGGGAATTTTTTTTGGACATGTGATTTTGGGTCATGGGTATTTTTTGGACATGTGGTTTTAGTCATGGGAAAAAAAAAATTGTCACACGAGTTTAGTCATGGGAAATATTTTTTTTTTTGTCATGTGGGTTTTTTTGTTGGCATGGGAAATGATGAGCTAAACTTCTGTGTTGCAGAGCCTCAAGAGTCGAGGTAGTCTCCAAATGTTGAAAAGTGCATAGGCAACATTGTCTCCTAACATTAAAAACATCATCAATGAAGCAGGCTTTGGTACTTTCTTCGAAGCTCTATTAAATCAAGAGACACATGAATACAAAGATCTTTAGTTACTTCTTACCTTGGCAGAGCGCTTCTGGAACACTACATGTACCATCCATTTTCCAGGCATTGGGAAGGTAATGTTGACACCTTATGACTTCTCTATTATCATCAGTCCGAGGTTGGGTGGTGAAAGAATTCTTGTCAATGATTCTCTTACTTCAACTGAACTGAAGAAACTTCTAGGTGTAATGCCTTCTAGAATAAGGAGTAACAATATTCCTTTGTCTTGGCTATGTGAAAATATTCCCTATTGTGAGGCTGTGGCAAAGGGTGCTCGTATGTTCATGCTTCCTTTTTCTGGGACTTTCTTGTGACCAAATTTAGGCAATACTGTGAATCTGAGCTACTTGGAGAGCTTGAGAAAAATTGAACAAATCCGGAATTATGACTGGGGTGGCATGGCTTATGCTACTCTAATGCACTTCATGACCCAACTCTCTAGGCAGAGTCTTTCAAACTTGTGTGGGACTCCATTTGTATGGCAAGTGAGGTTTAGGATTTTTTGGCTATGTGCAGGTTTAGGAAAATTATTTTGGCTATGTTGTAATGGTGTTGTGAATTTCTTCAAGTCTGGATGTATGAATATTTTGGGGTTGGTCCTAAAATCCAGGAGGAAGTTGCGGGCATTTTTCCTAGATTTCTTCTTTGGTTGCCCAAGCATCGTTTGTCTACACCTTCCAGGCATTCTTTGGAGATTTAGTGCTTGGTAATTGACAATTTAACTGTTGAGAATGTGAGTTCCTTCTTCCTTTTCTTGAGAATCTTTGGTACTTGGTTATGGCTTGGTCTTTTCTCATTCTAGGCTCCTTTGTGATTTTTCAGATGTCTTTGGATCCTTGGGCAGGATGTGAGCAGTATGTAGAGTGTGAGCGGGCTTTGGCGCTGAACGGTCGGCAAGTATTGTTTGAGTGTGGGCATGGAAGTTTTGGTATCTTGGTGATAGGGTGTTGCCCCAAGTTGAACATGAGTATCCTCCTACCACAATTACAACTCTTCCTGGTCCCACTGTCTGGTTAGCTGACTTTCTAACCGATGAAGAGATTGCTCGAGCTCGTGATAGCTATACGGTTGCAGGAGTAGAGGGGAATTATTTACAATTCATTCAACTTCATCTGCAAGGTTGCTTGGTTGGCAGAACAGTACTTCTCTTCCCTTCTAAAGTCAAATCTTCATCTTGCATATTCTTTTTCCATATTTTTGCTTGGTAACAAAACTTGCATGTTGGATTTTCAGCCTCCATCTTCTGAAGGAGAGGAAGAGGAAGAAATTCCCTCTCCTCACCATGCTGGTAGCTCTTTTAGTTCCTTCATGGAGACTTATCCCCATATTTCTTCATGGCAGTATGATGTGATGAATCCTAATGGAACTTATAGTTCCATGCCTTTAACTAGGCCAGAACACGTACCAAATGTTCCTTGGCCCGATCCAACATGTTTTTGCATGTTCAATTCTTTGTTCTTATTTCCTTTGGGCTTATTGAATGGCTCTTAATTTGGTAGAGTTATGCTTCAGATTGATGTGGATCTTGTGGAAGAAAGTATGTGGATGATTGGAGGCTTGCAATCGTTGGCTCGCACTCAATCCTCCCAATATGTGCTCAATGATGCTAGCTGGGTATGCCATGTTACTTTCTGAGTGTCTTTTGCTTGAACTTTGCTTGATGGTGGAATTAACACTTGATTTTGCTAACTTTTCAAGCACATTGAATGGAAACTGCTGATGCCACCAAAAGAACTTTAGAGGAAAGAATCAAAAGCCTTGAACTTGAAAATCGTCAATATGATCCTTGCTTTTTCACAAATCAAGAAGGAAATACAGAAGATGGCTCCTCTAGAGGTGGATCAAGGAGATCCTCATACAGGCGGACTCGGAGTCCCAATGGTGTATGACTTCTATTTTTTATTTTTCCTACAAAAGAAAAGGAAGTGTTCCTTAGACAATCTTGTATTAAATTCCATGTTTAGTGCTTTGTCCTTGGCATCACCTTGAATCATGTAGAAACTTTAACTAAGGCTGTGTTTGTTTCGTGTAAAACGTTCTCCGGAAAATACATATTTTCCGGAAATGCTATTTTCCGGAAAAGGAATATATTTTTAAGTGTTTTGTTGAATTATGAAAATTATTGTGGAAAATATTTTCATGTGTTTGGATGTATTCTAAAATGCTATTTTCCGGAAAATTTTTCACATTATTACAAAAAATTTCAACATCACATCCAATTCAACAACAATTTCCGGCAGCAAATTCCGGCAACAACAACACAACAACAACAACAACAACAATAATCAGTTCATCCAAAAAAAAAACAACAACAACAATCAAATTAAAAATAAAAAAAAATAAAAAAAAACAAAAAAAAAACGAAGAGATCGAGGAAGAGAGAGTGTGGAGGCGATGGGTCTAGGTCGGCGACGAGATCGAGGTTCGTGGGTTTCTCTGGGTTCGTCGGTTCGTGGGTTGCTCTAGGTCGAAGGCGATGGGTTGCGCTGGGTTGAAGGCGATGGGTTGCTCTGGGTTCGTCGGTTCGTGAGTTGCAGGGTTCGTCGGTTCGTGGGTCGAAGGTCACCAGCGGTTGCTCGTGCGATTGCTCCGGGCTTGGTCTCTCTCGCCGACGGTTCGTGGGGCTTGGTCGCTAGTCTGGGTCTCTCTCTCTCTCTCTTTCTTCGTGCTCTCTCTCTCTGTTTTCCGGAAAATAGAGTTTGAAGTGAAAATAGAAGGTGAAATGAATTTCACCCGTGAGAGCTCTATTTTCCGGTCAAAGCTGAAATGATTTTCAGTTGACCGAATTTTCCCCTTCAGCCAAACACTCCTATTTTACGGAAATGGTTTTCCGGAAGCACTTTCAAGTCAAAACAAACACACCCTAAGATAAGTTTAGAATTCACCTGATGAGATCTTGTAGTATCAATTTAAACTTATCTTGATTGGCCCTGATGGAATCTTCACTTACTTAAATGAGGTGGAGCCAAATGCCCCTAGTTTAAAATGAATGCATGATTTTTGGAAATCTTGATGATGAAAAAAATTTTCTAGAAAAATGATGATGGTGCTTTTTTTTTTTTTTTTTTTTTTTTTTTTTTTTGTTGAAGATAAATGAGCCATGGGCAAATGACCCTAGTTTAAAAAAAGAATGCATGATTTTTGGAAATCTCAACGATGATTTTTTTTTTTTAAATGCATGAGACATGGGCGAATGCCCCTAGTTTGGAACATAAATCCATGAGTCTTAAAAAAACTTGATTTGATCATTTTTAAAAAAAAACAATGACGCAAGAGATGATTTCTGCAAACAAGTGAGTTAGGCACATTAGAATGCCTTAGTTTGACTAAAAAAAAATCTTTTTGAGTGTCAAACGATCTTAAAAAATTGGCCAAGAAAGCAAAATTGCATGGAATTGCATGGGTGTACGACGGAGGGGCTGCGTGCCACTTGGCACGTAAGGAGTGCCATTCGGCACTTTGAAAGTGCCGATCGGCACTTTTAGAGTGCCGAATGGCACTAGGCCACAACATGACATTCACACCATGGTGGGCTGACTCCCTACACTTTTCCAATGCATGTCTAGCGTTTTCACGTTTTTTGAAAAATAATTTCTTCGTTTGTGATCATGAAACACTCTCCAGCTACAAACTCTCTGAAACCTATTTCAAACATGATTAGAAATTAATGTAGCTTATATAAATGAATTCTCCTATGACAAATCTCTACATAAAGGTTAGCAAAACACAAAAATCACATGCAAAAGTCATCCATGGCTAGCAATCATAATTTTTCTCATTCAACAATTCATGATATCAACAAATGGGTTCGTAGCTTTGATTTTAGTACCAATACCAATTTTACAGCCTACAAACTAGAGGGAATCAAGGCTTTGAGGAAAGTCAAAATCAAGTGGGACTTCCTTCATGCTCTGTGAAATTTTGGGATCCTGAAAATCATGTGTTTCGGTTTGACACTGCTGAACTCTGCCCGACAATTGAAGAATTTTCTACTATCCTGGGCTATAATCCAAGCAAAAAATTTGTAGCGGTTTCTTGCGATCCCAAGCATAAGGAATCTTTGCCTGATGCTCTCGGTCTTCCTACTTCCATTACTAATAGAATGATTGAAGGCCATACGGTGAATCTTCGTGCAGTTATCTCTCAGTTGATTGACAAACATACCTATGGAGTGATTGACAATATGCAGAAAAACTTCGGTTTGGCCTTATGCATCGTGGGAAAACTTTTTCTTTGCTCTGGAAGATGCGGTTTTATGGATGCTCGAGCCATAAGTGTTGTGAATCAAATTAAGGATGGTGATAAATCCTGTTTCTTTGATCTTGGTAGAAACTCTTCTAGGACTGGATGTTGTATTTCATGGTAGAGAAACTCAGAACTTCTTGGGGAGTCCTTTGACTTTGCAAATATGGCTAATGGAGCGACTAGACATGATTGCTAAGCCTACTACCAATAATTATGGGCCTAGCAATTTTCTTAGCAGGGCTGTAATCAAAACTAAGTGCCAAACTGAAAGTGACTAAGGGAAGCTCTTGGACGAAAAATCTAGTACCTCAATTCAATGGGACTATTATTGGTGGAAGTGCCCACCCCCTCTACTGAGGTCTCCAGGATCAGATCACATCTTCCTTGTTGGGTTGCGAAGGGCAACTTTCTACAAGGGAGATAGACTCTTGAGGCAATTCAAATATAAGCAAGGAATGTCTGGTGCCAAAAGAAGAAGACCTTTCACTCCGGTGGACACAAATCCTATTTCTGTAAAGAACATGCTATTGGGTTTAGAGATGGCTGACTGAGTGAATCAATCTTTTGTCAAGGTTCACTTTCACAGGATGACTACAGAATACTCTAGCTGGTTGATAGACAAAATTGTTGACAAGGAAGCTGAGAGGATTGCTATGAGAGAACAGTTTCTTAGAGACAACCGGAAAAGACTCGATGAAAACAATTATGAATTCAAAAGAAGGGATAGGAATGATGAAGCACCTAACATAGAAGAAATCAATGATCAACAAAAAGGGAAAAGACTGAAGACAAAGTGACCTTATTTTTTGGCTTTGAGCATGTTTATTTAGAAGTTGATGTAAAAACTCTTATGCTTAGGAATTATTTAGGATTTGATGGTTAATGGTTCTATTTAAGATGTAGGCTTTTGGGGCTTTGGGGTTTTTGTGATTTGGCTTAGGGTTTAGGTTTTTTTTTTTTTTTTTTTTTTTTTTTTTTTTTTTTTTTAATTTATGGTTAAGGTGTGGGTTTCTGGATTTTGTGTAATGACATGGTTTAATAAAATGGTTGAATTTTTGGTTAAATTTTGGTTAATGAACAAATGGTGGGTTTGGGGAAATTATGACCGGACCAATGCATAGTTGCTTATGTACCCCCTTGATAGAAGGATCAAGTCATCACATAGTTCATTGATGATGATTTTTTTTTTTTTTGTCTTAACTTTTGGTTAAGTCGCCCTTTTGGGTTTTCAACCTAGCAGACTCTCTCACTCTTTTTTTTTTTTTTTTTTTACTCTCCTTTTGCGTAGATTGCTCTTTCGGGTTTTTAACCTACCTTTTTTCTTTCTTTCTCTGTTGCTCTAATTTTTGCCTAGACTGCCCTGTCGGGTTTTCAGCCTAACGAGTTTTTTTTTTTTTTTTTGTTTTTTTTTTTTAGTCAAACCTAAGAAGGGAAATAACATAATTTACAACCACTTCAAACGTGGTGCTTTCAAACTACCACTTCAAATGTGATACTTCTTCAGTTGATCCATGTTGGTTGGCTTAGTGAAAGAGTTTGCATCTAAGTCCATCAATCTTACTGCTCCCCCAGAGTATATCTATTGGATGATGTATGGGCCTGCCCAATTTTGCTTGAACTTTCCATTTGCATCTTGAACTAGGGCTTAGATTTCTTTCAACACTAAATCCCCCAACTTCAAATCTCTAGTTCTCACCTTCTTGTCAAAAGCTTTCCTAAGCCTTCTTTGGTAACCTTGAATATGATAAAAGGCCTTGAGTCTTTTCTCATCTAGCATGCACAACTGATCATATCTGCTTTGTAACCAATGTACTTCATGGATTTCACTTTCCAATACTATCCTTAGTGAACAGACACCCATCTCAATGGGAAGGACTACTTCCATCCCATACACCAATGAATAAGGATTAGCTCTTGTGGAAGATCGAATTGATGTTTTGTACCCCCAAAGTGCATAGGGCAATTGTAGGTGCCAATCTTTGTAGTTATTTGTGCTTTTCTTCAAGATTCGCCCTATATTTTTATGAGCAGCCTCAACTGCTCCATTGGTTTGAGGACGATAAGGTGAAGACTTGTGATGCTGAATGTTGAACTGTTGTAGTAGTTTCTCTGTTTCTCCCTTGAAGTGCAACCCACTGTCTAAGATGATTTCATGTGGTACCCCATATCTGTAGATGATTTTGGTCTGGATGAACTGAGCAACTTTCTTTGAATTCAAAACTTTGTATGAAGCAACTTCTACCCATTTAGTGAAATAATCAATAGCTACTAGTATGAATTCATGGCCATTGGATTCTGTTGGGTGAATCTTTCCAATAATGTCTATCCCCCATATAGAGAATGGCCAGGATGATGTCATAGTATGTAGTGGCATGGGTGGCATATGCTTCAAATCTCCATGGACTTGGCATTGATGACATTTTCGAACATGAGCCGCACAGTCGGCTTCCATAGTAGTCCAGTAATAGCCTTGTCTCATTATCTTCCTTGACAACATATGTGCATTCATATGTGGCCCATAACTTGACTCATGAACCTCTTCAATTATTTGCTATACTTCCTTGGCAGTTACATAAAGGAGATGAATTCTATCATATGATCTTCTATAAAGCCTTTCACCACAAATAATGTAATTAGTAGACAACCTCTGGACAGTTAATTGATCATTCTTATCTGCAAATGGTAGGTATGTCCTATCCCTACAATACTATAGGATGTCTGAATACCATTCATCTTCCCCATTCTTTCCCTCATCATCTTCTATTGTCATGCTGAATTTTGATGCCCATTCCTAAAGACATTCATGATAAGGCATATGTCTTTCTTCTTTGATCTTCCATTTATTCTATATCTGAGAGATTATTAAAGTTGAGTCTCCGTATACCTCCAACTGCTTCACTTTTAGGCCTAAGGCTGCTTGTAGGCCCATAATGTAAGCTTCATATTCTATGGCATTGTTGGTAGCTGAAAAGTTGAGTCTGTTCGAAAATGGAATGTGTGCCCCTTTTGGAGAAATTAAGAGAACTCCAATTCCACTTCCATTTTGATTTGTTGCTCCATCGAAATACATCTTCCATGATTCTACCTCAATTCCCATGATATCTTCATCCGGAAAGTCCCTTTGAATCTCTTCAGGTTCTTCTGGTGAACAATGGGCTAAGTGATCGGCAATTGCTGAGCTACTGGCTTGAGTGTCGAGCTTAGGTTCTCTTTGTAGCCTGCCTTCAAATCTTGACCAGACTCTCCCCTAATGACAAGCTTGGTTGGGTTAATCAAAGCTAAGACCTCATCCACATCCATCAATCAACCAAAACAAACACACACAACATGCAATGCAATTTTAATCGAGACCGACCTAAAGGTAGGTTCTAAGTCATTACGTTGTAAGATTGGTTTGTTATTTCATTGTTTCCCTTAGCTAGGACCTTACACCTCCCAAATTGTAATGTAATGAACATTGCGTTGGTCCGAACAGCATGGTTTGTCCTTTACAGTCAACAGGAAATGATCCAATGACTTTAGTCTATAGTTGGTGAGTTTGCCATTGGGTACCTGAATCTAATGAAGACCGGTGATCCATGGTTACTACCACCACAAGTTGTTGAAAGGGGTGCATACATATTGTTTGGATGGCACACATTATAACAGTTAGGGAAAGATTTTAACAAACAATACACAACAAAATACCATACACCAAAATATTATACACATCTCATCAGACATAAACAAACAAACAAACAACAATATCATGCAAGACCATACAAAAACAAAGGTTACACATTTGGTCACTTAAGTCTAATATGAAGCTTAGCCCTCAACATCCCCAGTGGAGTCGCCACTATGAGAGACCTCAAAACCTGGGGTGCTCTCAAAAAACAGATTTTGGTACTTTTTAAGGCACCTCTCTTTTTGGATAAGTAGTATGGAGTCGCCACTTATTTTTTACACAAAAAAAATAAATAAATAAATATATACACGTACATGACTGAATCATTCCATTCATTAATTGAATAAAAAAATCACATATTTGAAAAATTGAAAAATTACATGGCTTTGGGTGCTAGTTACAAACTACCAAATAATTACATGGTTTTTTGTCCTAGTTACATTCTACCCAAAATAAAAATAAAGACAAGGCTTAGATCTACTTATCCAAAGACCTAAATTCAAAGGCTAGGTTATGGAATGGGAAGGTGTTAGGCACCCATTCCGCCCAGACAGAGTCTGGTCTTCTAGACTCTTGTGACCTATGTACCCTTTTTATGCATGCTATGAATGATATGAAGAACATGTGAAACAAAAATTAAACCACATAAGTTTATTTTGAATTCATCCTCTTCTTTTAAAAAGAATCAGATCTGTTTTGGTGATGAAAAAAAAATGATTTTGGTTTGATTCATTAAAAAAAAAAAAATCAAATCAAATCTGTTTTGTAATAATAATAAAAAATATTGGCTTTTACTTTGTAAAAGATCAGATCTGTTTTGTGATGATAAAAAAAAATGGTTTTTTGATAATAGAAAAATTAGATCTATTTTATATGTAAAAAAAATGGAAAAGATTTTTTATGAAGAGAATTTCACTCATAAAATAAATTTATGCTATATGAACCAAACAAAACAAACAACCTTAAACACAATCATGCATAATTTTTTTCTTTATTTCAAAATTTGCATATGTTAAGAAAATCATATCTATATCTAAAGGAGATACAAATCGGTTTTTTATTTGAGAAAAATTCAAATCTACATCTAATGAAGATGCAAATCCGTTTTTATTTGAAGAAAAAATCCAAATCTACATCTAAGAAAGATGCATATCCGTTTTTGATTAAGAGAAATTCAAATCTACATCTAGGAAAGATGCAGATCTATTTTTATTTTAAGAAAAATTCATATCTACATCTAAGAAAGATGTAAATTTGTTTTTATTTTAGGAAAATTTCAGATCTACATCTAAGAAAGATACAGATTTGTTTTTATTTTAAGAAAAAGAATTGGTTATATGCAGATTATTGAAATTAAGAAAGAGATCACAACAATTTTATAAAAAAATAAAATAAATAAATAAAAAAGATCATGCTTTAAATAAACAAAGATTAATAATTCAGGTATATGTATAAAAACATGCATCATCATAAAAGAAAGACATAAAGAAAAGAAATAGGCTGATTGAAAACAACCTCTTGCATGGAGCACTTCTTGTTCTTGAGAGGATGTCTTAGGGTTTAAAGAAATTTATTCAATTATCTTTGAAACCTAAAACCCTAATTTTAATAGCAAATATCAAAGAGGGGATCAGCAAATATGAGCAATTTGAAAGCCTAAAAGAGTGTGCCTCTCAGAGCGTAAATAGTCTCTCTGGGGTTGAAAAAAAGTGTGCTAAATTATGAGATCCAGTCTCTATTTATAGAGGCCAGAAAACTCTAAAAAATAGCTCCGATGTTTGGAATGCGAATCGGGACTCATCCTTCTGCGAAAAGGTTGAAAAGGATGTGCCTTATCGTCACTCAAAGGGAGTTAGGCCAAAGCCCAAAAGGGGGCTATTCGGCACTCCAAAAGTGCCAAATAGTACTCTTGGATGCCGAATATACTTTCATGTTCGAGTTACTTTTGGACTCTCTTTTTACAGTTTTTTGATCCCGTCCTTGTACCTAGACGTGTTTTCATCCTTAGTCTATGATTTTTTATCTATTTTCTAGATAATTCAGGCTTTTCAAGAACAATTATCTTGTAGATAAATACCTTAAAATAAATCTTGATAAAGTTCATATTACCTACAATTTTATTGTTATCTAATCATCCCTTTTATTCATATGCATGCAATCCTATTTTAAACACTAATTATCAACCAATCAAAGAATTATTTAATTAATTTTAATTGTTTAACTAATCAGAATTAATTTAAATTAATTGTGCGTGGTCAACCCTACCTAGACACAATGCATGCTGACCATGCACACTTGATAATGCGATATCTTTCAATCCGATGGTCCGATTTGGAAACCGGACACACCGTTGCAACTGTTAGAATCTCAAGATCATTTTTTATGATATGCAATGAATGAATTGATGTATGTAATGCAAGAACAAATTGATGCATGTAATGCAATCATGATTTTTGGGGTACATGGATGATCATTCAAGTCATTCTCCATGATTAAATCATAGGTGCAAAATCAAGTGTTTACAAAAGAATATTAAATATGTAAGTTGTTTGACTAATTTAAAACAACATACCATTGTTTGGAATACAATGAGGAGAAGTTAATGTAGAAAACTAAAATGTAAAACTACTCTAATAAAATATCACATGACAAACCTCATGCTCTCTCACATGAAGTTGCTGCTTTGATAATTGAGAGTGGGCAGATTTCAACTATGGATATCTCTATTGAAAACACTAGAAAGTGAAAGTTGAACTACTCAAATTTAAGAGATTGTTAAGGACCAAAATTTGATAAAAAAGCCCATTCCATGAAAAGTAAGGAAAAACAATAGGCCTTAACAAAAGGAGGCCCAAAGTCCCAAAAAGAAGGAAGAAGAAAGAAATAATAATAATAATAATAATAATAATAAAGAAGGATCTCGGTTAGGCCAGAGGATATGCAGCAAGAAGAATCATATATCTTTGTAACCAGGTATTATCTTTATAACCCATGGTCCAAGCCCATGGGATCCCGAGTGGATAGTAAGGGAGAAGTGATTTGGTTGCTAGGGGAGTGATTTCTGGTGAAAGGAGGATCCCAAACGTTTCCGTTGATTCATATATTTGATTGGAATGTATGTACCAATGGAAAACTCAGCTCCCCCCTGTGCATGACACCTCCCCACAATTTCCTCTCAATTGTCACTTTCAATTAAAGCTGTCATCCATTGCATTAAGCAGCCCACCCACTCTATTGACTTTCCAAGAAGGAATTTTCCATTTGTAACTAAAGCCAAATGCCCCTTTTAAGTTATAATTGCCTAATTAAGCTAAATCTCTGCCCAATGCACTTTTTTCAGGTTCCAGAGGACATGGTTTTACCCAGCAGACTAGAGACATCCTCGCCTGGGGTAACAGACCATGTCCACTATAAAATGAACGCTAAGGCATAGCAGAAAGGGGGGGGGGGGGGGGGGAAGAGGGATTCAAATAGAGGGAAACAGGGAGAGTTCAAAGGTTCAAAAGGGTAACTCTTAGAGCTTTAATAGCCTAGCAAGGGAGAGAAAAATGAACAAAATAAGAGAGCCAAGGTGGAGGAATTCATCCCATATCCTTGGGATCGTTCAAAATATCACTTAGCCTGCAAAGAAACATATGCCAAAACATGCACACATCAGATTTCACTCTCTCCCACAAAATCCTCCTCACCTAACTATCTTGGAAGGCAATGCCCAAGTAAAGCTACTTGGACTTGAGTTCCAAATCTCACAAGTCTTGTGCAAAAGCACTAAGTCTGTGAGAATTAGGGCTAGGATCCTCGTGGCTGACTTATTTTCATGAAATTCATTTACATATATGTATATGTATTAAAATGTATATCCTAATTTAGGAAACTTACAATTATTTGAAGATATGTGTATTGTATAATGTGTTCTTATGCAGGACCTATAGAGGTAAAGGGAAAGGGCAAAACTCCATTGCATAATAAGCATGGAGAAAGATCTTATAGTTCAAGGAATCAGCATTCTGGGTTCCATGGATTACAGGCCTAGTACCCCTGGGAACCACGACATCCCATTCAAGGTACCACGACATCACATTCGGGGTACCATGACATCACACTCAGGGAACCAAGTGAAGAAACTCTTTTAAATGTTCACACAATAAAAGATAAGTCTCAAATATTCCATTTCAATCTCCTTCTCATTGTGAATATTATGAATACTTTTTTACTTATTTCGTAAAAGTAAATGGTCATTTTATGACACTAAAACACTTAGAATGGTATTTTATTACTTAGGGGGAATCACATTTTTCACCTTGAGGAGCTTTATGTGACTTCCGCACAAACCGATTTATATAACAACCCCAATAGGCCGCAGAGAACCGAACCTAGTCCAACCATCCACCCTTAGAGGCCCAAGATCCCTTGTCATCAATGGACTTGGGTACTTTCCTAAAAAAGGAACCCACACAAAGATCAAACATTACCTTTGTTTTTTATTGTTGCAAGTGATAAATAAGCTAACAAGCCACTGATCTTTTTCCTACTCAAACTCGAGATTAAATCCAAGAACCATTGTTTTTTTTAATCCCAAATTAAGAAACCATCTCACCAATTTTAGTCATGAATTTTTTTTTTTTTTTAAATTACTATTCACTACTTGGGATAATAGTCATTCCTCTCGCATGACCAGTGAATTTCAACATAAATTTAATTATTAAATCTCACTATTACGTTAAGGGAGAGAACAAAGAGAACATTGCCATTAGGTACCCAATAAAAACTCTATTAACTTCACTAATTTCAACAAGAAATAGCTAGATGTTTCACTTAAACTTCTGGAGTCAATTGTTTTTTATTGTACCTTTATTGACTAAACAAAAATTTGGCCAAGTAACTTTTTTTTTTTTTTTTTGCTAAACCGGTCAAGTAACTATGTTAGTGGATGAGCAAGTCTGTTGAATCTATCAGCGAAGTAAAAGATAACATACTCCATGTACTATTGATTAGTTTTTGTGGCCTTCCATCTCTACATGGTGGTCAAATCCAGGAATCTTGGTGCTTTTGGTAGTGCCGGCAATCCATCCAACAATGTAAAAAACAAAAATAAGGGCTTTATGCTATAAACGAAAGAATAAGGCAGCAATTTATTAAGCAAATAAAAAGAATACCATAAACTTTTACTGAAGCAAAATAATAATAAATAATAATTGATGTTCATAACTTGGGCAGCAGGGTCATGAAAAGAGTTCAACAATTTCATGTTTAGCCAAAAGTGAAAACCCAAAATGAAAAAAAAAAAAAAGTTGAACAATTTCACATCTCTTGACCTAGAATTAAAATATCAATAATAATAATAATATCTGAATCCATGTGAACCATGATGTCCATTTTATACTAGGCAAAAAGTAAGATCACAAGTTGACAAGCAAAAGCACATGCGTGGAAAAGAAGAAGAGGGGAATAAAACCACAGAAAATCTTTGCTTCTTTAGAACAGCTTGGATGTTCTATTCTATGCAACTTTTCCCAATAATGCACACACTAGGATGTGGTCCAGCCTAGTAGTTATTGAAAGACAAAAATGCAATTATATAAATAAAAGGGATGCACAACACGGAATTTGGCTTGATGATAGGAGTTTTTGTCCCAGCAACCAGGTAGGAGTGGTTTGAGTGACAGTCCCAATAAAGCTCGTGTGGTACGTGTGATACTATTCATTGTTGTCACGTGGCGTAGGATCAATGAGATCGAACCCGGGATTTCCTTTTTTTTATTCAGCAAAAATAAATAAATAAATAAAAGGGATGCAACATGCAATCATAGTATAAATTTTGAAATTTTGCTAATTTAAGTTTGTCTTTTGGGTATCCGAAATTAATATGATCAATTTGCACATAAATAAGAGGATGATGCAACATGCAAACACATAGTATAAAATTTGAATGTGTGCATTTTCTCAAAAAAAAAAAAATTTGAATGTCTGCTAATTATTTAAGTTTATCTCTTGGGTCTTCTAAATTAATAGGATTGATTTGCTAGTGCAAGCCCGGAAAGGGTCAGATTAGAAAGTCAATGAAAGCTTTAGCAAATTTTTTAGCCAAAGAATTTAGGGGCAATAATATATTGGGGGGAGTGGAAGGAAATAAGAATAGTTTTAAGGCCACTTGACACTGACCAATTAAGAATTCAGAATTCTCCAAATTTTGGAATTAGTGCTTTGGATCCGGATGAACATGCGTCTGACGTTTTGCGTTTTCCTCTTCTTCTTCTTCTTCTCCTTCTACTGCACGCATTTCAACTTTAGGGGACAAAGTGCATTGTTCACATATTGTTCATGCACTATTTACGAGATCCACAATCACTTTATTTAAAAAATATATATTAAAAATAGGTCTCACGGCACTATTTACACATTTAAAAATTATTTTACTACAATGTTTTCAGTTCCTAGTTTTTAGTTTTCAGCAAAATGAACTGTATCCAAACGGACCCTAAATAAGAAAAGAAAATTATATTAGCTTCAATTGTCATATATATACAATTAAAAACAAAAACAAAAACACAAAAACAAAGGCAAATGTAACAAAAATTTTGAGAGTTAAATCTTCAAGTAACACCCTGATTGAAGAAGCCCAGAGAATTTAATAGGGGTCTCTAATCTTGTCCATGTAATTAGTCTTCAATTCCAAATTGTAAGCGATGTTGGGCTGACTAAACCTTGGAGATCCATCACTAACATCTTACCATGACATGTCGCCACATAGGCAATATTGTACAACTCAGCAGGTAATTTGGCTATCGATTGCCACGTGGAACCTTCCTTTGCCACAATATTATCTGCCTGAAATAGGGATGGGCTCCTCTCCCATTTCTTTTTCTCCTGTTCTCTTCAGTTTTAAAATAGATGAATGCCACGTGGAAACAAAGCAATCCAAAGGCCAAAAAATATGCAATGAAATTCTCTCTTCTTTCTCCACTTGTTCTCTCTCTCTCTGCTCTTTTTCCTCTTTCTCTAAACGCACCAAACCTGAGCATCATAAGCATCAAAATGAAAGGGACAGAGGATGTGAGTTCTGTGCAACCCGAAGGAAAAAAAAAAGCCACGAAACAAATCTAATTTTTTATTTGATAATTTTTCATATGGAGCTAAGTCGGCACCAAGATCAGAGCTTGCTGGCTGGAGAAAATCGGTGCTTGAGGAGACCAAAAAGGAGTTAAAGATCTCTATTCTCTCAGGAGAAGCCAAGGAAATACTGTTGTGTAAGGTGGGTGTGAGATTACCATCCTTACCCTTATACCCAACCTTCCATTGGGAGGAACCCAATCTGACCACTCTTGCCAAGAATGATAAAATCCCAAGCACATCACTCATCCTTTGTTCTTTTTGTTTTGATGCCTCTGATAGTCTGATGCTGAGGTTTGGTCCGTTTGAAAAGAGAGATAAGAGTTGAAGTGATGGAGAGAGGCGAAACAAGAGAGAGAATTCTGTGGCTTATTTTTTGGCCTTTGGATTGTTTTGCTTCCTTTCTCTGATTGAAATGTACTGCCCTTGAGGACTAATTTGAGCAACTTGTGAAAAGAAGCAATAGTAACCCTTGAAATGCTGTGAAGGTGTTTGTGAAAATGCTTAGGCTGGTGGTAGCTTGTATTTTTTGTAAAAGTACCTCATCAGCAAGGGTGAATGCAAGGCTGTAGGGTCATTTTTTTTTGTTGGGTGAATGCAAGGCTTGTTTATGTATTATCTGCTCATGTAACCATTGTACATTATCTTGATTAATGAAATTTTTTTGTTGGAGTTCAGTACAAATGGGGTCTCTCTATATTTGTTTTTTTTTTTGTATCCTTTCGTGAGATATTATAGAATAGGTATAAAGATATTCATTGCAGGATATTTTCATGGAGCAATTTGACAAAACTTGTTTGCTTCTAGAATTGCAAATGCATTAGACTTTGTGTTTGAATCTTACAGTTTCTTCATTGTGCCTCTCTAGAGTCATCACTATGACAGTGATGTTGTATTTGCTTTCCTTTTTGAGGGCAAGCCTTGGGAAATACTTTGCTGCATAAGCTACAAGATAAGCACATCATAGCAACCGGAATGTTACACTTACACAATTCCTTATCTCATATTGGCTTAAAGAGTTAAGCAATTGATTACAAAATTACTTATCTGCATGAGCTTTACAATCCTTACATTCTCCTTATAAGCACTACCCATGTAACCAACTAACTACCTACTTGACACCCTAGCCTAACCAACTAACAATCCACAATAGCAGTACAATCCATTCTGCAGTACAGGTCAGTCACAGCACCCTCAGAAGCACCCCCATGCAGCTACACACGCACTCCTCTGCAGCAACATATGCACCACCTGTGCACACACACATGCACACTCCCCTGCACCCCTTTCACACACAGCTTCCACACCTACACACACACCCTTGCAGCATTATACGCACCACCTGTGACTTACAAATATTTACAAATATCAAGCCTACAAATCACAAGCCTTTTTACAAATATCTACAAATATCCACCCATGCATACCTTTACAAATATTTGCAAATATCCACACTACAGTACCTATCACAGTCTAAGGTAGCCAGAGGATCGATGCAAGCAGTTTAGCTACAGCTTAAGCTTCTAAGTTGAAGGAGATGGAGCTCATGGCTATACAAAAAAAAAGATTTTGTTTTGGGCATCACTCCCTCCCCTGCAATCATACAACCTCTTATTAGTCACTTAAATGAGTAAAACTATGAGGATGGTAGCATCTAAGACAGTCCAAAAATTCAATTCCATATCGATTTTTTTTTTTTTTTAATGTTATGTTTTTTAAAGAGAAAATTTATGTTGTGGTATCAAGTGAGCAATAGTTTCTTGCACACACACAATTCTAGTGACAAATTCAACAATGGGATATAAAATCACAATAAGTACCTGAGGTTTATGTCATGGTGGTGGAACATGTGGTTGGAGGAGTTAAGCCAGATGTGAGAGTTTGGATTTTTTTGCTTCTATTTTTTTTATTTCCCTTTTCAAGACAACCTTTCAACCGTTTTCTCCCACGCGAAACTTCCCTTCTCTTTAAACCTTTTGCTTGTATGGTACATGTGCTCTTGACAACCTGATTTTCACAAGACGTTGAGGAAGGCATAAGGGTCTCACTTGGGGATTCAATCTTTAAATATTCTTTTAGTTTTGCATCTAACTCACTTGCAAGACTTAGAAGGAAATCAGATGCCTCTTTAGATTCAGCAGCTTTACCCATCAATCTAACATAAGTGGTGCATAAATTTCTATAACGAGCTCGCATTTCTAGCTTAGGGTCACTTTGTACCTCACACTCATGAATATCCAAGACAATTCCAACCCTTGCATTCTTGGTCCATCTCTTCAATATGAATTGTTCAGGGATCATCAACTTAATCTTCATCTCATCAAGTACTTTCAAAATATGGCTACACATAATTCCAACAAACTCAAAACTTTTACAACTACATGTAATCAAACCATTTGAAGATGTAACTGTATGTTGCCTAGAACCTTCACAATTATGAACTTTATATGTAGAAACGGGTCCACTTTGATGAAAAGTATCAACAACCACCATCAATGACTTTTCGAACTCATCTTGGAACATAGTAAAAACAGCTCCTGTGTAGATATCTCTGGCATGTCTCAACAAAGGAACATTAACCTTCAAAGTGGGAATTTTTTGGCTCATGTCATAGTTTGCACAAACTTCATTATAACAGACATCATCAACAGCCCTTTGAAAATGTTTGAAAAACTGTACAATGTCTAAATCAGACTTCAAATAATCTTTTAAAAGAGAGTTGAAACTCTCACTAAGCTGTGTACTTTTCTTACCTGCAGAAAAGGTATTTCTCCCATACACCATAGCCCACTTTTCTCGCACTTTAAATAGATCTTGCAACCATTCATTTTCTTGAAGATCATATTTTTCCAACATATTCTCCCAAGCACTAATGAACTCCTCTTCATACTCACCATCATATATGCAACTTCTAAAAATAGCATTGAAGGTTTTTTGGCTCTTAAATAGATGATTAAAATTTTTAAGAGCATTTTGATAAATATGCCATAAGCACAATCTATGATAAGTCTCTAGCATCACTAAAGATATTGCCTTTGCCATTGCAGGATCTCGGTCAGTAAATATTGTCTTTGGCTTTTTACCGGACATACACTCAAAAAATGTATGAAACAACCATTCAAATGACTGACTAGTTTCATCATATAACAAAGGGGCCCCAAATACAACCAGCTGATAATGATGATTTACTCCAACAAATGCTCCAAAAGGTCGACACTCTTTATTGGTCCGGTAAGTTGTGTCAAAGAATACCACATCACCATATATACCTTAGTCGAAAATCATTTTAGCATCAGCCCAGAATATGTTAGTGATTTGGTCTTCAACATCCAATTGAACTCGAAAAAAGAATGATGGATTTTCTGATACTTGACTAAGAAAATAATTCAAAAGACCCCCCACTTCACCTTGCTGCAAATCTCTTTTCCTCTTAGTCCTCAAATAATTCTTATGATCTTGCTTAGTAAAACCAAGATTTTCTCTACCTCCAACTTGACGACTCATCAATTCATGTGCCAGTTTAGGTGGTATACCTGAATTATCTGCCAACTCAATTTCAATAGCTTGAACATCAGTAATAATTTTTTGAGAAGGTAACATGTGTACACATGACTTATCCACTAACTCATGATTGTGATTTGATTCGAAATCAATGACCCGATATTTTCCATTAGCTTGAAGAGAAATGGTTAGTCTTGCTAAGCAACCAATTCTAGTTTCTTTACGCGGCTTTTTCATATCCACTCGCTTGTCTTTTTTTCTGTAGCCTTCCTTATAACAGACAAATCTTCTACTTGATATTACTCCACTAAATCTATCCTCATTTTTCCATTGCTTTCGAATGCTAAATCCAACTTCTTTAGCACATTCATTATACCATTGGTGAGCATGCTCTTCTGAGTCAAACTCCATTTTCCAAACAGATATTTTCCCTTGACAATCAGAATTCTGCATAATATTAGCATAAATGTCTTCATTTTCTTTATCACCTTCAAGGCATATTTGTTCATCACTAATTACAAGCATTATACTGACTAGTAACTTTGAAAAGAAGAGCACCTAAAGAGAAATTCAAAAACCAAATTAAAGCAAAACAAGTTAGTGTTGTTGATAAAACAGTCAATGATATAAAAATAAAACAAATAATAAGAAACTGAATACCCATGTTTACTTGCTGCATTACTAAATATTGAATTACTAGTATTGAACAAATTCCTTTTTTCTGTACATTGACGAGAGATGTCATGTCCATGCTTACTAGATATAATCACTTGAGCATGGTAGCAAGTAAAATAATTATGGACAAATACTTGATAATACTAGATAAGGAAGTCAAATCAGATTTATGAATATTGATTGCCATTGTTTTTATTACTTAGGAAAGAATTTTCAAAGTCTAAAAGCTAAAATAGTAGTGAAGCAAAAAGAAAAACAAATCTAAATCAAACAGGGAATTCAATTATTTGTTAGGAGATCACTAAAAGACTTAGCAAAAGAGTATAAAGCCTACGGAGGGAAAAAAACACAAATAAATAATACAAAGAATGATTGAGCACCTATTGGAATTCGAAACTTTCAATTCCAGTCAAGCTGTTAAAATCAACAATGGTTCTGTTTTGTGGTCTCACTAGACAGGGGATTGCTTTGTGGTCTCACTAGAGTTGGAATGATGTAAAGATTTTTATCATGGGTACACTCAGTAGAAAGCAAATCTTCTTTGCTGGGCTGGAATTCGAATGGCTGGAAGATTTTGCAATTGTTGGATTTTTAGCGGGTTGCTCAAAGGTTTTAGCGGAATGGATTTTCGTGAAAGTTTTGAGCGTGGGAACAGAGTTTTGTGCTAATCTTTGTCAAATGAGATAAATTTTTGCTCATGTGACGTGGCTTAATGAACATCCTTAGATTATATAACTGCCAGATGTCATGCATTTATTTTAAAACTGAAGAGAACGGGAGAAAAGGAAACGGGAGAGGAGCCCATCCCCCTGAAATAAACCTGCTTTGAATTTGAGTTTAATTAATGAGTATATCATTGAGAAAAAACTCTCTATTTGATGGCAGGAACTCAGAGATAAGGAAAGAAAATTGATTTTGGTCCAAATCAAAGATGCTTCAATTTACCGGACCTCACACAATTACCGCTCTACTTAGGTAAGCCTCGTATACGTACATTCAACTGAGTTTCTCACTTAGAACAAACAAAATGGTCTGTCTTGTGTGTTAATGAGAATGCTAGAAGTTTCAGGTAAGTAGCAATACGCTTATAACTTTCCTATTTTGAATGGCAGCAAATTTTTCCGATCCTCAAAGCCTCAAATCAAATAGAAAGCCTCAAAAAGCTCACTTTGTTTCACTTTCCTTTGATTTTCTCAGAAATTTTGCTTAGAAAATTACTTATTCATCCAATAATTTGGAGAAACCAGAATCCAAAAGGGTCACATTAATATTAAGCAGATATCTTAAATGTCACAGCTCACAAAAAAATATAAAATCCAAAACTGAAAAAGAGTCACACTAAACTCAGTTAAGTTCAAATTTGCAACATATTCAAACAACAGTCACACTACACTTCCTAACCCTAACATTTTCTCGGCAACCAAACAGACCCAAAAAAAAAAAATGAACGATTAAACACAGAAACCCTAGAAATCAAGTGCGATTAGAGGGAAAAAAGACTTCGAGAGAGAGAGAGTTTACGATGGACTTGAGGTGATTGTGGATGGAGTCAAGATCGGCGTCGAAGTCCCATGACTTGGTCGGGTGGGGTTGGACCCGGAACGAGTCGGGGAAGAGAGCGAGACCATAGTATGATGAGAGCGGATCCACCACCGAATCGGAGCTCGGAGGCTCGGCTACCATTGTTGTTTGTGGTCAGGTTGTGTTTGGGAGTGGAAAATTCAAAAATGACACAAGTAAGCGGGAGTGGGCACTTTCGTCTTTCGCCCGATTGGGAGTGTGTGCTTTTTGGACAGATGATGATGACTATCCACTCACTACGCAGGCTTCTGATTTTTTTTTATTTTTTTTTATTTTGCTTTATATATATATATATATATATATATTTTTTTTTTTTTTTTTTTTTTTTTGCAGATGTGCCCCTGCCTAACAGTTATAAATGCAGTAACGGTGTCGTTTTAGCCCCACAATTCAAATAGTTAGGGGTTTATACTTAAATAGATGATATTGTGGGGACCATGTTTGGTAATTTGGTTACAGGAGGAAGGGAAGGGATAGGGTATTTTTGTCTTTCTTCAAATCCTAATCCCTCCAATTTATTTCTTTCTTGTTAACTAAACAAAGGGATTATCCATCTATCTCCTTTCTCGACTTTCCCACCAAGCTTTTAAAACTCTTACAAGTTACCATAATATGTTAAGGGCATCTCCAACCGATTTTGTCATTTTATCATATTTTACTATTTTAAAAAATTATTTTATCAATTATACAATACCATTTTACAACATACTCAACATCTCAAAAAAAAAAATTTCCCATTTTATTTAAATATTCTATTTTATTCCTTTTTTTTTTTACTATTTCTCTTTTTCTATTCTTTTTCCTCTCTTTCTCCCTCAACCTCTAGCACCGGTTTCAACACACAGAGCCACACACACACACACACACAGACCCATGATACACCGATCCACCTATCCAAACCCATCACCACACACACACAAAAACACAAGTAATCACTCTTTTGAAACAAACTATTTCATTCTTGAAAACCACGACAAAAAAGATTAAGAATCAAGATTCATAAGTTTCATTTTCTCTCTGTTGTTCCTCAACTTTCTAGAAAACCAAACAGTTCACAAACAACAACAAAACCTAGAACCTTCTCTTATTTTCTTTCATCTTCACACCAAACAAAAACAGAACATAATCCAAGAGTTTCAAACCCAAAACAAAAAAAAAAAAAAAGACTAATCAAACATGCAAAAGAAACCCACCACACCTCCAAAGAAACCCACCGGAGCTCCGATTCAAACCCATTCAAATCCATCGAAGCCCTCACGCCAATCCAAACCCAGCCCATCGACCCACCGTCATAAAAACCCACGATCTCCACCGTTGTCAAAACCCATACCTCTAAAGAAACCCACCACCGAGGCCTCGTCGAAATCACTATCGGAGCCATCAGAGCTCCGATTCAAACCCATCAGAGCCCTCACGCCAAGCCATCAGAGCCATTCGATTCCACCATTGAGGAAGCCATGAAGGCTTAGGTCTGAAGAGACCAGAGAGCAAATGAGAAGAGAGAAGGAAGAGAGAGAAAAGAAGAGAAATAATGAGAGAGGAGAGAGAAATTCTTAGGTTAAAAAGGGGAGAGAGAGTATTAAAAAATTCTCATTCAGCTACAATACCATCTTACATTTAAGATGGTACTATAGCACTATGCCAAAAAAATTTAGCATTTCCCAAGTTTGGCCTTCCAATTGCTGAGCATTTTTTGGGCTTGAATGCCAAATGTACCTTACATTTGGCATATGGCAAGCCCACTGCTGATGCTCTAAGGAGAAAAAAAAAATGTTAAGGAGTTAGAACATTCTCATCAAGAATGCTAAATATTTTAGTATTTACCATTTCAAAATCCTACTTTATCAATTTTAACATACTACTTTACAATCCACCAAACATCAAACATTCTATTTTTTTTTACAACTTCATTTAAATAATATTATTCTCTCCCCTTCCACCACTTTCTTCTCAATCCAAGCAATCCAGTCACAGCCACACCCACGGCTAGCCACTGCCAGCCACCACCACCATAAACATTCAACCATCAACATTCAACAGCAAACCCAGACTCATGGTCAACCCACTGCCACCACAATCAGCATCCATCCAAAAATCAACCCCATAGCCCAAAAAAAGAAAAACTAAACTAAACTTAAGAGAGAGAAGCCTCACCGTGAGAGGAAGAGAGGGAGGCGAAGAATAGAGCGGCAAGCAAAACCCACAAACCCAAGACCCACGGTGGCTACAACAAGCAAAACCCATCAAATCCAAGACCCCTCAACCCCAGTCACATCAATGATCCACGAACATAGACCCACGAACCCAGACCTATGAACTCAGACCCATAAACCTAGACCCACAAATCACCAGAGCACATCAGACCACGACCCACAACCATCAGCGGAGCACACTCATCAGCGAACCACATCGGTAAACCACAGAGAGAGAAAAGAGAAGAAAGAAGTGAGAGAGGAAAGAGAAAGATAGAAGAGAGTTAGTCGTTGAGGTGAATAAAAAATAATTTTTCTTTTACAATTGTAGCTACAGTGAAGTCTCAAATATGAGATTGTACTATAGCTGAATCTTAAAAATTTTATGATTTAGCAGCTTTAATGTAGGTTGTTTTTATCTCAAAAATACTAAAAAAATAGCATTTTTAGCATTTGAGAGCGTTAATGTGAATGCTCTAATGCTTTTAAACAATGTCTTATTTCGAAGTCTTTTTTTTTTTTTTTTTTTTTTGAGGCCATCAAACAGACATGCAACCATCCTAACTAACCAAAGCAAGTCGAGAACAATCATCTACTGACTTGTGCCACAACTAGAGGCATCAGGGTTGTTAATCATGCTTTAATCGAACGGCCCTGATTCATCTACGGATTTTAAAGTTGAAATTTAAACTAATAATATGTCAAATTAAGTCTCACATAGAATTTAAAATCAATGTCTTCAAAAATGTCATAACATTACCCTTGAAATTTGCTATTTTTACTTTAATATATATTATTAAGATGTATCGGCACAAATTCATAAAATAATGATCTACAAAAGAGAATAAATTTAAAGAAATCTAGGTCAAAAGGTTAAAAATCTAAAAACTTGAAAATTTATACTTTATTGTCCATTTGAGAGAAAACAAACAAATATATATATATATATATATATTTTTTTTTTTTTTTTTTTTGTTTCTAATTTGATTATGAATATAAAAATATAACGTCAGTTCAAGTTTAAGAACTTAATTAGATTCCCTGTAAAGATTTCTTAAAATTTACCTAAATTTATTTCATAAAAATAATGTGGGGATAAAAGCCCAAATTCGGATATTGGGCCTTAGGCCCAATTTAAAGATATGGGTACATCCGAGGAGGAGTAAACAATTGGGAAAGACCCCCGAATAAAGAATCGCATAAGGAAAGGATAGAGGAAGCTAGTCCGAGGAGTGTATACTCCTCGGACTTAAAGAATATCGGTCAAGCCAATACTTGGGCAGTTTGGGTAAACTTCCAAGAAGTTCCAACGATAAGAATGAACTTCATGCACGCATAAAGATGATAAGAATAGAGAAATATCTAAAGCAAAAGCTGCTACCACCGCATTTAATGCCCTCCAGCAACTCTTCTGGCCGCATTTATGTGAAGAAGACCCCTGAACAGTGTGATCTCAGCGGCTACCACTCATAAAGAGCCAAAGAAACTACCTGATGGGACAGGTACTCAAGTGAATGCTTGGATGAGGAACAAGTGTACGATGAAGATGTTAGGAAAGAAGATTATATAAATGTAAGAGACCTCTCATAAGAGGGGGATTGGAGAAAAAGGAAGAATGAGAGTTTATTGTAGCTCTAAGAATGATATTAACCTTTCAAACAATAATACACCTCTTCGGACAGCAAATTATGTAATTTTCGAGCATGTTTTTTATGTTGACTCACATTTTAAAACCTTGATTAACTATTGCTTATTTCACAAACAACCTAGTTCTTTCACCCACTCTCTACAAATTCATTGTATTGGGCTTGTTAGGCTCATATCCAATATCTTTTGGGCTTGGGCTACAAATCTTGTCCCTACAATTGGCGCCGTCTGTGGGGAGAACTGGTGTCTGAGTGAGAATAACTGTCAGCTATGGCAGAACCAAGTCCACACCAAGCAAAATTGATGGGATCTCAGCATGGTGATCCCTTTGTTATCCTTGAGCAGCAGGGCGACCATGAAGGAAGTGTACACACCAACCATACTTACCGGAGCCAATCTCAGGACGGAGGTCATATTTCCCATGCAAAGAGTCACAGGGACATGCAGCAGGAAATAGACCATCTGAAGAGGGAATTACGCCACGCTAGAAGAAAAAAAGCTTCACCTAACTACGATGTCTCTTCTGAAGATGAAAGAGATTTGAGTTATAGGCAAAGGTCATGGACACCGCCCAACAAACCTTTCTCCTATGAAAAGGAGCACCACCATGGGCAACGTCGTGGAAGCCCGCCCCATAGAGGCGTGGGTAATGACGCTATGAATAAGGCCTTGAATCAGGTGTCCAGGTCGCCTTTCATGCATTGGATCGAGAAAGGGAGACTCCCTCAGTGGTTTCCACAACCCACCTTTAGTTTGTACAACGGTAAGACCGACCCTGTGGAACATGTCAGCCACTTCAGCCAGAAGATGGCAATACACTCTAGGAATAAGCCCTTAATGTGTAAGGTTTTCCCGTCCAGTTTAGGGCCTGTGGCTATGAGGTGGTTTGATGGCTTGAAAGTCGATTCCATTGATTCTTTCAAAGAGCTCACGCAGGCATTCGGCTCCCGTTTTGTTACTTGTAGAAGAGTCCCACGGCCCTTAGCTTCGTTGTTATCCATGTCTATGGGAGAGGAAGAGACCCTGAAAGCATACTCGGATCGATATTGGGAAATGTTCAACGAAATTGAAGACGATTTCAACGATGTGGCCATCAACACCTTCACACTCAGCCTCCCAACTGAGCACGGTTTAAGAAAATCATTGACTGGCAAGCCTATTACAATTGTGCAACAGCTCATGGATCAGATTGAAGAGTATAAAAGAGTTGAGGAGGACCAGCAACAAGGAAAGAGAAAGAACAAAGTTATCCCCCAAGAGAAGAGGGATTTCAGGTCAGATCGTTACAGTAATAGCTAGCCGTGTAGGGATTTTACTGGGCAGTCAAGATCATCAAATATAAGCTGTCAACGCTGGTTTCAAAGAGCCAATGCACCAGGTGTTGGAAAAGATTAGGAACAAGCCATTCTTCAAACAACCGAATAAGATGGTGGGAAACCCTGAAAGACGTAATCATAACCTCTATTGCCAGTACCACCAGGATCATGGGCATACCACCGAGGATTGTAGAAGTCTGTGGAACCATTTGGACCAACTTGTCCGTAAACCTGTTTCATTCCAGCGGCCGAGGGAGCCAGGCAAGCTCGAAACCTCGCGGAAATGATTCCTCAAGCCACCCTTTAGGAACGATCAACGTTATCTTTGCTACTCCGGGAAGAATAGGATCTTGGCCATCTAGGGTAATGTCCGTATCCCGCATACCTACAGGAGACGTTGATCAGGATCAGAAGAGGGCTAAAAGAGAAACTCCACTAATCCTGAGCTTCTCGGATAAGGATAAAGTTGGGACTATCCAGCCCCATGACGACGCTTTGGTGGTTACCCTCAGGATTGGAGGGTATGATGTGAAGAGGGTGATGGTAGACCAGGGCAGTGGAGTGGAGATAATGTACTCTGACCTTTATAAGGGGCTGAACTTAAAACCTAACGACTTAACCCCCTATAGTTCCCCTTTAATGGGTTTTGATGGAAAGATCGTTATCCCGATAGGTCAAATACAATTACCTGTTCAAACTGGTCCGAAGATCATAGAAGTAAATTTCATTGTTGTAAACGCATATTCACCTTATCAGCGATCGTGGTCAGATCCTAGCTTCATGCACTAGGGGCTGTCCTTTCCACTCTGCACCAAAAGATTAGGTATCCATCTGAAGGCAGGGTCCATGAAATTTTGGGAGATCAATCTATGGCCAGAAGATGCTTGGTAGCAGCCATACAACACAAGCCCAAGATTAAGTCCTCGGCCCATCTAGGAGAAGAGTTATAGCAATTAAAACACTCAACGGCGCCTATTGATAAAACAGCCGAGTAAACAAAATGTGAAAATTTGGTGAAAGTCACTGTTAACGATGATCCAGAAAAGTTTTTTCAAGTCGGCTCATAGTTGCCACCTCAGGAGAGGGCAGAGTTAGTACAATTCCTCAAAAGGAACATAGATTTGTTTGCTTGGAATGCCTATGAAGTCCTGGGAGTGGATCCAGACTTTATTTGTCACCACCTTAATGTCAACCTATTGGCTGCTCTTAAGAAACAGCCTCTTCGGCACCCATCTAAGAAGCACGCTGATGCGGTACGAGAGGAAGTAACAAAGCTCAAGCAATTTGGAGCCATTAAGGAGGTGTTTTTTCCTGAATGGCTAGCTAATACTGTCGTGGTGAAGAAGAAAAATAGGAAGTGGAGAGTATGCGTGGATTTCACAGACCTCAATAAGGCGTGTCCGAAAGATCCATTTCCCATGCCTAAAATAGATCAGCTAGTGGATGCAACTGTAGGCCATCCTCGAATGAGCTTCCTAGATGCCTTTCAGGGCTATCACCAAATACCTTTGGCCCTAGATGATCAAGAAAAAACTGCTTTTGTTACCCCCACTGGGAATTACCACTATAAGATGATGCCATTTGGTTTGAAAAACGCAAGATCTACATACCAAAGAATGATGACAAGGATGTTTGAACCACAGTTAGGCAAGAATATTGAGGTCTACATAGATGACATGGTGGTAAAAAGCAAAGTAGTCTCGGAACATGTAGGCAACCTTCTGAACATTTTTCAAACTCTTAGAAAGTACAAGCTACGTTTAAATGCCTCCAAATGCTCATTTGGGGTGGGATCAAGCAAGTTCTTAGGTTACATGGTGACTCATCGGGGGATCGAGGTTAACCCCGACCAGATAAAGGCTATAAATAATTTGCAACCACCTCGGAATCCTAAAGAGGTCTAAAAGCTGACTGGGATGGCCGCTACTTTAAACCGATTTATCTCTTGGTCGGCAGACAGGTGTAGACCCTTTTTCTTGTTGATTAATAAATGGAAAAGGTTTGAGTGGAATGAAGAGTGTGCCTTAACTTTTCAACAACTTAAAGACTATCTCGCTCGGCCACCAATCATGTCCAGTCCTAAGCCAAATGAGGTCCTTTTTGCCTACATTGCTGTGGCCCCTTTTGTAGTAAACTTGGTGTTGATAACGGCGTACAAAAGCCTGTTTATTATCTAAGCAAATTCCTACATGAGGCCGAGATTCGTTATTTGCCATTGGAGAAGGCCATCTTGGGAATAGTACTTGGTATACGTAAGCTGCCTCATTATTTCCAAGCACATACAGTTATCGTCCTCACTCAACTTCCACTAAAAGCAATACTTCGAAGTGCTGACTACACAGGGAGGATAGCTAAATGGGAGACCATTCTAGGGGCTTTTAACATCAAGTACATGCCTCGCACCTCCATGAAGGGTCAAGTACTCACGAACCTGGTGGCTAAGTTCACCGAACCACCATTAGAAGAATTGAATCCAATACAGAACATGGATGAAAAATCGGTTGGCATGATTTCTCAACAAGGTCACCTGTCTTGGAAAGTACATGTAGACGGTGCAGCAAATCAGAAAGGATCCAGAGTGGGACTAGTGTTAATATCTCCAGAGAAGATCATTATCGAAAAATCACTAAGACTAAGCTTCACGGCCACAAATAATGAGGCTGAATATGAAGCTCTACTAATGGGAATGGTAATGGTTCAAAGAATGGGAGGAAAGTCAGTGGAAGTGTTCTCGGACTCGGGGTTAGTCGTAGGACAAGTACTAGGGGAATTCGAGGAGAAAGATGAAAGAATGCAAGAGTACTTAAGCCAAGTTAAATGTTTACAGTCAGAGTTTGAATCTTTCAATTTGCTACACATCCGCAGAAATGGTAATACACATGCTGATTCTTTGGCCACACTTGCAATCTCTTCGGCACAGAATCTGCCTCGGGTTATCCTCGTCGAAGATTTGCATAAACCCACGGAGATAAGAAATGAGGTAGTTCAGATTCATCAAATCAAAGCTGAACCCAGCTGGATGGACCCTATAGTTCAATTCTTAAAGGAGGATATTTTGCCTGGAGATAGGCTGGAAGCTGACAAGGTTCGGAGGAAGGCTACCAGGTTCTAGCTCTCCGAGAACCAGAAATTGTACAAACGCTCGTATTCAGGGCCGTATTTGTTGTGCATGCATCCTGAAGCAACCGAATCACTCCTCGAGGAGTTACATGAAGGAATCTGCGAGAGCCATATCGAAGGTAGATCCTTGGCACATAGAGTCATCACCCAGGGCTATTGGTGGCCAAATATGCAAAAGGAGTCCAATGAATACGTTAAAAATTGTGATCAACGTCAACGATTTGCACCGAATATACATCAACCAGGTGGAATCCTTAATCCATTATCCAGTCCATGGCCATTCGCTCAATGGGGCTTGGATATTGTGGGGCCATTCCCTAAGGCAGTAGGAAACAAGAAGTATCTTCTAGTCGGCACAGATTATTTCACCAAGTGGGTTGAAGCTAAACCTCTGGCTAATATTAAGGACGTAGATATGAAGAAATTTGTCTGGAAAAATATTGTCACTCGGTTTGGGATCCCTTACACCCTCATTTCAAACAACGGTCTTCAGTTTGATAGCAAAGTGTTCAAAGATTATTGCTGTGAATTGGGGATCACAAATAGATATTCCACTCCTGCGTATCCTCAAGGGAATGGGCAAGCGGAAGCTGTTAATAAGGCCATACTGAATGGGCCGAAGAAAAGACTAGATGATGCGAAGGGCAGATGGGTGGAAGAATTACGACACATACTCTGGACATACAGAACTACACCTCGTAGATCCACGGGGGAGACTCCCTTCTCGATGGCCTATGGGGCTAAAGCTATTATCCCTCTGGAGACTGAGTTCCCAACGATAAGGACCAATTCATTCAATCCGATTAGCAATAATGAACAGCTAGAGAAAAGCTTGGATCTGATTGAGGAAATGAGAGAAAAGGCAATGATTCAATTGGCATATTACCAACAAAAGCTCAGACAGGGTTATGATGCCAACGTGAGGCTAAGGCCTTTAGAATCTAGGGATCTAGTGCTCAGGAAAGTTGTGGGTAGTGCAAAGAACCCAGCTTGGGGAAAATTGGGACCCAATTGGGAAGGGCCATATCGTGTAACCTCAAGGGCTGGCATTGGGGCATACTTTTTGGAAGACTTAGATGGTCATGTGGTACCACGCCCTTGGAATGTAAATAACCTTAAAAGGTATTATTATTAATCGAGTTTTTTCTTTGATTAATATGTCTGCTTATTATATGAAGTGTTTAAACTTAAATCCACTCATGTCTAAAGTCCTCGGACCAGATGATATGGATTAGTTAGCATCCTTACAACTCCTAAGTGTTTAAACTTAAATCCAATCATGCCTGAAGTCCTCGGACCAGATGATATGGTTTAGTTAGCATCCTTACAACTCTTAAGTGTTTAAACTTAAATCCAATCATGCCTGAAGTCCTCGGACCAGATGATATGGATTAGTTAGCATTCTTTCAACTCCTAAGTGTTTAAACTTAAATCCAATCATGCCTGAAGTCCTCGGACTAGATGATATGGATTAGTTAGCATTCTTCCAACCCCTAAGTATTTAAACTTAAATCCAATCATGCCTGAAGTTCTCGGACTAGATGATATGGATTAGTTAGCATTCTTGGCGTCCTCAGAACTGATGATATGGATTAGTTAACACTCCATTGCATGTCTCATAAATGTTTAATTTTCTTGGACCACGCACTGGACTTAAAGTGAACGCTCCACGATGTCCTTCATAATCCAGTTCAGGTAATGCTTTTAGTCATTCATTCTGTTATGCAAGACTGTTTTACCTTGTATTACTCAATAAGTACGGTAACAATCCTTATATGATCTATTGTTTACCTACCCTTATTTAAAGCATTTGCATCATTAGCGGAATATTGTTGTTGAGCTTACGCAAATTAAGTCGAATATAAGTTAACATTACTTGCAATAACAGCAAATTTTATAAGGAATGTAATGAAAATGTAGAGAATAAAAGACGCACTTTCATTGATCAAAAGTTGATGCTTTTTAGCTCCTTACAAAGTAAAAAAAAAAAAAATCCTAATAGCTAAGCCTTCTTGGTGGAGGTGATAAGGTCAGCGGTCTGGCCAAACTAGGTAGCTGCCACAGCTGGGGCTTGGTCCTTTAGCTCGGGGGGAATCTTTTTCTTGCCCAAGTCCTTACCCTTATCTTGAGGGTCCTCAATTCGCATGCCTTGACCGTCAACTTGACCAGGCTCCTTGGAAGCTTCAGGAAAGGCAAGAGGGATTTGGCCAACCAAAGGTTGCTCTGAGGCCTCTGGGAGTTGCTTAGGGGGAAGGGTGATAGGATCTGGGAGTTTGCGAATATCAGGATCGTAGTAGACGCTCCCAGGTCACCTCAAGTCAGATTTTGCAAGAACCCCAGCAACATCGAGGGCTTTGCCCCAGGTTATATCACAGTAATCCCTGCAAACTGCAGAAAACTCCTTTATGAGTCTGACTTGAGTCTCTTCCACCCCAAGCCTGTATGCTGCCTGCTTTTCAGCCTCGGCTGCCTCCTTAGTTAATTGGGCAGCATCCCTAGCTTTCTGAAGCTCAGCTTGAAGATCCTTCACCGTTTGTCTTTCTATCTCCAGATTAGTCTCAGTCACACGCAGTTGCTTGCGTTGATCTTCAGCCTGCCTTTCAGCATTCTTAAGGCCCGCATCAAGGTTATTCCTGGCCCTGGTCACCTCCTTTAACTGCTCGGATAGCTTATCATAGTCGTCCTTAAGATTACCCATCTTCTTTTCAACCTCAGACCGGGAATGGGCCTCCGCCTGAGCTGCATTACGGGCTTCTTTATTCCATTCCTCGGCCACGTAAACCTGCTGGGTAATCTACAAAATAGAACGGGAAAACTTCGATGTAAAATAAAGAACATGGGCGAATAAAAATGACAAACAGTTTAATTGGAAAAGCAGATCACATTACTTACCATGGCCAGATCCCTCTTAAGGGATAAGAAGAGTTCGTGCTAGTTAAAACGCCTGTAGGCATCCATATCCGTGGGCAAAAGAAGTAGTTGCTCCAGAACTTCAGCAATGAGACCTGCCCTCCCCCCTTGGTAGTTCCTGACCGAAGTGTCCTAGGGGAGGGGAGCACCATCCAGCTCTATCTTGGGAGACCAGATGTGCCGTCCTCAGCGTACATCAGCAACAAAAGCGTCTTCTCGGCTATCAACAAACGAAGCCCTTTTGCCCCGTGGCTCCCTGGCCACTCTCTGACGCTTATCTCCTTTTGGAGGCTCCACTTCACCTTCCTCAGAAGATGTGTTAGGCCTTTTCTTCTTCGACTCAAGGGTTGGCTTTGGGCCGAGGTCAAAGGGGAGCTGAGGAGGTGGTGGAGGAAGATTAGCAGCGGGCTAGGACTTGGTGGTTTCTTGGGGCACGGCTGCTTTGCTCCTTCCCTTCATGAGTTCTTTCAGGCTCAAAGCCATCTCTTTTTCTTCTTCTGACGAGTCGTCTAGGATAGGAGTTATTAAAACAAAAGCGTGGACGCTGGAATGCCTATCAGCTTCCTCCTTGGCATCTGAAAGGGAAATTACCTAAACCTCCCTTGATGTGTCTTCTTCAAAACGGAAATTTTCAATCTGTTCCTCCAATGAAAAGCTTGAGGAAACAGTTCCTTCCCCTACTGCGACTACTTCGAGGGGAATCTGTTGGATTGGAGGGATGATTAGGGGTACACCCTGCAGAACTAGGTGTGGCACTGGGGGAAGATCGTTCGGAGATAAAAAGCTTGGTCAAGATACGTCTATCCGATTTATGCAATGGTCTCCCTACCTTATCGTGTTGCCCACCGGTTGAAATGTGTCCGAGATTGGCTGAAATCAAGAACGAGATGGGCGGCCCGAATTGCCCATCTTCACTTATGAAAATCTCTGATCTCAATAGATAATTGAGCGTGGCAACGTTAGTCAGGCTGAGCCGAGGGGATACATGCCTTTTATCTGTTAACACGACAACAGAGTTAAACATAATCAAAAGTTTAAGGTGAAATGCAAATACAGAGAAACAAGAGTAATATATATATACAACGCTAATAATGAAGATTCTAAACCTATTTTTAGGGAACCCAGATCTGGGACGTCCCACCTAGCTCTCCTGGTTGGGTTGGGCAATGAAGACCGTCATGCCATGCTCCCGAGACGATCAGATAATCGTCTTTCATTCCCTTGTTAGACTTGGGAAGACAAGAAATGAGCCTAATGATGTCAGATCGAGATTTAAGGTAATACCCCGCCCCTTTTTGTCTATGACACTCGTACATATGGACTACATCGAGCCAGGTGAGTCCTAGACCTAAGTGCCGATTCAGAGCATCAACTGCTCCTAAGATCCTAAAGACGTTAGGTGCGCACTGATCGGGACTAAGTCTATGATTACAAAGGTAATCTCTTGTAATGGGACCCATATAGAGGGTCATTCTCCCTTTTATAAAAGCTATGACAAGGATTATAACTTCCCCCACCTTGCGGTCTATTAGTAGTTTTTCTGGGGGACAATACCTCAAACCTACATCCTGTGGTATGTGATACATTTCTTTAAATATCCCTATCTGGGCAGGACTATCCACTAAGTACTTAAATCTATCCATTTTGGATAAGCAGAAAAAGGGAAATACTAAGAACAAGAACTGGGAAACTAGAATTTGAAGGCCGAGGAGGAAATGAAAGGTTTGAAGAAATTGAAACTTACACAAACTGGGTTGGGGAGTGATCCCTAAGTCCTTAGAAGGATTCTTGTGGATTTGCAAGGAGGTGATATTGATGATTTGAAAAGTCTTGTGAGTTCGAAGGTTTAAGTTTGCTGGAAAGTGAGAAATTGTGAAGTAAAGCAAAAATGATCTCCTTTGGGGCTTTATATAGGGGCAAAAAAAAAATGGGTGGGAGTTATCCCGCCTAAATTCTGAAGAAAAATGTCGTTCGTTGGATCAATAGTTCACCATTGGATGTCAAAGACATAGCGCCGCCTGGAGCAATCAATAACGCTTCGTAAATACCGAAACGTCAGCAGCAGTTATGAAGCGCCTAAATCTATGTTCCTACACGTGGAAATTCAGGTACTTTTACATTTTTAGTCTTTATTTCTGTTGCAGATCAAAATCTCATTTTTTCTCCTCGGATTCAAGGGGAAAATTAAAATTTTGAGGGGCTATTGTGGGGATAAAAGCCCAAATTCGGATATTGGGCCTTAGGCCCAATTTAAAGATATGGGTACATCCGAGGAGGAGTAAACGATTGGGAAAGACTCTCGAATAGAGAATCACATAAGGAAAGGATAGAGGAAGTTAGTCCGAGGAGTGTATACTCCTCGGACTTAAAGAATATCGGTCAAGCCAATACCTGGGCAGTTTGGGTGAACTTCCAGGAAGTTCCAACGATAAAGATGAACTTCATGCACGCATAAAGATGATAAGAATAGAGAAATATCTATAGCAAAAGCTGCTATCACCGCATTTAATGCCCTGCAGCAACTCTTTTAGCCGCATTTATATGGAGAAGACCCCCTGAACAGTGTGATCTCAGCGGCTATCACTCATAAAGAGCCAAAGAAACTACCTGATGGGACAAGTACTCAAGTGAATGCTTGGATAAGGAACAAGTGTATGATGAAGATGTTAGGAAAGAAGATTATATAAATGTAAGAGACCTTTCATAAGAGGGGGATCGGAGAAAAAGGAAGAAGGAGAGTTTACTGTAGCTCTAAGAATGATATTGAACTTTCAAACAATAATACACCTTTTCGGACAACAGTTTATGTAATTTTCAAGCATGTTTTTTATGTTGACTCACATTTTAAAACCTTGATTAACTATTGCTTATTTCACAAACAACCCAGTTCTTTCACCCACTCTCTACAAATTCATTGTATTGGGCTTATTGGACTCATATCCAATATTTTTTGGGCTTGGGCTACAAATCTTGTCCTTACAAATAATAACATGGATTTATAAGGAAAATTTAACATTTTATTTTAGTTTTATTTGAGTTAAATGAAAGTTTTAAAACTTTTATTCTTATAAAATAAAGTAAAAATGTGAAAGTTATGTTTGATTACTTATATTAAGTATATAATTGTTTCTAAAAAAAAAGTATATAATTAAAAGTATATATGTGTGTGTATATACTTTTAAAGAGAAATGCTATTTTTGAGAGAGAGAGAGAGAGAGAGAGAGATAATCGTGTACTACAAATATTACCAAAAAAGCATGAATGTGATACCAATCAATTAATTATGAAACTATATCTTCTAAAATTTAAACTCCAAACAAGCTGATGCTAGACATAATCTTACAACTCTAAATTTGGTAGAGCAATATTTTTCAAATTCCCAAAGATTTTTCTATAAAAAAAAAATTCAATTGAAAGAGAGAATAAAATTTTGATAATATATTTATATTTGATTTTACTTTTCACTAGGTAAAATGAGAAACTCATTATGTATATGACTATATCCTGTGTTTATGAAGTATGATCTAGCTAGAAACAAAGGGACAAGGCACGTGGAGCCCATTAGCAACAAGATTTTTTTTTTTTTTTTTTTTTTTTGAGAAGATCACAACAACATTTTCTAAAAAGCTAGCCTTTGACGCGCTTGCTCAGAGGCTCTTCAATTTTTTAGTAAAGGTTAAGAATTTGCATTCATTATAAATTAGGATTACTACATTTTTCAATCACAAAAATACTTAGGGGTGTGATGAGTATTATGCGTGGAAAAATGTTAATAATTTTAATATTTGGTACAAATGTATAACACTCATCACACCTCTAGGTATTTTTGTGATTGAAAAATGTAGTAATGGCTGATAGTAGGGAGAAATTAGTGGAATTGTAAAATTTGTAGCTAAAATTGAGGAGTTTTTTATTTGTAGCTAAAAAAAGAAATATATGTTTAAGAAATATATGTTTAAAAAAAGAAATTGTTGGGTAAAAGTATTGAGTTTGTGTCTCAAATGTGTGTACGGCTGTTTTTTTTTTTTTTTTTTTAGCACACTGTGTGTCTAAAATAACCGTTTTTTTTTTTTTTCTTTATCTGTAAGACATATGTGTTTACAAAGAAAATTGTGTTTTTTTTTTAAATTTTTTTTATCTATACTATTATTTAAGGGGTTTTCTCTGTTTGGACCAGATCTTTTTTGTTCAAAATATCCCTATTTTCCTAAGTTTAAGTAGAGATAGAACTAAAGGACAAAAAAGTAAAAATACATCTTTAACTCTCACTAAAACATTGCCTACAAAATAGGATTACTCTCCCACTAACCCACTTATTCAAAACAAACTTCACATTTAAACTTTTCTCTTTCTTTATTTTTTTAATTGGCCGAAAATATTTCTTTTTTTTTTTTTAAACCCACGTTAAAATTTTTTTTTTTTATATATATTTTAGAAACCCATGTTAAAAAGTTACTATTTTTTTGGGTAAAATTTAATAATTTGCATCAATTATAATTTGGGATTGCTATATTTTCTAATCACAAAGAAACCTAAGGTTGCGATGAGTGTTATGCATTGGTACCAAATATTAAAATTATAATTGATGCAAATTATTAAATTTTACCCAAAAAATAGAAAAGCCTCTGAGTAGGCGTGTGAGTGCGTGCTTAGAGGCTAATAAATGGATAAAGCAATTTGAATTCCATTAGGAGAATAGTCCTATTTCGTAGGCAATGTTTTAATGAGAGTTAAAGAAGCATTTTTACCATGTTTTCTCCCTATTTAAGCATAGGTTGTAAGGGTATTTTAGAACCAAAAAAAAAAAATCCAGTCCAAACAAGCAGACATGACAATACGGGTTAGAATTTTCTGACCCGACCCGAAAAATATCTGACCCAACCCGAAAAATACCTAACCCAAACCCGATTTTTTGACCCGAAACAAAAACGAGTTGACCTGTGACCCAACCTGATTTTTTTATGAATCAACCCGACCCGACCCAGATAACCCATGACCCGACCCGTTAAAAAAAATTCGCTAAAAAAATATTCAAACTACGTCATGATACTAGGTGCATAAGGCACAAAGTATCAAAACTAATAGTCAATATATTATAGATATAAAGTTATAAACAAGTAAAACTGTTGTCAAGACATGACATGAGAGAATGACTATTTAAGCTTCTTTTTTTTTTTTTGCTGAAGACTATTTGAGCTTCATCACAACCAATAAGAGTTAAGCTTCACAAATCACAAATATGACATGAGAGAATGAGAAAAGACAACACAAGGCTGTCAAGACAACTATTAAAAAAAATCTCATTCAATACTAGCTGTAGTCCATTGTCCAAAGCCAAAGGCACAATGCACAAACCTAAAAGTTGAAACGTGCACAATGCACAATGATGTAAGTGAAATGCATTTTGTTTGGTATATGTTATGCTATGTTTTTTTAATAATAAAGATTGTAATATTGTGTGGTATTATTTTTCATTGCAATTTTTTTTTTTTTTTTTATGATTTGGAATTTGATCATTATGAAAGTGGTCATGGTGCCAAAACAAAAAAAAAAAAAAAAAAATCTTAGTTGGACTTGTATTTAGAAGAGTCTAGACTTAACAAAAATAAAAATTCAAAGTTGGAAGTTCTCTCTTGGTGGAAAGAGCATTACAATCGGTTTCCAAAGCTCTCTTTAATGGCACGGGATCTCATGAGTATTTCATAACCACTATTGCTTTTGAATCAAGTTTTAGCACTGAGAAAAAAATTATTACTCTGTATCGATCACGTCTTTTACCTGAGAATGTGGAAGTTACGTTGTGTACTAAAAGTTGGCTATATGAATTTGAAGGTAATTTAATTTTTTTATAGTCATAATTATACAATTTTAATTTTTTATTGATTTGTTTTCATGGTATATTAAGTTATATTAAAATATTGTATTGTAGATGAAGATGCTGACAAAATTGGCCAACTTGAGCTACAATTTGCAAGTATGAATATTTGCAGTGCTGAATCTGCTACCAACGTTGAGTAGATTGAGATTAAGGTGTAATTCTTATAAAATATTTACTTATTCTTCTTTACTAAATATGTTATGTTTATTTTTAAATCTTTTTTTGACTAGTTTATCTTTCTAAGTAATCTCACTTTACTATTATTTTAAATGCAATAGGAACATGTGTACTTAAGAAGACCAATAACTTGCTACTTTGTTGGCTTACTTGTTTTGTTTGTTTTAAGATCTATCTTTTTTTGAAGATGTAAACTTGTAATTATATGCATTTTAACAGTGAGCTATTAACATTAAAGACTTTTTCCATCATGAATTTATGGCTATAAATAATTTTTGTTATGCTCAAAACTGTCAAATTCGGAAGGATATTGACAAGTAGCATTAAGTGCAATTCATTTGCTTAATTGATTTTATTCATTCTCTCTAAACAGGTTGTCATTGATTTGTTTTTGTAACTGAAAAAAAAAAAAAAAAAAAAAAAAAAAAAAAAAAAAAAAAAAAAAAAAAAAAATTGTTTGAAAAATATGGGTCAACCTGACCCGATCTGCAACCCGATTGACGCATTTAAATAATAGTATAAATAGATGACCTATAAAAAAAAATAATGAACATATATGAAAAAACCGTGGACGGCATGATTCAAAACTACGCGGGGGAACCTCACATGATTTCTAGTCATCATCTATATCTAGACTACTATTTAAGGGGCTTCTCCTGTTTAGGATCCTCATTTTTTTTTTTTTTTGTTCAAAAATACCCCTACACTCCTATGTTTAAGTAGAGACAAAACTAAAAGACAATCCGGTAAAAATACAAACATAACTTTCACTCAAATATTGCCTAAAAAATAAGGTCACTCTTTTGTTAATTTTCCAAATTCTAAATACATAATATTAATGAGAAAACATGTAAACCTTAAATTTAAATGAATAAAAAATTATAACACTAAAAAAAAACATATAATTTAACTAATACATTAAATGTGTCATATTGTAAAAAAAAAAAAATTACAAATGGTTGTCATACACTAATTACACCAAAGTGATTGGCTTTGAGCAAAAAAGAAAACACCAAAGAGGTGGTACTAGAAACGGCAGTGAAATGAATCAAAAAAACCAAAGCTGAGAGCAAACGTGCAAGACCATATTCTATACGGACTCAAGAGTCAAAACCCACAGTTATTCCCAAGCAAACAGAAACCAAGCCAAGAAGAGTTAAGAGGCTGTTTGGATGCAAAAATTTCATCACTCAATTTTCGTCACTCAATTTCCATCACTCATCACTCATAACTCATCACTCACACTCATCACCCATCACTCTAAATACCACACTCGTTTGGCACCATCACTCAATTTCCATCACTCGATATTTTTCACACTATTTATGGGTCCCATACCTGTCATTTAGTTAGATAAAAACTGTTTTGTGGGCCCCACCATTTTTTTTGTTCTCATTTCCCCTCCTTCACCCCTGTTACTTTCCCAAAACACAGACCCAAGCCCAGCTTCAACCACAATAACAAAAACAGCAATAGCAACAACAACAACAACAACAACAGCAGCAACAACAACAACAACAACAAAATGCGGCCAATCAGACGGCTAATTCCACCTCCACCTCAGCCAGTGATGACGGGATGACGACAAAGACAAGCGGATACATAATTGATATGGCGACGGTTGAGGTCGCCATCTTGGAGTCGCAAATTGGGTTCGCTGGTTGAGAACCTTGATTAGGTTCACGGATTGGGTTCCTCAATTTTTTTGAAACCCATTCATGTGGGTATTTTGAAACCCCAAATCCAAATTTCAGTTTCCATCCTTACCCGGTCATGGAATGCAGCTTCAGACCAAAAAATTCTGTGATGAAGAACAAAAAAGAAAGAAACCCAGAAACCTGAACCCAGTGAAAGAAGAAGGAAAAAAAAAGAAAAAAAAAAAAAAGAAGAAGAACTGAAGACCAAACCCAGTGAAAGAAGAAGAAGAAAAAAAAAAAAGAATGGAAACCCAGTGAAAAGGAAAGAAAAAAAGAAAAAAAGAAAAAAAAAAAGAAAAACCCAAGCCCAGAAACCAAACCCAAAAACCAACGTGAAAAGAAAAGAAAAGAAAAAAGAAAAGAAGAAGAAAAAAAAGAACCAAACCCAGAAAGTGAAAAGAGAAGAAAAGAAGAAAAAAAAAGAAAATGAGAATAGAAAAGAAAAGAAGAAAAAAAAAAAGAACCAAACCCAGAAAGTGAAAAGAAAAGAAAAGAAGAAAAAGAAGAAGAAGAGGAGCAGGTGTGTTCGTCCCAAACCCGTGAAAGACAAAAAGAAAAGAAAAAAAAAAAGAGAAAAGAAGATAAAAATGGAGCAAAAGTCTTACGATGGGACCGGGTGTGTAATGTTATTTACAATTATGCCATTGAAAACAGAGAATTGAAAACTGAAAATAGCCAAAAGTTGTTTTCAGTTTCCACAACTCATAACTCAAAAAGTAGAGAATTGAGTGATGGAAACAGAGTTATGGAAACAGAGTAATCGTTTGCCAAACAACCTTTTTGCTATGGGTCCCACTATTTTTTAGAATTGAGTTATGGAAACAGAGAATTGAGTCATGAAAACTAGTGAACCAAACAGCCCCTTAGTTTTTCTTTGCATTACTCTCAACTTGTACTATTTTTTTGTTACACTCATAAGTATGTGCATGGCATGTTCTTTTGGTACCCAATTTGGTCCCTTAGGTCCTTGATTATTTTATTTTATTTTATTTTTATTTTACACTCATAAGTATGTGCATGGCATGTTCTTTTGGTACCCAATTTGGTCCCTTAGGTCCTTGATTATTTTATTTTTTTTTATTTTTATTTTTATGGGGTACAATCTAATAACATTGCCTATAGCTTTATTTGTTTCTGAACATAGATAAAATCATGGGTAATTCTACTGTACTCCCTCTTTTTTTTGAAGGGTACGGTACTCACTAATAGGCAACCTGCTATATCAGGTTACCAAAACATCACATTTAATGGTACCATCTTCACATTGTGAGTACTAACATCACATGTGACTGTACTTTTGTCACATACGGTGGTTCTCTTATTTTTTTCTCACATTTGATGGTACCATTCTCACATTGTGTACTACCAACATCACATGTGACTGTACTTTTGTCACATTTGGTAGTTCCTTTATTTTTTTTTCTCACATTTGATGATACCATCCTCACATTGTACAGTACCAACATTACATGTGATTGTACTTTTTTCACATTCGGTGATTCCCTTATTTTTTCTCACATTTGATGGTATCATCATCACATGTGCAGTACCAACATCACATGTGACTATACTTTTGTCACATTCGGTGATTTCCTTTTTTTTTTTCTCTCACATTTGATAATATCATCCTCACATTGTGTAGTACCAACTTCACATGTGACTGTACTTTTGTCAGATTTGGTGGTTCCCTTTATTTTTCTCACATTTGATGGTACCATCTTCACATTGTGTAATATTAACATCACATGTGACTGTACTTTTGTCATATAGGGTGATTCCCTTTTTTTTTTCTCACATTCGATGGTACCATCTTCATATTGTGTACTACCAACATCACACGTGACTGTACTTTTGTCACATTCGATAGTTTCTTTTTTTTTCTCACATTTTATGGTATCATCCTCACATTGTGCAGCACCAACATCACATGTGATTGTACTTTTTTCACATTTAGTGGTTCCCTTATTTTTTCTCACATTTGATGGTATCATCCTCACATTGTGTAGTACCAGCATTACATGTGATTGTACTTTTTTCACATTCGGTGGTTCCCTTTTTTTTTTCTCACATTTGATGGTATCATCATCCCATGTGCAGTACCAACATCACATGCGACTGTACTTTTGTCACATTTGGTGATTTCTTTTTTTTTTTTTCTCACATTTGATAATATCATCCTCATATTGTGCAATACCAACTTCACATGTGACTGTACTTTTGTCAGATTTAGTGGTTCCCTTTATTTTTCTCACATTTAATAGTACCATCTTCACATTGTGTAGTATTAACATCACATGTGATTGTACTTTTGTTACATACGGTGGTTCCCTTATTTTTTTCTCACATTCGATGGTACCATCCTCACATTGTGTACTACCAACATCACACGTGACTGTACTTTTGTCACATTCGATAGTTTCTTTATTTTTTTTCTCCCATTCTATGGTATCATCCTCACATTGTGCAATACCAACATCACATGTGATTGTACTTTTTTCACATTCGGTGGTTCCCTTATTTTTTCTCACATTTGATGATACTATCTTCACATTGTGTAGTACCAGCATCACATGTGACTGTACTTTTGTCACATTCAATGGTTCTCTTATTTTTTTCTCACATTTGATGGTACCATCTTTACATTGTACAGTACTAACATCACATGTGACTGTACTTTTGTCACATTCGATGGTTCCCTTATTTTTTTTCTCACATTGAATAGTACCATCTTCACATTGTGTAGTACTAACATCACATATGACTATACTTTTGTCACATATGCTAGTTCCCTTATTTTTTTCTCACATTCAATGGTACCATCCTCACATTGTGTAGTATTAACATCTCATATGACTGTACTTTTATCACATTCAGTAGTTCCTTTATTTTTTTTTTCTCACATTTGATGGTACCATCTTCACATTATGCAGTACCAACTTCACATGTGACTGTATTTTTGTCAAATTTGGTGATTCCCTTATTTTTTTTCTCACATTTAATGGTACCATCCTCACATTGTGTAGTACCAACATCACATGTGATTATACTTTTGTCACATTTGGTGGTTCTCTTATTTTTTATCTCACATTTGATAGTATCATCCTCACATTATGCAGTACCAACATCACATGTGACTAAATTTTTGTCAAATTCGGTGGTTCTCTTATTTTTTCTCACATTTGATGGTACCATCATCACATTGTGCAGTACTAACATCATATGTGATTGTACTTTTGTCACATTCGGTAGTTCCCTTATTTTTTTCTCACATTTGATGGTACAATTTTCACATTATGCAGTACCAATATCACATGTGATTGTACTTTTGTCACATTTGGTGGTTCTCTGATTTTTTTTCTCACATTTGATGGTTCCGTTATCACATTAAGTAATACCAATATCACATGTGACCGTACTTTTGTCACATTTGATAGTTTTTTTTTTTTTTTTTTTTTTTCACATTTGATAGTTCCATTATCATATTAAGTAGTACCAACATCACATATGACAGTAGTTTTGCCACATTCGATTGTACTTATAACTTTTTTTTACATTTAATGGTATCATCTTCAAATTGTACAGTACCAAAATCACATGTGATAGTACTTTTGTCACGTTTGGTTGTTCAATTTTTTTTTTCTCACAAATTATGGTTCTATTGTCTCATTAGACATTGACAACATCACATTTAACCATACTTTTCTCACATTTGGTTGTACTTTAATTTTTTTCCTCACATTTGACGGTGTTGTCCTTATATTGTGCAATACCAACATCACATTTGACTACTTTTGGCATATTTGGTGGTCCATTTTTTTCTTTCTCATATTTGATGGTTCTATTGTCACATTAGGCAGTACCAACATCACATTAGGCCGTACATTTCTTATATTCAATGGTACTTTTGTCATATTTGATGGTTCCTTTTTTTTCTCACCAATTACCATAATACTTCTGAAACCTAAAAAATGACCGAAATACCCTTAGAACCTAAAAAATGACAGAATAACCCTAAAACTTTAAAAAAAAATGACTAAAATTATCAAAAACCGAAAATAATGACTAAAATAACCACGAAACCTAAAACATGACCAAAATACCCTTAAAAAAAAAAAAATTGACCAAATAACTCTTAATCTTAAAAAAAAGACCAAAATTACCGTAAAACCTAAAAATGACCGAAATAACAATGATACCTATAAAATGACCAAAATACTCTTAGGAAAAAAAAATGACCACATAGCATATCTTGTTCCCTTCAATGTCGATGATAAAAGATACAATTTCCTCTATCTCTCTCTGCATCTCTCTTTGTTCGCAGTATCTGTCGTTTATCACCTCTAAATTTCGGTACATCCCCTTTTATGTAAAAGTTCAATGTTACATTGATGGTTTCCCTTTCTTCTTCATATTTTTTTTTTAAGGCTAAATGAAATTACTAAGATAGTTATCTTTAAATGAAACTTCAATACTAAACTTTTCAATTAATTAAAAATTATCTTTCAGTTAACACTATTAATAAATTTTTAAAAAAATCTAATAAAAGTTTGATTATTTACTTTTACTAATTTTTATTTTTATTTTTTTTCACACTCTTACTTCTACTAACTCCATTAACAACTTTTGACACCCCAATATTTAATCTAATAAACGAAATTTTTTTGAAGCCAACATTAAATCCCACGTTCACAACCACTGAATTTGCCAATTTGAACTCCAATCAGACCTGCACTGCACAAAATGAAATTTCAATGTTCAAATAGATATATGTTTGTTAAGCTCTAAGATTATACCATCTAAAACAAAATTGTTGGGAACAACAATTTTTCAATAGTGATGGTTTCAATGACTGAAATGACTAGAAACCTTAAAAATGACTGAAATACTCTCGAAACTTATAAAATGACCCTAATACCCCCAAAACCCTCTAAAATTTCCAAAATACTTTTAGAACCTAAAAGATGATCAAAATACCCTTAGAATCTAAAAACTGACTAGATGACCCTAAAACCTAAAAAATGACAATAATGCCATTAAAACCTATAAAATGACCAAAATACCAATAGAACATATTTTTTTAAAAAAGAAAAAGACAAAAAAACCCTTAGAATCTAAAAAATGACTATAATGCCCTTTGTATGGGCGCGTTTTGCAGCCCAAGCCTAGAATGTAAGGGATGTAGGCTTAGTGAGCCCAATACAATAAATTTGTTAAGAGCAGGTCAAAGAATTGGGCTCTAATGAGTTTGACAACGGCTAAGATGGCTTCAGAAGAAGGTCAAGCAAGAACAAAGAATATAGACCTGAATGAATTCATTGTCCGAGGAGGTAAATCTCCCTATAAATCAATTAAACTGGTTACAAGTATAATTTTGATGGCTATAGTGTTCTCTTATGAATTTCTGATCCCTTCCTCATGGAGGGTCTCTCACATTATATAACTTCCCTTGATCCATCTTGATCCTACACTTATTGATCATTTGAGCCCTTACTTAAGTGTCTGTCCCATCAGACACTCTCTTTGGCTTTCTGTGAGTTGTGGTAGCCAAGACAGCATTGTTCAGGGGTCTTCTCCACATAAATACTGCCAAAAAAGTAGCTGCAATGCATTTAATGCGATGGTAGCAGCTTTTCCTTAGATATTTTTGGGTTCCTTTCCTTCTTGTATGTTTATGAGGCATGTTCCTATCACTGGGGCTTCTATTAAGGTTACTTTCATCGTTGGAATACACATCTAAGCGATATCTATCATATCCGAGAAGGAATTCTTTCTCGGACTGCCTTCCACTCATTTCTTATTTATGAAACTCTAAACTGGAATTTCTCATAACTATTTATCCCTCCTCGGACTTGTCAACATGTCCAAGGCCCAATATATGATTTTGGGCCCTTATCCCTACACCGTTAAAACCTAAAAAATTACCGAAAACCTCTAAAACCTAAAAAATGACCAAATTACCTTTAGAACTTATAAAATGACCGAAATATTTCAAATTCATTTGGATGGCAACATTTTGATTTGGATTATTTTGAACCAATGGATTTAAAATGCCCTAATTTGAAATCTATTGATTTTAAAATTCCTTGTTTGGGTCTTCTTATACAACAAAGGATTTAAAATTTCAGTGTTTAGATACCTAAATTTGAATTTGAATTTAAGATCATAAAATATTTTTTCCAATTATTTTTTTCTTAAACCTTCTACATTTTTAGTAACATTTTTAATAAATATATGAGGTAATGAAAATGCCATTGATAATCTAATTGACAAGATAATGAGTAAAAATCTGTCATCATAGCAAACTAATAATTTGCTATTAGTAACAACTTGGACTTGCAAAATATGAATTTATCATATTACTAAAAATAATTTTTATTGTTCCATTATAATCATTATCAATGGAGAGGACAATCATAATCAATCTAGATATTATGGACAATCATGCACATTCATGCAAAAGATTATCTTACATGAGAAGTCATTTTTTTTCTAGGTACAAGACTACACGACATCGTGAAGCCATGAATGCCTTCTTGAATAGATTTTTGGATAGGCAAACTAGGCTTTATGAGTTGTTCCAACAAGTTAATAGAGCACTTACACGTATTAAACACAATAAGGTGGGGGTAGATTTTACTTCTAAATATATTAAATCTATTATGATTACTAGGTTAGTTAAAATTGAGAAGTATACCACTAATATATTGACAAGGGAAATATTTCATATGTATATGCCACAATTTGTTTACTAAGAAATCACTTTTCCATAAATTCACATATGAAATAACAAAATTCACTAATTCTGTTTGTACGTGCCGTAGATGATCCAAAGAAATCAAACCACCTACTTGCACTTGGATCTAAATATGGTAATTTTCATATCATAATATTTATAACTTGAGTTGATATATAACTCACTTCCATGAACTACAAGCCGGTCTCTTGTTGCAAAGTATCTAAAAGAAGTAGACAAACTACAAAGAAATCCATTTTTAAAGGAAAAAATTCATTTAAAAAGAAATCCACTACAATGTGTCTTGTTCACATCTATATTTGAATACCATCGTGGCAACAATTGAAAAATAGACAATCAAAAGCATATGCATTTCTGGATTATTCATTCTTAAGTTCTCAACAGAGCAACTTCTAACTTGTAGGAATTTCTTATTATCCCTTCTGCAACTCCACTGGCAACAAAAATATCTGCATTTACATGATATGACTATTAGAGCTTGAAAAAAAAAGATGTTCATAATAGCAAATCTCTTTGCATAGAGCCTTAAATATTTATTTATATAACTATTATTATTCAAGAACTTTGGCTCATCTAGCTCAACCTGACAATATCAACAAATTCAAAATCATATATAATAAGTTTATTAAATAAAAAAAATCTAGTAAACAACAACATGCTAAAAAAAGGATATAATCATATAATGAACCACTGAGAGGTTTCTTATTATCTAAAAGTTGAGTAATAATGTAAATGATTGTAGGTGCATATCAATGTTTTAGCTCTATTTTAGAGCTTGGTCTTGTTACATGGACTTCAATTGTATGAGCCAATTCTTCATCCTACTACTGCAAAATGATTTAATTTCATATTAAATGTAAGTTTTGAGCAGGAGAGAAAAAGAGAAAGAAAAAGATGCCATGCCACTTCAACAAGACACTACCTACATAACATTATCAATCCCCTATCTATTATTTGCATCAAGATTTGATTGAAAAATTTTCAATCTTTTACTCCATGATTAAGTAAATTAGTTAGTTAAAATTGCATAAGATAGGCACACTAGCCCACTAGGCTACTACAAAACTTATAGAACAAAACATCAATCACATGGTGTGCATTTTTAGAACAAATCATCAAATGTTGTTCAAAACTCCCAAATGCAACAACCAAAAGCAGATCTCCCACAAGCCATCATATATCCACCAAATAAAGGAAGAAGAAAAAGAACAACCTCAGGTTGCTACAGTTTATCAAACAAACAATAAGTTGCTGCAGTTTATCAAAAAACCCTCCGGTTGCTGCAATTTATCAAAAAAACATCAGGTTGCTGCAGTTTATCAAAAAACCCTCAAGTTGCTGCAATTTATCAAAAAAAAAAAAAAAAAAAAACCTCAGGTTGCTGCACTCAATGAGTGGAAGAGACTCAAGCATCTCCAATACTATGAAATATGAACCTGGAAAACTCAATCAAATTCAAAAACTAAGCAGTAATCATGTTTATTATATTTAAAGGCCAAAACAAAAAAACAAAAAACAGTAAGACCCAGATGAAATATTCTTGACTTGGAGAACAAAAACAACCTACAGATTAGACAGGAACCAGTTTAAAATGAAAACAAAAGATTACTTGAATGGAAGTTAAAAAGTTCTAAACCACACAATGACCACAGAGTTTTTAAGTTTTAACAAAACAAAAATAGAGCATGCTAATTGCAAGTATACACGTTTAGTCATTCCCCCAAACACCTAGCACGTATGTCCACTAAAACATTGCAACTTAAATAACACAAAGTTATAAACTTTATAGTGTGTACAAATAAATAACATAGTAATACATACAAGTTGGGCTAAAAGAAACACAAATTAAATGGAGGATATTTGAACCCAAAAAATAAAGAAGCCTACTAAATTTAAGATTTTATCCTCATAGTTTACAAACTCACTAGGGGTTTGCAAAAATAAGAATGAACAACAACCAAAGTGATACCGACCTCTTTGTGCACCTAGACAAAATCAGTTTTGCTCATCAAGAACTACATTAACCAAATTTATGACAACAGTAGAAATTACTTATGAAACCACAAATGAAAATTGATATTTACAAATCTTAGTAATAAAAGTAACATGTTATAGGGTGACTTCAACAAATAGAGAGGAAAAGGATTAAAAATCAAAATCCCGATTTGAATACCAAACACAGAACACAGTATAGTTAGTACTCAACTTCTATATATTGCGTTAAACTTAAGCCTTTAGACTTTTCTCTTTTTCTTTTATAGGGAAGCAAAGATGCTGACAATAAATTTGATAAATAATATACACTCCTTCTCCCTTCTTTCCACACTGTGGTTCTACCATCCAACAATGCAGAATTTACTACAACATAAAGTTTATGAGACTTAAATTACTCCTCAAGGCTCAAGGGCCACAACATACAAGGACAAAGGGATCCAGATTGTAAGGCATTTCAGGCTCTGAAATGGTCGCAACGGAACTACAATTTCTTCTTACCGTATATTCTCAATCATCATTTATTAACCATAATTAACACAGTATATACATCAACTACACAATTAACAGAAACCCTAAGAAAAATCAATCAAATATATTACCTAAAACAAAACAATAATTTTGAAAAAAAAAATCAGGAATAAAATAGAATACTTACAACAAATTCAAAAAAGCGTAGCAAAAATTTGGATGCTCTGGCGGTAATTTTTTTCCGAAACCCTAGAATTCAAATCGAAAAAAGAAAATTATCAAAGCCAAACAAAAACGCAAAATCTGAATCAGAATTAAAATCAATCTGAATCAGCACGAAGAAGCTGAGAAATCAATCCGAAAAACCACAGAAAATAAATAAATATCTTCTCAAATACTAAAAAAATGATTAACAATGACAATGGCAGATGATCTGAAGGTGGAACATTGCTTGCCTGGTCTCTCGTTCATCTTCTTGGCCCTCTTTCGTTCTCTTTTTTTTTTTTTAAACCAATCGTTCGTTCTCTGTTTCTTTCTTTTCTTTTTAGTTTTTTATTTATACACCCATTAAAGGAATTTTTTTTCCATTTAACAATAAATATAAAAAAATTTAGTTAGTTGTCATTTTTGAGAAGAATTTGGAAAATTAGCATCTCGAGTGTCTAAAACTCGAGTTCCAAGATAAAACTCGAGTTTTTAAGTCTCAATTTGTAAACGGATGGGTCCGATTTGGAAAAAAATCCATGTGAAAATCGAGTTTTAAACACTCGAGTTCCAGAAAACGCTGCTATAGGGCCTAAAAACGCCACTATAGGACTCATGTATGACACTTATGAAAAAATTTTGCAGGAAACGCCGCTATAGAGCTTTAAAACGTCACTGTAGAGCTTAAAAACGCCACTATAGGGCCTTCTGAACCTGGTATGGACACTTATAAAAAATTTTTTGCAGAAAAACGCCGCTATAGGGCTTTAAAACGTCACTATAGGACTTAAAAATGCCACTATAGGGGCGATCACACAAATTTTTTTTTTGCATAGAACTCGAGTTTCTAAAACTCGAGATTTGTGTGGCATTTTCAGCACCAAAATTCTTGCAAAGCGAGTCTTTGAGACTCGATTTTTAATATGGATCTCGAGTTTCTAAAACTCGAGATGCTACTTTTCTTAATTCTTGCCAACGCTGTCTAACTTACTATTTTCTTCCCCCACCCACCGCTACTCTGCCCATTCTCCCCCCATTCAAGTAGTAATAGGTTTACTGAATTTTTTTTCTAAATAACAATAAATAATAAAAAATTTAGTTAGTTGTCACGTTGGAAAAGAATTTTGAAAATTAGCATCTCGAGTGTCTAAAACTCGAGTTCCAAGATAAAAATCAAGTTTTTGAGGCTTGATTTGTAAAAAAAATTCAAGTGAAAATTGAGTTTTAAAAACTCGAGTTCGGAAAACGCCGCTATAGGGCTTAAAAACGTCACTATAGGGCTTAAAAATGGAGTTATAAAAAAATTTAGTAGAAAAACGCCACTATAGGGCTTTAAAACGTCAGTATAGGGCATAAAAACGCCACTATAGGGCTCCCTAAACCTGGTATTGAACACTTATGAAAAAATTTTGCAGAAAAACGCCGCTATAGAGCTTTAAAACGTCACTATAAGACTTAAAAACGCCACTATAGGGGCGATAAAACTAAAAAAAATTTTGCATGGAACTCGAGTTTCTAAAACTCGAGATTTATGTAAATAAATCTCGATTTTCTAAAACTCGAGATGTCTACTTTCCCTTATAGTTTCAAGCGTTGCCTAACTAATACAAATCATTTTCACCGTTATTCTGCACATTCCCCCTAAGTTAACTAGTTAACTTAAATAAATGGTCAGGATTGAAACATTAAATGCACGGCTAAGATTTGGGTGGCTATGGTACCCACTAAAAAAATAGGTGGGTACCGTAAAATGACCCTTCTAAAATCATGGGTATGTTTTATATAAAATAAAAATTTATATTTCATTTTTTTTTTTATGGTTGATTAATTTTGACATTTCATGCATTGTGCAATATTTTGTTGGGAAAAACTGGAAATTGCCTTTTGATATGGTTCTTGTTGGGCTTTTACAAAAATGATTTGTTAGCAGTTAGTTTTAACTAGAATTGTAACAGTTTGTCAGTTATTTGTGCAGGTTGTAACAACTTTTACTTGCACAGGTTTCTGGTATATTGTGTGAAATTGGGAGTCTGGGTCTGTGCCTGTGTGTTTCTATCGTCATCTTCAGTGTATTGATTGGAATAGTTTGAGAGATTTTAGTGGTCTTTGATATGTCTGATACAAAGAAAAGTTTGGGAAGTGGTGGTAATAAGGGTGGGAACTGGGAAGAGAAATCTTCCTTCATGGATGAGTTCAAGAGAGAATGATAGTAAATCTGGTGGAAATGGGGATAGTGAGGCTGAAGAAAGTACTGAAGGTGAGAAGCCTAAGGAAGTGAAAGGGCGCGGTAAAGGAGGTAAGGGCAGTACGCCTTCTAAGGAAAGCGTCAAAAATGATTCTGTGTTGAGTTTGCCCGCCACGAACTTCTCCAAACTTTGGTAATTGATTGATATAAAATGGGATTTGTCAATTTTTGCGGTTTAGTGTGTTGTTTGGTGTGTCAGGATTGAGCCAATGTGAGACCCTTTTGTGTGGGCAGGAAGGGGTAGTGTTTGTGTTGTCGGGATTTGTTAATCCTGAGCGCAGCAATTTGTGATCACAAACACTGGAAATGGGAGCAGAATACCAGCCTGACTGGAACCCAGATTGCACTCTCTTGGTTTGTGCATTTCCCAACACACCAAAGTTTCGACAAGTTGAGGCAGATTGTGGGACCATTGTTTCCAAGGTGACTCTTTCTCTGTTTATAAATTTTTTGAGAACTGTTGAAAGTGAGATGGAACTCCATATAATTATTCGATATTGTCAAAAATTGAGTGCAAGCATTGGTCTGTAGGAGACTCTATGATGCTTCATGCTCTAGTTAATTTATGAATTATCTATTGTTTTATATTTATAAGCACTCTGCAATGGTCTAAACCTCCTTACTTGTTGTTTCAACTTTCCGAAGCATTGCAATATGCTTTTGGGATGTCTTGTTTTCCTTGCCCATTTTCAGATTTTCTTAGGATCACTTTTCCAATTTTTGTTACTGTTTGGTTGGCTCATTCCTCTCTTGGGGTTGAGATTTTCAGTTGCTTTCTAAACGCTATTTTTTGGTGATTTGTCATCTGGCCCATGATGGAGTTAATTGGGATTCCATATTTTTTTCACAACAATCATGATGATGCATTATTATCAGAACTAGTTCCTCTTGATCTCTTTTATGAGGTTTTCTTTGATAATGCCTTTGTATCTTTTGTAGTAAATGTCATTTTTCATATGAGTTTCTTACTTTCTTTGTACTGTCCATTTAAATCACCCCTGAAAATTTTCTCCTATTAAGCTCATCTAGCATTATATGGTTGCCTTGTCTTGGATTGTAAACATAATGACATATAATGCATGTGGCATGCTCAGAAAGAGTAGAAATTATAAGGAGAGTTTTTCTTGTGATTATTGTTAAAAAAGCTATTGTCTCAGGCACTCAGCACATCAACTCTTACCCCATTTTATGACTTTATTAAAATGGTATCCCATCTCTTACCTTGCTGTATTCGTTGGTCTGTTTCTGAGGCTATATCATCTTTCTTCAAGAGGGAGTTCGAAGTTTTGATGGTCATGGGGTTAATCATTGACTGTCTCTAGATTGAATGCAGTTATGTAAAAGTAATGTCCTAGGTTCTTTCAGTTCATTATGTGTATGTAAGCACAAACTAATCCAGGAAAGTGTTAAATTGGACTTGGTGGCAAGAGAGTAACAATATAAGTTAAAGTGCAACATTATTTTCAATGTGGTTAGCAGTAGTCTTAATAAGCTTTTGGTCATTACTGTTGGTGTCATTTAAAGCTACACGTGATTTATTACTCTTTTTTATTCCTGCTTGCATTGGTACTGTTTGGGTGGAGGAGAGGGTAAAGGATGATGGGGATTTCATATGGTGGTCTATAAAGGGACATAAGGTCTTACTTTCTGGCCTAGCAGGGTGGTATGGTGTGTTGACAATTTGAAATGTATCTTCCAGTCATCCAATTGTGCATTCCCAACTCCTTAATGTGAGATAAATGACACGGCTTGAGATTGATTGTTCTTTTGTGCTTTTTGTTTGCTTCTAGATTGGAAATAGAAGGAGGATCCTTTTACTTGGGAAGTCTTCCTCTTAGGGTTCTTTAGGGGGTCTATTCTCCTGTTTTGGAATCCTTGATTATGATTTTGAGAGCTTGAGATCACTTTTGTTTTTATTGTGGATGGTTTTGTTTGTGTCTATTTTCATTTGGCTTTAAAGGTAACCCTTGTTCTTTCCATGAGCATGTTTTTCCCATTCCCACTGAAATGTACATCAATTTACAATGAGTAAAAAGTTTCTTCTGGGGTTCTTAAAGAAGTAAATAGTTGAGGAGCACAGAACAACTTCCTAGGGAAAACAAAAAACAAAAAACCACCAAACAAGGAAAAGATAAAAGATAAAAATATACAAATGGGGGGCATGATTACATATAAGTGATGGATATCTTTGCCATGACTACGAGACTTAGTTATTTGCCTTTCAGGTTGAATATTGCCTTGAGTACAGAGGTCTTTGATTAATAAGTTATATACCATTTAATGACTGGGGTACACTGCATATGGGCATCTTAGTCTCATTGAATTGGAGCAATCTTTTTGCAGTTTTATCATGCTCAACTTTGTTGCTGCTGTATTTATTAAATCAATTTATGCACTGATAAGCTGATGAGACCTAGCTTGTTTGCATAGGAGTGGATATCTGACTGTTATGCCCAGAAGAAGCTCGTTGACATTGAAAGTTTCCTTATGCATGCTGGAAACCATGGCGGAGAAGCAATATTTCCAATCAAAGCCAAGGTAATATTATTGCTTACAATTCATCTAATGGGTGATGTGTGTCTTTTTTTTCCTTCTATCCATTTTCCATTATTTTTTCAACATAATGCTCAAATTTCTTACTCTTTCATTTTCCCCACTGCCCAGCTCCCTAGAAAAAGGAACTTTCCACTTTTAGCACACTTGCTTTCATAAATTTTGGAGTTGACAGTTGATTGATCCATGTACATGTCACTGTGTAAGAAGAACTGCAGGAAGATCAGATATTGTTATACACCTAGTTGGATTTTCCATAGATGGATCTGTTTTTTGATAGGTAAATAAGAAAACTTTATTAAAGAATAAGACCCCCAGTACACAAGTAGCATGCTGGAGATACAGAAATTTACATATTACAAAGTACAAGAATCTAAAAAATCTACGAAGTTAGAGCTCAAGTGTCCTGGGGTTTTGAAAATCCATTCAAACAAAGAATGCAATACAAGCATCTTAAGCTCCGTCGTTGATTGTTCCGAACTTTCAAAAACCCGGCTGCTCTGCTCACGCCAAATGGCCCACATGAGACACAAAGGAATAGCCTTCCAACTATTACTGCTTTGAAACTTGCCAAACCATCCCGTCCAGCACACCACCAAGTCCGCCACCCACCGAGGCAGAACCTAATGCACCCCAAATAAACTCAAAACCAAAGACCATAACTCTATATACTATACTCACAATGCCGCAACAGTTGATCAACACTCTCGCCACTCTGTTTCCACAAGAAACACCACTTAACCACCACAAGCCTATGCCTACAAAGATTATCTAGAGTAAGGTTTTTGCCTCATAGATGGATCCTTTAAATTGAGAAATTTGAATGTTACTCCGAATTACAGCTAGAGAGCAATATGTAGGTATCAAAAAGATAATGCAGATTGCTTTTCTGGATTTTATTAGCTTCAATTTCTTTGGGGTTTCTTAGGTCTGTGATCTATTTATTATCTACATTTGAATTGGGGCTAAGTTTTTAATGATTGGATTGTTATTCACGTTTAAAGAATTATGTGGTGTTTCATTCAAATAAAAGAGTTGTATTGTTCTTGAAGCAAATATGGTGCTTTATTTCCTGAAGAATAACAAGTATACCAGCTGTTGTGATTTAACACTGAAATGAGATGCCAGTTTAATTCATGCATAGCATGTGGTTCTAGGAGATCTTTTGGTCTTTAGTTTTTTCATTCTTTAGTCTGCATAGTTAGTTTATGTTCTGAATTATAAAGCTTTTTTGCAGATAAAATAGTATCAACACCTGGAAAATCCAAGAAGCAAGTTGAAAGAGGATCACACTCAAAGCCAACTGCCCCTGCTACCTCTGAGGTTAGTTCTTATTCACTGCTCACTTGAGTAAATTGTTGTTGCTTATGCCTATCATTAATACAGGGTTTATACTGATTCTGTTCACTTTTGCATATATTTTTATATTAACCCAAGTGTTGCTGTGTATTAAGCAGTGTCTAGCTTCAATACCGCCAAAGAGTGCTTTTCCCCTTCTAAAGTGAAAAGGTCACGTGGCTAGAGAGTCAAGATGAGAAGGTACAAGGCCTTTGTTGCTGTTATTGTTATTATTATAAATTTGGAAAAAAAAAAAAACCCTACTCGTTGACATGTTTATTTTAATATTGCTGTATTTAGAATGCTCTGATGTTGTAAATGATTAAGCCTGACTTGTTGATTTTCATTCTTGGTTTGACAATCTGAATCCTATTTTTGACTTAGCTTCCAGTTTTTGTTAAGTGTCTTTTACTTCTTTAACCTCCACTTTTCCCCAATGTTTTAAATATGTTGTAATTATTATATATAACTTTATATTTTATTTGAAGAAACAAAAGAAACTAGTAACTAGAGAAGAGAGGAATAAAATAATTGTATTATTACTTGCTTATTCCACTATGTACAACTCTGATTAAATAGAGAAACCCTAAACTTATAATAGGAAACCAATAACGGAAATAGGAAATCTAATAATCTCTAATTACTCAGTTTCCTTATCTGAATATTTCCTTCACCTTCACGCCCAAGATTATACCATATATAGCTTTCCACACGTACCATACATAGAATCTGTCAACACTCCCCCTCAAGCTGAGGCGTAGATATCTCTCATGCCCAGCTTGTCCAAAATTCTAGGAAGTGATTAGTTGCTGCCCCCTTTGTCAAGATGTCTGCGAGTTGATCTCCAGTTCTTACAAATGGAGTACAAAATGATGCCTTTACGCAGTTTCTCCTTGATAAAGTTTCTATCAATTTCAATATGTTTCGTCCGATCACGTGGAACTGGATTATGAGCAATATTAATTGCTGCTTTATTGTCACAAAACAGCTTGATGGGATCCTTACTGTCATATCCAAGCTCCCTCAATAATATCTTCATCCATAATATCTCACATATCCCATGGGCCATTGCTCTAAACTCAGCCTCTACACTGGATCTTGCAACCACTGAGTGTTTCTTACTCCGCCAAGTAACCAAGTTGCCTCCAACAAATAGAAAATATCCAGAGGTGGAGCGTCAATCTATGATTGAACCTGCCCAATCAGCATCTGTATAGGCTTCTATCTTCAAGTGATCATGTCGAGCAAATAGTACTCCTTTACCCGGTGAGGATTTCAAGTAACGGAGAATTCTATGAATAGCTTTCATATGTGTCTCTCATGGCGAATGCATAAATTGACTTACCACACTTATTGCATGAGCGATATCTGGTCTAGTGTGTGATAAGTAGATTAGTCTGCCAACTAGTCGTTGGTATCTCCCTTTTTTGCACCCTAACATTCCTGTTTCTTTGAGAAGATCGAGTATGTATTTCCATTGAGAAAGAAATATTCCATGCCTTGATCTAGCCACTTCAATGCCTAGAAAATACTTAAGATTTCCCAATTCCTTTATTTCAAATTCTTGTGCCAAGGATTGCTTTAGTCTCTGTATCTCTTCCTCATCTTTTCCAATTAGCACCATATCATCCACATAGACAATAAGAGCTGTTACTTTTCCTTGTAGTGAATGCTTAACAAATAATGTATGATCAGCCTGACTTTGATTGTAGCCAAATTTCTGCATAGCTCAGGAAAACCTTTCAAACCATGCTCTAGGAGATTGTCTCAGTCCATACAAGGCTTTCTTTAGTTTGCACACTTTACCATTAGAAGTTGGTAGCTTAAGGCCAGGGGGGAGTTCCATGTATACTTTTTCTTCAAGATCTCCATGGAGGAAAGCATTCTTTACATCCAATTGGTGTAGAAGCCAATCTTGATTTGCTGCCAATGAGATAAGAACTCGTATAGAGTTCATCTTTGCTACTGGTGCGAATGTCTCCTTATAATCAATCCCATAGGTTTGTGTGAAATCTTTTGCAACCAATCTAGCTTTGTATCTTTCCACTGACCCATCTACTTTATGTTTAATAGTAAACACCCACTTGCATCCAACTGCCCTTTTTCCATTCGGCAAGTCAACAAAATCCCATGTGTCATTTTTCTTAAGAGCTCTCATCTCTTCTTGCATCGCTTCTTTCCATTTTGGATCTCCTAATGCTTCCTGGAAGGTTTGAGGGATAGACACAGAAGATAACTTGGAAAGGAAAGAATGAAATACAGGTGAGATATGCTGATATGAAGGAAAATTTGATATGGGATGATGAGTGCATGATCTAACTCCTTTGCGTTGTACAATAGGAAGATCAATATCATTTATGGTGGGTATAGAGAGAACAGGAGCAGAATTACCTAAGTTGGGTTCAGATGATTGCTCAGGAGCTTTAGGAGTAGTCTTACTTTTCTAGCGCCTTGAATGGACCCTTAGTTCTTTCACAGGTGTCTCATACAACTTATCATCAGTGGATGACAGCTCATTATTAGCCTCTTGCACTTCAACATCAATGAAATCAGTTTTCGAGTCAACATTAGTGGAGGTACTAAGAACAGGTAATGACACTGAAAACTCCTCATCACCATTATACTCCCCCTGAGGAGGAGTTTGAGGTGAGGAGAAGTAAAATTGTGTCGCAAAGAAGGTTACATCCATTGACACAGTGTTTTCGAGAAGGAGGGTGATAACATTTATATCCCTTTTGAGTAGGAGAGTAACCTATAAAGACACATTTGAGGGAACAAGGGTCTAATTTACTCCTAGATTGACCATGAAGATGGACAAAGCAGATACACCCGAAGACATGAGGCGGGATGATAAAATTAGAGGATGGTACAGGTGAAAAAAGTACCTCAAGTGGTCTCTTGAAGTCAAGGACGCAAGATGGCGTTCTATTGATGAGATAAGTTGCAGTGAGCTAGGAATCTCCCCAATAGGACTTTGGAACACTGGCAGTAAGGAGAAGAGCCCGTGTGACTTCTAGGAGATGTCGATTTTTTCTTCCAGCAATCCCATTTTGTTGAGGGGTATAAGCACAAGTGGTTTGATGAATAATACCATATGTATTAAAATATTTTTGAAGAGTACCAAACATATGTTCCCCCCCCCCCCCCCCCCCCCCATTGTCCGAATGAATCGTTTTTATTGAGGTGTTGAATTGCGTTTGAACCATTTTGTGAAACAGTTGAAAGATAGTAAACATATCACTTTTGTCTTTTAACAAATACACCTATGTAGTTCGTGAAAAATCATCAATAAAGGAAATAAACCAAAGACACCCATTTAGAGAAACGACCCTAGAGGGCCCCCAAACATCAGTATGAATAAGCGAAAAAGGTGCAGAACTTTTATTACTACTAAGAGGAAAAGACGCTCGATGGTGTTGAGCTAGTTCACGTCTCACATTGAAATATGGAAACATTATTATGCTGAAATGAAGAAGGAAACAATTTTTTTAACAATGTAAAAGAGGGATGTCCTAGTCTCTGATGCCATAACCAAATCTGCGCTGCTGAGTCATCTGATTGCACTGTATGATAAGCCTTTTTGAGCCATCCTTGTGCTTTGGGCTGTTTGTCCAAATAGTAGAGACCATCCTTAAGGCTACCACTGCCAATCATCCGCCCCGTGGTTAGGTCCTAAAAACAACAGTAGGATGAGTAAAAAATGGCTCGGCAATTTAACTCAAGGGTTATACAAGCAATAGATAATAAATATGCAGCCAGGTTAGGAACATGAAGCACAGAAGATAAAGGCATGGATGGAGTCACAACAATTGAACCTTTACCACAGATAGGTGATAAAGAACCATTGGCTACTCTAATTTTGTCCTTGCTGGAACAAAGGTTATAGGAGGAAAAAGATGAGGATTTACCAGTCATATGATCTATAGTTCCCGAGTTAATTATCCAAGGATCATCATACTCTGTTGACGATGCATTAAGGGCTGTAGCTAAATTACCTGAATGGGAAAAGGATGAGGATGTATCAGTAGGTGTCTCCAATCGAGCCATAAACTGACGCAGTTGTGCTAACTCCTCAGTGTTAAGTGCCCTTTCATGATTAGGAGTTGTAGTAGGTGCTGGAGGTATGTCCTCTGTGGAAGTAGTGTGGTTTGCATGTGGACGAGAGAATCCACCAGAACGGCCCCCTCACCCTCTTGTAGGACAGCCATGGAGCCTCCAACATGTCTCCTGAGTATGGCATGGCCTATTACAACGATCACAAAATAATTTGTCCTTGTCATCTAGAGCATTCTCATTCCAATGACCTTTGTCCCGATTCTTAGAATCTCCTTTGACAGCACATTGAAAAGTAGTGGCCAATGCAGATTGTTCTGGAGTAGATGAATATAACATAACACCCCAACGACTTTCTCCATTCTGAACATATGAGAACACCTCTTTGAGTGAGGGAAGAGGATCCTTTCCCAAGATTTGGACTCGAACTTGATCATATTCAGCTCGTAGTCCTCCCAAGAATTCATTAATACATTCATCTTCAACAAATTTTTGAAAGTCTATTGCATCCTGTGTAAATTCAGCTTTGAAAGTTTGATAGTGATCTAATTCTTGCCACAAACCATGAAGGTTATGGTAGTAAGTTGCGACAGACCAATCACCCTAAGAAGTCGCTTGAATACGACGCTTCAAATCATAAACTTGTGCTTTATTTCCCATTTTGGAGTAGGTGTGCAGTACAAAGAAATAAATATCCCTGACTGATCTCTGGTTTCATAGAATGCACCAACCAAGACATAACTGTAGAGTTCTCTGCCTCCCACTTGTCATATGTGGGATCAATCTCCAAGGGCTCTGTAATTTTCCCATTCAAATAGCCCATTTTCCCTTTACTCCGAATAAACATTAATGCAGATTGGGACTATGTTAGGTAGTTTAGCCCATCCAACTTTTGAGTTGTAATCTGGAGTGTTGGAATCTCACTCAGGGAGGTCACCTGACTTTCTACCCCTCTAGTGTGAGTTTCGGAAGTCGTACTAACTTCTGACTTTTCCGAATCAGCCATCCAAATAAAATAGCTCCACAGCCGGGCTTAATACAATAAAAACTGAGTAGCACAAATCAAATCATAGAGCAATATTCAAATAAAGAGACACATACAGTACGATTTCTTTCTTTTTTTTCCCCTTTTTTTTTCCCCCCTCTTTTTTTTTTTAAGAATAATTACATGCGGTATAGCTGGGCAGGAAACAGAAAACAAACCAGATGGACGACATCACTGTTTTTCATGGACAGTGCCCTGCTCGAATCCGCTGCCTCTGGCTGCCAGAAAAGACCAAGAGGCCCTAGTGTGCCCAGCAACTCAAGAAATACTTCCCTTAGGACCAGAGCTGCTCTGATACCATGAAGAAACAAAAGAAACTAGTAACTAGAGAAGAGACGAATAAAATAATTGTATTATTACTTGCTTATTCCACTATATACAACTCTAATTAAATAGAGAAACCCTAAACTTATAATAGGAAACCAATAACAGAAATAGGAAATCAAATAATATATAATTACTCCGTTTCCTTCTCTGAATATTTCCTTCACCTTCACGCCCAAGATTATACCATATATAGCTTTCCACACATACCATACATAGAATCTGTCAACATTATTACCATAGTAACATAGTCAGAATACCTTAAAATGGTGTAGTCCTTAAAATAAATAAAAATTTCCTGAGTTTAAACCAAACATTTGACTTCGTAGCTATTAGCAGTACTTTTTGGATTTGGAAACCATTTCTTCCTATTATCATTTGCATTGGAGGGCTGAAAGGTGTGTGGTCTAATATCTTGCGTAATTAATTGTTTACTTTCTTGCAATATGTTTTCAATAAATTTTAAATTGGTCTTAATTTTCCTTAACAACAGCCAGAGCCTAGCGAGATAAGGAAAATAGCTGCTGAAGGGCTCTTAACTTGTCTACAAGACGCCATAGATTCTCTTGAACAAAAGCAGGTAACTGTTCTTATAGAAATGTATTTTGACCTTTAAATAGCATAGGTGGTTTTGTTTGATTTGGATTTTGATATCTTCCTGAAGAAGATACTTGGCACACTTTATTTCCATGTTTACTTGTCAAAAAAATAATAATAAAAAACTTGGCACACAACCAAGTAGGGGCTTTTAACCACAATCAAACCGAATTGATTGATCAGTACCAGTGATCTCACTTTCTCCAAGAAGACAAGGAAAAGGATTGATCTTTTAATTTATAGACTCTTTTACTATGGATGAAAATTGTCATTATTAATATATGTGCTCATGACGGGGCATGCAAAGAGAGGTATTCTGCAATTACTTCACATGCTTGATCTTTTTTCTTTTTAAATCGTTTATGTTTAGTAACAGATTTATATATGTTAAGGGTTTTATCTATCAAAAAAAAAAAAAACAATGTAGGAAAGAATAAACAAATTTATTACTAAACTAAAGGATAAGACGGTTCAATGTATAAAGTGAACAACCCCTATACTCGGAGAGAAACATCAGCTAAGTGGAAATTAAATTCTCATGGTAAAAATTACTCTTTATGTACATACACAAGTATTCAAGGAATAGTTCTTCATTACCAATATTTGTGAGCATTATGTCAGGGATGAAACTTTTTTTCTGACCTCTAGTTCATTCTTATTACTTAAGCCATTGGCATCTTCATTCTGTTATATACGTGTGTGTGTTTCTCTAACTCCTGATGGTAGACACCATAGTAGTCAAAGCCAGTATCTTACTATTGCCACTATAAATCTGTCCTTTAAGAATCCAGCTTCTCTCACTATCCCAAGCCCCCACCATTCTTCTCTTGAAACATTTCTGCAGAACAACCCCCATATTCCATTTGTAAATTGGCAGTCAGAAAAAATAAAATTTTCAGGTTTGCAGTTGGACCCTCATAAAACTCAACACATCTCACTAGTAATCCTGTATTACTCCATTTTTTGTACTCAGTCAGCTATTACATCATTGATATTTCGTTGATCCTTGGCTTCATTTAGGCTGTCACAACATCTATGGATGGTTTCCCCACAATCCTTTTCAATATTTTCAGAGATTAATTTTCTTTTTTTTCTTTTTTTTTTAAGTATATTTTCAGAGGTTACTATACTATTTTTTTTTTTTTTTGATAAGTAAGAAAGATGTATATTCAAGAAACTACCTCATGAAAACAACATAAGACAGAAAAAGGGATACAGGGAAGGAAACAAACAAGAAAAAAACAAAACAAACAACAACCAACAAAGAACTAAGATCAAAGAAGAGAGCTAAGGAACAAAGGGAGAGAATCACTAGCGGTGAGTCCCCAAGCCCTAGACCAATCAAAAAGAGAGCCACAAAAGAAAGCTAGTAGCTGGTCATCGGATTTATCCATGTTCTCAAAAATTCGCTTGTTTCGCTCCCTCCAAATACACCACATTAGGCATAGAGGGGCTAAATTCCAAATGCTAGAAAAGTGCTTTCCCAACCAATTCCACCAACCAAGAAGCGTATCTGCAACCAATCTTGGCAAAGCCCAAGAAATCCCAAAAGATCTGAAAACCAAGCTCCACAGCTGATGAGCTTTATCACAATGGAGTAGCAAATGATTCACCGTCTCCCCGCTACATCGACACATAATGCACCAGTCAACAAGATCAAAGCCTTTACCCCGCAGATTGTCCCCTATAAGAATCTTCTCCCAAGCTGCATTCCAGACAAAGAAAGAGACGCGCAAATGAGCCTTAACCTTCCAAATACCTTTCCAAGGAAAGATAATAGGTGAGGGACTACAAAGCTTATTGTAGAAAGAGCGGATGTCAAACTCCCCCTTCTTCGACAACTTCCACCTCATACAGTCGCCATGCTCAAATTTAGGTAAATTAGAACCCAAGATTTGAAAGAAATCCTCCACCTCACCTAACTCCCAATCATTTGGATCCCTGAGTAAGCGAACATTCCAGCCTTTCGAGAGAAGAGGCCACAGATGCCTCTCTATTATAAGCAATCCCATACACAAGCGGGAAGGAAATATGGAGTGGTAACTCCCCACACCACTGATCTGTCCAAAATTTCACTATCTCCCACCCCTATCTCAAACTGAATGAATCTTCTAAACACCTCCCAACCTTTTCAAATACTTCTCCATAAGCTACACCCATGGACACCCCTGCCCAACTTGGAAGACCAACCCCCCCACTCTTCCCCAAACTTCAAAGCTACAACCTTCCTCCAAAGACGATTCTCCTCAACCCCAAACCGCCATAACCATTTTCCTAATAAACCTTGATTAAAAGTAGTTATTTTCCTTACTCCCAATCCACCGTTCGCCTCAGGAGCACACACCTTATTCCACCCCACCAAATGAGTCTTCAAATCCCCCCACAAGAAGTCCCTTTGCATCTTCTCAATCTTATTAGCCACATGCGAGGGGATGGTAAAGAGAGATAAATAATAAGTAGGAAGGCTAGCTAAAGTACTCTTAAGCAGCTCAAGTCTTCCACCTTTTGACAGATACAGCTTCTTCCACCCAGCTAACTTCCGCTTAATTTTCTCCAAGATAGGATTCCAGATAGAGGGGGACTTATGGGAAGCCCCCAGCGACATACCGAGATAGGTCATAGGCAGTGTCCCAATCCTACAACCCAAAATCTCAACCAATGTATGCAAATTATTAACCTCCCCAATTGGAACCATCTCGCTCTTCAAGACATTAACCTTCAAACCTGTCACAGCCTGAAAACAAAGGAGAAGCATCCGAACATGAAGGATCTGCTCCACTTCCGCATCACAAAACAGAATAGTATCATCCGCAAACAAAAGATGCGATAGAGAAACCGTCTGCCACTCTCCAACAATGATGAAAAAAGGCCATAGAGAAACCGTCTGGACCTGGAGCTTTATCCCCAGCCAACTCCTTGACAGCTAGAAGAATCTCCTCCTTCTCAAACCTCCTTTCAAGCCAGCCCCTCTCCGACCCGTCTATCTAATCAAACTACAAGCCTTGCACAAAAGGCCTCAACTCCTCTCTCTCCTGATACAAATTTTTATAAAATTGTACCACATGAGCCGCCACCTCGGACTCCTCCTCATACCTCTCCCCATCCACCTCCAAAATGCTCAGATGGTTAAACCTTCTACGGGAGTTAGCCATCCTATGGAAGAATTTGGTATTATTGTCTCCTTCCTTAATCCATAACATTCTTGATTTCTGTCTCCAAGAGATTTCTTCCAACGAGATAAGATTCTCAACTTCAGATCTCACCATAGCTCTCTCACATGTCTCTGCATCAGAGAGACCAAACTCCCCTTCCTTGGGATCTAGCAATTTCAAAGTCTCCAATAATTGAGACTTTTTGCGTCCGACCTGACCAAACTCCGAACGGTTCCACTGAATGATATCTTCTTTTAAGACCTTCAGTTTTTTGGCAAACACAAAACTTGGAGTACCAGAGAAAGAATGTCGGTTCCACCAAGAATGGACTCTATCAAAGAACCCGTCCGTCTTTAACCACATATTCTCAAACCTAAACGGACTTTTCCCCCTTGCCATTCCCCCTACCTCCACAAGAATTGGGAAATGATCAGAAACAGGGAGAGGCAAAATCCGTTGGACCACATCCGGATAATGCTCCTCCCAATCATGAGACACCAAAACTCTATCTATCCTAGACATTGAAGGCTGATCTGAGCTGCTAGACCAGGTATAACTCCCTCCCTCCAAAGGCAGATCAATCAAATTAAGGTCCTCAATAAACTCCGAAAAAAGTTCCATAGCCGGAGTGAGACAGGAATTACCCGACCGTTCACTCGAAAAACGAACATTATTAAAATCCCCAATGCAACACGAAGGGACGTTCCAGTATTGCTGAATACCAACCAATTTGTTCCACATTAACTCCCTCGCATTGTCATCAGTTGGGCCATAAACCCCAGAACACGCCCAGGTGAAGCCACCCCCCACCCCTTTCCACCGAATAGACACAGAAAAGGAACCCACCATAAACTCCAACCTCTCTAAGACCCTCCTATCCCACATCATCAAAACCCCGCCAGCCGTTTGGACAGCATCTAAAACCACCCAATCCACATAAGGACAACTCCACAAGCTGCCAACCATTTGTCTGTCCAAACCAGTAAGCTTAGTCTCTCGAAGACATATTACATCACACTTCCACTCACGCAATAAATTTTTCACTATCAAGCGTTTTCGACAATCATTTAGGCCCCTAACGTTCCAAGAGAGAAATTTTAAATTCATAAAGACAAGAGAAACCCTACTGATAAACTAGCTCAGCAACCAACACTCTACCTGCAATCGTAATTAACCGAAGAATGCAAATTCCTCAGCTCTCTCCTCCCTCTTTCCTTATTAATGGCAGCTTTTCTAGGAACTGTACTTTTCCTGTTCAACTCTTTGGCGTCCTCCATCTCCTTCTCAATCTTTTGTAGCAAAGCAATACATAACTTCTCATGTCAACTTAGAGGCAGCCCCACCAGTTTGCTAAAACCAGGAAGTCTGTTCTTCACCCAACTAGAGATATCCATCGTATTTGCACACTCCAATGCCTCATTACCACAATTCAACTCAGCTGACACGGGCAACCCAAAAGGAGTGATAGACATAAGAGGGATTGCTAGACTATCCTCTCCACCCAAGCCCATATCCGAGTGACTCATTTCTCCCACCACCAAATCACTCGCCCCGGGGACATCACTCATTGCCTTCATGGGTATCATCGCTAAACTGGACAGATCCTGTTCCAGGACATCATTTGGCCTGAGGTTGGCACAACTGTCCCAGCCCTCTTTGACCCCATCGTTGACACCCAAAACCTCAGACCCAGCCCTCGATACGCTCCAAAAGAAACCAAAGAGGAGAAGCTCAACCAATGACCGCGAGATCACCGTATCAGACTTACTCGGTGACACCGTGTGCTCATCAGAGCAAGATCCGGCGGGGAAGGTGCCGTCGGCCTCCGTCGGAGACCCAGCGCACCGGTCCGGCACCTCAGGCTCAAGGTCGAAGGGCTGGGGAAGAACCATGGGGCACACCACTGACGCCGGAGCCTGGGCTGAGTCTCCATCACCCTTAAAGGAACTCTCACCCACTTCAAATACACTTGGGCCCGATAAAAATGAGTTAAAAGGATTCCTATCTATGTCGGTCAATAATGGGCTTGAGCCCAGGCCCAAAACATCAGCCTTTTTGTTACCTCGTGCAACCCATTTAAGGGGCTTTGGTACTTCTTTTTTACAGACCCTATCCACTACCCGTGATTCCCCACTGAGCAACGTATCTCCTCCTTTCTTTCTATCCCAGAAAACCCGTCTGCTCCCTGTCACATCAACCTCCACGATAAGACCTCTTCCTGTCCAGCAAGATCTTCTAGCATCACTCTTCTTCCCCTTATTATAATCTTTTGAATTCAAACTGAAGTTTGGGCAGCAAATCCTAGTGTCTGCCAGATATTGCTCACCTACCATTATCTCCTCATTAATGCTCTGCCCCCTCCTGTCCCCTCCCACCACCTCCACCTTATCAGACTTGCCCACCGGAAAAACCCCCACTTTGGCCCCTTTAAGTCTCAGATTCACCCCCTTCTCCTTCTCTCCTAACTATGTCATCTTCCCCATGGCTGTGAAACCAAGCTGCTTCAGTTGCTTTCTATCCTCTATTCTTTCATGAGAGCCTTGCACAACTTCAGCAAAAGTTCTAGAGTTTTGAGCCTCCAAGTTATACCTCCTCACCTGAGGAATAAATTTTGGAGGACCATAACCACCCACCGCATAACGGGATGGGTTCAGCAACTTTCTTAGTTCAAGACCAAAAGCCCTCCAACCCATTTTCTCTTTACCTTCAGGGATAATAATCGATCTCCTAGACCCACCAGCTTTGAGCTCAGTCAAAAGCAAGAACTGACAGAAGAGTTGGAGCTCCTTTGGAGAGTAAGGGCAGTGTCACCTTCTCTGAAGATAAAAAACTGTTTGGAACTCTCCCCAATAACAAGTTCTTCAATATTATTCATCAGCCAATGTACTGCATTCTTGCCCATGAAAACTGATCTCATAAAGAATTTGCCTCTTTCAAAAATCCGTAACAAGAAATAATGCCCCCCTTCCTCTAAAATTAGTTGAAAGAACTAGGACTCAATAAAGAAACTGCGAACACCCCCCATGAATGAATGAAGTTTCCCTCAAAATTTCTTCTTGTCCAGCCCACTATAACGAAACCTCTCTTATGAATATTGGTTGTTGTCGTGTTAATCTGCTTGATCTTACAGAATTTTACCTATTATTCCTCAAGTCCATACTTTTCTTAACTTCTCAACAATAAATTTTTGCAGCTAAGAGAATATTGTCAACCTTAATTACTTTAGCAAAAGCTACCTATACTAACAAGATAATTCATAATCAAGTACCATGAAAAAAAAAAAAATGCAAGATTCCAGAGTCACTTCTGATTGCTGAAGAATTTTAACTCGGATGTGTACCTAGCAATTCATCTAAAGCAAAAGATGTGTTGCTAGCACTGGTTTACAAACCTCCTAGAATACAAATCCCCTAAAGAAAACGGAAAATACAAAAATGAAGAATGCCTTCTTATAATGAATATGGTCTCAGCTGCATTTTATGTGGATTGCCATTCTGGGGACACACTGGAAGTTTAACCTTTGTAGTCTGTACCTCTTCTTTGACAATACCTTACCATTTTTGCTAGTGAAAAGATAAGAATACTCTTCCTCTATGTGTTAACATCATTCTTAAACTTATATTTTGTTATTCCTGATTTTTAGGATATCCAGCAAGCAACCGAGCAGTAGAACTTTGTCCCTCATGTGGTTGAGGAGCTGGCAAAGCTTGAGGGCACTGGAAACAATTTAGCCTCAAACTCAAAGGAGGATCTTTGCAAACAGGCGAAGGCTTGTAAACGAATATATGAGCAGGAACTTAAAATTTTAGATGATAATCCTTCAACCAAGAAGAAAAAGCCAAAAACTGATGAAAAGAACCTCAGAACCAATGGCAAGAACAAGGATGTAACAGGATACGATAGTGATGAAACGATAGAGATGACAGAAGAGGAAATAGACGTTGCCTACAAAACCGTGGCATCTAAAGTTCAGTCAATTATGAGCTTATTTTTGTGTTGATGACAAAGGTGATAATTTTGCTTTGGCAGTACACTGGATAATTACATTTTGTTTTCTTCTTGTGTAAAGTTTCCAAGCAAAGTCAAGGAATCTCTTTCTCGCACTTTTTGTGTACACATTAACACTTAGAAAACTATATGCACATGCATACTCAGAGAGAAAGTGATGCCCATAAAGACCACCATCCTAGAAACTCTCTTTAATAATCATTCAACACGTTTAGGAAACTCACCTTTCATTTCAATGTCCACTTTCATAATGGGGTGGGGAAAGTATATGTAACAAGGAGATAGACATGCACAGACGAAATACAGAGATAGCATCTCTCACCACGTGCCATACTCCATGTGATTGTAGACTTGTAGTGTATATAAGTGATGCTCTTATATCAAAAAGCAATGAGATATTGTGAGTTTCAATTGTAAAAATTTTTATTGTTAATTAAGAGATTTGGGATTCAGTCTTCACCTACATTTAAAACAAATTGGTTTCAACAATCATTGTGGCAAGAAAGAAAGTAGTGAGATATTGACACTATGGCCAAACCTAAGCCTAGTGCTAGTGTGTTTAACTTGGCATATTTTTATGATTTATTTGGGTTATATATATGTTTTACATCTTTAAAGGCTTTTTTATTTAAATTTTTTTCAAAAATAAAATAAAATCCATCCGTAGAAATAAATTCATCCAACAAACACATTCTTGGTAGACTTCCATCTCAGCAATGGCCTCAGTGGGCTATTTTAGCGTTATACGAATAAATTACTCAAATTTACATCAAATTTCACAATTTAGTGAAGTGTTTAATTGTTAGTGATAGACATTTTTACCCACTGCTTTTATATGGAACTACAACTTTTTTTTTGCGTTTTTGTTTTTGCCGCTTACAATCAATCACTTCAATAAGTTGTAAAATTGGGTGTGTCCATGGTACTATTGTAACATTATTTTTGTTTAGGGAGGAGGGGATTTGGCATTGTAGGAGGAGGAAGCCTACAATTCAGTACACTATTTTTTGGTGGAGGGAGAGGTTGTTAAAGAGAAAACTATTACCTTTATCTTCATTTTGTGCCTAAATTTTCGTTTGAGATAGAGTTTATTTCACTGATCTTTTAGGTTTAAAAAAATTAAGCTAGGCAAATATACAATTGTACTTGGAATAAGTAAAATTTTTTAAAAATTATATATAAACTAAATAGGTTGAATAAATCGAAATACAATCTGACAAATAAATCATAAGCATGATTGTCAAAATCGCAATCTAGATCGTAGGATTGCACAATTTTATGATTCCACCTCACCAAAACGTTTAGAATCGCACTAGGATCGTAAAAATGGTAGGATCATATATAGGATCGCAAAATCGTATGGGATCCTACCAATTCTACCGATCCAACCAAAATATCAGTTTTTGGTTTTTTTTTTTTTTTTAATGGGATAAATTTTTGGTTTTATTGAAGCTTTAAGGGTTTATATTTTTCTATGTTGTGATAGTATGACTTTTTGTTTGTTTTTTTATATATATATAAATATGTTAACCTAAGCAAATGTTAGTTTCTAGTTTACTTGTAATCAAAATGAGTAAATGCTTCATCATTTCTAAATGAAGAATTTTATTGGCTTTGCTACCTTTTAAGCTATAATATTGTTAAATTTGTTTGTTCAATATACTAATTTGTGTTCTAATATCACTAAAATGTTTTTCTTATATATAATTTTATTAGTAAGCTTGTATTTGTATATTGATTGATTGATTTTTTTGAGCATTCTCTGTAATTGTTGCTGAGTGATATATAACTTGAATAGTTGAGTGTGAAGTTGTATCTTGATCTCTTTTGCAGCTCTAGTATACAAATATACAATGTTTACATAGATGATGAACTGGATGATGATGATTAGAACGGTGGTTATAAGAACCTTAGAATGGGAAAAATTAAATGTTCACTTAACCTTAATATTCATATTGCTTTTAGATTTCATATTTTAGTCAGATAGTTTTGATGACTTATTTTGAATTTTAAACTTGGAACTTGGAAAATATTTCCATATGGTTTGATAAATATTTTGGTATTTGATTGCTAATTAAACATTTATTGAACTTCTTAGATACATCGGGTCAAAACTTAAATATATTTGTTTCGTTAGTATAAATGTAATGATGTATGACATGCAAATTGCATGATATGATGCAAATCTTTGTTTTTTTATGAATAAAATCACAATTTACGTGATTATTTAACATACAAAATCATTGTCAACATATTTTTTGAATATATGAGCGAGTGAACTGTCCCATATTTGTCTTTGTGCATGTTAACGTTTGGTGTTCTTAGGCTTCTCAATATGGGCTGTCTGTCGATATGTACGATTTTTAAAAAAAAAAATCTATCACTTCTATAGAGTTTTCCATCATAATACACCTTCGGGATGTACTCATATTGGTTTGCAAAGTTGTAATGGGTTATATTTATCTTAATACACATTTCTATCTTAATGCTTTTCTAAGAGTGTTGAAGATGCTCCATTAGATGGGTTAACTCACCCCAAACATCAATGATTCTAAGGATTTGGTGGACATTTAGATGTTAGGATTAGTGCCCTAAAATCCTATTATATAAAACTGTATATGACATTATGTTATAAGTGATAAAGTTGTTTTATTATTTAAAATAATGGTAACATGAATCTTTGGACACTATCATATAGTTCTTGAGATGCATAGTATGTGATTTATGAGATTTAATCACAGAATATGTAAATCACAAGTTCTTTGTAAACTCAAAATCTTAATTTGTAGTCAGTGATGAAATTTGACATTTCATTTGCGAAGACTATAACATGTCAACTAAGTCGATTTGTCTTGATCATGGAAGTGGAGACTTCTAGTTGATATGTTAATATTTTTCAAGTGTATATGACATATTGAACTGAACCGCTATAAGATTTATTATTCTATTAACGACTGTCAAATGAATAATAAATCTCTCAACTTTTATCTACATAAACTCTCAATCCTGAGAGAATAGTGAACCCGATCATGAAATGTAGGTTGTTTTGATATATCAGGAGTGAGATCTTAAGTAACGGTCAAAATCTCAATATGTTGGGTAACCGCATATAGTTTTAAAGAAACACATATTCTCAAGATGGAATTCATAATATCTTTATAGAGATATAAAATATTTCATTGAGATGAGATTAATGGATTTGGTTATTCAAAGTAGAGGTGTGCAAAATATCTGCTTGACCACCAACCTGCCCAACCCGCAGCCAACTCGCCCACCCCGTGCAAGTCATTAAGTTAGGTAGTTTGGGTTGGGTGGGTTAGACCTCCCAAAATGGCGGATTAGGTTGGGTAACAGATTGAAAAACTGCTAACCCGCTACAACCCAACCTGCACGCTTAATTATACATAAATATATTATGACTTTGTATACATTATGACTTTGTATTATACATTAATTTTCAAAGTGACTATTATACATTATGACTTTGTATTACTACGAATATTTTAATAAAGGGGGTTAAATATTTAGATAATAAAGTCTTGGGTTATAATTTATTAATAAAATCTAGAGTGCAATTATATTTATAAAGTAGTATTAAATATAATTAATAGTAATTTTGAGCTTGTCAAGAGTTGATAGATAAGCTCAAAGCCCATTGGAACTAGAGTTTTATTTGTCCCTTTTGATCTCACCTAAAGCCGCACATTAAAACCCAATTGGACTGGCTCAAAAGGCTAAACCAATTAGATAATCAGTTATTTATTTAATAAGAGTTATTAAATAAAATAATTGATAAGGAAATTAAAGATATATAGCTATAATTAAAAGAGAAACATACATACTCCTCAAGTCACTCTCTTATTCTCTTGAACAAGTACATATAGAACTGATTGAGAAACCACAAATCTTGGGCACATCTAGAATTTTGGTTAAGATTGAAAGTCTTCCCAAGTTCAATCTTCGTTTGTTTTGAATTTCACTACATCAAGGTACGCCTTCCTATTCTTTATATCTACACTATAGATGTTCCGTGTTATCTCACATGAATGAAGTAGATCCGTTTATTTCCGCTGCGTGTGTTTGTATGAGATGCAAAACTATGTTTTCCAACATGAGATACATATAAGTTTATTAGGCACATGGGTGAGAGAAGTAATGCCAAATGAAAATAAAATCAAATATGAACTTTCTAAATAAAAATGTTCAAATTTAAATGTTAAAAAATAACTCGAATTTAAAGTGTCAAAAGTGTAATTTAGTCATTAATTTAAATAGCCTCTGAGCATACATCCTATTTCAATTTAAGAATATACATCAAAGTTTGATTGTTTACTATATTTATATATGATCTCTTTTATGAACATCATGTCATTGTTAAGGAACACACACACACACACACACACACACAAGGCCATATCATCTTTTATTTTGAAAAGCCATTTATTTTGGTAATAAATTGTTAAAAAATAGGCCTAAACCAATAATTTATGCCAATTTCATTGATATACTTTGGTTCCTTTTCACACTTATGAATGTTTCTCATACATGTCTATAATTTTAATAATATGTTTTTGACTCTACTATAACCAAATTATCTTGACATGAACTTGTTATTTGATATTAAAAAAACTTTCTTTTTTTTTTATATTATAGAATGCCTCAACAATTTATTTTTCAATTCATTTGCATGCAGCTAAATAAAAATCTCAATTGTTTTCTTGAGGTCATTGTGTGTGTATATATATATACTAATAGTATGCCCGTGTGATACACGGCTTAATTAAGAATCATGTGTATACTAAAGAAATTATTTTATTAATTCAATAAAAATTAAATTAAAATAGTTAATAAAACTAAAGTAAAGTTTTTCTATTAAAAAAATCATATATAAGTTCAAAATTAATTGAATGGAAGATGGTAGATAATTATATAATTAATATAAAAGGAGATGCCAAATTGAAAATAACTTCATTAGCATTTAGATATGATGAAAGTTAAGAAGTGATACCTTTTGGTAAGGTTATGCATGCCCATATATATATATATATATATATATATATATATATATATATATAAGTATTTGAGTCTCCTAGCTGCTAGAAAGAGATTATAAAGTATAAACCATATATTAGGGCATCCGTTCCCACCAATATGAATCAACATAAATCATAGCTAACATATACTAAATTTGCAAGACATTAAAATTTAAGATTCGAAATATAATGGGAAAGTCCTTATAGACTTGCATGTTTTCAAGATATTGGCAAAAAATAATATACAAAAAAAAAAAAAAAAAAAAGACCTAATCACTTGATGCATACCAAAAATTTTAAAAAGTAAAATGTTCTCATATAATAGAGGTAGAAGTGTAGAACATATAATCTGTATATATAATAATAGGTGAACCTGAGAGTAACTCAAATTAAAGTTCCAATTTTGCGTCATGTGTCCTAAATTATTTATTCTTAAAGAGTTTTATTTCTTAATTTTAGAATCAAATGTGGGACCATATCATAAATATTCATCTAAGTGAATTATTAAGTATAAAAACCAAAGAATCTAAAATAAATGAATCGTAAAAAAAAAGAGGTGCTTCACAATAATTTTATTAAAAAAATAAATAAATAAACATGGACAATTTACATTTTATACCTAATAATATCCTTACAAATTTTTTTAAAGAGTTAACAAAATATAAAAATGATTATCAATAGTATTTAAATTATATATATAAGAATTATATTATGCATCTTATTGTATATCTTTAAGTATATTCATGCATATACATAAGGTTATAAACTAGTTTTTAATTAAATGTTAGATGTGCGGATATATTAATAATAAATTTGTAAATCATGAAGAGTTTAATCTAAATAATTCTATAGTTATTCATGTGAGGTCAACAATAATAATCATTTAACAAAGTATAAAAATAAGGGGCCGGCTCCCCTCCTAGTCTAATTTCTCCTGTTGTCTCCCATTTTTACACAAATGAGAGACGCGTGGCTAACAACAAATCCAAGGCTTAAAAATGAGCCACGTCTAACATAATGCCCTTTCTCTCCAACCCTTTTCTGCAGCTTCCTAATTCCTTAGAAAAACTACCTCCCACACTCCACCAAAACTTGTTCTCCATTGAGTTGAAGTTGGCAAAGAAGATCTTCGTTGTTTTGTTAATGGATGAGACTTCATTGGAATCATTTACTGAGCTGTGAAAGAATCATTCATGGAAGGTTTAAAAGCTTCCTCTCCTTCTTGAAAGCTGCCATGATATATGCTCTGTCGAAACCCCTCCTTCACCCAACTCATGGTTTCTTTCACAAGTTCTAATCTTTTATTCATTAATTTGTTTAGTCATTTATCCAATTAATTGCCCTTTCTCTTCGCATTTGAATCACAATTAATAAAACCCAATTCAAAGACCCTATTGGTTGTTCCGTTCCCCATCAAATTGTTGAAGCTCCTGAAAGAGTTTTGGGTATGCTAGAGATGGGTTTGGAGTGGTTGATCATTCTGTACTAATGGAAACCATCAAAGATCATTTTGAAAGATCAATTTTTGTTACAGGTTATACAAACCCAAGAAAAAAAAAATGATGGAACGTTATTAGTATAACCTCTATTTTAAATTTTAATTTTGATTTGGTGTTGTTTAAATCGGTCACCACCCAATGAAAAATGCTTGATAATAGCTGGCTTCATGTGTACCCACGACTCCGATCAAGTTTTGATGTTGTTGGGGAAAGGCATTACGGTGGCATGTGAACAACAGTTTTTCTAGGGAGCTGCTAAAAAGGGTTAAGAAAGAATGAGAAGGAATAATGTTAGACGTGGCTTATTTTTAAGCCTTGGATTTGTTGTTAGCTACGTGTCTCTCATTTGTGTAAAAATGGGAGACAACAGGAGAAATTAGAACAAGAGGGGAGCCAGCCCCTAAAAATAGTCATTTGATGTTGCAACAATCATTTAATAAAGTATTTAAAAATAATCAAGAAATTCATTTTTAGGAATATAATCTAATAAATTAATATATTTCTATAGATAAGGCATACCTGTAGCATTAATACAATATTTCATCTAACCTTCAACTGCATATTTAGCAAAAACTTTTATCAGAATACAATATTTACAAAAGCAAGTAACAAAAAGCTTTTAAACAAACCACAAAGATAGGATGTAATTGTGCAAATCATCCAAATCAAAACATAATGGTAAGCCCAAAAAAAATAAAATTCAAACTTCAATCAACCATGTTTTCAAACGATTTGAATTTTATAATTAAAAACCGCAAGAAGCTTGAGAGAAGAGAAATGCACACCAGCTAAGTCTTGGGGATTCGGGGATTTATATATTGGCGTGAGTTTCTCTTCTCCAAAAAAAAAAAAAATATATATATATATATATATATATATATATATATACTCTATAGATGATATATCAACTTAAAAGAAGTCTAACTAACGTAGGATTTTAAATTATAATGAGATTAAGATTTTTAATTAATTTAAAAATAATAAGATAAAGAGAATGTATGTAAATAAAGAATTTGGAAGTGAAGAGGAACCTAAGGCTAGTAAAATACTAATGGTGTAAAAACATAGGTGTGTATAGTGTACTAATTAGAAAACAAAATAAAAAACTATTGATAATAAATAAATGAAAAACCGTGTATATATTAGGAGTAATATATAAACTTATTGATAATAAATAAATGAAAAACCGTCTATATAATAATATATAAACTTACTAAACGTAGTTTTAGTGCCTTGGTGGATGGAAAAAGAAGTGAATTAATTGATAAGAAGAATTTTTATCAAAAAAGATAAGACGAATTAAAGTAGTAAGTATGGCAAATTGATAAGTACCTAGTTTTTTTTATCAAATGAAATTTTTTATCAACTTCTAAATTATATTAATAAAAGGTTTAGATGAAGAATTTGGATTGTAATTAAATTAAGATTTTTATTTAGAAATTATAGGAGAAGAAAAAATATGTATATATATGTATGGACCTAGAGACCTCGCAGCCCAAGCCCACTTAGAACAGTGGGATTGGACAGTTCAACTTTGGCCCAAATCAATAAATTTGTAAGAGATGGAAACAAACAACGAGAGAGGGCCTTGCCCGAGGGTGAAAATAAGGAAGAAAGACTTAATATTATTGAATGTGAAGATCAATGCCCCAATACAAGCTAGCCCGAGGAGGGCAGTGTTATACAGAGAAATCCCCCCTTTGCTCTCTTCTCTCTCTATCCTTGTTCGAACTCTCCTTTTCTCAATATTTCTCCCTCTACCCCCTTTTCTCTGAGAACTTTCTCTTTCTTATATACTCTCATCTACTTCACATCTTGACCCTCCATCTTTACCTAACATCGTTCTTAGTGTGACATTTGCCCCTTTAAACCTCAAATGAAGGTAGTAGAAGAAATTGCTTAGCTGTGAATTACACTATTCAAGTCACTTCCTCATCAATACAGCTAATAAAGCTATTGCCCACCATTTAATGCAGAGGTAATAGGCTACTTCCTGTTAGAAGCTTCCCCTACATTCATGATTCTCTCTCCTCAGCCAACCCTGCCCACCTGAAGCTCCTAAGAATCTTTTGTCTCTTCTCCCCTTCTCCTCGGGTGAATTCCCTCCTTAGGTATGTGATACCCCAATCACCAGCGCTAACAGTTCTATAGCCCTTTTCCCAGTCCTCAAGCCCCCACAATATATATATTGGCAAAAATCCAAAACTGATCCTCTAACTTTCTGTCTTTTTCATTTCAGTTCTCTATCTTTCAGTTTTGTCCTTTCAGTCCTCTAATTTTCAATTGTTGTCAATTCAGTACTCCGTTAAACCTCAGTTACCTGGTGCCGTCAAGTGAGCCAAAATGACATCATTTTGGCTCTTTTTTTTTTTCTTTTTTCTTTTTTTATAAATTTCGAATTAAAAGAAAATTTAAAAAAAATGTTATTAAAAAAAAACATTTAGGGAAAAGGAATTTGGGAAAAAAAAATTCCCCAAATCATAGTTCCAACAAAATTCTCACATCATAGTATCAAATCACAATACAAAAACACCAATAAAGCCACCATTTTGAAAATTGAGATTTGCCCAAATTATCAAATTCAATCACTTTTAAGCTCAAATACTCAAACTAGTGGAATTCAGATTCAAAACCAGATGACCTAGATCACAAAATCCCAAGACAAGACCATTTCTGAGCTTATAAAGAAAAAATATAACAATTTCATATTGACGCCAAAATGACCTAGATCACAAAAATCCCAGAAAAAATTGAAACAGGGTTAAAGAAGAGAGGGATCGAACCAGCGAGATGAGAAGGGTCCTTGACTTTCTTAGCCAAATTAGACCCGCCACCAGAGGCAGAAGCAGAGTCAATGAGCACCTCCTTGACCAAGAAAACGTAGGAGAACCCACCCTCACCGAGTTGCCTCACAACCTTGAACCGGTTGTCATTGATCCACACGTCCTCTCCTCCATTAACGATATCGTATAGTGCATTCAGCCCTAGAAAATGAACACCCCATCTTTTTTCTTATTCTTTCTTCTGCAACTCGATCTCAGTATCAAAACTCCATCACCTTCATCTCAGTCTCTCTCTCATACTTGGTCTCTTTCTCAAATCGATTCAGTCTCTCTCTCTCACAATCTGACTTAGTTTCTCTCTTAAACGAACTCAGTCTCTCTCTCTCTCTCAAACCGCTGACCAGTTCTTCCTTTTCCCCAAATTCTCTAAGTTAGGGATTTGGGTGTTGTATTTCTGGATTCAGATCCTTTAGATTTCCTAGGGTACTGTACCAATAGATTTCCTTAAATCCTAACCACTCTTTAATGATTTAATGGTTTAGATTTTGTCATGTCAGCATTCCACTAACAATATTCTTAAAATAATAAAATAATGTTGCAAACAATACAATTAAGATTATTGTTAGTAGAATGCTAAAATGGCAGAATATAGACCATTAAATCATTAAAAAATGGTTAAGATTTAAGGAAATCTATTTGGTAGAGTACCTTAAGAAATCTAGAGGATCTGAATCTCGGATTTCTTTGTTTTTGACCCTTAAATGTTTTTTTTTTAATAACAGTTTTTTTTTTTTTTTTAAAGAGCCAAAATGACGTCATTTTGGCTCACTTAACGGCAATAGGTAACTGAGGTCTAACGGAGTAATAAATTGACAACAATTAAAAGTTAGAGGACTGAAATGACAAAATTGAAAATTAGAGGACTGAAATGAAAAAAACTGAAAGTTAGAGGATCAGTTTTGGATTTTTGCCTATTTTTTTTAAATCTAAACATTTTAAAAATTTTCTGCAATTTGGTGAAGCCACTTGGCGCAACCACCACTTCTAAGCTCAACTTTTATTTTATTTCATTTTCTATTTAAATTATTAAAGAAAAAAATATAAATGAATACTGTAGGGGCACAGATTACAGCCCATCCCAATGTGTATGGGATTGTGGGTTAATGAGCCCTATACAATAAATTTTTAGAGAGTGGGTCGAAGAACTAGGCCTTGGTGAATTTAACAACAGTTAGGACAAGTATGAAGGGCCATCATGCATGAACAATGCACGTAGAGTTGTATGAATGTCTCGTTCGAGGAGGCAAAGGTTATTATAAATTAGTAAGATTGATTACAAGTGCAATTCTCGTTCCTACAGTCTTCCTTCTCTCCTTTTTCCTCCTCCATCCATGGTGGGTCTTCCACATTATATAGGTCCTTCTGGTGATCCTGGCCTTACACCTGTTGAGCATCCAAACTATCACTTGAGTACCTGTCCTATCAGACACCTCTTCTGGCCTTCTGTGAGTTGCAGTGGCCAAGGAGACACTGTTCAAAAGTCCTCTCCACATAAATGCGACCAGAAAGGTAGTTGTAGTGTAATTAATGCGGAGGTGACAGCTATCCTTGTTGTTCGAGCTTTTCTGAGAGCTCACCTTGACCGTTGGAATGTAGATGTAGGCTGGGTTTGTCATACCCGAGGAGGAATTCCTCCTCGGACCACCTTCCATCCTTCTTTTGCTTGTGGAGCTTTGAAGCGGGAGTTTCCCAACTATTGCTCGTTCCTTCTCAGCCCAATTTATGTCCTTGGACTGAGCCCAAGGCCTACTATGTGACTTTAGGCCTTTATCCCTACAATAGCCCTTCAAAACTCCAGTTTTTCCTTCTCATCCGAGGAGAAAAAGTGGGGTTTTGATTTTCAGGGAACCCTACTCATCATTTCTCTAGCTTACACATGTGGTAGTGCTATTTCAAGCGCTTCATTATTACTTTTGACGCTTTGGAGTCCGCGAACTGCTATTTATTACTCCAGGCGGTGCATTGTTCCTCTACATCAATGGTGGGGCACTTATCCAACGGTGGACATTTTCCCTAGAATTTTGAGCGGGATTACTCCCACTCATTTTCTCCCTCTATATAAAGCCTTGAGGGAACTCTCTTTCTCCCTTACTTAGCAAATTTTCAAGTGCTCCAGAGAACTCCAGTGTTCAAACTCACAAATTATTCTAAACTCTCAAACCCCCGTAACTCCTTTCCTAAGAAATTTTTAAAAACCTGTCTAGAAGTTCGGGACTTGTCACATTCGCTTATTTTCGTAAGTATATCTGTCTTTGAAATTTCTTTTTCTCCTCGGCCGAGTTCCTCAGTCTTCTCCCTCTATAGAGAACTTTCCCTTAGTCGTCCATGTTTACTTAGATGGGTAGATTTAAATATCTAGTGGACTTTCCGTCCGGGATGGAGGGCTTTAGGGCCAAATACCATATCCCACAGGGAGTGAGTTTAGAATATTGCCCACCAGAAAGAGTATTGATCGATAGAAAGGTGGGAGAAGTTGTCATTCCCATAATCGCTTTTGTAGAAGGAAGGATGACACTTCCCATGGGTAGGATAACCCGAGATTATTTGCTCAACCATAGGTTATGTCCCTACTAGTGTGCTCCCAATGTGTTTAGAGTCTTGGGGAGTGTGGACGCCCAAAACGATCAGATGAATCTCGGGCTTTCATGGCATGATGTCGTTCGCATGTACGAGTGCCATTCTCTCTCCAGAGGGTATTACTTCAAATCTCAGTCCGAGGAGGTGAGGTTGGTGTCCTGTCTTCCCAAGTCCAACAAAGGCTTGAAGGACGACTACTTGGTTGTTTCCGGGGAGTGGCATGACGATCTTCACTGCCCAGTTAGGGCAGGAGCACTAGGTGGGGCATCCTAGGATTAGGTCTTAGGTTTTTTAGCCCTTCGTTCTAAGCCGTTTATCACTTCAAACAACAGTTGTGACTTATCTGACCACGATTTCTTTTTCGAATGTTTTGCAGATAAAAATCACGTTATGTTGAAGCTCAGTCTCGTCAACATTCTAATGCTCAACTACTTGCTGAGGTCGGAGATTTTCCCGAGCGAAGACGGACAATTACAAGCTGTTCATCTGATATTGGATTACGAGCCGATATCGCGCATATTCCAGGACGAGGGCCAAGCAATCAAAGCGGGTAGCCCAAAACTTGCTCGGATAGACGTTTCTAAACCCGGGTTCTTGGCTCAAAGAGATCTTCCTCCGGTTGTGTGGCCACTCCAACCTGCTCCTCGACCAATAGCCGTTCTGAGAGAGGAGTCGGCCTCATCCCGCCACTCTTTGGACGCTAAAATTGACCAGTTTCTTTTTGAGGAAGAGGAAAAGGCCCCGGAGAGGCCTGTGGAATTGTCAGACTCTGACACTGAGTCTGAGAGGCTCTCTGTCATCCATCAACCAAGGTTACTACTCGCTAGGCCAGACCCCAGCTCTGAGGAGAGTGAAGGCATGGATTTGAGGCAAAGGACCGGCTTGAAAGGCCTGATGGCGAATAGAAACAAAGGTGGGTCCACTTCTAAAGAGGCTCCCAAGACACAGGTCACTCCCAATCTCCCCCATCCTCCTCCTCAGCTCCCTGCTAACCCAAGGCTGAAGGTTAATCCAAACCTCAAGAAGAAAAGGACTGTAGAGGATTAGGAGGAGGACAAAGTGGCGCAGCAGTAGAAAGGTGCCAAGCTGCAGAAGAAGACCAAAGACCCCCGGGACAAGAGGGCCCAGTCTGTAGAGAGCCGGGGAGAGGCAGAAGTGCGCCGAGGGCCACGCACATAGGACCCTCAGTTGGAGGTGGAGGGCGTTCCCATCTCTTAGGATGCCACCATGTGGGATTCCCAGAGGGGGTACGTCGGCATCATGGCAGAGGCCTTAGAGCAGCCACTCCTCCTTCCCAGGGACATGGATGGCCTCAGGCGTACTAGGCAGCCTGAGCCCTTCATGTCCTTGAAGAGGAACCTTGCGTTGGTAAGGTCGTCAACCTTTTTACTATGTTTATTTACTTATTTTTGTTAAATGCTAAGCTGTAGGTCCATTTATGGGTGTGTACTCTCTATAACTCTTTTGCTATTTCAATGCAGCTGACCCAACAAGTATATGTCACCGAGGAGTGGGTCAAGAACGCCCAGGATGAGACTAAGGCTAAGATCCACTCCCGGCTTGAAGTCGAAAAACAGCTAGGGGCCCTTAGACAAGAGCATGCTCAGTTGTCCGATCAGTTAAAGGAGGCGGTCAAGTCTTGTAACAGCACCTTGGCGAGGTTGAAGACAGCCAAGAAGCAGGCCGAGAACCAGCGCCAACAGCTGTATATCACTGAGAAAAACCTGGCCATGGAGAAGCAATCGGTCTTGGATCTCAAGGCTGAGCTGAAGAAAGTGCAGGATGCTGCTAAGATGGCCAGGGAAGCTGCTGAGGCCACAGTGAAGGCCTCCTACGAGCGAGGGGTGATAGACACAGAGACTCGACTAGCAGAGGAGGTGGCCGTGGTGTGTAGGGACTACTGCACTAAGTCCTGGGGAGTTGTAATGAACCGAGCGAGGGTCTCTGCGGACTCCGAGCTAAGGAAGTTTGAGAATGTTTTCTTCCCGTAAGACATTCAAGAACTTCCTCCTAAGCAACTCCCTACCACTCAAGCCCTCCCTCCTGGAGATGAAGTTTCTAAAGGGGCTGGAGTGGGTAAGGAGACTCAGCCACCTCTAGAAGTCAAGTCCTCCGACAATGCCCTCTCAATTAGGGAGGTAGTCTCTCAGGCCAAGGATGCAAAAGCAAAATCTAAGGCTGACGACGTCCCTTCCAAGGCTATTGACCCACAGAAAAACCCTCCCGAGGCTGACGCTTAGACATAGGATTCTTGTGATGACAATATCTTTTGTAATGATGATATCTTTTTTTTTTTTTAATAGACGCACATCTTTTGTAATGACAATCTGCCAACTGCCATAGTGTACTCTTTATCTTTACATAATGAAAAAGTCTCTTCTTCCTTTCATTTTTCTATATTTTCTATTAGTACACTTCAAAGTTTATAACTATTGCTAGTTTATCACCAAAATAATTTGGTTAAGTGCCAGCTAGAGAGGCTTAACATACACTTGTACCATGAATTGGATAAATAATCAAAGATTTTAACCAACCATAACCTGAAACCTATCTTGACACTTAGTGAGGATCATTCAGAGAAAATGTCTCGGTTTGTTGATTTCCCCTTAGCACCTGGCCCGAGGGCTTCAAGTATGATTAAAGTTCTGTTTAAACACTTATAGAAATTCGTAATTGAGTGTTAACCTTCCCACATCAGCTAGTTCGAGGACTACAGGCCTGATAGAGTTTTTATTTAAACACTTATAAAAATTTGTAACTGAGTGTTAACCTTCCCACATCAGATAGTCCGAGGACTACGGGCCTGATAGAGTTTTGGTTTAAACACTTAGAGAAATTTGTAACTGAGTGTTAACCTTCCCACATCAGCTGGTCCAAGGACTACAGGCCTGATAGAGTTTTGGTTAGAGTTTTGGTTTAAAAACTTAGAAAAATTTGTAACTGAGTGTTAACCTTCCCACATCAGCTAGTCCGATGACTACTGGCCTGATAGAGTTTTAGTTTAAACACTTATAAAAATTTGTAACTGAGTATTAACCTTCCCACATCAGTTGGTCCGAGGACTACAGGCCTGATAGAGTTTTGGTTTAAAAACTTATAAAAATTTGTAACTGAGTGCTAACCTTCCCACATCAGCTGGTCCGAGGACTACAGGTCTGATAGAATTTTGGTTTAAACACTTATAAAAATTTGTAACTGAGTGTTAACCTTCCCACATCAGCTGGTCCGAGGACTACAGGTTTGATAGAATTTTGGTTTAAACACTTATAAAAATTTGTAACTGAGTGTTAACCTTCTACATCAGCTAGTTCGTGGACTACAAGCCTGATAGAGTTTTGGTTTGAACACTTATAAAAGAAGGAAAACCAGAAATGCAATGCCCTTACACAACAAATGAACATTTTTGACAAAGGAAACTTTCATTAACTAGTAATAATATCTTTTCAAGTTGTTTACATTCCATGGGCATGGTATTACATGTTCGTCTAAATCTTCCAAAAAATACGCACCTACACCAACTACCAAGGTGATGCGGTATGGTCCCCTACAATTAGGCCCTAACTTTCCTCATGCTGGGTTCTTTGTGGTACCTAGGACCTTTCTCAACACCAGATCACCAAGTGCTAATGGTCTCAGCTTCATGTTGGCGTCATAACCCTGCTTGAGCTTGTGCTGGTAGTATGCCAATTGAACCATTGCATTTTCCCTTCTTTCCTCGATCAGGTCTAGGCTTTTTCCCAACAGCGCGTTGTTAGTGGTTGGATTAAATGAGCTAGTCCTTAATGTTGGGAAACCAGTCTCCAAAGGGATAACAGCTTCGGCCCCATATGTCATTGAAAATGGGGTTTCTCCCGTTGACCTTCGAGACGTGGTCCAGTATGTCCACAGGACATGTGGCAGCTCATCCACCCATTTTCCCTTTGCGTCGTCCAACCTCTTCTTAAACCCGCTTACGATGGTTTTGTTAATAGCCTCAGCTTGCCCATTCCCTTGGGAATAAGTCGGGATGGAATATCTATTCGTGATTCCCAGGTCACAATAGTACCTCTTGAAGGATTTACTATCGAATTGGAGGCCGTTGTCCGAGATGAGGGTGCGATGGACTCCAAATCATGTGACAATGTTCTTCCATACGAACTTCTTGGCATCCACGTCCCTGATGTTTGCCAGAGGCTCGGCCTCAACCTACTTAGTGAAATAGTCCATGCTGACCAGTAGGTATCTTTTGTTTCCAACTACCTTAAGGAAAGGGTCCACAATGTCCAAGCCTCATTGAGCGAAAGGCCATGGACTGGACACTAGATTAAGGACTCCCCCTGGCTGGTGTATGTTGGGCGCGAATCTTTGGCATTAGTCGCACTTCTTTACATACTCTTGTGCTTCCTTTTGCATACCGAGCCACCAATAGCCTTGAGTGATGGCTTTGTGCGCCAAAGATCTACCTCCGGTGTGGCTCCCGCAAATCCCTTCATGTAACTCTTCTAGGAGCAATTTTGTTGCCTCGGGGTGCACGTATAGCAGATATGGCCCAGAAAATGAGCGCTTATACAACTTCTGGTCCTCAAACAGCCAGAATCGAAGAGCCTTCCTACGTATTTTGTCTGCTTCTGATTTTTCCTCAAGAAAGGTGTCTTCCTTTAGGAATAGTGCTATGGGGTCCATCTAGCTAGGCCCTACCCTGACTTAATGAACATGGATCGCCCCTCCGTTCATACTTGTGGGCTTGCATAGGTCCTCCACGAGGATTACTCGAGGTAAGCCCTATGCCGAGGACATTGCGAGTGTGGCCAGGGAGTCGACATGGGTCTTTCCGCTTTTGGGGATATGCATCAGGCTGAAAGACTCGAATTCTGATTGCAGGCGCCTAACCTGGCCCAGGTATTCTTGCATCCTATAGTCCCTTGCCTCAAACTCTCCTTTGACTTGGCCAACGACTAACCTTGAGTCAGAGAACACCTCTAATGCCTTTCCGCCCATTTTCAGAACCATGGTCATTCCCTCTAGCAGAGCCTTATTCTCAGCTTCATTGTTGGTGGCCGAGAACCTCAATCTAAGTGACTTCTCAATGCTAATCCTTTCAGGGGACAACAGCACTAATCCCACTCCAAATCCCTTCTAGTCTGCTACACCATCAACGTGCACTTTCCATGACAAGGGGCCCTACTGGGTGATGAAACTAACTGATTTTTCATCCATGTGCTGCACTTTCGTTTCTTCTTCTAACGGGGATTCGGTGAACTCAGTCACTAGATCCGTCAGGACTTGGCCCTTGATGGAAGTGCGGGGCATGTATTTGATGTCGAAAGCTCCCAAGATTATGGCCCATTTAGCAATCTTCCCCGTATAGTCAGCACTTCGGAGCAGGGCTCTGAGCGAGAGTTGAGTTAGGACGATGACCGTGTGTGCTTGAAAGTAGTGGGGGAGTTTATGTGTCACATGTACTACTGCCAAAATAGCTTTCTCTAGCTGCAGATAACGGATTTCGGCCTCATGTAGTGACCTGCTCACATAATACACAGGCCATTGCGTGCCATTGTCAACACGTATCAGGACCAAGCTTACAGCATAAGTAGCCACAGCAATGTAAATGAACAGAACTTCGTCAACCTCAGGGCTGGACATGATGGGGGGCCAAGATAGATAATCTTTAAGCTGTTGGAAGGCTGAGGCACACTCCTCTGTCCATTTGAATCCCTTCCATTTGTTCATCAGTAGGAAGAAGGGTCGGCACCTATCCGCTGACTGAGAGATGAACCGATTCAGGGTAGCGGTCATTCCTGTAAGCTTTTGGACTTCTTTGGGGTTTCGAGGTCGCTGCAAGCTATTGATAGCTTTAATCTGGTCGGGATTAACTTTGACTCCCCTATAGGTTACCATGTAGCCTAGAAATTTGCCCGATCCTACGCCAAAGGAGCATTTGGAGGCGTTGAGGAGCAACTTATACTTTCTTAGGATGTTGAATATGTCTCTGAGGTCCCCTAAGTGCTCGGACACCACCTTGCTTTTTACCACCATATCATCTATATACACTTCAATGGTTTTGCCTAACTGCGACTCAAACATCCTGGTCATCATCCTTTGATAGGTAAACCCCGCGTTCTTTAAACCGAACGGCATCACCTTGTAGTGATAATTTCTAGTGGGCCTGACGAAAGCTGTCGTTTCCTGATCTTCCAGGGCGAGTGGTATTTGGTGGTATCCCTGAAAGGCATCTAGGAAGCTCATCCGAGGGTAGCCTACAGTTGCTTCCACTAACTAGTCTATTTTAGGCATAGGGAAAGGGTCTTTTGGGCAAGCCTTATTCAGGTTTGTGAAGTCTACGCACACTCGTCATTTTCTACTCTTTTTCTTCAGCACCACGGTATTAGCCAACCACTCAGGGTAAAATGCCTCCTTGATAGCCTTTGCCTGCTTCAGTTTCTTCACCTCCTCTCTGACTGCATCAGAGTATTCCCTAGAGGAGCACCGAGGAGGTTGCTTCTTGGGGACAACTGATGGGTTGACATTTAGATGATAGCAGATGAAGTTCGGATCCACCCCCGGGGCTTCGTAGGCCGTCCAAGCAAAAACATCAACGCTTCGTCTAAGAAACTCTACCAACTCTTCCCTTTTCGGAGGAGGCAGCTGAGCTCCAACCTGAAAGAATTTCTCCGGGTCATCCCCTATAACAACTTTCAACAAATTCTCGCACTTCGCCTCCTCGGCCGACCCGTCGACGGACAACGTCATGCACGTTAATTGCTATAAGCCCTCTTCAGTATGAGCTGATGGCTCGGCTTCGAACTGGTGACGAATGGCGGCCACCAAGCATTGCCTAGCCATGGATTGGCTTCCTATAATCTCTCTAATTCATCCCCCCGACGGGTATTTCACTTTCTGGTAGAGGGTAGAGGAGACAGTACCCAAAGTATAAAGCTATAGCCTTCCAACAATGGCTGTGTATGGAAAGTACGTGACCACCACAATGAAGTCCACCTCTACCACTTCTGAGCCAATCTGTATGGGCAGTCTGATCTGTCCCTTCGGGATGACGACCTTCCCATCAAAGCTCACTAGAGGCGAGCTATAGTGTGTTAGGTCTTCTAGCTTCAAGTTCAGCCACCAGTACAGGTCGGGGTACATTATCTCGGCTCCATTGCCTCGTCTACCATCACCCTCTTCACATCATATCCCCCAATCCTGAAAGGTGACTACCAAAGTGTCGTCATGGGGTTGGATGGTTCCAATCTTGTCCTCGTCCGAGAAGCCCAAAATCGGCTGGATTCCCAGCTTCGCCCTCTTCGATTCTTGCTTCGCATCCTCGGCAGATAGCCGAGCCACGGACATTATTTTGGAACTCGGGATCCCAAGTTCGTCTGGCCTCCCTAACCACTAGAGTGATGCAAGAGTTGTTTCAGCTTTCCTTCACAGACGAGCTGATCCAGGTGGTCGTACAGGCTTCTACAATCTTCTGTGGTATGCCCGTGGTCCTGGTGATACTGGTAGTAGAGGTTGTGGTTGCGCTTTGCGGGGTTCCCCACAATTTTATTTGGCCATTTGAAGAATGGCTCGTTCCTGATTTTCTCCAGAACTTGATGTACTAGCTCCCGGAATACAAAATTGACTGCCTGCGGATGAACGGGCCCTGACCGTCCGACAAAGTCTCTCCATGGTCGGTCATTGCTGTGCCGGTCCTACCTGAAATCCCTCCTCTCTTGAGGGATAAACTTCTCCTTTCCTTTCCCCTGCTGCTGGTCTTCCTCAGCCCTTTTATACTTGTCAATTCGGTCCATGAGCTGGCATACACTGGTGATTGGTTGCCAGTTAGGGATTTTCTCAGATCGTGATCAGTAGGGAGGCCGAGCTTGAAGGTGCTGATGGCCACGTCATCAAAGTCACCATCTATCTCATTGAACATCTCCCAATACCTATCTAAGTATGCCTTCAATGTCTCTCCCTCTTGCATACTTTGGGACAGTAGGGAGGCTAAGGACCGAGGGACCCTGTTACAGGTGACGAAGCGGGAGCAGAACCCTTAGGTGAGCTCTTTGAAGGAGTTTATAGAGTTTGCTTTCAGGCCATCGAACCATCTCGTTGCGACGGGCCCCAGGCTGGATAGGAAAACCTTGTACATCAAGGCTTCGTCCTAGGAATGGATAGCCATTCTTTGGTTGAAATGGCTCACGTGCTCCACAGGGTCTGTCTTACCATTGTACACGGTGAAAGCAGGTTGGGTAAATCGCCAGGGAAGTTTAGCCCCCTTGATCTTGTGCGTGAAGGGTGACCTGGAGATTTAGTCCAATGCCCTAATCACAGCGTCGTTTCCCATGCCTTTGTGAGGCGGAGTTTCGTTCCTCCTTTCTCGACGGTGTTCCTCTTCGTAGGAGAAGGACTCGTTGGGCAGGGTTCGAGACCTTCGCCTGTAGCTGATGTCCTTTCCATCATCAGAAGAAACGTCAGAGTTAGAAGGAGTTTGCCTTCGTCATGCATGGTGCAGTTCCCTCTTTAGCCAGTCAATTTCCAACTGCATGGCTTTGTTGGGCTGGTCTTGAGAGATGTGACTTCTGACTTGAGTGTGACTCTTGCTCGTACGCGTAGTGTACACACTACCTTCTCGATCTTCTTTTCGCTCATGGTCGGTGAGGGGATTTTGGGGTGGCATGGATTCCGCCTCGTGTGGACTTGATCCTACCATCATTTACCGTTGTACTCACTATCACACAAGCTCTTCCCACAGACGATGCCAATTGTAGGGGCACAGATTACAGCCCAAGCCCAATGTGTATGGGATTGTGGGTTAATGGGCCCTATACAATAAATTTGTAGAGAGTGGGTCGAAGAACTAAGCCTTGGTGAATTTAACAACAGTTAGGACAAGTATGAAGGGCAATCATGCATGAACAACGCACATAGAGTTATATGAATGTCTCGTCCAAGGAGGCAAAGGTTATTATAAATTTGTAAGATTGATTACAAGTGCAATTCTCGTTCCTACAGTCTTCCTTCTCTCCTTTTTCCTCCTCCATCCATGGTGGGTCTTCCACAGTATATAGGTCCCCTCTGGCAATCCTGGCCATACACCTGTTGAGCATCTAGACTACCACTTGAGTACCTGTCCCATCAGACACCTCTTCTGGCCTTCTATGAGTTACAGTGGCCAAGGAGACACTGTTCAGAGGTCCTCTCCACATAAATGTGGCCAGAAAGGTAGCTGTAGTGTAATTAATGCAGAGGTGACAGCTATCCTTGTTGTTCGAGCTTTTCTGAGAGCTCACCTTGACCATTAGAATGTAGATGTAGGCTAGGTTTGTCATACCCGAGGAGGAGTTCCTCCTCGGACCACCTTCCATCCTTCTTTTGCCTGTGGAGCTTTGAAGCGGGAGTTTCCCAACTATTGCTTGTTCCTTCTTGGCCCAATTTATGTCTTCGAACTAAGCCCAAGGCCCACTATGTGATTTTGGGCCTTTATCCCTACAAATACTTATATAGAATTATATAATATTAATTTAAATAGAGTGTAGGGATATAATGGAGCTGCAATAGCATAAGATTTTGTTGACAATAATAATAATGAATAACGAAATTTCCTTTTAATGCTTTGAAACTTTTGTTAATTGAATTATAATCTTTATTTTTTTGTAAAAGGAAAGAAGTATTAAAGATAATGTATATATATGATTGTATTACTAATAGCGGAAATATATATATATATATATATAAAGAAAAAAAAAGGCATACTTGAATTAAAATTATACCATTTAGAAATATAAATTTAATCTAATTATACACATATAAACATAACACGATTTTTTTTTTTTTTTGAGAATATAACAAAGCTAAAAACTTATAAATAATAATTTTAAATTTAATATTAGGAATATAATCAAATTTATTCATAATCTAAAAATTAAGAAACTAACACAAATCACAAATTAAGATATAAATGTAGAAAAAGAATAAATAATATACCTGTTTGTTTCCTCTATCACTTTGAGAGATGAAAGTGTATGTAATGAAAAACTAAATCAGTTATTGTAGAAGAGAACAAATGAGTACAAAAGTTTAATTTTTTTTAATGCCAAATTCATGAATTTACGTACACATGAGAGAAAATTTTATTAATTTTTTTAAGTTAAATAAAAATAGCTTAAACAAAATGAAAAAAAAATAATGAAGGAAGAATGCATACTTGTGTTGTCATGGAATTTAGACATTCACATATTGGAGTAAATTTCACTCAAGATATATATATATATATATATATATATATATATATATATGTATGTATGGGTAGAGTTCCATTTTATATAAAATTTAAATCCTATTGGAATTAAGATTTCTAATCAATGTGTTTTGTTGCTATCCTATAAAAAAGTGGAATAAAAAAAAAAGTTCAAACAAATAGCAAGAAAAAAAAAGAAGGAAACGTTGGTATACGTACTTATTTACAAATATATATATATATATATATATATATATATATATAATCTATCCAAAAAATAGTTTGGGAAATCGGTATGAATAGATAATGGACTTAGGTTACGATGGTTTTTGAGTAAAGTTGTGGTGTGCCTTTATGTTAGAACCCATTTCCCTCTCCCTTGTATGTGTGTGTTTGTTTCTAAAAAAAAAAAAAAGAATGGGTAATTGTCCCACATTGCTTAAGAGAGTGTGTTGTGTGCAGTATGACTTGCCCCACCTCCCTTAAAAGTTACCATGGCTTTTGAGTGGAGTTTTAGTGTGCCTTTGTATTATAACCCATTTCTCTCTCCCTTATGTGTATGTATTTATTTCTAAAAGAAAAGATAACAAACTTGGGTTGTTGGGGTCTTTAAAAAATTAAATAAACATATAAAATAATAAAGGAAGAGTCTTATCATATTTGGTTTGTTGAAGAGTCCTATTATAGAAATAGCAGTAACTAACAAAAGAAATTGATAATGATTGTGGTCAAAGTTTAATTTAGCTATTTTGGATAGTGTAAATCATTCTGATGATAGGATATAGATTATTACAAATTAGTTTTCTTTTGTTACAAAAGAAAAGATAGCGTAGATGCATGTTTACATTAATTTAGTTTTTATTTTTATTTTTTGCTATTCAAATGTTTCGGGATTTTTTTTTCAAAATAACATTAATTTTTGAACAATTTTGTTAGTTAGCACGTTTTCAAAACTATTTAAGAAACTAACATTTTGAGTGTAAGAGACTCAATTTTGGGAGTGCTAAATCGAGTTCACGAACTCGATTTCAGGATTGTGACATAAAAATTGAGTTTGGAGAACTTGATTTCATTTAAATTGAAAATCAAGCCTTGTAAACTCGATTTAGCTCTCTGTATTTTTTGTTACACTCCATCTCTCACTCACAAAAACCCAAAAATCACGAAGGCTCCAGAAATAGAAACCCAGAAACTGAAATCCAGAAGAACAAACTTCACAAAGACCAGATACAGAAACCCATAAGAACAAACCCAGAAATTGAAACCCAGAAGAACAAACCTCATGAAGTCAGAAAATCAAATCAAAGACCCAGGCGGCAACAGCGAAGGCTCTAAGAGGCGGTGGCGTTGGGTTTGTTGACGGAGATCAAACTAGAGAGATCAAACTCGTTTCTTGACAGAGTGAGAGACGGAGTGAGTGAGAGACGGAGAGAGCATGCCTAAGAAATCGAGTCTGTAAGGCTCGATTTCAATTAAATGAAACCGAGTTCAAAGAACTCGATTTCAGCACTCCAAAATCAAGTCTCTTGCACTCGAGATGTTAGTTTCCTTAATAGTTTTGAAAACGTGCTAACTAACAAAATTGTTTGAAAATTAATGTTATTTTGAAAAAGAATCCCTAGATATCGTATTAGTAGTTGTAAGACACCAAGATATAAAAGCTAGGATATAGTGATATACATCATACATAATATTTATTTTTATCTTTCTATCTAAAAAATTGCAATTTGTTTGTCTCTAAAAAAAATTGCAATTTGTTGTTGAAGATAAGAACAAAAAAAATATATCTATTTTTCTTTTAAATCTAAAAATTTTTCAACAACTTGAGATAGCCATTTAGCGCAATCACGACTTTTAAGCCCAAATTTTATATATGATATATATATATATATATATATATATATATATATATATATATATATATATATCATATATATATGTAAGGGTAAAGGCCCAAATCCAGTATTGGGACTTGAGCCTTAGCCGAGAACATGGGTGATCCAAGGACGATTAAACAATAGTTAGTGGTTTAAGCTCAGACCTTCATGAACATGATATGATTGGGAAAGTGGTCCGAGGAGGAATACCTCCTCGAACAACCTAAACACGGACTAGATATGAATCCCATAGATCAAAATGACCTTCTAGGAAGCTCCAGTGATAGGAACGTACACCTCGAGTGTACCAAAAAGTGGAAGCTAAGAGGTACCTAAGGAAAAGTTGTTACCACCGCATTTAATGCACTACAGCTAATTTCTGGCCACATTTATGTGGAGAAGACCCCTAAACAGTGCTGCCTTGGCTACCACAACTCACAGAAAGCCAAAAGGGGTGTCTGATGGGACGGCCACTCAAGTGGTGGCTTAGATGATCAACAAATAAAAGGTCTAGATCACCGATAGGGAGATATATAATGGAAGAGACTCCTGAAGGAAGGAGGATCAGAAAAATAGAGAAAGAATACTGTAGTAATCAAAGTTGCACTTGTAATCAGTTTTATTGATTTATAATAAGATTTGCCTTCTTGGATAGTGAATTCATTCAGTCCTATGTGACTTGTTCTTGCTTGATCATCTCCTGAATCCATACTAGTCGTTGTTAAGTTAATTAGGGCCTAGTTGTATGACTCACTCTCTACAAATTTATTATACTAGGCTCACTAGGCCAACACCCCTTACATTTTGAGCTTGGGCCACAAAACGTGTCTCTACAATTGGTGCCGGTTGTGGGAAGAACTTATGTGATAATGAGTGCAACGGCTAACAATGGTAGGATCAGGTCCACACTAGGTAGAATCCATAGGATCCCAACGTGAAAATCCTTTTGTCAACCTCGAGCGTAGAAGAGATAGGGAGGGGAGTGTGCCTACTATCCAGTCCGGTAAGAGTCACTTCCGTGGTAAGAGCCATCTCTCTCGTGAGGAAGACACACAAGTCCTACAACTGGAGGTTGACCAGCTGAAGAGAAAGTTGCGCCGCGCACAGCAAAAGCGAACCCCCTCCATCTCCGACGCTTCCTCTGATGATAGAGAGGATGCTAGCTATAGACAAAGGTCAAGGACCCCACCCAGCGAGTCTTTCTCCTACAAGAAGGAGCATCATCACAAACGTTGGTATAAGAGCCCGCCTCGCAAAGGCCTGGGAGGTGACACGACAAGTAAGGCATTAAATTAAATTTCCCGATCACCCTTCACGCGTAGGATTGAAGGAGCAAGACTTCCTCAGCGATTCAATTAGCCAACGTTCACTATCTAGAATGGTCGAACAGACCCAGTGGAGCATATGAGCCATTACAACCAAAGAATGGTCGTCCATTCCAAGGACGAAGCCTTGATGTGCAACGTGTTCCCCTCTAGTCTGGGACTCGTGGCAATGAGATGACTCGATGGTTTAAGGGTGGGTTCTAGAGGTTCCTTCAAGGAGCTCACCCTGGCATTTGGCTCTCGTTTTGTCACTTGTAACAGAGTTCCTCGGCCAATAAGCTCCCTACTATCCTTGTCCATGCGAGAAAGGGAAACCCTAAAAACATACTCGGACAAATACTGGGAGATGTACAATGAGATAGATGGTGACTTTGATGATGTCGCCATCAGTACTTTCAAGGTCGGCCTTCCAACTGAGCACGACTGATGGAAATCTTTAACGGGAAAACCTGTCACCAGCGTGCACCAACTCATGGACCGGATCGACAAGTATAAAAGAGTTGATGAAGACCAGTAGTAGGGAAAAGGTAAAGCCAAGGTTATCCCTCAGGAAAAGAGGGATTTCAGGTCGGATCGATATACCAACAATTGGCCTCGAAGGGACTTTACTAAGTAGTCAAGGTCTGCCAATGCTCAAGCAGTTAACGCGGTTTTCTGGGAACCAGTGCATCAAGTCCTAGAGAAGATCAAAAATGAACCATTCTTCAAATGGACAAATAAGATGGCAGGAAACCCTATGAGGCGCAATCAGAACCTCTATTGCTAATACCATAAGGACCAGGGACATACTATAGAAAACTGTAGAAATTTGTGGGACCATGTAGACCAGTTGGTCTGAAAAGGAAAGTTGAGGCAGTTCTTGAATCATTCCAATAGCCAGGGGAACCAGACTGGTCAGGAACCCCAGAGAGATGCTTCTTCGAGACCTCCTTTGGGCACGATAAACGTCATCTTTGCCGCCTCAGGGAGGACTGGGTCTTGCCCCTCCAGGATAATGTCTGTCACTCGGCTGGCTGCCGAGGACTCAAATGCTGAGCCAAAGAGGGCTAAAGTGAGTATCCAGCCGGCATTGAGCTTTTCTGATGAAGATAAGGTTGGAACCATACAACCCTACGACAACGACTTGGTGGTCACGCTCAGGATTTGGGGATATGATGTGAAGAGGGTAATGATGGACCAAGGCAGTGGTGCCAAGATAATGTACCCTGACCTGTAAAGGGGCTGAACTTGAGACCTGAAGACCTAATAGCCTATAATTCGGCCCTGGTAAGTTTTTATGGGAAGGTCGTCATTCCAAAGGACCAAATCAAACTACCCATGCAGCCCATGCAGCCTAGTTTAGAAGTGGTGGAGGTGGACTTCATCGTGGTGGACACTTATTCCCCCTACACGGCCATTGTGGCCAGGCCTTAGCTTCATGCTCTAAGAGCAGTCTCTTCTACCCTACACCAAATGGTAAAATATTTGTCGGGGAGCCGAATTAAATAGATTGTTGGGAGTCAATCCACGGCCAGACAGTGCCTAGTAGCTGCCATCTTATATCAGCCCGAGGCTAAGTCCTCAACCTCTGCCATAAAGGAGTCATAGCAATTAAAAGCTTTGGATCTACCGATCAATGTATCTGCCGAGGAGGCAAAGTGCGAAGACTTGGAAACAGTTGTTGTCAGCAATGACCTGGAGAAATTTTTTCTAATCAGAGCTCAGCTTCCTCCTCCAGAGAAGGAAGAACTGATAGAGTTTCTCAAGAAAAATATGGATGTATTCGCATGAAGCGCTTACGAAGCCCCAGGGGTGCATTCGAGCTTCATCTGCCACCACCTAAATGTTAACCCATCTGCCACCCCCAAGAAGCAATTACCTCGGCGCTCATCCAAGGATCACTTTGATGCTGTCAGAGATGAGGTGAAGAAGCTCAAGCAGGCAGGGGCTATCAAGAAGGTTTTCTACCCTGAGTGGCTGGCCAATACTGTGGTGGTAAAGAAAAAGAGTGGGAAGTGGCGAGTGTGTGTAGACTTCACAGATCTGAATAAAGCTTGCCCAAAGGATCTTTTCCTTTAACCTAGGATCGACCAGCTGGTAGATGCAACTGTGGACCATCCTCGAATAAGCTTCTTAGATGCCTTTAAAGGGTACCACCAGATACCACTAGCCCTAGAAGATTAGAAAAAAACGGCTTTCGTTACTCCCACTGGAAACTACCATTACAAAGTGATGCCCTTCGGTTTGAAAAATGCAGGGTCTACCTATCAAAGGATGATGACTAGGATGTTTGAATCGCAGTTGGGCAAAAGCATTAAGGTCTATATAGACGACATGGTGGTGAAGAGTAAGGTGGCATCCAAGCACATTGGAGACCTCGGCAACATTTTTGAGATCCTAAAGAAACATAAATTGCGGCTTAATGCTTCTAAGTGTTCTTTTGGGGTCAGATCAGGGAAGTTCTTAGGGTACATGTTTACACATCACGGAATTGAAGTTAACCCCAATCAGATTAAAGCAATAAACAGTTTACAACCATCTCGGAATCCTAAGGAAGTCTAGAGGCTGACCAGAATGACTGCTGACTTAAACCGATTTATCTCTCGGTCAGCGGACAGATGCAGACCTTTCTTCCTATTGCTGAATAAATGGAAGGGATTCGAGTGGACCAGAAGTGTGCTTTAGCCTCCCAGCAGCTTAAATATTATCTCTCACGGCCACCTATCATGTCCAATCCTGAGGCGGATAAGATTCTATTTACTTATATTGCTGTGGCCTTTCATGTTGTAAGCTTGGTCTTGATACGAGTTGATAGCAACATATAAATGCCAGTTTATTATGTAAGCAAGTCACTACATGAGGCCGAGGTCCGTTATTTGCCACTGGAGAAAGCCATCTTAACTGTGGTACGTGCTACTTGTAAACTCTCCCATTACTTCCAGGCACATACGGTAGTTATCCTAACTCAGCTCCCGCTCAGAGTCCTAGTCTGAAATGCTAATTATACGGGGAAGATTACCAAATGGGGGATGATGCTGGGGGCCTTCGACATCAAATACATGCCTCGTACCTCTTTCAAAGGTCAAGTCCTTACAGATCTGGTAGCCGAGTTTGCTGAGTCCCCGTTGGAAGAGGAGGCAGAAACACAACGCATGAATGGAAAATCAATTGGCATGATTTTCCAATAGGGTCTTTTATCCTGGAAAGTATACATTGATGGCATAGCAAATCAGAAGGGTTCCGGAGTGGGGCTAGTACTAGTATCGCCAGAAAGGATCACTATTGAGAAGTCAATTGAGGCTGGACTTTTCGACCACAAATAATGAAGCTGAATATAAGGCTCTACTAATGGGAATGGCCATGGTTCAAAGAATAGGCAGAAAAGCAATAGAGATGTTCTCGGACTCCAAATTAGTCATTGGCCAAATGAAAGGAGAATTTGAAGCGAGAGATGAAAGAATGCAGGGGTACTTAAGCCAGGTTAGACACCTGTAGTCAGGCTTTGAATCTTTCAACCTGTTACATATCTCTAGAAATGAAAACACACATGCTGATTTCTTGGCCACACTTGCAATCTCCTCGGTATAAAGCATACCCGCGTCATCCTTGTAGAGGACTTATGCAAGCCCACAAAAGTGAACAGAAAGGCAGTGCATATCCACCAAGTTAGAGTGGGGCCTAGCTGGATGGACCCTATAGTATTGTTCTTGAAAGAGGATACCCTGCCCAGGGAGAAGTCAGAGGCTGACAAAGTACGAAGAAAGGCTCATTGTTTCTGGCTGTCTGAGGATCAGAAATTGTATAAGTGCTTATTTTCTAGGTCATACCTGCTATGCATACACCCCGAGGCAACAGAATTACTCCTCGAAAAGTTACACGAGGGAATTTGCGGAAGCCACACTGGAGATAGATCTTTGGCGCACAGAGCCATCACTCAAGGCTACTGGTGGCCAAACATGCAAAAGGAAGCACAGGAATATGTAAGGAAGTGCGACCAATGTCAAAGGTTCATACCAAACATACACCAACCGGGAGGAGTCCTTAACCCCTTATCCAACCCTTGGCCGTTAGCGCAATAGGGCTTAGACATTGTAGGCCCTTTCTCCAAAGCAACAGGAAACAAGAGATACCTGCTAGTCGACACGGACTACTTCACTAAGTGGGTTGAAGCCGAACCCTTGGCAAATTTCAAGGACGTGAATGCCAAGAAGTTTGTTTGGAAGAACATTATCACACGATTTGGAGTCCCTCACACCCTCATTTCGAACAATGGCCTTCAGTTTGATAGCAAATCTTTTAGGAGATACTGCTGTGACTTGGGAATTACAAATAGATATTCTACCCCAGCTTATCCTCAAGGGAATGGACAAGTCGAGGCCGTTAACAAGGTCATAGTGAATGGACTCAAGAAGATGTTAGATGTTGCGAAGGGAAAATGGGTGGAAAAACTACCATATGTCCTCTGGACATACCGAACCACGCCTCGCAGATCAACCAAGGAAACCCCCTTTTCAATGACTTATGGGGCCGAGGCTATTATTCCTTTGGAAACTGGCTTCCCTACACTGAGGACTAGCTCTTTCAACCCGAGCAATAACAATGAATTGCTAGAAAGGAGCTTGGACTTTATTAAAGAAAGAAGGGAGAATGCAATGGTTCAACTGGCATACTACCAACACAAACTCAAACAAGGTTATGATGCCAATGTGAAGTTGAGGCCATTAATGCCTGGTGATTTGGTGTTGAGAAAAGTGCTGGGTATTGCAAAGAATCCAGCATGGGGAAAGCTAGGGCCCAACTGGGAGGGGCCATACTACATCACTTTGGTGGCTGGAATAGGAGCTTATTTCCTCAAAGACCTAGATGAACGTGTAATACCACGACCTTGGAATGTAAATAACCTGAAAATGTATAATTATTAATAAAAGTTTCCTTTGTCATGTGCTCATTTATTGTGTAAATACATCGTAGTTCCTATGACATCTTTATAAGTGCTTAAACAGAACCTTAGTCATGCCTGAGTCCTCGGACCAGATGCTTTAGAAAAATTAATACTCTATGACATTTTTATAAGTGCTTAAATAGAACTTTAGTCATTCCTGAGTCCTCGGACCAGATGTTTTGGAGAAATTAACACTCTATGACATCTTTATAAGTGCTTAAACAGAACCTTAGTCATGCCTGAGTCCTCGGACCAAATGCTTTGGAGAAATTAACACTCTATGACATCTTTGTTAGTGTTTAAACAGAACCTTAGTCATGCTTGAGTTCTCGAAACAGTTGCTTTGGAAAAATTAACACTTTATGGCATCTTTCTAAATGTTAGACAGAACCTAAGTTATGTCAGGTCCCTCAAACCACATACTTTGGTAACTCAACGACATCTACTAGTCTTTACAAGTGTTAAACAGCAATATCTAAGTGGTAAGCAGGATGAAAGTTGTCTATCCTTTTCATTTTTTACAAAATATACCATGTGCTCCCATTATGTTCAACTTTCATTACAAAGGGTTCCGTTCTTAATGCATATATATGTTAAACGTCTTTATTGCTGATGCTTGATTAAAATTGCTTAAATTATTAACAGTGTATTATTGTTAGTTGTTATTAAAGACACAGTCACAGCTGTTCATGGCTATTTGTAGTAATGAGGTTCAAGGCACATCAAGTAAAGGTACAGGAGATAAAAAGAAAGACATTTTTATTAAATGAAATAAGGAATACAGTATATACATTAACAGAATGTCATTCAAAAAAAAAAGAAACTGCAAGAAAATCCTAAGTGCTAAGCCTTATCCTTGGGAGCAAGAGGGTCCTCTTTCTGGCTTGGTTGAAAGGTAGAAGCGTCCTTGGCCTTAGGGTCAGCTTCTTTGGTCTTGGCCCCTGCTTCCTTTGCCTAGCTGCAGTTTCCTTGTCCTCGGCAGCATTTTTGGCTACTGATGAGGGCTTTTTCTCCTTGCCCTTACCCTTGTCTTCAATCCCCTCAGCCCCCTGGCCTTGATCACCAGCTTGGCTGGATCCCTTCGGCGCCTCAGGGAGAGGGAGAGCATCATGGATAATTAGAGGCTACTCTGAAGACTCAGGAGCTTAGGCAAAAGGAGATGGGAAGGCACCCAGGACTTCACGAATGTCAGGATGGTAATATGTCCTTCCCGGTTGCCTTTACTCCGAATCCATAGGGACTCCTGCAATGTTCAAGGCTTCTGTCCATGTTACATCACAGTAATCCCTGCATGCCTCGGCAAGCTCCTCAGTGAGCCTTGCTTGTGTTTCTTCCACGCCGAGGGTGAAAACTGCTTGCTTTTCGGCTTCTGTTGCCTCATTGCCAATTGGGCTGCCTCTTTATCCTTCTGCAGCTCGGCCTTAAGATCCAGAATCAACTATTTTTAGGTGGCCAAATTCAGCTCTGTGGTGTAGAGCTGCTTGCGATGATCCTTGGCCTGGGTTTCAACAGTTTTCAAACCAGCCAAGGCACTCAAGCGTTCCCTTTTCAAGGTGGTTAGCTTATTGACCAGCTCCGTATGTTCTGCTTTGAAGGCTTCGAGAGCCTTCTCAACCTCAAGACGGGACGGGACTGGGCCTTAACCTTAACCTCGTTACGGGCATTCTTGGCCCACTCCTCAGCCACATAAATCTACTAGGTAACCTGCATGAAAGTAGCAAAAAGGTCATATAAAATAAATAAATAAATAATATATACATATGTGAATAAATGTGCATCTTAGTATGTTGTCTGGCTTACCATTGCAAGGTCCCTCTTCAACGACATGAAATGGTCAGGTTGCTTGGTATGCCTAAGGCCCTCCATGTCTCTAGGGAGTAGAAGAGGCTGCTCCAAGGCCTCGGCAAGATAGGTGGCGTGCCCCCTTTGAGACTCCCAGATCATGGCATCCCAAGGGATGGGAGCACCATCCAACTCTAGCCGAGGAGCCCATAAGCGCAGCCCCCAGCGCACTTCAACTTCGTCCCAGCTATCCACAGAGGTGGCCCTCTTGTCCTTAGGGTCCTTTGCCTTCTTCTGTTGTTTAGCGCCCTTTTGGGGTCCCACCTCCCCTTCCTCAAGATCTTCCACTGGCCTTTTCTTCTTTAAATCTTTCATGGCGTGCAATCCTAGGTCAATGGGGGGTAGTGGTGGAGAAGGGGGAAGAATGGGTGGGACTTGGGACTTGAGGGCTTCTTTCAAAGATTGCCCCTTGTTCTTATTGGCTAGTATACCCTTCAAGCTATTACCCTTCTTCCGATCCATCCTTTCCTCTTCCTCTGAACTTGTGTCAACACAAGCAACAATTAATTTAGGTAGGTGAGCTATGGAAAGCTTGTCGGACTCGATCTCAGAATCCGAGAGCTCCACCAGCCTACCAGGCACTCCTTCCTCTTCGAAACAGAAGTTGTCTATATTTTCTTTAAGAGATAAACAAGAGGATGTTATCTCTTCTTCTATTGCTACTGGTTAGGGAAGAGCCTGTGGGAGTGGTACTGTGAATGGTTGAGGGTTCTACTGGATTGGTAATACAACTGAGGGAAGGTCATATTAGGCAAGAAAATCCAGTCTTGATTCATCAATCCTAGCCAACCGTGGGTCACCTGCTTTAATAGCGTGTCCGATCTCTTGGAATATCTTCGATATAGGCTCAAAATCCAGAATCAGGTGGACGGCTCGCAATTGTCTATCCTCACTTATGAAGATTTCGGATCTCAGCAAGTAATTGAGAGCAGCAAAATTGGTCAGGCTAAGCTGAGGAGCTACTTGCCTCTTATCTGCAGAAATAGCTGAGAAGCAAAACATGGTTAGAAAATCAAAATCTATCATTAAAGGAAAGCAAAACCAAAAAGGAGCAAAACATGGTTAGGGTTAAAGAGTCCAAATCTCTTGCTAAGGAACCTAATCGTAAGGCATCCCATCTGGCTCTCCCTTTCGGATGGGGTAGTGAAGGTCATCATGCCACACTCCCAAAGCTATAAGATAATCGTCTTTCATACCCTTGTTGGACTTAGGTAGACACGATACTAGTCTTACAACGTCAGATCGGGATTTGAGATAATATCCCGCGCTTTTTTGGGAGTGGCACTCGTACATGTGGACCACATCATGCCAAGTGAGCCGCATACCCAGATGCTCGTTGAGAGCATTAACGCTACCCAAGACCCTGAATAGGTTGGACGCGCACTAGTGGGGGCATATCCTATGGTTAAAGAGGTAATCCCGTGTTATCTTACCCATGGGGAGAGTCATTCCCCCTTCTATGAAAGCTATCATAGGGATGACGACTTCCCCCTCTTCTCTATGCGTCACTATTTGTTCCAGGGAACAGTATCGCAGGCCAACTTCTTGGGATATATGGTACTTATCTTTAAAGGCTTCTATTTTGGCATGGGAGTCTACTAGGCCTTGAATCTACAAATGTGGACAACCTAAGAAGAAGAGACTGGAATTTGTAAGTAAGGAAACAAGAACTGGAAGGCCGATAAGAGTGACCGAGGAGAAAAAGAAATGTTTAAAAGAATATAAACTTATAGGAACTAAAGCGTGCGCTAATCTCTGATACCTTTAGAAAGGTTTTCAAAAGATTTTCTGAAGAACGGGTGTGAGAAGTTTGGAGACTTTGAGAGTTTTAAGAGTGTGAGTATTTGATATTTCTGAAGCGCTTAAAGACTTATGAAATGGAGAAATGATTTCCCCGTGCGCTTTTATATAGAGGGTGAAATGAGTGGGAGCTACCCCGCTCAAAATTTCAAGAGAAATATCAACCATTGGATCTGTGCCTCACCATTAGATCTGGGGAACAAAGCGCCGCCTGGAGTAATTAATGACGCCTCGCGAACTCCGAAGAGTTAGAAACAATTATACGGCGCACAAAACGGAACTCCCGCACGTGTGAATCAAGGAATCAGTTGGTGCTATCTTTAAAAAAAAAAAATCAAAACCCCAATTTTCTCCTCGGATGAGAGGGGAAAAATTAAAATTTTGAGGGGCTATTGTAAGGGTAAAGGTCCAAATTTGGTATTGGGCCTTGGGCCTTAGCCGAAAACATGGGTGATTCGAGGACGATTAAACAATAGTTAGTGGTTTAAGCTCAGACCTTCATGAACATGATATGACTAGGAAGGTGGTCCGAAAAGGAATACCTCCTCGGACAAGCTAAACATGGACCAAATATGGATCCCATTCATCAAAACGACCTTCTAGGAAGCTCTAGTGACAGGAACGTACACCTCGAGTGTACCAAAAAGTGGAAGCTAGGTGGTACCTAAGAAAAAGCTGTTACTACCGCGTTTAATGCACTACAACTATTTTTCTGGCCGCATTTATGTGGAGAAGACCCCTGAACAGTGCTGCCTTGGCTACCACAACTCACAGAAAGCCAGAAAGGGTGTCTGATGAGACGAGCACTTAAGTGGTGGCTTGGATGATTAACAAATGGAAGACCAAGATCACCGGTAGGGAGATATATAATGGAAGAGATCCCTGGAAGAATGAGGATCGAAAAAATAAAAAAAGAATACTGTAACAATCAAAGTTGCACTTGTAATCAGTTTTATTGATTTATAATAAGATTTGCCTCCTCGAACAGTGAATTCATTCAGTCCTATGTACTTTGTTCTTGCTTAATCATCTCCTAAATCTATACTAGTCGTTGTTAAGTTCATTAGGGCCTAATTCTTTGACCCACTCTTTACAAATTTATTGTACTGGGCTCACTAGGCCAACACCCCTTACAATTTGGGCTTGGGCCACGAAACGTGTCCCTACAATATATATATATATATATATATATATATATATATATATATATATATTATTTGAGCATTAGAACAACATTTTTTTTTTATAAGAAGCATTAGAACAACATTAGTATAAGAGTAAACACAAATTATTTTGTTAGTGCTTCAACGAGAGTAAGATATTGTATAGTTCTATCCTGTTAATAAACAAAATAATAAATAATAAAGAAATTGATAATGATTGTGGTCAAAGTTTAATTTAGCTATTTTGGATAGTGTAAATCGTTCTTATGATAGGATATAGATTATTACAAATTAGTTTTCTTTTCTTTTTTTTTTTCTTTTTTTTTGCTGAAAAATTAGTTTTCTTTTGTTACAAAAGAAAAGATAGCATAGATGCATGTTTACATTAATTTAGTTTTTATTTTTATTTTTTGCTATTCAAATGTTTCTTGTAGATATCATATTAGTAGCTGTAAGACACCATGATATAAAAGCTAGGATATAGTAATATACATCATAAATAATATTTATTTTTATGTTTCTTTCTAAAAAATCGCAATTTGTTGTTGAAGATAAGAACAAAAAAATTATATTTATTTTTCTTTTAAATTTAAATTTTTTTTAGCAATATGGTATAGTCACTTAATACAATCACAGTTTTTAAGTCTAATTTTTATTTTATATATATATATGTAAGGTCAATTTTTGTTGGACCAAGCACAAGCTTTGTGGACTCAGCCCAATGAGACCCTAAACAATAAATTTGTAGAGAGTGGGTTAAACAACTGGGCTGGAAATGGAGTTAGCAACGGTACAAGTAGACCAAAAATTAAAAATAGTGTTCAGATTAGCCGTTGGCAAGAATATTCTTCAATCCGAAGAGGTTGAAGTTTTTGACTAAGAATGAATGCAAATTTTTCTCCTCCCCTTACTCTGAGAGACCTATTTCCTTTATATACACATTCTCCACCTCATCTTCACCGTACACTTGTTCTTCATCTAAACGTCCACTTGAGTACTAGTCACATCAGCAGTTTGCTTTAGTCTACCGTGAGTGGTAGTGGTTGAGGTTGCACTGTTCAGGTGTCTTCTCCACATAAATGCGGCCAGGAAAGTTGCTGCAGTGCATTAAATGCGGTGGTAGCAGCTTTTTCTCTAAAATATTTCATGATCTTCTCACCCTTAGGCGTGCCCAGAGTTTACTCCTTACCGAGGAATCTTCCAGGGGGGGTTGCTGGGATCTTCAGTATATCTACTTGATTAAGTTTTCTTGCGATCAGATGAGTGGAACCTCTTCGGACAAACCAAGTTGTCTTCGGATGCAACATTCGCCCCTTCTTGATTGTATTTTCACCAAACGGACTGTGCTGATCCCTTTCACCTCTTCGGACAGGCAGTGATACTCAAATTGGGCCTCAGGCCCAATACGTGGCATTGGGCTTTCTCCCCACAGTATATATATATAATTGAGCATTAAAACAACATTAGTATAAAAGTAAAAACAAACTATTTTATTAGTGCTTCAAACGACAATAGGATAATGTATAGTTTTATGCTGTTAATAGACAAAAAGAATAAATAATAAAATCATATAATATATTTTATAAATATATATTAAATATAAGCTGATTGGGTATGATTAGACACATTCGTGAATCTGCTTCTGTGCGCTTAACCCGACCAACAGTTGAAAAAAATTTGACAATCCAATGTAACCCGGTCCAGTGACCAATCCCTTAAAATCGACCAAACCCAGCAGGTTCCCTTTTATAAAGCGACCAAATCTGCAGACTCCTAGTCCTAGCTGCTACCGGTTATTGGTTAACAGGGGACTTTGTAATTTGTATAAAAGGGAATTTGAGACGAAAAGAAAAAGGTTAGAGAAAACCGAGAAGTTAGAACCCGCCTCAGACTGTTATTGCGTTCTGCGTAGCTCGTTGTCTGTCACTGTCTGTCCATGTTCCTCTCATGTTGATCCGAATTCATGATGCGTTCAAAAGGTCTGTAATTCTTTACTTTTCCCGCTCTCTCTGTGTCTGTCTGACGATTTATATATTCGCTTATCTGTATTTGTATTTGAAAAGCAATAATTTTTTCGAAATATATAAACTTTTGGTCGATTTGAAAATTTCTTCAATTATAAATATTCGATTCAAGTGCAAATTAAATGACTATGTGGAGGCTGTTTTTGTTTGGATATTGGTAATAAGATTAAGATTATCTGTATTTAAAGAAAAAAAAAAAAAAAAAAAAAAACAAGCTTTACAGACCCGACACGCTTAGTTTATTTTTTAGTTATCTTTTCATATATATAGTAATTTGATTTAGCTGTTCCTATCACTAGTTAATTTCTGTGAATTTCACATTAATGTCTTTCTGTTTCTGTTTATTGTGTGTGAGTGTTTGCAAATTTTTGTTTTTTTTGTTTTTTGCTTTGAGTTATGCGTAGTGTAAGTTAATTATTATTTGTACTCAATTTTGTTGCTCTTTGGCAGGAAAATCTTCCAAGCGTAAGTGTGAAGCATTTCCTTAATCAAACAAAGACTACTGCTTGATGCCTTGATCAGTTTTCTTCAACTTCTACACATAGCATTTTACCTTTCATTTTTATTTATTTTATGTTTGTGGCCTTTTTCTTATATGTTCTGACCTTTAACTAGTGTCGTGTCTTCTCCATCTTAATTTGTAGTTACTGCGGCTGCAGCTGTAATTGTTTTGACGGCTGCGAATAGGAAACCAGCAGTCTCATCCGTACATGAATGTCAGATTAGACTTGATCTCTATGACGAGGTACGTTTGTTCATAGTTGTGTCATTTGTGAAGGTTATACTTATAGGTTATATAGTTGGCTTAAATTTTAAGGTTTAATTTTCTAGTGCAAAAAAATTTCAGTTTTATCTCTAATATTGTTTGGAGAACTTTTATAGAGAGGCTAGGGCTACATCGAATTAGCCAGAGATTTTCTTAATCTTTTTCCCCTGTGGTGCCTATACAACTATGGGTGGGGTGTGGGCTTTTTTTTATTGAATCAAAACCTTTCAACTCGTTCTAGAAGAAGGCAGTTCGAGCATTGTTTTCTGTATTTATGAGAGAAGAAAGGGATTCATGAGATTGGTGTTCGTGGGTAAGAATACTACAGAGTGGCTATTAAGAAGCATTGAGGAGGTAGTGTTGGAGACGAACCTGAAACAGGTTTAGCACTGTTAGAGAAGGTGGTACTGCATTCACATTCCAATGGAATTTGAATACTTTTGGATGATAAGCTGTGACGGAAATGAAATACAACGATAGGAGGACTGTCATTGTCCTAGGAGGTCATAGGAAGAGTGGGTGGCAGGGTTTTGGACTGAGTTGAGGAGGGTAATTGATGCACAATACTTTGTAAAAGCAAATAGTGAGTCCAGTGATCATATCCCCATATCTAAATCAATGGGGTAAAAGTGCTTAACCATTCGAGGGATATAGCAGCCCAGGGCCCCGTTCTTATGTGGCGGTGGGTTCAAGAGGGCTTCCGTGATGGCAAAGATCCGGTGAAAAAATATGATAAAGGGAAGAAAGTAATAGGGGCTGAAAGTTTTCTGGAGGTAGTCGATTTGCCCATATATCCCGCAGAAGAAAGCAATCATGTTGATGGTGTCATTCACAAGGTGGTCAATGGAGGGAGCATTTATACTGAAAATATTCCGGGCATTAATGACACCAGGAATAAATTTTGGGATTCTCAACATTTTCCTAAACATAGGGATATGTTTAATAGTAAGAAGGGATTTGGGGTTTCTGTTTAAATGGGCATAAGTCAAATGTCCTGGTCCCATTCAAATCGGGTCATCCCAATAGAATTTGCAATGTTAAATGAACCTACGCCCATACTGCTCTAAGAGTCTTTATAAAATTATAAACCCAAGAGAGAATGGATTGCTCCTAACAACTTGCCTAAGAAAGGGTTAGGGTTAAGAGAGCTAAGAAACTTGTTCAATTCCATTAATTATGACTCATTGTCAACAAGGACCCATAGTGTTGGTAGGGATAGGGCTATGGTAGTTCATCAACGAATCTTAAGATAGTATCTTGGAATGTGCAAGGATTAAATGACAAGGATAAGAGGCTCCAGATTAGCAAAATCTTATTCGCTCATGGCAGGCTGACATCATTTGTTTGCTAGACATGAAACCAGAGGGTTGATTAGAAATTTATGGGGTTGTCACTATGTGGATTGGTGTATTGGGGTTCTGTGGGTGCTTCAAGTGGGATTTTGATCATTTGTGATAAAGGGTGTTAGAGAAAGTAGAGGGGGCAGTGGGGCAATATTTGGTTTCTTGTCAATTTAGAAATATTCCTGACCAATTTGAGTGGGTTTTTACTGGTGTCTATGGACCCAATTTAGACGGAGGGAAGGTTGTTTTGGGAGGAACTGTTGGGCCTTTTCAGTTGGTGGTGGAATTTGTTGTGGTGTCTTTTCAGTTGGTGGAATTTATCGTGGTGTGTGTGGGGGGAGATTTTAATGTAGTATGGTTTCCATCAAAGCGGTTAGGGATGGAAAGCTTATCCCAGGCCATGCATGACTTGTTTGAATTCAGGGTTCAAAGTAGACTGGTTTCTTTTTTTCTCCGGAGTGAGAAGAGCACTTTCCAATTGTTTCTCAAAGAAGGTTGCCTAGAGTCTTATTAGATCATTTTCCGATGGAAATCTTTAGAAGGGGTGTAGACCATTTCAATTTGAGAATGTGTTTTAAGGTGGAGAGTTTTGTGGAAAGATAAAATCTTGGAGGGACTCTACCAATTTTAAGGGACTCTAAGCTATTGACTAGCTGAAGTGGAAAGCATTGAAGATGGATTTGAATAAAGTGGGGATGAAATGGTGTTTAGTAATGTGGCAGCGAATACTTTTATGATCTAGGTCAATTTGAGAAAAGTTTAAATGAAGCTTTTATTTCTTTCATTCCAAAAAAAATCTGATATAGTAAAGGTAAAGGATTTTGCCCTATTAGTTTCGTTGGGGGGTCTATAAAATTATTGCAAAAGTTCTGACTTCAAGGTTGAAAGTGGTGCCTAGTGATGTTGTTTCAACATCTCATAATGCATGTGTGATAGGTAGGAAAACTTTAGGTTATGTTTGGTAACAGTTTTTGTTTTCTATTTTCAAAAACTTGTTTTTGGGAATATAAAGAAAAAACAATTTTCTTGTATTTTTGAAATCAAAAACATGTTTGGTTAGTTGAAATTAAAAAGATAGTTTTTTGAAGAAAAAAATAGAAAATATTAAAACATGTTGTTACTAGGATTTGAACTTTAATGTTACTCATTAAATGAGACAAATTCATTAAATTAAATGTGTGTTTTCATTGACTTTTGAAAATTAGAAACCGAAAACAGCCTTTTGCATGTTTGCAATTTCCTTTACAAATTGAGTTTTGAAAATAGTTTTTGTTTTTTGCTTATTTTGGGTTGCCAAACAAGTTTTTTAGTTTCAAAGATAGAAAATTGTTTTTGGAAACAGAAAATAAGGGGAAAAAATAGTTACCAAACATACCCTTAGATTTTGTGCTTATTACTTATGAATGCCTAGGCAACAGGTTGAAGTTTGGTATTCCAGGGGTGTTGTGTAAGTTGGATGTGGTGAAAGCATATGATCATGTGAATGGGGTTTCCTCATTATTTGCTTGAGCATTGTGGCTTCTCAGAAAGATGTTGGTGGATTTTCTTTTGTGTAGCTACAGTCTGATTCTCTGTCTTAATTAATGGTATTCCTTGTGGATTTTTTGATAGCTCAAGTGGGCCACAATGAGATCCTTTGTCTCCCTTGTTTGCTATTGTTGCGGATGTTGTTAGTAGAATGTTGGACAAGGCTGTGAGTGATGACCTATTGTTAGGTTTTTATGTGGGTGATGTGGAGGGTAATATTTTGATGGTTTCTCATCTTCTCTATGTTGATGATACTTTGATTTTATGCTATACGGGTCTTGGTCAACTCTTGTTAATACGTATGGTGCTTATCTAGTTTAAGACTTTTTCGGGTTTGATAATAAATTTGCCCAAGTTTGAATTGGTTCATGTGGGAGTGCTTCCTAATATATAGGAGTTGTTGGATGTCTTGGGTTGTAGATAGGGGTCGCTACCAATGAAATATTTAGGTCTTTCTTTGTTTGCGGAATTGAAAAATTCAATTTGGAATCCAATTCTTTAGAAGATGGAAAGGAGATTGGCGAGGTGGAAACAATTATGCTTATCTGAGGGAGGTAGAGTTACCTTAATGAAAAGTACTCTCTCTAATTTACCAACCTGTTTCCTCTCTTTATTTCTGATCCCTTTTAAAGCAGATAAGCGAATTGAATAACATCAAAGAAAATTCTTTTGGAGTGGGATGGGGGAGGAACCTAAATTTTATTTGGTTAATTCGGTCAAGATTTGTGCTCCTTTGAGTCTGGGGTCTTGGCAATTAGGAGTCTCAGATGTTTTAATGAAGCTTTGTTAGGAAAATGGCTATGGAGATTTGGGACTATGAGGGAAGCGTTTATGGAGGAGAGTGGTGCCTAGTTCTGATGAAGTAAGCTTGTGGAAGAATATTAGACTGCTGGTTGGCCCAATTTTTTGTGCCAAATTTAGTATGAGGTTGGGGATGGGTCTAGAGTGAAGTTTTGGCAAGACGAATGGTGTGGGGATATGCCTCTTCAGATGTGTTTTCCAGCATTATTCCGGATCAGTTGGGAAAAGGATGCTAGTGTGGCAGATCTTATGCAGTTCACCAATGGTGCTCTTCATCCAAGGTTCTCCTAGTTTTATTTTGGCTAACAAACTGAAGATGTTGAAGTTGGATTTGAAAAGATGGAATGTGGAGGAGTTTGGTAATATAGGTCTCAGGGTGCAGACTCTGTGGAAGAATCTCAATGTGTTGGAAGTTATCGAGGAAGATCGTGTTCTATCAGTGGAGGAGAGTGTGGAAAAGGATCGGATTCGGGGAGAATTAGAAAAAACAACCTTGTTGGAAGAAATCTGCTGGAGGCAGAAGTCTAGGGCTCTTTTCCTTAAAGAGGGAGATAGGAACACAAATTTTTTTCACCGTATTGCGAATTCTCATAGAAGAAGCAATACCATCGATAGGCTTATGGTGGATGGAGAGTTATCCACGGATCAAGGGATCATAGAGGGGTGCATCTCTCATTTTTATAGACAGTTATACTCGGAGGATGAGGTACGTAGACCTCTTTTGGATGAGGTTGTTTTTTCTAGCATATCTGAGGAAGATGCCAATTGGCTGGACAAAACTTTTGAGGAGGATGAAGTTTTTAGAGTGGTTCAGGATTTCAATGGTGATAAAGCGCCGGGTCCGGATGGTTTTTCAATGGCTTTCTTTCAATCTTGTTGGAGCTTGTTGAAAACTGATATTATGAAGGTGTTTCATAATTTTCATGCTCATGCGGTTTTTGAAAAGAGTCTCAATGCTACTTTCCTTGCTCTCATTCCTAAGAAAAATGATGTTGTGGATATCAAAGACTTTCGGCCTATTAGTTTGGTGGGAGGATTGTATAAGATTATTGCTAAGGTGTTAGCCAATCGATTGCGAAGGGTGGTTCACGGTATTATCTCAGAATGCCTTTCTGAAAGGTCGTCAGATTTTAGATTCTGTCTTGATTGCTTCTAAGTGTTTAGACAGTAGACTGAAGACAGGGGTTCCGGGGGTGTTGTGCAAACAAGACATTGAGAAAGCCTATAACCATGTGAATTGGGAGTTTCTCCTGTTTTTGTTACAGCAATGTGGCTTTTCCAGAAGTGGAGAAGATGGATCAGGTGTTGTATATCTACTGTTAAGTTCTCCATTTTGATCAATGGTTGTCCTTCTGACTTTTTTGGGAGTTCTAGAGGTCTGAGGCAAGGTGACCCGTTATCCCCTTTTCTTTTTGATATTGTCATGGAGGCTTTAAGCCGTATGTTGGACGCAGCTATTGTGACAGGTCAGTTTTCGGGCTTCTCAGTAGGGAGGGCTTCTGGTTCCTTGGTGACGGTGTCCCATTTGTTGTTTGCAGATGATACTCTTGTTTTTTGTGATGCTGACAGTAATCATATAACAGTTCTGCGTGGGATTCTTTCTAGATTTGAGGAGGTGTCAGGGCTAAAAATTAATCTAGATAAGTCTGAGTTGGTTCCAGTTGGAGATGTGCCTAATATGCTTGAGCTAGTGGAGATTTTGGGCTGTAGAGTGTCTACTCTTCCGCTGAAATATCTTGGTCTTCCGTTGGGTGCCTCCTTTAAAGATAAGACGATTTGAAATCCTATTTTGGAGAAAATGGTGAGAAGGCTAGCTGGTTGGAAGAGATTGTATTTATCTAAGGGGGGCAAGGTCACCCTCATTAAGAGTACTCTCTCTAGCCTGCCTACTTATTTTCTTTCCCTTTTCCCTATTCCAGCCAAGGTGGCCAAGCGGATGGAGGATTTACAAAGAGACTTTCATTGGAAAGGTATAGGTGACGAACATAAACTTCACTTAGTAAGTTGGTCGAAGGTATGTAGGCCAGTAAAGAATGGAGGGCTTGGCATTCGGTGCTTGAGAAGGTTTAACTCTGCCCTATTAGCCAAATGGTTGTGGCGTTATGGTGTGGAGAATGATGCCCTTTGGAGAAGGGTCATTGAGGCGAAGTATGGGAATGAGTGGGGTGGTTGGTGTACAAAATCCGTGCCTGGTGCATATGGTGTTTGTTTGTGGAAGTCCATCAGAAGAGGCTGGCTGAATTTTTCTAAGTTCCTTCGGTATGATGTGGGTGATGGTTCTCGTGTGAAGTTTTGGGATGATGTGTGGTGTAGGGATCGTCCTCTTAAGGAGGCGTTTCCAGATTTATATAATATCTATAGGGCAAGGGATGCTTCTGTCTCTGAGGTTATGTGTTTTGCTAATGGGAGAATTTTTTGGGACCTTCAGTTTCGCCGCCTAGTGAATGATCAAGAGTCACAATCTTTGGATTCGTGTATGGTTATGATTTACTCCACTAGGGTGCGAGGTGTTGGTACTGACAAGCTTTGTTGGAAGCCGGCCAACAATAGGGGTTTCGTGGTAAGCAAGTATTATCACTCTCTATCCCCCTCTACCGCCACTCCCTTCCCGTGGAAATTGCTGTGGCAATCGAAGGTTCCCCCTAGGGTAGCTTTTTTCTCTTGGACTGCGGCCTTAGGCAAGATTCTAACTATTGATAACCTTCGGAAGAGGCATTTTGTTGTCCTTGAGTGGTGTTTTATGTGCAAAAGGTGTGGAGAATCTGTTGATCATCTCCTCCTTCACTGTCCCTTGGCCTATGAGATGTGGAGTATGATCTTTTGCTTGTTTGGTATTTGTTGGGTGATGCCTCAAAGGGTTGTGGATTTGTTGGATTGTTGGTCATGTAATTTCAGGCGTCATCGTAATATAGTTATTTGGAGGATGGTGCCGCACTGTTTGATGTGGTGTATCTGGCGGGAACGGAATGCCAGAAGCTTTGAGAGTCACGAACGGTCCATTCTTGAGTTTAAGTCTTTTTTCTTTTTTACTCTTCTCGAATGGTGTTTAGCTATACCATCTTTTTCTTGTTTTTCTCTTCCTGTTTTGGTTGATCATTGTAATTTGGTTTCCTGATGTTTTTGCCTGTTTAGTACATTTCCTATGTACGGGGCTGCGTTCTTCTTTAATATATATTTTCCATTACTTATCAAAAAAAAAAAAAAAAAATCATAAGAGCTGTACAAGATGGCAATTGGAGTCTAAGTCGAATTATATGGATATTATTTATGGCATTCATGTGAGGGGAGGATAAGATGAGTGGGAAACTAGCTAAGGAAAAGAGCATGAGGTTAGTGGATATTTCTCAGTCTTAATCAGTCTTTCCCACTGCCACATTATTTAGGCGAACAAAAAGGAAATGTGTGGTGAGCTTTTATGTTCGCCTTCTTAACTGTCTTTAAAATTTGATACGAAATGGTAAATTCTTTTTTATTATCATGTAATCTGAAAACAAGCCAAATGATAGGACCAAAATGATTAAAATGGGTGAAAACTTGTGTAAGTGGACTTAAAGATAAGTGTGCTGATTTGTTTTGTGATTTATGATATTTTCTATATAATTTTTCTTTTCTGTTAAGTTATTTTTAATTTCATATTCTTTCTGCTTCATTTTTCTTTGGTTCTACTCCTATGTATAATTTTTTCCATAATTTTTCTTTGGTCTGTTATGCAGTGCATGAGTAAAGCCCGCAGTGATGTCACCAGTACCTATGACTGTGATATCTACCTAAGAAAGAAGGAAGAATGCCGTGATTTTAAGAGGGGTGTGTAAATTTGTTACCTTGTTTTGATTCTTGTTGATTGTTAGCATATCTAGAACCTTTTTTGTTTTCTCTTAAATGTCACTTTTGCCTCAAAATATAAAAGACCAAAATGATAATCGATGAGTGCTCTTAATATGGGATTGGTTTTTCTATTTTATTCAAGAAAATCTCATATTGTATTTCATATAAACAAAAATATCTATTTACATGATTTTACAATGTTACAGGGGAGATTGTTCTTAGGAGAGGCTAGGTTCTTAGCTTTTTTTTTTTTTTTTTAATTTTTTTTATTTATTCTATATCTTTCCTGGTAGTGTAAATTAACCAGATTAGATCTAAATAGTGGATAAAGGTTTACTTTTGATATTGGGTTTAGGTTTTGTTTTGGTTGGATAAGCTGGTCTAGTACTTTGTTGTTCAACTTACAATGGCTAAGCTAACGTGTTTAGGGAAAATAATAGGGAACCCTCAGAAATATCTTACAGGTGGCCTACAAAAATTACATTAGAGAAGGAGATTTCTTTATTCAAGAATTGATTTGGACTGTAGTGCCATCTGGCACTGATCTTGGAATAACCCAACTCATCCAACATAAACATAGAATAAGAGACCATAATTCCTTAGCAACCACAATAAATGAAATCCTGAAGTTATAAAGAATCCAAAAGAATTATAGATCTAGTGACACACAGAGAGAACCAAACGTCTAGAACTTTGCCTCAATTTGAGAAATGGGAGAATTTTGTTATTTGTTTTCCATGTTGAATTGAAATTCTTTGACACTGTCCTAAAGTATTTCTTATTAAAGTCCCACCGACATAACTCTGCCATACAAGCAATTATCCATTCCATTCCCAATCTACCTACGCAAATGGAACCATAAAATCTTATCCGGTGTTCCCAAACAGAATAAGAATTTGGTCTACCCCCATCAAAAGCCAATGAGAAAGATTTTGAGTCAATGCGAAAAGAAATAGAGTCCCCCTTTGCTACTACTGTTTCTGGTTTATTGGGTTCGGAGGGTTGTGATGGTTTTGGTTTATTGGGCTGAGGTTGAGGTTTGATGGGTTGTGGCGATTCTGGGTTCTGTTAATTAGAGGTATGATGGGGTTGGGTAGTTGTTTGGGGTATTTGGGTCGGGTGGGGGTGGGGGCACAAAAGGGAAAGGATTATGGGCAGGGTGTTGTAGATATGGATTTGGCCAAAAGAAAGCTGGTGGGTGAGGAATGAAAATAGGTAGTGGATGAGGGTTATGGGGTGGAAAAAGGGCTGGGATGGTGGTGGTAGTTGGTTAGGGGAGCTCATCTATGTCATAGGATAAAATTTTAACAGAGAGATATTGAACCTTTCCAATCCACGCATCAGAGAGATTCCACACAAAGATTACCAAGATTCTCATATTTTTTAATCCCTTTTCATAAAAGAGCTTCATGTCTTCATTTTTCCCTTTCAACAACTGCAAAACTTTGCTCTACTACGCCTAATATCTCTTTTGGCGAGTAAGAGAAGAAGGCTTGAGTTGGGGTTGTATAGTGTTCAGCAGTTATTTAGAAAAGTAAGGAGAAAGGTCTCAGTGATATTTACTTATCAAAAAAGTTATTTGCTGATTTTTATTTGATGCACAACACGCTAATGTGTTACCAATTGATTTTTGTAGATGTCATATTTTAGTTATTTACACTTCAACTTATCTTTTCTTATGCACTATTTCTGCAGATCCAAGTATTCGAAGCATGACTGAAATACGTAAGGGTAAGTCTGACCTTGTTGATTTGATGCTGGTGTTTACTTTTTTCTCCAATTGAAGTTGTCAAACCTTCTATCTTGGAGTTTGATTTCCATTTATTCATTTTTATTTTCATTTATAAAGTTCTTTTGTTAAATATGTGGATACGGTGTGCTGGTTCTTGCTTTTATATCAGAGACTCAGGAATCTCTTCAGAGGGAAGCAACTGCTCATGGTTTTGCTAGTGTTACAGCATACAGAATGCATAGATATGAACAAGACCCTAAGATGTGCAGGATTTTCTATGAACAATACAAAGAGGTAAAATTGTGTTTTCTTTAGAAACTTCTAAATATTCTGTTTTTGTGATATAATTTCTTGGCTTTTATACTCAAGAATGAGGTATAAAAGAATTTACAGTTATTGTTTGAATTGTATGGTTTAAACTAATTCTTAATTTGAATCCTATTACAAAATATACATCCTGTTTATTAAGTTTTATGATCAAAATTCTTAATTTGAATCTATTACAAAATTTATATCCTGTTTTTTGAGTTTTATGATCAAATTTTTTTTTCATTTTCAATCCTATGACTCAAGAATCAAGTTGACAGCCGAGTCTATGTTGGACCCCAAATTATTTATCACATTAATCATTCATTTGTCTTATCTGCTTTATTATTGATTGTAAATAATGACAATGGTATATTATGGCTATCTAATCATGCATCCCAATAGCACGGCTATTAAATTGTTTCTGAACCGTCTTTGGATATTTATAAGGCGTGGGTGGACTGTATTTTCATAGTATGTTTAGTATGAAATTGGTGATGAATTCAGAGTCAAGTTTTTGGAGGATTCTTGTTGTGGAGTTAATAATTTGAAGTAATTTTTCCCGAACTGTTTGTGATTAGCTGTGATAAGGAGGCTGCAGTGGGAGATCCTATGAGTTTTTCTAATGTTGTTTTTCATTGGGATTTTCATTTCATAAGACCTGTCAAGGATTGGGAACTGGAGTAGTCAATCTTTGCGATGGTGTATTCTATTCCAAAAGGAAAAATGAAGTTGGGCATGATAAGATTTGTTGGAAACCTGATAAAAGGAAAGGTTTTGTGGTGAGTGGGTATCATCGAGTTTTTTCCTCTTCAAATGTTATGTCTTTCCCATGGAAGAGTGTTTGGAGGTCGAAATCCTTTCTAGAGTAGGTGTATTCATTAAATGGAGTTGGGCATGATAAGATGTGTTGAAACCTGAAAGAGGAAAAATTTTGTGGTGAGTGGGTATTATGGTGTTTTGTGCTCTCCTAATGTTATGTCTTTCCCATGGAAGAGTGATTGGAGGTATTATCGTGTTTTATGGTGAGCAAGTATTATTGTTTTTATGCTTGTACTTTTGAAGGAACTAAGAGATCAACTCATGATTTGAAGCAGGTTTTCGTCCATACATTGCTAGAGTGGACAAATGCTTTGGGTGTTTTAGCGTTGGAGGTCAAGAATCCCTTTTAGAGTAGCTTTCTTTCCTTGGATAGCAGCATTGGAGAATATTGACTATTGACAACCCTCATAGGATGAGAATCTAGGTTTTGGATTAGTGTTATAAGTGCAAATGTAATGGACAAATAGTGGATCATTTATTACTTCATTGTCCTACTACTATGGAGTTGTGGTCTATGGAGTTTGGTTTGTTTGGTGTGTATTGGGTCATGTCAAAGACAGTTGTAGATTTATTCACTTCTTGGCAAGGGCAGTTTGGTTGTCATAGACATGGAATTGTTTGAAAAGCTATTTCTCATTGTTTGATGCGGTGAATTTGGAGGGAGTAGAATGCCCAAAGTTTTGAGGATATGGAACAAAATTTTCTGGAATTAAAGTTGTTCTTCTTTTGAACTTTGGACATGGAATTGTTCGAAAAGCTGTTTCTCACTGTTTGATGCAATGTATTTGGAGAGAGTAGAATGCCCGAAGTTTTGAGGATATGAAACAAAATTTGCCTGAATTAAAGTTCTTCTTTCAAACTTTGTTGGGTTGTTATTCTTATGTTCAGTTTGTGACTTGATTGATCTTTGTACATTGTGTGATTGATTGTGACATCCCCACTTGTATACATGGGTGAATATTTTTTTGGTATCAATTGATTTCATTACTTGTATATAAAAAATCATGCAAATTCCGTCCCCACTGTGGATTTAGGTTTTAATATTATAGAAGAAATAAGGATTTTTCCTTTTTATATAAGTAATTTCGCCCCAAGGGGAGGGTGAAGGGAAGATCAAATTAGCAATTTCCACATGAAGCATGGTTGCTAGCCAATTTTAGAAAAAATTAAGGTTTAAGGTTTGTAGAATGAATTGGAGTAGGTAAAATTTTAATCTTGATGGCTATTTGTAAGGGAAAGTATGTGGGGGCTTTTAGGGTTTGATGAGGGTTTTGTGAACAGTGTTTTGAACAAAAACAGTCTACTTAAGAAGAAGAAAATAGAGGTCTATCTCAAGTAGAATCTCCTCGCCTTGTATAAGCAAATAAAACAAGAAAGAAAAGAAAACATTAATGTCAACATGCCTCAATACCCAAAACACTCATTACTTCATTAATCAACTCTCCTTTATTTGAGTACGGCACCCTTATATTTATTCTATATATTAACTTTACGTAGTAGGACTACAATTCCTACTTTGACTGGTAAAAAACTCTTAATTGAAGTGGAACGGAACCTGTTCATAAGCTTGCAACTAAACTTTGAATCTGTTCATAAGCTTGCAACTTGTTCATAAGACTTACCTATGACACTTTGAATCTCCTAGAAAACTAAACTTGTAAAACAAAATCCATATTTAAAACCTGCTGTATCTTTGTAATGCTTATAATTTGACCCTTAAAACCACATGATTCTTGCTTCAATTAGACTTCAAAAAATGAATTTATCAAACATTTGAATAAAAATTACAATGTAGCAATAAATAATTTTTACTGGCTACATCATTTGCTCCCATTTGGAAAAAACTAGGCCTCTAGTTTTCCGATGTTTTGACTTTTTGAAGTAAAAGAAATTCAAATTAGAATCATGCACAACTCTTCAATTACCCCTTTGGAAGCATTAAGGATAAATAATCTTCCTTTTCTGCCATATCATTAAATTTATTTGGAATGATAAAGTCAATGGTTGAAAAGCTTTTCAAGTTGAATCCTTCTTAATTTGACCTATAACAATAACATGAATTTTTTCTTGGTCCTAACTTTTTCGTGATTAGCTTTGTGCCCACCTTGCTTCTTTGCAGTCTTTGCCGTCCTTGTAGTGCATTCCTGTTGGGTTTTTTTTTTTTTTTTTTTTTTTTGGGACTTGCTGTGAATGGTGAGCATGAGTTTCTTCTTTTAAAGCAACACCTTGCTCAATTTTTGGGGGAAATTTTTTTTATATAGCTTGTTGTAAAGCCTATAATTAAATTAATTAATCAATAATGCCTAAACTAATCTTAAATTAATTAATAGAGCCTAAATCATGTTTTGTTTATTCTTACATTAATTTATAGAATTCTATCAAAAAAAAAATTTATTATTTGTTTTTCATCTTTCCCTATACATAGAATGGCTTCATATGGTGAAAGATAAAAGGATCCACAGTGAAAATCTTAAAATTACTGTATTAAGAATTCAGTGCCTCACTTCACTTGGGCTAGCACCTTTTGGCACCTTTTGCATTAAGGCAATACAAGGCATTAGTGCCTTAAGGTCGCCTTTGACTACACTGTATTCAACTGAGTCCGATGAGGTAGAAAATTGCCAGGACTGAATTCATGAGATTCTAAAGATGAAATGAACAAATGCTTGCCAATGGGGTTGGGAATAAACTTTGGCCTAAACTATTTATCAAGAATTTCATGCTAGCACAATTCTTAATTTCTTAAAGCATTTTATCTTTTATTAACTTGTTTGATTGATAAACAACCTGTTGTCTATCTTACATTAGCTTGTTTAGTGGATAATATATCCAGCGTTCTTCCATCCACATAAATAAATCCTAACCAACAAATAAACATATGTAGGGACTAAAATAATTATCTTCACAGCAAAGCTAAATTCTGTTTGGACTTTGGTTGAAATGATCTATCTCAAAATCTCAAAGTTTTATGTTAATTTCATTCAATTCTTCAGTTACTAACTAGAAAGGATTATATATGTCATACTTGTGAGCTAATATAACATTCATGTTATTATTATATATCAAATCATATTTCAATTCATAAATTGAAGAACCTGAAAAGGCATATTTAAAATAAATAAATAAAATAAAATAAATTTTTTTTTTGTTTATAGATAATAAGAGTTTTATCGATGAAAAAGAACAATGTGTTTATGATTGTAAACTCACTGCCCTTGAAACAAATACAATCAAATCATAAGGAAAGACTAATAGAGATAAGGAAATCAGACAAGGAACTGCAATGCGTAAGCCCCCAAATACGAGACCACTCAAACAAAGTCTTAGCAAGCAAGGTCTTCAACATATCTATAGGACTCTCAACGTCATCAAAAGTTCGGGCATTGCGTTCCTTCCATACTAACCACATAAGGTATGCTGGTACCAAATTCCAAACCTGTGAAGAGTAAGTTCCCAACCAATTCCTCCATGCAAAAAGAAGAGAAATAATAGTGTCCGGCATCACCCACTGAACCCCAAACATAATCAGGACCTCAGTCCACAAAGCAGATGCAAACCTACAATGAATCAAAAGGTGATCCACAGTCTCCTCATCACACCTACATAAACAACACCAGTTAACAAGGGGCAAGTTCTTCTTAACAAGGTTATCTATTGTAAAATAAAATAAAAAACTTGAAATAGGATATGACTATGACCCTTTATTCTTCATACTTTGCTTATAATCAAAGGTAAAATCTTTAGTTTCTTTGCTAGAAATATGAACAAAAACCCATTTGCATAGGGTTATTATGCGTGGATTATTTGTTATGTCATGTATAATATCTTTTCATCTGAGATTTTTGAATCTTTATCAGATGGTGGATGCCGTTTTATTGTATTGTCATTTTCAAGTTTATTTGGTTTATTTCCTTATATATAAAAAACAACATTCAATCTTGCAATTGAGAACTGTAATTGTAATGAATATGGGAAATCTTTTTGCATGCTATTATCATTGCATTCTTTTTTATTTACATTATGAAAAAAATTGACACTATGTTACAAGATGTCATAAATAGCAAAAACAAAAACCTAGAATTGGAGACATGTAGGTGTGAAATAGAAAGAATTTCATTCTTTCCTTTCATTTGTACTTATGCTTGTAGGGTTAAGATCATTGTAAGTATAACCAAACAACTAGAACCATTAGGTTAGAAGCAATGTTGGTTGTAAAATAGAATTAGCCTTTTTTGCTTGTAGTGAGAGTTGGAATAATTTTTTTTTAATCCCCTAACATTGCATTTTGGGATAATTGTTTTTGATATATATATATATATATATAGATATATATATTTTATTATTATTATTAATTTTGTTGAATTAGTTATTTTTGCCTCTGTACCATACAAGTTAGTGTAACATAATCTTGAGCTTGTTTATGTTTATAATAATTGTTTTTCTTTTTTCAATCATGCAGTGCCTTACCAAAGGTTATAAAATTAAAGGTTATGACTATGACCCATGTGATTTATACCGCAACAACTGTCCCCAATTTGAACAAGGCTTCTAATTGTAGCGCCCGTTGTTCCCCACTGCCTCATGAATGTCACAGTGATAGACTGAAATCTAAATTATGCCATTGTTTAGACATTGTGTAAAGTAATTATCCAGTTGGAACAATGCTTCATTTTAAGTTAGCAAAGCGCTATTTCCAAACCTTAATCATCTGCATAGATTGGAATAAGGTAAAAATTTCTATTTCTAATCAATATATAGTGACATGAGAGAAATTTTTGTTAGCATACTTCATATCTTGTGAAATGCTTTTATATTTAAAATATTGTGTCGTTTTTACTACCTTGCAAAATGCTTATGATTAATGCTTTGTTTGTTTCAATGTAAATTGTTCTTAGGAAAACAAAATTGTGCATTTTACTGTGTTTATTTCATTGTAAACTTTTAGTCAAACTTGAAAATGTTTTCTTTTGACAATTTTACCAACAAAAATTTGGCAAAACATTTTACAAAAAACACACAGCGTCTCTCCCTTCCCCCCAGTCCCATCTGATGGTTGGGCTATCAGTATGGTGGTTAAAGCTACTAGTCCAATGGTGGTTGGGAGGTGCCGATTTTGGTGGTTTGTGATTGAAAAATTGTATTATCGCACAAAACTTTTGAAAATATTTTACAGAAAATGTTTTCAAAATGTAAAATGTTTTCATAAGCATTTTACTTTTGAAAATATTTCATAGCAAAACTAATAGAGCGTTAAATGAGATTTTATAAGCCTTGCTTTTACAGAAGTTTGTTTACCTAGCATCATAATCATCTTATTAATATTTGCTCTATAAGAAGTTTGTATTACAAGCACATCTTGTTCACAAACACACTTGGTTTGTACTGGTGTATTGTTTTAAGATCAGTGTTATTTTCATATATAATTAGAAATTAGAATGTACTCAAGTTATTAAGACTGAAGAGTTTTAAAATTGTATATCCAGACGCCAAACTTATTCATGTCTAATTCAAAGTTCCCCCTCATCTAACTAAATGTTCACTTTGACCTGATTCCACAGCAAAAGTAATTTCAGCTTCTGGATCATTCCCATGCAAATTAGCAACAGAAACTCCATTGGTCTCGTCAAGTTCAGTAATTTGTACCCCAGAACTAAATTCTTGAACAACTTATATGCCTTTATAAAGAAATAACATGGCATTCTTAACATTTATGACCAGAACCACAATTTTCATCGCAGCTATAACATAACCCTTTCTTCTTTCTCTCCTCCATTTGTGCTAGTGAAATTCTTTTAATAGGCAATCTAGTCGTAGAGTCTACCAAGGTAGTAGCTCTAGGCATACTCAAGAATATTAAAGACTTACCTTGTTCCAATTGGTTCTTCGAATTCTTCTTGCAGCTCTAAATGTTTCCTTTTGGATCTTGGGTAGCATTCTGACAGGAAGTAATATCTCATCCTTTAAACCACTCACGAAACAACTAAGCTTATGTGGTAAGGATAAGCCCTTGATTCTGTTAGAAAAAACTTCAAACTAAGCTTATATACTGCTACTATTGATGTTCGTCTCAATCTTTCCATTGGATCATCATATGCAGTAAATCCAAACCTCACATGCATGGCTTGAACCAAAGCTTCTCAGTCACAATATACCCCGGCTTCTTCACTATCTTGAAACCAAACCTGCACTTTGATCTCCTTCCGTGTGGAACAAAGCCATTAACAGTTGCTCCGTAGCTGGTGTGTTGTAATACGTAAAATATTGATTAGCTTTGTAAACCCAGCCCGTATGTTCTTCACCAAAAAATCTTGAAAGTTCTAACTTCATAAGCTTAGAAAGAGACAACACTGAAGAATTATGGGTATGATTTACTGTGGTTCAAGGTGATTTAGGTGATCTAGCATCATTTGAAATGCTCAACTTCTGCAAAATTGCAGTGAGATGTTGGTTCAATTCGTTATAGGTTTGGGTATGGATTTCTTAGATCCTGTGGATTTTTGTGATTGGATTTTTTTTTTTTATGTCTTTGATATGGTGATACGAAGAGAAGCAATAGCTTCATTGGTTAAGGCAGTAGAACGTGTTTCGACCATGGTCAAGTGCAAGATCATCTTGCTCTGATACCATATGTTAGTGTATTCATATTAAGAATGCTAAAAGTGCTAAAAATTTATAATAGCAACCAACCTACATAAAACAACACGACATCAAAGAAGCTAAAGTTAATAAAATAAAAAATAAAAATTAGTCTTAGCTGGACGTTAAAGCAAAAAAGAAATTTTTATTCCCCCACACATGCGTGAATGTTTGATGAATTATTTTATTATGTTGAATGTTAAAATAAAATCATTGATGTTGAGTGTTTTGTAAAATGAGTTGTTAAAATAAATATAGTAAGTTTTTGAGTTGCTAAAAACTATATATTTTTAGAACCCTGATGTGAATGCTCAAAAATGTTAAGACAATATGATAGTTGAATTCGAGGACAACTAGGCCTCCAAGAGACTAGGGAGAGGAATTAAGGAAAGTATAACGAAATGAGTACATTCTCATATTTGCTAATTGTGAAAAAATAATAATAATAATTAAAAAAAAAAAAAAAAAAAAAAACAACAACAACAACAACAACAACAACAATCCTTTAATTGAAGCTTGCCTAGATTGCATGGTGGCACCCAAATTCCAAAAAAGCATAATTGCCTTGTTTTAGCAAAGTTATATATATATATATAAGAAATTTGTTTTGTTTTGTTTTGTTAGTAAAACTAGAATTTATATATATATATATATATATATATATATATAATAAAAAATAAAAAAGAAGTTGGGCTACCGATTATGGGTATGAGTTAGGTGATTACCATAATTTTTAGGTTGTAAACTGTTAATTGTAGGTAAAAAAAAAAAAAAAAATGTTAATAATGAGTTCAAAATAAAAATTAGTAATAACTTGTCACATAATAGTTTATTGTAAAATTGTTATGATTGTAACACCACTCTAATTTTTAAGTTTTTGGGAGCCAACTTTCAATTTTGGGGGACTAGTTTTCAATTTTGGAGGGGTATTATTATATGTGAGAGAGAGAGAGAGAGAGAAGGTTTTTGTCTAATTCTAGTCCGTCCTTGCATCCTATTGCGCAGCTTTGGTGAAAATTTTGACAAAAACACGAAGTGTTTCTTATAGCTATGGGGAGGAGAGGACTTTGGATTTTTTATTATTATTATTTATATTTTCCTAAAACAGAAAAGGCCAAAGTCCACGTTAGCAAAGTTAATGGAAGCTGTTCTCTCCGTTTCATCCAAATCCGATCCCACATTCCTTTTCATGCCACAGTAAACATCTGAAATTTCCCACTCCCCAGCACACACTGACACGGACATAGGAATAGAAAACCCTTTTTACTATTGGGTAGAGAGAAGGACAAAAATTATGGGGTCCACTATAACGGAAATCGAAGGAGAAAATCCCTTTGACCTCCCAACCAACCAACCTACAAAAGCAAATTGCAATCCATCCACATTCCTTTGTTTCACTCACCTTCACGGTTTGAATACAATCCTCATCAACAATGCTGGGCGTCCCATTATAAAAAACAATATCATCTTCTTAAAATATTTTCCTTAGAGTATTCATATCCAATCTCTTAAATGACATATGTTGGTATAATTTATAATTTAGCATCAAAGCACCTAAAGGTTTGTGGCTCAAAAAAAAAAAAAAAAAACACCAAAAGGTTATAAAACAATTTACAATTGTGCTATAGTACCATTGTAAATTTACGATGGTATTATAGCAACATTGTTAAATTATTATATTATATTATATTTTATTCACAAATATTAGCCTCTTTTTTTCTCTCTCATCCTCTCTCTTGCCCGACCTCATCTCCCTCTCTCTCTCTCTCTCTCTCTCCAGAAATTTCCAAGTCCCTCTCTCACACATCGCTCTCTAGCTTCTCAACAATGCACAGTACCAGATCTCTATCACCACCAATGACGCCCTCCCACATGGCAACCTCAAAAATGCTAGAGCTTGGATGAGCTCTCCTCTTCTCTCCCAATACGATTGCTGGTCAACTCTCAAGAACACAAATGACACGAGCTTGACGAACGAGACGATATCGTTTTTGGACTTGTTAACCCATTTGACGAGAAACGCGCTGAGTGGGTCTGGCAAATGGGCATGGGTCGAGGGCTTAATCTTCTCATCTTCGATGGTGGGCTGCTCAAGCTTGCCAATGACTGGGCTTTGTACTCAAGCTTGCCAATAATTTTTTTGCTATTGGGTTTTTGTTTCTAAGTGTTTAATTTGATTGCTGGAGTTATTTTGATTTTAAGATTGAGTTTTTGCTTAATAGGTTAATTGGTTTTTGTTTAAATCTTTAATTTAGCTGCTTGAAAGTTTAGTTTTTAGGCAATGAGGTGATGGTGGTTGTTTGTTTGAGTTTGGTAGCTTTTTTGGGTTTGTTCGTGGTGGTGGCAGTGGGAACATGTGGTTGTAGTGGCAGGGGAAGAGAGATGGGAGAGAATAGAGATGGGTTTGGGTTAAATTATTTTAATATGTTGTATGGTAAAATAAAAGTTGGGATGTTGGGGGGTACTGTAAAATGGTATTGTATAATAAATAAAGTAGCTTTTGAGATGCTAAAATGTGATAAATTTTAGATACCGAATGTAAATGCTCTTATATTTGGCCAATTCACAATGAGCAAATACATCCAGTTTCACTAACCCACACTAAAAAAAAAATTAAAAATTAAAAAAAATAAAAACCCCACCTCATACCTCCCATCAATCCAATCCCCTTTGTTCTTATCTCCATCCAAACTAATAAGGGAGGGAAAAAATTGCTTGTTGTGCTAGTAAATGAGCAACCTTATTACAATGCCTACATGCATGATAAAGGGATTCAAATCTGAGGGATTCAGATCTACATGCATGATAAAGAGTGAAAGCTGAAAAACGTGAAGCAAAGTAATGTAGATCATTTACAATGTGCTTATATTAGGCCAAAGAACTGTTGCCAGTTTACAGTGATTTAATGAAGACTTCGAAATTGCCCTCTAGAACTATATTAGTAAAAGCTTTATTTATGAAAAAAAAAAAAAAACTGAACTTGTCAGTTCAATTAAGAATCGAACATTAATTCAGTCGAATAAAAACTCCTAAAACTAGTAAAAAAATTTTGATAAAAAAAAAAAAGAATTGGGACCCAAAACAATTCTTTTTACCGTAATACTTTTTAAAACCATGTTAATAACAGGTTTTATATGTTAACTATGTAACATTCCATTTTGAAAGACACAGGTCATTTGCTCACTTTTATTTTTTTATTTTTTGATAGGAGCTCACTTTTATTAAGTGCAGTGGGGAGTGGCAAATCAAAGGATGCCCTCGTTAATCATAAAAAAAGAACGCCCCTCTAAAAAATTACAATTTTTGTAATCGTACTCCACCACTCTCATCTAAAAGCGCGTGAAATACAACGCGCTTTATTTTTTTTTTACTTTTTCAGAGGGATACTTCCCCTATTAATGAATATATGCGTGCGTTTGTCAGTTTGTGCGGACTAAGAGCTAGTGCAGTGTAGTACCCTACGCATGTCTATTAATTAAAATTACGAAAAAGCCCTTGAGGAAAACTTTACTAGTGTGTTCAATTGGCCTATAGAAAGTAAAAACATAACAGAACAATCTCTCCTTGAGAATTTGAGATCGGATGACAAAGATTAATAATAAAAGAAATTTTAATCAATATTAAGAACAAAATAAATACAAAAATTATCAATTAAATCAATACATATATGGTGGTATCAATTATCAATTAAATCCCTAAAAAAATCAATTAAATCAATTCACAACATAAACAATAGGGAACTATTTTCATTTGTGAAAAGCATAGTGTTCCAATAATTTATCTGTTTCAGATTAGCTTTTATTTTTAGATTTTCCCTTTTTCTTTTATTTTTTTATTTTTTTTGGTTTTTAAGAAGGCTATGAAATTGAGATAATGGCATTGTGCATATGCAAAAAAGCATTTTCAACAAGATGCATACTGTTAACATCTAAGCTAGATTAGCAATTGAAGCTAATTTTATAATATAATGCTTCCAACAAACTTCTAGTGTCCAAATTTTTATGTTCCACTTTTCTTACTCTACTCGATACTCTATTAATAAAAATTTACCACCTACTGTTTAATTAAAAATCCTAATTATTTGTTTTCTCTTATTTCTATTTCCTAAAATAAATCTTCAAAAAATTTCAACACAGCCCCATCAGCCACTGAAGGTTGCCACTACTAACCTTCAGTGGCAATACCAAGAAGAGACAACCGACATCATCAACGACCATCCACCACCACCTACGAAGGTTGATATTATCGATTCATAGAAATAGAAGCCAAGAAATTTCCACATCCCTTAACTCTTTTATGAAATTTCTCACCTGAGTTTTTTTCTAAAAGCGCCCTCTTAATTGAAAAATTGCAAGAGAAAAAGGAGAAAATAACAAAAACCCGCAAATTTTTGGTATTTTCCGTTCAAAGAAGCAAAACCTAATAAAATTTCCACATGTCATGACTCCTTAAATAATTTCAAATGTGTTTTTGTATTGGGAAGAGCCTTTGATTCGAAGGACTCCTTAAATACTTTTGGTCCTTACATTTTGGACCAATTTTCATTTTAATCCTTACTTTTTAATTTTATAGCATTTGGTCCCTAAAATCAAAAGTCATTCTTGTTTTTGTCCCTACCATCATCTCACTAATGGAAAATAGCATACATGGTAGACGAAGTGCACAGTTGGCACCCAAAACGCCTATGTGGCCATTAAAACAATAATAAATTTTTTATTTGGCATTTAAATAATGCCACATTAGCATTTTAAATAATAAAAAAAAGTCACATAAGAAAAACAATTATAACACAATTCTAAACTTATGATTTTAAATAAAATAAAATAAAATAATTAAAATAAAATTTTCTTTTCTTTTCATTATTTTGTTGGAAGAACATGTCTGTTTATGTTCTTTCTGTTCTTCCCTAGAACATGATTGATAATGTTCATGTTCTTCATATTCTTAGCAAATTAATCCTTATTTTCTTTTTGTTTCTTTGTCTTTCTAGTACTTTCTTTGTAACCAAGCACATCAAAATTCAAAACTCATATAAAACAATAATCAACATACACCAACCAAAATTCAAAACCAAAAAATCAACATAAACCAACCAAAATCGAACCTAGAAATCAACATTCACCACCATTCTCGAACTGGACCTTCGAAATCATAATTCATAACCCTAGTAGATTCTTGGCCATAATAAGTCCAATCCTAGTAGATTTATAATTGGATCTAGGTTCGCTGAACCACAATGGTTTTGCAGCTAACAAACAACTAATGTATCACTAAGCATTATTGCTTTATACCGTGATATATAGTTGCTTGAATTCATTATTTGTGCACAAGTTAGTTCAGTAAAACAAGTTTACTTCTCACGATACCCACAATTTCATCCAGGTTGTGGAGGACTTGGAGTTGGATTTGGTTAAGCTGAAACCTCAAAAAGGTCTCTCAACAAGTTATTGCATTAGATCTCAATTCATTAGACTATGCGTGATATACTGTCAAAGAGTGACAAAATACAAACATCAAATCAACCTAGGAAAAGTGACCGCATTCAAACAATATCCTCTCCATTTCATTTAAAATATGGGGTGTCCTTTTACTATTAGTATTTTATTTCTTTGATTTGAAAGTGTACATAGTGTCATGTCATTTAAATTTTCAAATGACATGGCACTTAATATACTTTTAAATTTGCAATGTTTTAATCCAAACCATAAAACTAATCTATTTCAAATGGAGAAGATGCTAATGTATTGGAACCAAATAATGCTATAGATAATTATTCGCTCTTTTTTTTATTTTATTTTAGATATGATAGAATTTAAAATTTATGTTGTTCACTTCATAATTATTATTTTATAAACAATTCGAAACAGAATGAGTTTATTTTGAAGCAATAGGTTTCAAATTTAAGTTTTTTATTTAACAACAAAAGACTTTTATCACTTGTACTAACAAGAACCACAACTATTCAACCTATAATATCATAAATTCATATGTTTTAGGGAAAAAAAAAGGGGACAAGAGGGTGTCGAACCCGCAACATGGAAGACAGGAAGGCAGTCTAGAAAGTGCATTAACAAGATTCATGTGATTTCATCCATTGATTAGACTTGGACACATGCAATGATGCGATTCAATATTTTAACTAAGGGGACAAAAGATTTTAACAATTTTTTTAACAACGGGTAAAGTGATAGATTAAAATTGATGTATGATAAAAATATGTAAGTGGTGATTATTTGTGAAAGTAATATAGCATTAATTACAATCAAATACCTCATTATAAGTTTCTCAAAAAAAAAAAAAAAAAAACTCATTATACCAATATTTATAGTAAAAAAAATATGTAGAATATAGACTACCTATCAAGTTTGTATTATATCAAATCAAAATCTAATAATAAATAATTTTAAAACCATCTCAATTTAAAATAGAAGATAAAATTTTGTATTAATAGGTTTTGACATATTGTAATAAGAGTATTTTCCCCTGTTTGTATAAAATGGCTTAAAAGGCCAAATTTTGCCTAACCAACCCAAAAAATCACCCTTAAAAGCTTATGTGTATTGTGCAAAATGTATTTTGTTACCGTACTTTGATAAATATATACAATCATTGTTGTTATGCATTTCAATTTTTTATTTTTTATTTTGTGTATCATGGGGATGAAAGAGATAATGGCAATTGTAGTGTGTGAAATGAGAGAACCAATTAAAAAATATAAAATAAAATAATTTTTTTAATAAAATAGAATTTAGAATAGTTTTTGATGCATATATTTTTGAAAAGTAATCAGATGAAATAAAAAAAAAAAAAAATTTTATATTAAAATAAATAAACTTTTTTGAAGGCTAACGTCAATTTTCTATGATCAATAGAAAGAAAGTGAGAAGGAAATAGAAAAGGAGAGGAAAGGGAAAAAATAAAATAAAATAAGAGATGAGGTGGCGTGTGAGAGAGAGTCTGTGACCCTATAGACATTTGACTTGTGGTCCCCGCTTTTATTCCGCTTTGTTCTCAAATATCGGGTTATACTTAGGTAGTCCCGGAGCAATGCTCCGGGCTCTCACAAAGTGGGTGGGCCCCACACGTGGGTCCCACCATGGGGCCCACCCACTTTGTGAGAGCCCGGAGCACTGCTCCGGGACTATTTAAGTTTTTCACTCAAATATCACACAACAAATTGTCATATCAAATAAAATTTCTTTTCCGGTAACCCCCAATTAAACATAAACTATCATTGTCCAGATTTTCAAAACAAAAAATAAATGACATTGTCTGATAAGTTAGTTTTTGGCTACACAATTACCCTAGATGCATATATAGGTCCCTTTTGCTCCAAAAAAATAAAAGGAAGGAAGAAGATATGCATAGGTCCTATCATTTTCTCAAAAGTTATATATAAAAAAGAAGAAATGTCCCTATGATTGTCTTTTCTAGTTAAGCAATATAGGAGTAATGCTTGGACACACAATTCTCTACAATTTTATACCACAATTCGCTATGTAGTGAGTTGTGATTAGCAAATATATGTCTCCATATAGCCCACCATCACACATTTGCCAATTATAACTCGCCACATGACGAGTTGTGACATAAAGTTATAGGAAATTATGTGTCCTCATTACTCACAATATAAATAGAAACTTATCCGTATTCCTGAAAGAATAAGGCTATGTAAGATCACCGATTTATTTATTAAAAATTATAGAACCATAATCTTGTACTTTATTACAATTTTTGTTTTGAATAAGAGAGAAAGAAGTAGGGGTGTCAATTCGGGTTAGCATGTCGGGTTCGTGTTGTGTCAGGGTAGGGATATTCGACTAAATGGCTCAACCCTAACCCGACCCATTTAATAATCGTGTCATGATCCTTCAACCCTAACCCGACCTGTTTATAAGGCGGGTTAACCTGACCCAACCCATTTGACACGCTTAATAAACGAGTTGTGTTGGGTTGACACGAATCTAACACAACCCATTTCAACCTGCATAATATTAAATATAACATCCATCTAGAAATAATTTTTTTTACATCCCAAAAAGTAGTGCATACACTTCAAGTTTTCAACCCACATTCAAAATAATATAATTTAACAAAAATATAACATTCATCTAGAAATAAGTTCTTTACACTCCAAAAGAAGTGCATACACTTCAACCCAAATTCAAAATAACAAAGTTTAATAAAAATAAAATAACATAGTTAAAAAAATATATAATATCCTTGGAACTCGCCAAATGCTAAGTATCAATATTGAAAGAATTTGAGCAAATAGTAGGCCAATCCTGACTATGACCACGATTATCATCCATAGTTTCTTTGTTGATGTCCAAATTCATAAAATCTTCCACAAGATTATCCAATTTCATTTGTACAAGTTCTATGCCAAAAAAAAAAAAAAAGTATTAGTAGTTCTAGGTAGGGCTGTCCAACACCCAACCGACTCGAAGAAATCGATCGGCCCGACGATCTCTGACCCGATTACTGCCCGATCTGAACGGTGGTTCGATCGGCTGCGGGTCGTCGGCTTAAAGACCTGAAAAGATCGATTCAAGTCTTGGTTTGACTGCCTGAGAAACCTAAGAAACCGAAGAATCCGATCCGCCCGATGCCAATCTCTATTCCAGTTGCAATCTCATGTTCCGACGAAAAACCGGTAATTCTAAACTAAAAACTCTGTCGATATAATGAGATCTTGGCTAGATCTCGACAAATATAGCGAGATCTCGGCCAGATCTCGAAGGGTATAGAGGAATATTGGCTAGATCTTGATAGATCCGGCCAGATCTATCAAGTTTCGGCAAGATTTTGGCCAAAATCCGGCTAGATTTCTACCCCTATAGCAAACCTGAAACCGAACGATATGCACCCGAAACCGACAAAACCCGAACCGACCGATCCGAAGCTCCACATGGGTTGGTTGCGGGTTCTGATTTCTCCTACCCAAGTTTGTCGAGTCAAGTCCAGGTTGGGCACAAACCCGACCCTGGCCGACCCATGGACACCCCTAGTTCTAGGGTCTGTAAAGTTTCAATTTTCAATTATATCCCTTGTAAATTTTTTTAATTACTCACTTTTCTTTTTAAATTTAAAATATATGTTAGATATAAAAGGTATTTGATAAATTTAAAATAAAATAAATATTTACTTGTTATACAAGTTAAACGGGTTGTGTTAAGTGGGTTATTTCAAGTTGACACAAATAAATTGGTGTGTCAAACGTGTCTATTGCGGGTTACGTGGGTTGACCTGCTTATGACACATTTTTTATCGAGTCGCTTTTGGGTCGACCCGTTTATGACCCAAACCCATTAATGCCCAACTCTAACCCGAAAAAACTCGTGTCAGTTTGAGTCGTGTTCGCGAATTGGGTCGAACATTGACACCCCTAGAAAGAAATGGTAAGTTTATATAAAAATAACAAATAATAATTATAATTTATTATGTAAAATAATTGTAAAAATATATATAATAAAAATTGTGTTTCTAAAATTACTCTGTCTTTATAGTAAACCTCCATTCATTTTTCCAACTGAATTGTTTAAGGGTTTTAATTTTATCTTTTTAAAACAAAACTTATTAACGGATTTTGATTTATCTAATTTAAAAAATAAAAAAAAAAACTAGCTTGAAACCTGTGATATGCATGGATTTTTTTTTTCCCCCTTTTCTTTTAATGATAAAAGTTTGTTAACATTTTGGTTGTTTAAGAGGTTAAAATTTAGTTTATTTGCATTAATCAGATCAATACTTTTTTTTTCTTATGAGAAACATAATTAATACAACATAATTGACCATGTATGATATTTTGCTCAGACATCTTAAGTAATTTATGTCTTAGAGCATTTGCTTCAGCGCAAACCTCTATAGACACGAATCATTGTCACTCTCTTCCTCAACCAAAAACCCCACCCAAATCGCAACAAAATTAGGCTAAGACACCATTGAGCAAACCACTTACCAAAATCAGTAAAACTGGTGTGCAAAATTACCCACCAAATTGAGAGTAAAATTAATTGTGGCCACCGCGAGTATAAATCACTCTCTTTCACTAAAAAAAATGTGGTAGAATCTCCTCTCTGTAACTCTCTAACAGAATGCCTCTCTCACTCTCCCACAGTAGTATATATATAACACTACTCTCTCCCTTGAAATCACTCCCTACATCCAAGGTATTCACTCTCCCACAGTAGTACTCTCTCCCTTGAAATCACTCCCTACATCCAAACAAACAATTTGAAGATGAGAAGAGCACACCAAATCTCGTCGGCGGCTGCTTGGCATCTGTGGAGGATGAAACAGAGAAGATCATCACCAACAAATTTGGTGAAAAGGCGTAACGATGCAATGAGGAAAGGTATAATTTCCTTTTTTTCTTTGATTGTTTGATATTTTCTTGTGTGATTCTGACTAATTTCGTTCGTTTTTTTTCTTCTTCTTTCTTTGTTTATTTTGGATTTTTCACTTTAGCTATGGAGTTGGCCGAACTTGAAGCTTTTGGTACTCTGTTTCTTACATTAACTTAACTTGATTTCTCTTTTCCTTTTCATTCCTTTTTGCCTTATATTTCTTTCATGTGTTGTATAGAAGCCAAGAATGGAAACAAGTTTATGAAGTTCCTTTATGGTGAAGAGAATTACAAAAATCATGGTCATTTTACTTCTACTTTCAAAAAACTACTTCATATTTATGTTCTTTAAATATCATTTGTAGTTGTGTTTTTATTTCTGAAATTTGTTTTCTCTGTGTTTTAGACAATTGCTTAACCAAGTTTATGAAGATGTTGTACGGTGATAAGTACTTGGAGAAGAAAAAAAAGTGGAAAACTATGTACTATGGTGAAAGTTACAATGCTCAGACTGAGCTTGAAGAGAGGTTGGCTAAATTCAGAAAATCGAGAGGTACATGATTGCTTGCTCTGTTTTACAATGTATGATACAGAGTTTTTTTTTTTTTTTTTGAAATTACATTCATTATATATTTATTCAATTCTGATTTGGATGAATTTTATTGTTAGATGGTATGGACAATCTATTCAACAGATTGTCCAAATTTGGCGTCTACGAGGGAACGACGGAATTGGGACTCAAAAGCGTTGGAAGGATTTATAATTTAGTGGAAAAAAAGAAAAGCCTCGGAGAGGCTAAAAAAGATATAGGCAAGGCTCTGTTGGGGCTTGATTCCATCGAAATGGGATCAAAGCTTGATGAGAGTTCAATTAAGCTTGAAACCATTGCAAACGCAGTCTTTAAAATGCTGCCCCTTGTCCTCCAGACGGCTGAAGATGTGACGTTCCTTAAACAATGTGGATGCCCTCGCGGCGGCGGCCCACCACGAGGAGGCGGCGGCGGAGGAGGCGGCGGAAGTGGAGGAGGTGGTGGTAGTGGAGGAGGCGGAGGCGGAGTCAGTGGAGATAGCGATGATGGTGGAAGTAACGATGATGGAGGAGGAGGAGATTAGAGAGACATTTTTTTATGTTAATAAGTGTTAGCTTTTTAAATCTTTGTTATTGGGCTAATAGAGACCATATGAATTGTCGCCTTTTAAATCCTTGTGATTGGGCTTATAATCACTTGTTGACGATGAGTTTTGCGTTATTGGGCTAATAGAGACCATATGAGTTGTTCCCTTTTAAATCCTTGTGATTGGGCTTATAATCACTTGTTGACGATGAGTTTTGATTGCAAAGTAATACCAAAAGGCACTTTAATGCTTTGTGCAAAATGTTTTCCATCAAGTTTTCATCTCTTTGGAATTCTCTCGCAACGTGCTTTCATTTACTGGTTTTTAGATCATTATTAGACCTTTCGTTTAATTTATTTTATATCTTAGGTTCGTTATTTAAAATCTGACTGACTTTTCTTTTGCCATGCTGAATTATATTCTGAAGTTTCATCTTTTCCTTTAAATGGTTTGTTGTTGATGGCAGTTTCTTAGGTTAATTGTTTAAAATCTGACCAACTTCTCTGTCACCATATTGAAGTATAATCAGAAATTTCATCTGTTCCTCTTAGTATTTTGTTGTTGATGGCGGTTACAAAGTGAATGTTCTAAATTTTCTCAAGGCGCAAATCGAGCACTTTTTGCTTTATCCTTCCTAGTGTGGGTTGGTTGGTCAATGCCTGTAATTTGCGAATTGGTGATTGGTAAATTGCTGTAATGTAATTCATGGTATGTAGTCCTTGGTTTAAAACTCTTTGCTGGGAGGACATTTGAAGTGTTTGATTACTATTTTCTTTATTCCACCTCTTTAAAGAGCTGCATTGTTTTGTCCTTAATTTCTTTTAAGAATAATGGAAGGGTTGTGTAGTCGAATTTGAGATGACTAATCTTCTAAACATGAGAGAGACTTTTATTTTTTTTTAATTCTGTTTGATTCTCATTGTGCCAATACTTGCATAAATAGGCCACAATGAGATAACCCCATCACCATTCACCAACTAATCTGATTGAACTTCAAATTTGTAGACTGGTTAGGAACTAAACCGATAAGCTTGGCTTTGTTGTCGCACACTGCTACTATTGCTTGTGTGATTGCTGCACTATGTCTTGAGCTGCAACGGTCATAACTTGCATATACATTATAAAAGTTGATTTTAACCAAAGTTGTAAATGTTTTAACCAAAGTTGATTTTCTTTATTGAGTTCCACACATTGACAGGAGTATTACTGGTTTCTTAGATGATAACTGGCTTTATCTTTGAGCATGTGATGGCAGTGATTGGTATAGTTAAATCCTATAAATTAGCCTGTATAGGACTTGAGAATGCAATTGAATGTCCTGGAGTGAAGTTACATCCAGCAACTTCAGAACATCTGTGGCTTTTGTAACACATAAATCATCTCCACGTCCACCCCTTTAGATATGATTAAATGTATGATCAAATATAGTTTGTGAAAATCTTGAAATCCAATAATAGAGAGATTAGAGATTACGGCTCTCATGTCTATTGACATGCATATTCATATTATGGCATTTCTCCAGGTCTAGTTAGCAAATTAGGAGGATTAATTTCTCAACCAAAATTTCAGCCCCTCCTGTTTAGTTGTTAATACTAAAAGGTACCCCAACCCAGTATCATTACATTCGGCATCTGATGGTGTGGCATTCTTAGGAGAATAATGTTTATGTCACTGGAACTACATCCAACACATGAGAAAGCTCAAGTCTTCCAAATCAAATGGCAGAGATGTACTTTTTGACCAGAAACTGCCAACGCTATTGGGTTTTTACAGACTCATCAAATTTTAGCAACTCCCATCTTGAATTAGTATTACTATTATCTGGACCCAGATGGGTTCACTCACCGCAAACAACATAAAGAAACTTCAATCCTGTATTTATTCTGTGAAAGCCAAATATTATGAGGAAGTTTAACTAAAAAAATATCATTTCTACCTGCAAGCAACATGAAATAACACAATCACTTTTTTCTATCTCCAGTATTTTAAGAATCCAAGAGAACAAGAAGAAACATTCAGTATGGATGTCATAACATGCTTAGTTTAACCGTATGGAGCCATCATCGCATATAACAGCATGTGAATGGGGCTTAGGCTTGATAGGGGTCACCACTCCTGTCCAAGTTCAAAGAGGTCACCATAACATTATCAAGAAAGAAAAAAATTAAGTACATCTATCTATGCCATGTAAATTGTAAGTCACAGGAAGCATGAAATTCACGATGTCAATTTATCTTCAACCACTTGATACATAAGTGTGCTAAAAGCTGATAAGGAACACGACTCACACGAGCCACTTCATATTTTTGATAGTTGAGTATGCATGCTATTTACTCAACTATCTCCTCAATATAAGATCAGCAACCACAACCTTGATAAGCAATCTATCCTAAATATAAAGCCACTCAATTCAGGTAACCAATCAGAATAAGAATTTATATTCATTTCTAACTCATAATCAATGCCAAGTATATGCGAAGAACAAAATGGAAAACCATTAGAATAAGCATGAAAATAAAATGCATCTTGCCTGTATCCTCTTTCATTTTCCTTAATAAGTTGCTGCACGGTTGGGTTTGTTGAGCAAAACTAGACTCTTAACATCAGAACCAACGAAAGTACAGTTATATGCAGAATCCTAAGATCTTTATGCTCTTGTGTCTCGAGGTCTTGTGAGACAAACCGTTTTTCAAAATCCAATTGCACTACAACCTCACCACTCTTCCTAAAACCTTTGGCCCTGTGTATGTAGCCGTAAACATGATGCACATCAATTATGTCATTGATATCTTGATTCATAAGACCTATATGAGGAAAAATCACAATTTTGGTCCATGAAGATGCATCTGCATACCTTTTCATCAGCCATACATTGACACAGAGAGTAGGAAATCCCTCTTGAAACAGGGCAAGGGAATTCCCATATGCTGAAATAAAGGGACAAATGTGAGACTCATCTCCATTATCTTTATCATATTCATCCGAAAGTATAGGCAGTGCTATCTCGCTGAAAACCACGTCCCCCAATTGAGCACCGTAATAAAAAGAGATATTTATTGTAATTAGTTCTCCTCAAAGCAACCCAAAGCAGAGCGCCATTAACAAAAGGCAGTGGATCACGAAGACGTATAGCACCAAGCAAAGCAGTTGTAACCATACTCCATTCACCTGTGGCAAGTGAGTAAACCTCAACCATTGGTGGAGACACACCCCAATCGTTTCTCCTTACATCCAGAACTGTCACAACCCTCACCACCTTATAGTCATTAGTTTTGGAATCAAATCCAAACCAGCACTCATATCACACCCACCGTACGACTGATAGGTGACATTGGGTTTAGGAAGTTCCACAAACATTCTAACAAAATGGTTCCAGAGAATAATTCTGCCCCAAAAACCATCACCCATAACACAGACAAGGCCATTACAAGTACCAACCACACCGAATGGTGCTCCATGGGCTTGAGTATGAAAAGGGAAGTCAAACCTGGTGTGCTCATTGAAATCTTGGTTGTCACAATACAATTTGTAGACTTCTTTTTCATGGGTGTCTCTTTTCATGCTGAACATCGCATCCATTAGCCAGTCAGAGCAGAACCTGAAGAGAAGGAGGGGTTGGTTGTGGTTGGAAAGCTTAAGATGAGCAGAAATGAAGTCAGGGTTTCGGATGAGGGATCTCCATGTTTTGCAGACAGAGGTGAACTTTACAATGGATTTTGTAGGTAGGCGTAGGAGAATATTGGGTAGGATTTCGGGAGGTAGAAAGTCCCACATCGCTACTTCTTCTTCTTCTTCTTCTTCTTCTTCTTTAGTGAATAATGATTTGGAGACTTTAGCTGGTAAGTTGTCTGACATTGTTCTCTGCTTCCTTCAAACCCTTCAAAAAGACAAAATGGGAAAAATACTATTGTTTACAAAATCCCCCACAGCTCAACAGGAAAATCATTATACCCAAACTCTACCTACTGAAAACCCAGTAAAAGATATTAAGAACCCACAAAATCTCACTGAAATTTAACCCAAATAACACAAAACAGAGAAAAAAGACAGAACCAGAGTGAACAAAATACACACACAGAGAGGCAAGGAGACTAACCTGAACTGAGAAGATCTGGGCAGAACAGCTTGAAAGAACGAGATCAATGAGAGACCGAAATATAGATGTTAGACGGAGAGAAACGAGAGAGAGAGATCATCAGAGGTTTTTCAATGTGATCCTGAGAAAGGCGGGCTTTGTCAGTGCAAACTGCAAAGCCTGTCTTGATTCAGACAAGTCACACGTAAGGGTCCCACCGGTTTTAGCTCAGAATAAGTATCCTCTGAAGAAGTTTCATGGCCAAGATTGAGAGTGGAAATGAATTCAACGGTTTAGGATCTTCTGGGGAAGACTTAAATTAATGCTAGCTAATAAGCTGACACAATTGGAAGAAGGGCGTGACAATTTTGTAATTTTTGTGATAATTATTAGTGGAAATGACACAACTTGTATCAGTTTTGGTGTTTTGTGATATTCTCAACTTTTTGTTTTTATATTTTGATTGCAGTTAATTTTGTTTTCTTCGTTCTCGTGCTTACTTGAAAACAAAGCACAATCAAATTAACTAATCTTTAACTTAATGCACAAATATCAACTCAATTTTAAAAAAAAAAAACCACATAATTAGACTCAAAATAACTAAAAATTGAAAAATGGACTAATAAATTGACGGCAAATTAAAAATAACTGTACGAATTTCATTGCTACCAAAATATATTGACCAAATTGACTGCAACTTGAAAAATATTACTTTCAAATTGTAATTAATTTAGTCTTTATTATTGTCAAATAACTGCTTTTTTTGTGCTTACTTAGCAACAAAACACAATTAAATTTACTAATCTCTAACTCAATACACAAATATCAACACAGGAAATTTTAAAAACCACATATCTAGACCTAAAATGATTGTAAATTGAAAATAACATGGACTAATATATAGACTACAAATTAAAAAATAATTGTACCAATTTCATTGCTACCAAAATATCGACCAAAATCACTTTTGAGTTGTCTTTGTTGTCTTTTAAATCCTTGTGATTGGGCTTATAATCACTTGTTGGCAATATTGAATTTAAACTCTGTGCTTCCACTGCTTTACTTGTTATTTGGGTAACTCATGCAATTGATTTCTTAATCATCTTACATTTTATGTGTAACTATTATGTTTAGTTCACTTATTTGTTTCTCATGGACAACTCTAGGTGTTCTAACCATGTAAAATCTTGCTGGCTTAAGGCAAATAAGGGTTTGTTGCTCTTTTCCACTCCATTAAATTGCATTTTTTTTTACTAATTAATATGTTTTGCCGAGTTTTTCATAGAAAATCTGGTAGTTTCTTTTGGTCGATAGGCTATATGTTTTTGGTCTTGTAAAGCAACATAGAGTTAGTTTGTTCTTTATTGTAGATGCAGTCTTGCAAAGTATTCTGAACTGTAATAATTTCGTTTACAAATTGATAAAATTTATGGAGGAAAAAAAAAAAAAAACCAAAACAAAAAAATTGACAAGACTTGTCAATTTAGTATTTTTTTTAAAATTTTGTGACTCTTAGTGGCCAAGATATTGTACATCACAGATGAAGATATTGTTGGGTTTTGTGGAGCCTAGTTTATGTTTGGCTCGTTTTGTAGCCCATTGTAATCCTATGCGCAGGATATAAAAACCTTTTTTTTGGTGATTAGGGTTTAGTCTTGTTGTTGTGTTTCAGAGAGAGAGAGAGAGAGAAACACTATAGCCGCACTTTATATTTTTCCCTGATAATAGTGAAATCCCTGCAACTCCGTGGGCGTAGACAAATTGCTGAACCACGTAAATACTGTCTTGTGCGTGTGATTGTTTTCTTTAGCGTGTGTTTTCTCTAATTTTTTGTTTCTCACTGATTGGGATTTCGGGTTGAAATTCCCTACAACTGGTATCAGAGCCTAGGGTTAGGTTTGAGTGGGAGCAATGGCAGAGGAAGCAATAAAGGCGTCTGGAATAGAAAAGTTTGATGGCACAGACTTTGCATATTGGAGGATGCAAATTGAAGATTATCTCTATGGGAGAAAATTGCACTTGCCTCTTTTGGGAACAAAACCTGAGGCGATGAAGGCTGATAAATGGGCTCTTCTTGATAGACAGGTACTAGGAGTTATCAAGTTAACTCTGTCTAGGTCTGTTGCACACAATGTTGTAAAGGAGAAGACTACAGCAGATCTGATGAAGGCTTTGTCTGGTATATATGAAAAGCCATCGGCAAACAACAAGGTGCATTTGATGAAGAAACTGTTCAATCTGAAGATGGCAGAGAACACATCAGTAGCACAACATCTGAATGAATTTAACACTATCACAAATCAATTGTCGTCTGTAGAAATTGATTTTGATGATGAGATTCATGCACTAATCGTTTCGGCTTCTTTGCCAAACAGTTGAGAGGCAATGAGAATGGCAGTAAGCAATTCTACAGGAAAGGAAAAGCTCAAGTACAATGATATACGAGATTTAATTCTGGCTGAAGAGATTCGCAGACGAGATACAGGTGAAATCTCGGAATCTGGTTCTGTCTTAAACCTTGAGACAAGAGGCAGAGGTAATAACAGAAATTCTAATCGAAACAGAAGTAAATCTAGATCAGGCCAACAAGTACAATGCTGGAATTATGGGAAAACATGTCACTTTAGGAACCAATGCAAAAGTCCTAAGAAGAAGAATGAAGATGACTCTGCTAATGCTGTAACAGAAGAGGTACAGGATGCATTACTTCTTGCAATAGACAGTCCACTTGATGATTGGGTTTTGGACTCAGGAGCTTTGTTTCATACCACTCCACACCGAGAAATCATACAGAATTATGTTGCTAGTGATTTTGGTAAGGTGTATTTGGCTGATGGTTCAGCCTTGGATGTTGTGGGTATGGGAGACGTCCGGATATTGTTGCCCAATGGGTCTGTTTGGTTACTGGAGAAGGTTCGACATATTCTTGACCTGAGGAGGAATCTGATTTTTGTTGGACAACTTGATGATGAAGGGCATGCAATACTATTTGTTGGTGGTACGTGGAAGGTTACAAAGGGAGCTAGAGTATTGGCTCGTGAAAAGAAGACTGGTACTCTATATATGACCTCAAGCCCAAGAGACACAATTGCAGTTGCTGATGCAAGTACTGATACAAGCCTATGGCACCGCAGACTTGGTCACATGAGTGAGAAAAGGATAAAGATGCTGTTGTCAAGAGGAAAGCTACCAAAATTAAAGTCCATTGATTTTGACATGTGTGAAAGCTGCATCTTAGGAAAGCAGAAAAATGTGAGCTTCTTGAAAACGGGCAGGACACCGAACGCTGAAAAATTGGAGTTAGTACACACTGATTTGTGGGGGCCTTCTCCGGTTGCATCCCTTGGAGATTCAAGGTACTACATTACCTTTATTGATGACTCAAGCAGAAAGGTATGGGTTTATTTTCTGAAAAATAAATCTGATGTATTTGAAACATTTAAGAAGTGGAAGGCCATGGTTGAGACAGAAACAGGTTTGAAAGTAAAATGTTTGAGGTCAGATAATGGAGGAGAGTACATAGATGGAGGGTTCAGTGAGTATTATGCTGCACAGGGAATTAGGATGGAGAAGACCATTCCCGGAACACCACAGCAGAATGATGTGGCTAAGCGCATGAACAGAACACTCAATAAGCGTGCTAGGAGTATGAGGTTGCATGCTGGACTACCAAAAACTTTCTGGGCTGATGCTGTTAGCACTGCAGCTTACCTGATAAACTAAGGGCCATCAATTCCCATGGAGTACAGACTTCCTGAGGAAGTTTAGAGCGATAAAGAGGTAAAGTTTTCACACTTAAAAGTTTTTTGTTGTGTTTCTTATATTCATATTGATTCTGATACTCGTAGTAAACTTGATGCAAAGTCTAAAATATGTTTTTTCATTGGCTATGGTGATGAGAAATTTGGCTATAGGTTTTGGGATGAACAAAACAGGAAAATCATCAGAAGTAGAAATGTGATGTTTAATGAACAGGTTATGTACAAGGACAGGTCAATTGTAGTGTCAGATGTTACAGAGATAGATCAAAAGAAATCTGAGTTTGTCAACTTAGATGAATTGACTAAAAGTACTGTCCAGAAAAAGGGTGAAGAAGATAAGGAGAATGTAAATTCACAGGTAGATCAGAGTACACCTGTAGCTGAAGTCTGCAGATCTTCCAGAAACATTAGACCTCCACAGCGTTATTCACCCACTCTAAATTATCTCCTGTTGACTGATGATGGTGAGCTAGAGTGTTATAAAAAAGCCTTGCAAGATAAAAATTCAAGCAAGTGAGAGTTAGCCATGAAAGATAAGATGGATTCCTTATTGGGGAATCAGACATGGGAACTGACTGAATTGCCAGTGGGAAAGAAGGCTTTGCACAACAAATGGGTATACAGAATAAAGAATGAGCATGATGGTAGCAAACATTACAAGGCCAGATTAGTTGTTAAAGGGTTCCAACAGAAGGAGGGCATTGACTACACAGAGATATTTTCTCCAGTTGTGAAGATGTCAACAATTAGACTGGTGCTGGGAATGGTGGCTGCTGAAAATTTACATCTTGAGCAGTTAGATGTGAAGACGGCATTCCTTCATGGTGATTTGAAGGAAGACCTTTACATGATTCAGCTAGAAGGGTTCATTGTTCAGGGATAAGAGAATCTAGTCTGTAAACTGAGAAAGAGCTTGTATGGCCTAAAACAAGCTCCAAGACAGTGGTACAAGAAATTTGACAGTTTTATGTATAAAATTGGGTTTAAGAGATGTGAAGCTGATCATTGTTGCTATGTCAAATTCTTTGACAATTCTTATATCATTTTACTGTTGTATGTGGATGATATGCTCATTGCAGGGTCTAGCATTGAGGAGATTAATAATCTGAAGAAGCAATTGTCAAAACAATTTGCAATGAAGGAAGCTAAACCAGTGAGCACACCCTTGGGTAGTCATTTCAAACTGAGCAAGGAACAGTCACCTAAGACAGAAGAAGAAATGGACCATATGAGCAAGGTGCCTTGTGCCTCAGCTATTGGCAGCTTGATGTATGCTATGGTGTGTACTAGGCCAGACATTGCACATGCAGTGGGAGTTGTGAGCAGATTCATGAGTAGGCCTGGAAAGCAGCATTGGGAGGTAGTCAAATGGATTCTAAGATATCTGAAGGGTTCATCAGATACATCTCTTTGCTTCACAGGTGCAAGTTTGAAAATGCAGGGTTATGTAGATGCTGATTTTGCTAGTGATATTGATAGTAGAAAGAGTACTACTGGGTTTGTTTTTACTCTGGGTGATACAGCTATATCATGGGCTTCAAATTTACAAAAGATTGTTACTTTGTCTACTACAGAAGCTGAGTATATTGCAGCAACTGAAGCTGGAAAGGAGATGATTTGGCTACATGGTTTCTTAGATGAAATGGGTAAGAAACAGGAGATGGGCATTCTACACAGTGACAGTCAGAGTGCAATCTTTCTTGCCAAAAATTCGACTTTTCATTCAAAGTCGAAGCACATACAGACAAAATACCACTTTATCTGTTACCTTGTTAAAGATAAATTGGTAATACTTGAGAAGATCTGTGGATCTAAGAACCCAACAGACATGTTGACTAAGGGTGTCACTATTGAGAAGTTGAGCCGTATGCAGCTTCAATTGGTCTTCTAGCTTGAGGACGGGAGGATGAGTTGCAGGGATGAGGGATTGTTTTTTTGGAGGATAGCGACTGATGTTGGTGATTGAACTAGTCTCCAAGTGGGAGATTTGCTGGGCTTTATGGAGCCTAGTCTATGTTTGGCCCGTTTTGTAGCCTATTGTAATCCTGTGCGCAGGATATAAAAGCTTTTTTTTTTTTTTTATTAGGGTTTAGTCTTGTTGTTGTGTTTCAGAGAGAGAGAGAGAGAGAGAAACACTAAAGCTGCACCTTGTATTTTTTCCTAATAATAGTGAAATCCCTGCAACTCCGTAGACGTAGGCAAATTGTCGAACCACGTAAATACTGTCTTGTGCGTGTGATTGTTTTCTTTGGCATGTGTTTTCTCTAATTTTTTGTTTCTCACTGATTGGGATTTCGGGTTGAAATTCCCTACAGATGTGATCTAACAAAGGGAGCTTAAGCAAGAAGAATAAAGTACTTAAAGAATTGTTGGACAAACAACCCATCAACACATTGTGGACAAGGTGTCATGAACTCAATGACATAATCACACCCAGTCCATAATTGCTAGTTGAATAGAAAAAATTAAAAGGTAATAGTATGAACATGTCAAATATTAATTACATGGAATAATTTTTCTATTATTAATTGAATTGGAAAAATCAATGAATTTTTTTTTCTTTTTTTTACCAAATAGATACGTGAGCTACAAATAATTAAAGAAACCCATATAAAAATCTTACCCATGGAACGGAAAAAGAAGTTTTGAGGAGTGGTGGGGAAAAGAAATACCAACTTGAGCATTAATTTAATTGATGGTTAGAGTCTGGAAATTTCTTTATCCTTGGCATGGATTCTCTTTTCCAGGAAAATCACTGATGATCTTAGGTTTTGTAATCTCTCCCCACTCAAAAGAACCAAAACTAGATGAAGCGAAAATTACTGTAGATAGAACCTCTTAGCTCCTTTTATATGGTTAGCAAAAAAAAAAAAAAATTTTAAATTCATAAATAATTCTTAACTTAAAAAATAAAAAATCATTGTTACTATTTATAAAAATAGAAAGTTGTGTAACCACAAAGCTGTGTATTTGAGAATAAAACACAAAGCCTTGCTACCATAGTAATATGATGTGGGTTGTATATGTGAGATACGAATTGGGACACAAAGCTCCTCTACTATAGTAATATGAGCTGATATCAACAAAACAAAACAAAAAAAATTGAACACAACTTGATAAGATCTCTCAAGAATCCAGATTCCAGAACCAGAATGGCAAGTGTGGTTACTATTTGGGCCATTTCTGACTTGATTAGCTTTGCACCCCATGCTGCTACCCATATATCATTGGGCTCAACGTGGTGCCCAAAAAAAAGCCACTTATGCCCTTTAATCACGAAAGTAAGATTTTTTTTTTTTTCTTGATCTAGACGAAAGTAAGCAATATAACCATGACAGATGGGCAACATGAGCATGGCACTGCCTATGCCCGTTAATCACGAAATGACTACATTATAACGTTTTAAATACTTAGCTGAAAAAGAATTTCTAAAATAAAACCTGACCCTTTTTTTTTCTTTTTTTTTCCTTTAACAGCAATTTTGAAGGAGATTATTGGGATGATTGAATTGAACAAATTTGAAAATTTTTCTTCTTTTTTGGAGAGAATTCCAACTTGTGACATCCGCTCATGATGATAGCACTTTATCGTTAAGGCAACGCTCCTGATGATAGCACTTTATCATTAGGGCAAGACACTATTCAGTTTTTGATGTAAGTAGAAATTGAATCACAAATCTTTTATTCAACTATTAGAGACTTTAATAGTTTAGTTAACTAAAACCCACAACAAAGTTGAAAGTTAATAAAACTAAATTGGACGAGAGTGAAGTTAGAGGACCGAATTGAATTTTATGCAAAATTAGAGGATGTAATTTGTTATTTATATAACTAGTTGATGTCACGTGTGATGCATGGGTACAATATATAAATTTATTTTAAAATATTTTATCAAAAAAAAAAATTATCTTTTTTCTATATGAAATTATCTTTATGACCATGCATAATGTATCGCTACTCAAATTTAAGAGATCAAACATAACCTTTGCTTTTTATTGTTGCAAGTGATAAATAAGCTAACAAGCCGCTGATCTATTTCCTACTCAAACTTGAGATTAAATCCAAGAACCATTGTTTTTTTTAATCCCAAATTAAGAAACCATCTCACCAATTTAAAGTTATGGGCACCCGAGGAATGAGAAAGGAGGCCAGGGGGCCAAGCTAATGGGCCGAGGCCCTAGGAGGAATAGGAAAGGCTCTGCATCGGGCCGAGCGCGGAACTGGCAGGGGCCTAAAGAATAATAGTTCCCAAGGAAAGAGTCAGACCCAACGGGGCACCGCGCCAAGCGCCAAAGGAGAAGCCCCCTCGGCCGAAGGAAGCGTAGGTCAGTGGCAGACAGGCAGCCGTCAGGACAGCAGCCCTCAGTCACATCAATAATAAATGGCGCACACGAGCTCTATCAGCCGCATTAAATGAGGAAGTGACCTGAAATGATGCCAGTCACAACTGCGCCAGCTACTGCTGCCGCCTGCTTCAGGAAGAGAGAATAGGTGACAGGTGTCGAAAGAGGAGCGAAGGACAACTAAAGATGGACGGAGCAAATAAAATGGCAACGGACTATATAAAGAAGAGGTCTGGGGCTCTTGGAGGGGATGCCACGCTTGTTGTTCTATCCCATCTCTTACAAATTCTATTGACTTGGATCAAAGGAAGAGGGAGGTTGTTTCATTACTCACGGCGAGCTCTGTATTACTCTCTTTTTGGTTCTTACAATTGGCGCCGTCTGTGGGAACAACAAGCGCCTGCGGATCTATCTTGTGCGGTGATGGCAAATGAAGGTAGAAGTGAGGAGAGGTCGGTTGGATTACAAGGCGAGGACCCTTTCCTTAACATGGAGCGCAGAAGGGATAGGCGGCGGGCCCTCAGCACACTAGGAAGGCTGCATCGCTCAAGGCGAGCAGGGCAGAATCGCCCCCGCCATGAGAGTCGAGACCAACATAGGCAAGACACACAAGCGTTACAACGGGAAATTGATCACCTACGCAGGAAGTTGAGACGAAGAGAGCATGATAGGAGGAGCCCGTCGGCGGCGTCGAGCGAGGGTTCACGGGGAAGCCCGAACCCGTTGTACCAACGCAAGTCCAGGACCCCGCCTAGTGAAACATATTCAAACTCCTCGGACGAGGGCAACCCAGGCGCGAAAGGTTACCCTCTCGTCACGATAGAAGAAACGATGCTATGAGTAAGACCCTAAGGCAAATCTCCAAATCACCTTTTGTCAGAAGGATTAACAAGGCCAGGCTCCCACACCGTTTCTCCCAGCCAACGTTCACTATATACAACGGGAGAACAGATCCGGTGGTCTCCCAGCCAACGTTCACTATATACAACGGGAGAACAGATCCGGTGGAGCATGTCAGCCACTTCAATCAGAAGGTGGCCGTACACGCTGGCAATAAGGCGCTCATGTGTAAGGTCTTCCGTTCCAGCCTTAGGCCTGTGGCCATGTGCTGGTTCGACGCATTGGGCGAGGGGTCCATAGGATCCTTTCAAGAGTTAACTAGAGCATTCGGCGCAAGGTTCATCACTTATAGCAGGACACTTAAACCGTTGGACGCCCTGCTATCCATGGCAATGAGGGAAGGGGAAACCCTCAAAACCTACGCGGACCGCTACTGGGAAATGTATAATGAAGTCGACGGTGACTTCGAGGACGTCACAGTAAGGACCTTCAAGGTCGGCCTTCCGACTGAACACGACCTGAGAAAGTTATTGACGATGAAATCCGCCGCCAACATGCGCCAACTCATGGGGCGCATAGAAACTTACAAAAGATTGGAAGAAGACCAAATCCAAGGGAAGGGCAAGGCCAAGACGTACCTCGAGAAGAGAGATCTTCGGGGAGGAGGATACCATAACGACCGATCGTGAAGGGAATTCCTCGGTCGGCAGACCCCAGAAGGGGTCCACATGGTCAACTCACTGTTCAAAGAACCGATGCACCAGATACTGGATAAGATAAAGGATGAGCCATTCTTCAATTGGCCAAACAGGATGGGCGGGGATCCGACCAAGAGAAACCAAAACCTCCATTTCCACTATCACCGAGACAAGGGCCACAAGATAGAAGACTACAGGACACTGCGAAATCATTTAGGCCAACTGGTGAAGGCGAGGAAACTTGGCCGCTTCTTGCATCAGCCTACGGGGCAGATTGGGCACTCGGGGATGGGGTTGCACGAAAGCGACCATTCACGCTCGGCCTTGGGCACCATTAACATGATTTTGGCCGGATCAGGAAAGGGCGCCAGGCCGAGCCCCCAAATCCTGTCTGTGGTGGGAGGCCCGAACCCAAGGGAGAAAGAGCGGCATAACAAAAGACCGAGGACGACGATCCCCGACCTAAGTTTCTCCGAGGAAGATAAAGGGGGAACCCAACAACCACACGAGGACGCCCTGATAGTCACTGTTAGAATCGAGGGGTATAACGTCAAAAGGGTACTAATTGACCAGGGAAGCCAAGCTGATGTGATGTACCCTAACTTGTACCGGGGACTGGGTCTTAAGCCCGAGGACCTGGATGCGTGTCACTCCCTACTCATGGGTTTCGATGGCAAAATGGTGGTTCCCCAAGGAAGAATTAAGCTTCCCGTGTAGATTGACGGCGTGGAAGTTCAGGTGAACTTCATAGCAGTGGAGGCTTTCTCCCCCTACACGACCATCCTCAGCAGACCCTGGCTGCACTCCATTGGGGCTGTCCCTTCAACCCTGCATCTTAAGGTCAAATACCCCATTCACGGGGGAGTAGGAGAACTGGTGGGGGATCAGACGATGGCCCAACAATGCCTGGTGACTGCAGTTACGCGACATTCGCATGGCCCGACCCCTAGTTACAGAAGTGCGACCTAATAGCAATCAAAGGGGGCTGCCCCCGTGCGGCCAGCTGAGGTGTCACAAGAATCATCTAAGGGACTGATAAAAATATTGATTGGAGCATGCGAAGAGCGGTATTTTCAAATAGGGTCGCAATTGCAACCTAGAGAAAAATCGGAGTTGGTGGAGTTCCTGAAAGCAAACATGGACGTGTTCGCCTAGGAAGCAAGCGACATCCCTAGGATCAGCCCCGAGCTGGCGTGCCATCGCTTGATCGTGAATCCTGAGGTGGCCCCACGCAAACAACCTTTTCGGCGATCATCTAATACTCACGCCGAGGAGGTTAAAGCGGAAGTGAGTAGGTTAAAACAGGCCGGAGCAATCAAGGAAATCTTCTATCCCGAGTGGCTGGCCAATACTGTTGTAATGCAGAAGAAGAATGGGAAGTGGCGAGTATGCGTGGATTTCACGGACCTCAATAAAGCCTGCCCGAAGGACCCTTTCTCAATTCCTAGGATAGATCAATTACTGGATGCCACAGTGGGGCATCCTCGGATGAGTTTTCTGGACGCATTCCAGGGCTACCATCAGATACCTCTGTCCTTAGCCGACCAGGAGAAAACGACTTTCCGTTCTCCCACTAGCAACTTCCACTATCGTGTGATGCCCTTCGGCCTCAAAAACGCCAGCTCGACTTATCAGAGAATGATCACTCGCATGTTTGAAAAGCAGCTCGGGAGAAACATGGAAGCATACATAGATGATATGGTGGTCAAAAGTAAAAGGGCCGAGGACCACCTTGCCGATTTATCAGAGATCTTCGCGGTGCTCAGGGAGCACAGGTTACGGCTCAATGCATCAAAATGCTCTTTCGGGGTAAGCTCGGGCAAATTCCTGGGGTACATGATCACTCATCGGGGGATCGAGGTTAACTCAGAGCAGATTAGGGCTATTAACAGCCTGAAACCCGAATGAGGTACAGAAGCTGGCCGGAATGACGACCGCACTAAGCAGGTTTATCTCTCGGTCCGCGGATAGGTGTCGCCCTTTCTTCCAACTACTGCATAAATGGAAGGACTTCGAGTGGACCGAAGAATGCACCCGAGCGTTCGAGGATCTCAAAGCGTACTTGTCCAACCCACCAATCCTGTCCCGACCTGACAAGGAGGAAGTACTTTACGCCTATCTGGCGGTCACGGGGCACTCCGTTAGCTTTGTATTGATCAGAAACCAGGACGGGGTCCAGAGGCCGGTCTACTACATCAGAAAGTCCTTGCAAGAGGTGGAAATGCGTTATCTCCCATTGGAGAAAGCGGTCCTAGCTATTGTGCATGTGACCAAGAAACTCCCACATTATTTCCAAGCCCACACGGTGGCAGTACTAACTCAGCTACCACTACAGGCCTTGCTGAGAAAGTCCGACTACACGGGCAGGATTGCCAAGTGGGCCATAAAGTTGGGGGCTTATGATGTTAAGTACCTGCCCCGCACGGCAATAAAGGGCCAAGTCTTAGCAGACTTCGTAGCAGAGTTTGCCGAGGGCGCCTATGAAGAGGAGAGCGCGGTCGCGAGCCTGATGGTCTTGTCGACTACCACTGCCCCCGTGTGGAGGGTTTACGCGGATGGGGCCTCCAATCGAAAGGGAGCTGGTGTGGGGATAGTATTAATTACACCCGAGAAGCTGATAATCGAAAAATCACTACGACTGGGCTTTCCGACCACCAACAACGAGGCCGAATACGAAACTCTGCTGGCAGGAGTAAACCTGGTCAAATTGCTTGGGGGAAAGATGGTGGAGGTGTATTTTGATTCTAGGCTAATTGTTGGCCAGATTAATGGGGAGTTCGAGGCCCGAGATGAAAGGATGCAAAAGTATCTCGCCAGGGTGCGAAGTGCACGAAGTCATTTTGATGATTTCAGGGTGGAATAGATCCCGAGGGGGCAGAACTCGCATGCAGACTCCCTAGCCATGCTAGCCACCTCGCTAGAATCAAACCTGCCTCGGGTCGTTTTGGTAGAGGAAGTTAACACGCCCACCCTTACGGAGGCACCCATGGTGGGGGTGTGCAACGTTCATGTAGGCCCAAGCTGGATGGATCCTATTGTGACCTTCTTGAAAGGGGGACCATTGCCAGAAAACAAAGGCGAGGCGGAAAAGATATGAAGAACCGCCCCACGCTACTGGTTGTCCAAGCAGCATAAGCTATATAAGCGCTCGTACTCGGGACCGTATCTGCTATGCGTACACCCGGAGGCCATGGAGCCTCTGCTCGAGGAACTACATGAGGGCATCTGTGGAAGCCACACTGGCGGGAGATCCCTGGCATACAGAGCCCTCTCACAGGGATACTGGTGGCCTAACATGCGTCAAACCTCCCAGGACTATGCCAAGCGATGTGATCAGTGCCAGAGGTTCACCCCTAACATACAATAGCCAGGAGGAATCCTGAACCCTTTGTCCAGCCCTTGGCCCTTCGCCCAGTGGGGCCTGGACATAGTAGGTCCTTTCCCTCGGGCCTCGGGCAACCGACGGTGGCTCCTCGTCGGCACGGACTACTTCACCAAATGGGTTGAAGCCGAGCCCCTTGCCAACATTAGAGACGTCGATGCTAAGAAGTTCATATGGAAAAATATCGTCACCAGATTTGGGGTACCACACACCCTAATTTCGGACAATGGACTCCAATTTGACAGCAAATCTTTCAGAAGATAATATGGAGAGTTGGGAATCAGGAATGGGTACTCTATGCCAACGTACCCTCAGGGAAATGGGCAGGCCGAGGCCACCAATAAGACCATAGTTGCCGGGCTTAAAAAGAGGTTGGATGATGCCAAAAGAAGGTAGGTTGACGAGTTGCCCCACGTACTATGGACGTACTGCACCACGCCTCGGAAGTCCACGGGGGATACCCCATTTTCATTAACTTACGGTTCGGTAGCAGTGATCCCCCTAGAAACCAGATTTCCTACTTTAAGGACAGACCAGTTCAGCACCGAGGGAAACCATTAGTTGCTCCTGGATAGCCTAGACCTGACCGAGGAAAGACGAGACGTGGCCATGGTAAAATTGGCCCACTACCAACAAAAGCTTAAGTAGGAATATGATAAAGGGATCAAGCACAGGCCCCTGTCCCTGGGAGACTTGGTTTTGAGGAAGATAGTGGGAACGGCCAAGCTCCCATCCTAGGGTAAACTGGGTCCTAACTGGGAATGACCATTTAAAGTCACCTCTGTCGCAGGAACTGGGGCCTACCGGCTAGAAGACCTAGATGGAAATGTAATCCCCCGCTCGTGGAATGTAAACAATTTGCGATTATATTACTTTTAATAAAAAATTTCTGCCTTTGTGTTTTGATTCTGTCTCGCCAAAAATTCTAAGTGTTAAAACCTGGGACTTGCCTGGCTCCTCGGCCACAAGCTTAGGGGAAATTGACATTGCAAGAAAAATTCTAAGTGTTAAGCAGAACCTAGGACTTGCCTGGCTCCTCGGCTACAAGCTCAAGGAAAACTGACATTGCAAGAAAAATTCTAAGTGTTAAGCAGAACCCAGGACTTGCCTGGTTCCTCGGCCACAAGCTTAGGGAAAACTAGCATTGCAAGAAAAATTCTAAGTGTTAAACAGAACCTAGGACTTGCCTGGCTCCTCGGCCACAAGCTTAGGGAAAGTTAACATTGCAAGAAAAATTCTAAGTGTTAAACAAGATCTAGGACTTGCCTGGCTCCTCGGCCACAAACTTAGAGGGAAATTGACATTGCAAGAAAAATTCTAAGTGTTAAGCAGAACCTAGGACTTGCCTGGCTCCTCAGCCAACAAGCTCAGGGAAAACTAACATTGCAAGAAAAATTCTAAGTGTTAAAAAGAATCTAGGACTTGCCTAGCTCCTCGGCCATAAGCTTAGGGAAAACTAGCATTGCAAGAAAAATTCTAAGTGTTAAACAGAACCTAGGACTTGCTTGACTCCTCGGCCACAAGCTTAGGGAAAGTTAACATTGCAAGAAAAATTCTAAGTGTTAAACAGGATCTAGGACTTGCCTGGCTCCTCGGCCACAAGCTTAGGGGAAATTGACATTGCAAGAAAAATTCTAAGTGTTAAGCAGAACCTAGGACTTGCCTGACTCCTCGGCCAACAAGCTCAGGGAATACTAACATTGCAAGAAAAATTCTAAGTGTTAAACAAAACCTAGGACTTGCCTGGCTCCTCGGCCACAAGCTTAGGGAAAGTTAACATTGCAAGAAAAATTCTAAGTGTTAAACAGGATCTAGGACTTGCCTGGCTCCTCGGCCACAAGCTCAGGGAAAATTGACATTGCAAGAAAAATTCTAAGTGTTAAGCAGAACCTAGGACTTGCCTGGCTCCTCGCTTAGGAGAAATTGACATTGCAAGAAAAATTCTAAGTGTTAAGCAAAACCTAGAACTTGCCTGGATCCTCGGCCACAAGCTCAGGGGAAATTGACATTGCAAGAAAAATTCTAAGTGTTAAGCAGAACCTAGGACTTACCTGGCTCCTCGGCCACAAGCTCAGGGAAAACTAACATTGCAAGAAAAATTCTAAGTGTTAAAAAGAACCTAGGACTTGCCTGGCTCCTCGACCACAAGCTTAAGGAAAATTAACATTGCAAGAAAAATTCTAAGTGTTAAGAAGAACCTAGGACTTGCCTGGCTCCTCGGCCACAAGCTTAAGGAAAGTCAACATTGCAAAAAAAAAAAAAAAAATGCTAAGCGTTGAACGGAGTCCAGGACTTGCCTGGCCCCTCGGCCACAAGCACAGTTTAAACTAACATTGCACAGTGGGAAAATTGGTAATAGTCGAATAAACCCTGAGCTGGTTAGACAAAGCTATAGAAGACCAGCCTAAATATCATAAAAGAGGCGCTAACAGTCAAAAAAAAAAAAAAAGGAATATATGTTAACAAGACTACTATACAAAAAAAAGAACTTAAGTGTTCATTGCAAAAGCTGATTACAGAACGGGGAGGGATCAGGCGCTACATGGACAAGGCCCCGGCTATAATGCCCCGGCTACAAAAAAAAAATAAATAAATAAATAAATAAAAAAAAAATACTACATATAGGCTTCCCTACTACAAAAATTCCGCAAGGGAAAAGCATACATAAAAAGAGAAGAAAGCTAAGTCTGGGGCTCCTTGTCCTTAGCATTCTTTTCCTTCTTATCCTTCTTCTTCTTCGTAGGCACCCCCTCGGGCACCCCCTTCTCAGCTTCCAAGTCCACTAAGTCCTCTTGAGAAGATAACCCCTTGGACGAGATAGGAGAAGAAGAAGGATTCTGGGACTCAGTAGTGACGGGAAGAGCGGAGCTCGGATCCACAGGGGGGCTGGGGACTGAAGGCGGCAAGCGCAGAGCTGGAGGATAATAAACCTGGTCGGGAGCGCGGAGCTCTGAGTCAAGACTGATGCCTGCTATGTTCAGCGCTTCCCCCCAGACCTCTTGGCTGAAGGCGCGAGCAATGTCGCGGAGCTGGGCAGTAAGAGATGCAGCGGTCTTGTTCATGCCCCCATCATAGGCCTCCTGCTCGGCCCAAGCTTTCTCAGCGTCCTTGTCTCCCAGCTACTGGTTCGCCTGCTTCAACTCCACCATTGTGAATGCCAGGGCGCTTTCGGCCTTCCTCTGGGCTTCCAAGGCATCAGAAGCCTGCTTCTCATAGCCCTTCAAGGCAGATTCAGCGTTGCAGAAGGCTCTATCCTCCTCAGACAGCTAGGAGAGGGTGTCCTTCAATTTTTTCTCTGCCTCGGCTCTAGCCTTCTCAGCAGTTTCATAGGCCTTCTTAGACTTCCTGGCAACATCCAGGGAGTGATCGACCCAGTCTTCTGCCATGAAGGCAGCTTGAACGGCCTGCAAGAATGGGAAACAAAAAAAGGAGAATAAGCAATTAAAGTAAAAGTACTTGACAGATGAAGAAGTTGGTAAAGTCGACCGAGGTACCTTAGCTAGATCCTGCTTCAGGGAAAAGAAGACCTCCCTTTTCCTGAAGGATTTCAACTCCTCCATGTCCTCGGGAAGGCACAAAGCCCTCTCCAAGCATTCTGCCACCAAGCCTGAGCTGCTATTGGAGGGGTCTCTCAGATTGGCATCGTCCAGCACATGAGCTCCTAAGCTAAGAGTGAAGGTGGGCCTCCAGACGGAAGCTTTCTTGGTCTGATCCCCGCTGCTCTCCCTCGAGGACACAACGGGGTCGGACCTCTTCCTCGACTGTCCCTTGCCAGCCCGGGCCTCCTTGATTGGGGGCTCGGATACCTCCCCCTCCTCAGACGTAACTACCCCTTTTCCACTAAGACCACATTTCTGTTTTTTGTCTGTTGCATCGGCTAGAGACGTGCGGGTAGCAGCTGGAGTTGGTGGACGAGGTGGCACCACCACCGCCGAGGAGGATCCCCCGGCGTGGGCCGATAATAGCGCCAGGAGGTCGGGTGTCTTTTCTTCGAATCCCATAATCGATGATGATCGGGCTTGTGATGCGCTTGGAGCGTCGGGGTGATAAAAGACTTCAAAATCTTTCTCGGTCACTTCTTGGACAGAGGTGGATGTAGATCCCTCCGCCTCTTCGTTTGATGGCAGGGGAGGTTCCTGGGCGTACAAAAGCTGAGCAGCTAGAGGCGCAGGGAGTTGGGCGTCTTGCATCCCCTCGGGAGGCGGTCCTGCCAACAAAAATCTCAGGATGGCAACGTCTATCCTAGCCAAACGCGGATTACGGGCCTTGATGACGTTCTTCAGGCTCTGGAAGCGCTTAGTTGAAGGAGTGTAGCCAAGGATGACGTGCACGGCTCGGAGTTGCCCGTCCCGATGAAGAAATATCTCGGACTAGAGAATTCGGTTCAGATCGTGAAAATTTACCAAATGTTTGGCAGGGGCTGTGTGATACTCGTCTGCCATGAAAGAGCACGGTTATCGTGGAAAAAAAAAAAAAAAAAAAAAAGAGCACAGCAACTAAAAAAAAAAAAATGCTGCCTAGAAAGAAGCTCCTCTAAAAAGCCTAAAGCGGTAACCCAGGCCCTCGGGAATGCTACCTGGTTCCCCTTCCTGGGTGGGACAGTGCCGCCCATCGTGCCACCCGCCCGAGACGAGAAGGAAGTCTTCATCCATGCTCTTGCTCGAATCGGGCAAACAGGAGATTAACCTAACTGTGGGGACCCTACTCTTCATGTAGTATTTGGTTTTTTTCCCCCTTTTGGCAGTTGTACACCCAGTTCACATCATGCCATGTAAGACGGGTCCCCATCCTACGGTTGATGGCCTCTACACACCCAAGGATCCTAAATATGTTGGGGGAACACTGGGTCGGGGTTAGCCTAAAGCTTATGAGATAATCTGTGGTCACTGGTCCCATGGGAAGTTTCATCCCACCTTCGATGAAGGCGATCATAGGAATAACTACCGACTCAGGAGAGCGATCCACAACCAGCCATCCACCCTCGTCGCAATGCCTAAATTCCACATTGTCGGGAATCCTGTACTGGGCCCTAAAGGCCATCCTAGCCTCTTCGGAGTCTACCGGCCTAGCGTACCTACTCATGGAGAGAAAAGGAACAAGACAAAAAGGGAAACCAACACACCTACTGTGAAAAATAAAGGACGCTCCTCGGGAGTAATTTTCTCTTCACCAAAGTAAAAACGCCAAAAATGCCAGAAATGAGCCACCACTAGCCTTGATCGCTCCTTTTATAGGAGGCAAAAATGAGCGGTAAAACTCCCGCCCATAAATGAGGATGGACGAGGACCGCACGATCCCAATCATACCGTAAGACGTGGGGAGACAAGCAGCCGCCTGGCGCCATAAATGAGAGCTCATGGATTCCGAAGCGTCAGGGGCGTGCGAATGACAGTTGAAGAGACGTTGACTCGTGTGAACGCATACGACACGTACGATTCATCCACGGAGCTAAAACTTCACTTATGCCTCAAGCAAAATAGTGAAAGTTTTAGGGGGCTATTGTGGGCACCCGAGGAACGAGAAAGGAGGCCAGGGGGCCAAGCTAATGGGCCGAGGCCCTAAGAGGAATAGGAAAGGCCCTGCATCGGGCCGAGTGCGGAACTGGCAGGGGCCCAAGGAATAATAGTTCCTGAGGAAAGAGCCAGACCCAACGGGGCACCACGCCAAGCGCCAAAGGAGAAGCCCCCTCGGCCGAAGGAAGCGTAGGTCAGTGGCAGACAGGCAGCCGTCAGGATAGCAGCCCCCAGTCACATCAATAATAAATGGCGCACACCAGCTCTGTCAGCCGCATTAAATGAGAAAGTGACCTGAAATGATGCCAATCACAGCTGCGTCAGCTACCGCTACCGCCTGCTTCAAGGAGAGAGAATAGGTGACAAGTGTCGAAAGAGGAGCGAAGGACAGCTAAAGATGGACGGAGCAGATAAAATGGCAACGAACTATATAAAGAAGAGGTCTGGGGCTCTTGGAGGGGATGCCACGCTTGTTGTTCTATCCCATCTCTTACAAATTCTATTGACTTGGATCAAAGGAAGAGGGAGGTTGTTTCATTACTCACGGCGAGCTCTGTATTACTCTCTTTTTGGTCCTTACAAAAGTCATGAATTTTTTTTTTAAATTACTATTCAATACTTAGGATAATAGTCATTCCTCTCACATGACTGGTGAATTTTACCATAAATTTAATTATTAAATCTCACTATTACGTGAAAGGAGAGAACAAAGAAAACATTGCCATTAAGTACCGAATAAAAACTCTATTAACTTCACTAATTTCAATAAGAAATAGCAAGATGTTTCACTTAAACTTCTGGAGTCAATTCTCTCTTATTGTACATTTATTGACTAAACAAAAATTTGGTCAAGTAACTTTTTTTTTTTGGTTGCTAAACCGGTCAAGTACCTATGTTAATGGATGAGTAAGTCTGTTGAATCTATCAGCGAAGTAAAAGATAACATACTCCATGTATTATTGATTAGTTTTTGTGGACTTCCATCTCTATATGGTGGTCAAATCCAGGAATCTCGGTGTTTTTGGCAGTGCCGGCAATCCATCCAACAACGTAAAAAACAAAAATAAGGTCTTATGCTATAAACGAAAGAATAAAGACAGCAATTTATTAAGCAAACAAAAAGAATACCATAAACTTTTACCGAAGCAAAATAATAATAAATAATAATTGATGTTCATAACTTGGGCAGCAAGGTCATGAAAAGAGTTCAACAATTTCACGTTTAGCCCAAAGTGAAAACCCAAAAAGAAAAAAAAAAGTTGAACAATTTCCCATCTCTTGACCTAGAATTAAAAGATCAATAATAATAATATTTGAATCCATGTGGACCATGATGTCCATTTTATATTAGGCAAAAAGTAAGATCACAAGTTGACAAGCAAAAGCACATGTGTGGAAAGAAAGAAGAGGGGAATAAAACCATAGAAAATCTTTGCTCCTTTGGAACAGCTTGGATGTTCTATTCTATGCAACTTTTCCCAATAATGCACACACCAGGATGTGATCCAGCCTAGTAGTTATTGAAAGACAAAAATGCAATGATATAAATAAAAGGGATGCACCACATACGTGGTTTGGTTTGATAGTGAGAGTTTTTGTCCCAGCAATCAGGTAGGAACAGTTCAAGCGATAATCCCAGTAAGACCCATGTGGTACACGTAGTATTATTCATTGTTATCACGTGGTGTAGGATCAATGAACCTGCACTAGAGATTCCATTTTTCTTATTCAACAAAAATAAATAAATAAAAGGGATGCAACGTGCAATCATAGTATAAATTTTGAATTTGTGCTAATTTAAGTTTATCTTTTGGGTACCCGAAATTAATATGATCAATTTGCACATAAATAAGAGGATGATGCAACATGCAAACACATAGTATAAAATTTGAATGTGTGCACTTTCTCAACAAACAAAAAAAAATGAATGTCTGCTAATTATTTAAGTTTATCTATTGGGTTTTCTAAATTAATAAGATTCATTTGCCAGTGCAAGCCGGAAAGGGTCAGATTAGAAAGTCAATGAAAGCTTTGGCAAATTTTTTAGCCAAAGAATTTAGGGTGGCAATAATTTATTGGGGGAGTGGAAGGAAATAAGAATAGTTTTAAGGCCACTTGACACTGACCAATTCAGAATTCAGAATGCCTCAGATTTTGGAATTAGTGCTTTGAACCAAAAATCCTTTTGTAATGACTACTATGTTAATGAACATAAAGAACGCCCATCTTGTTGTTCCATACCAGACTTCATTTATTTTCTGAGATTTTAATGTTAATGCCATTTTTTTTGTATTGAAAAGGCCAGGGATTGGTGTGCTAGTGAATCAAACTGAGCTATCAATATGTTGGTGCTCTAAATAAGAAAAGAAAACTATATTAGCTTCAACTTTCATTTATATACAAGTAAAAACAGAAACAAAAACACAAAAAACAAAGGCAAACGTAACAAAAATTTTGAGAGTTAAATCTCCAAGTAACACCCTGATTGAACATGCCCAGAGAATTTAATAGGGGTCTCTAATCTTGTCCACGTATTGGTCTTCAATTCCAAATTGTAAGCGATGTTGGGCTGACTAAACGCTGGAGATCCAATCACTAACAGCTTACCATGACATGTCGCCACATAGGCAATATTGCACAACTCAGCAGGTAATTTGGCTATCGATTGCCACGTGGAACCTTCCTTTGTCACAATATCATCCCCCTTACACATGTATACTGCCTCGTCATCACCATCCACGCAAGTCCTGGGACACATGCCATCTTCTAAGAAGTCCTCTTCGACGTGGCCCCACTGCCACGTGGCAACATCAAACGCTTCGGTGCTTCTCTCGAAGCGGCCTTGCTTTTCAGTATAGTAGCCACCGATGACGTGGAACTTGCCAGCGTGGACTATCGCCTTGCACTCGTCACGCCCCATTGCCATGTCAGGTAACGCGGCCCACTCATCTTTTGCCACGTCATATACCATTGCGGATCTCAATGCCATCTTCTCATCGTTGTGTCCACCTGCGACATAAACCATCTGATCTTGATCAGACACGCACCCGAAGAATGTTCGGGGCCCACCTGGCATATCGACCCCACGCCTCCACGTGGCGGACACGAGATTGTAGATGAAGACCGAATTGGAGACCCGCCACGTCTCCGGATCCCACCCACCCATCACCACCAAATCCGACCCAACTCCTGCCAATTGGCAAAACATGGGCAGCCCACTAGACATACTAGGAGCCAGGGGCAACTCCCTCCAATTAGATGTATCAGATTCATAAACAGTGAGCCTATAAGCAGGGTGAATCATACACTTCATAAGACCAAAACTCCAGTCTGGTTCAACTCGGGCTTGAGCCATCACAATAACTTTTTGGCCATGACCGGAGGATTTCCTTAGCCGATGAAACTCAGGGAGCTCGACCTCTTTCATCCATCTTTTACAAACTGATGAAACCGTTTTGAATTGCTCATATGAAACACGAATTAGACAATCACGAGCTATGTCTTCGGGAAGACCCGAAATCAACTCCATGGTTCAAGAAACAGAGTAAGAACAAAAAAAAAAAAAAAAAAACAGAAAAAACAGGCTGATTGAAGTTTGAGACTGATTGGATTGGACCTTGGAAGGAGATTTGTATGGTACTTGTAAGAAAGATAGGTATGAACTAAATATTGGAACTATACGACCTTTAGGTGGGGACAAATTTTGTTGTTTCTATGAACATGTTTCCCTTTATTGGGTGCATATTCGGTGGTTTCTTTTTTTTGATGGAAATATTCGGTGGTCTCTAAAGTATACAAGAACTTTATAATTTATACTATTAAAAAGGGTATGATGTTCTGGAAGCTTTTTGGAGCGATTGATGAAAGGCCTTGGAAAACCATTGGAATTGTTATTATATCATTTCCCACTGGTATTAACTATAACAGACTTTCTGGTTGTCGGTATTATTATTATTATTATTATTATTTTATAAAGGAAAAGTTAACTGCTTAATCTATGAAATACTTTTAAAAATATTTTATTTAGAAAGAAAAAAATAATTTTTTTGGGAAAACTTTTTATATTTTCTATTAAAATATCAAAACTTTTCTAAAATAATTCATTAACAAATTAACAAATATTTTATGAATAACAAAGTTTAGTTACAAAATTAGTTGTACCTTAAGGCTACAACTTTACTTAATAAAATAAATATTATTACATATTTTGAAAATCTAACCGATGAATTGCATATTATTTATGCTCTTAATACACATATAAAAATTTTGTGTCAATCAAATGTTATTTACTATATAATCTATAAGCTTATATTTTATGCGTAATTTTAAACTACAAAAAACTTGCAATTTAAACAATTTATTGATAACATACGTATTGATCTTTAATTTTCTAGAAACTCTGCAAGTATGAAGGATATAAAATAAAAAAAAAAAAAAAAAAAGATGTAATCTAATGGTGGATTTGTTAAAATTCACCTCCAATAAAAAAATATTTAGTAAAATTGTAGTCAAAAGTTAAAACCAATTTTGTAGATAAACATTGTCCTTTTAGGAATACCACATTAATATGACCTTTTTTTTTTTTATATATAATTATATACTAAATTGAGCAAGATTTAGATACAGTACATAGAGCATTAGCAGCAATGAAACTAAATAACTATATAGTTATTTTAGTTTTACCAAAACACAAAAATGCATGCTGCCCAAAGCACTAGGCTAACATCGGCTGCCCAAACCAGCAGCTCCGATCTGTGGTCTTTGCTACCTGGTTTTCTTTATTTATTTTTTTTTTCTTTTTGATAGAAACGTCTGCAACTTGGTTTGCGTTTGCGTCAGACACATTTTGTGTTTCACCCTTTTTTTTTTTTTACTAACCTAGCGCCTGTAAGAAGGCAAGTGAACAATGTTTTCCTTGTTAACAGTAATCCGAAATTTTTTATTATTATTATTTTCAATTTTCAATTTTTAGCAAAATAAGCGGTATCCAAACACACAGTGCTAGGATTTATATTATATTATAATATAATATACTTTAATAATACTGTGTGGTTTTAAACTTTTATTTTTAAACCATTTAATGAACTTGTGCCTAACTTTTTTTATTTTTTAAACTATGGTGATTTAGACTTTTTTTTTTAATTTTTATATACTCAACTCAATTATCATGGTTTTTGAGTAGAGAAGTTGTTGTGTGCCTTTGTGTTATAACCTCTTTTTTTTTTTTTTCTTTTTTTGTAGAATGTTATAACCTTTTTCTCTCTCCTTTGTGTGTGTTTGTCTCTCAAAAAAAAAAAAAAAAAAAAAAAAAAAAAAAAAGATAAATTTGTATATATATAATTTGGGGTTAAAACAAAATATTATTGTTACACTAGATGATTATTTGCTATCATGATGATTGAGAAATTGTTTTAGTAAAAAAAAATGTATAAGTATAATTTGGGGTTAAAAAAATCATTTGTTAACACTAGACAATTATTTGCTATCATATGGCGGCGACGGTGGAAGAGTCGGCGGTGGTGGCGGTGGGGGCGGCGATAGTGGCAGCAGTAGCGGTTGCGGTGGTTGTGATTGTTATTTATTGTAGTGGATATATTATTTTATTGTAGTAAACATATTATTTTATTGTGATGTTTATATTATTTTATTATGTTGAAAACTAAAATAGATCCACTGCTACTAGATGTTTTGTAAAGTGAGTAGGTAAAATAGATAAAGTAACTTTTTGTAATGTCAAATAGCTAAATTTTTAGCTCCACTGCTGTGGATGCTCTTAAGTGCTATTCCTTAGGTTCTCTTCTTAAGATTCTGTCATTTGGATTTTTTCACATAGGATGAAAGTGTATTTTTTAGTTAAATAATCACATGGCTGAATTTTAAGAGAAGAATCTAAAAAACAGCACCTAAAGTACTGTACCTAAGTTTTATCTACTGAAATCTATTGAATTACTAACAAAGAATTTCTAATAATATGACGAAAAAACACATAAAGTAATAATTAATCTGTAAATTTTTAGCTCCACTGCTGTGGATACTCTTAAGTGCTATTACTTAGGTTCTCCTCTTAAAATTCTGCCATTTGGATTTTTTTACATAAGATGGAAGTGTATTTTTTAGTTAAATAATCACATAGCTGAATTGTAAGAGAATAATCTAAAAAATAGCAACTAAAATACTGTACTTAAGTTTTATCTACTGAATTACTAACAAAGAATTCCTAATAATATGACCAAAAAACACATAAAGTAATGATTAATCTTTAGTAACTACTGCTATTTAATCAGCAATTAACAATTAAAAACCGAGGCCTGGGATTGGGTGTTAACGTCGGCGTGTGGAAAACCTGAAATGGTAATTGGCAATTGGCAATCCTAGATGCGCAAGTGACTGACAATTGGATAGATAAAGACTGATCAATGAGTCATGACTCAAGAGTCAAGACCTCTTTTGTGATGATAAATTCATAGGGTCGTTTGGTACATGTGTTTAAAAACTGAAAATTATTGTTTAAAAATATTTGTGAAAATATGTGTGGGTGAAAAAGTACGTTGAAATGCGTAAAATATTATTTAAAAACTGAAAATTGTTGTTTAAAAAGACTTACCAAACACCCCCATAATTTCTTTTCTTTTTCTTTTTTTATAAATCCTTTTAGGCCAAGTCATAGAATTTTGAATTTGTATTGGATCCAAAAGATAATATTATAATAATAATAATATAGTATAATTTATTAGCTTTTTTTTTTTTTTTTTAGATCTGTTATAATTTATTAGCTTGTAATCAAATTAAAGTGATTTTGGACCTTTTACATTTTTAAGCAAAGTTATAAAATAAATTCATACCCTCCAAGTTGTTTTCATGGTTACCAATTTTTTTTTATGCTTGAGTTACGTGAGTATGTTGTGGACAGCCGACTTAACAGTATTCAACCCGTTTAAATATTTGTTTAGAAAAATTGGATAGGATTTTTTTATGTTAAATTAAGCAATAAGGCAGACACGCTTGATGTCATACATGATACAAGTTTTTTTTTTTTTAATTATATACTTATTGGATAAATGGCTAAGTATTTCACTTATTCTTTAGTGTGTAACTGTGTATTAATGTTGACACGTTTCTTGCTTATACCAATTCTGTATCTCTACAAACTATTTGCAAAGACAATTACGAATAATTGAATTCAGAATTCAATTATTATTCATAAAGTATGTGCATCGAATCTTCAACTTATATATTTGAACGTCTAAAATGAGTGCTACAAGTTTTTGAATTTCAGACATTTTGGCTGGCAGAAACAAGAAAATAAAATTTTCAAATTTCTGAGAGGAATCACATTCTTTTTTTTTTTTTTTTCTTTTTTCACTCAATGATGCACTGTGATACAGATACACAGCCATGTGCATGCCACCAAGAAAAAACTAATTTCGAACATAATATAATTAGTTTTAATAGGCATATATAGGCTGGACACAATTATAATGTATGTAGTAGTTATATCGAACAGGCATGGATAAAAACACTCTTTTTTTTTTTTTTTCTTCTTTTTCTTTTTTATGAGCATTGGCACCCAAAAAAAAAAACTTGAAAATATTGCAAAAAACCTTGGTAATATTTTAATTGTCACGGGAACATGGGATTGTCAATTAAATCACAATCCAATTTAAAAATATGTGTGGGTCCATTGTATAATAATCATAATTTTGGTGATAAAGTATTAAGCAAAGGACAAAAAGGTAATCTTCTGTTTATTTATTTAAATTGAAATTTATATCTGGGATTGGGATATCACAATCGGCTTACACTTATCAACTTGGAGCAAGAAAAGTCACACTCAACGCTTGCTGATTCATATTGGCATTTTTGGGCAATCTTGGATGATCATGTAAACACTTATCCTTACCTCTCAATTTTTTCTTTTTTGGAGAAAGTCCTTATCTGTCAGTGGATGACCGATGACGAGTACTTATCTGTTTAGTTGATTTTTTTTTTTCCTAAATTGTGACAAAAACATTGAATGATGGCTTTTAACAATATTACAAATTTTATGATATTAATCCGTAACACACAAAATTCCAACACCAACAATTAAAAATAATAAAGACTTTTCTCAAAAAAAAATAATAATAATAATAACAACAGTTTCTCCAAAAAAAATAATAATAATAATGATAATGTGAGTTTCAGTTAGCTAAACTGGTAAAATTTTCAATTGTTGAATAAGATATTTGGAGTTTAATCCCCGCCTATACTAAAAACGGATTAGTGTTTTAGTCTGATGATAAAGAGTTATTATCAAGAATGATTGTCATAAGTTGAAACTCTCTATCAAAAAAAAAAATAACAATGTTTAGTTACAAAATTGGATTATATTTTTTTCTTATATCCTCCATACTTGCAAAATTTCTAGAAAATTAAAGATCAATAGCTATGTCATCAACAAATTTTTTTTTTTATAACATTATCAACAAATTGTTTAAATTGCAAGTTTTTGTAGTTTAAAATTATGCATAAAATATAAGCTTATAGATCATATAGTAAATAATATCCAATTGATACAAAATTTGACATATGTATTAAAAGTGTAAAGAACATGCAATTAAACGGTTAGATTTTCAAAATATGTAGTAATATTTATTTTATTGAGTAAAATTATAATTTTAGGTTACAACCAATTTTGTAACTAAACTTTGTCTAAATAATAATTCAAACGTTATTTATTATGTTGTTTAAAAATATTCTAATTATGTTCTTATCATATATAAATTTGTAATATTTTTATAATAAAATATGTGGTAGTTTTAACTTTTTCATTAGTGCAGTAGAGGTGGTCTGTCAATTCAATTTCACCCTATTAATTTGTTATGAACATTTGACTGCTCCATTGTATCCTTGAGAGGTGTAAATTGTAAGGCAATATGCCAATAATGTCTTTTCAAATCACCCTATGTTATGTTTAGGAGAACTTAAGCTCACATAATTAATAGTCCCTTTTTTAATGAATAAAGAAACATAATAGGCCTTAGTTGTTGCTTTGGTTTAGCCTTTGTATGTATTGATTTCCTAACATGTTTTTGATAATGGTCTAAAATCATTTTAGAACATTAGATCAGCTCGTGCAAAAATTTATGTCTATTCTAGTATAAAAAATTACTTCTTTTTTTTTTTTTTTAATTTTACCTAACTATTTTTCAAAACATCAATATCGTATTATCTATTCTAAACTCTAATTTATTAAAATGTCAATTTTTCTTATTTTTTAAATTGTTTCTTTTTCTTCGCACACCATAACCATCATCCTCGAGAAACCCAAAGAAAAAAAAGAAACTAGAATGCTCAACAACAGTGCTTGCGAATATTTGCACAAATACTATAACAAAAATGCATTTTGCACAATACATAAGTCAATGTGCATGTTTTTTTTGTGATTGATTGGGCAAATTTTGACATTTATACTATTTTACATCGTATGATGCGAATGCTAGGAAAATAAATAAAAGAGAAATGTTAAAAAATGCTTTTAGGACAATTGTTAAAACGAAAGTTTTTATGGGAAAATGAAAAAAAAAATTAATATTTTAATAGCTTTTTCTTTTTCCCAAAAAAGTTGTGTAAAAACTTTCTTGAAATAAGTTGTTAACCATTACTCTAAGAGCACCCGTTAACATAACCTTAAATAAAAACTCCATTGCTCAATGGGCTAGTAAGCACAACTAGCTTAGTTGGTTATTTACATCTCTAGTCTTTACCTGTTGAGGTGTATTTTACATTTTCCTTTCATTTGTTTCCATAAATTTTTATTTAAGGGAAAAAAATGACATAATATTATGTAAGTGCAAGCCAAAGTTTGGTTTATCTAGTAATTTTTCTTTTCCATCCTCTTTTCTTTTTGAGCGGGGGGGGGGGGGGGGGGTGGTGTTTGTCCAACAATGTGTTTAAGATATTTCTAAGTACTCTATTCTATTTAACTGACCACATGAAGCTTCACCCTATATACGTTTAGTATGTAATTACATAACGGATAAATGTTGATAGACGGTCGTTGTCAATTCTAACGGATCTCACGTAGTTTACATTACATTTTATAACAAATTAAAATATTCAAAAAGTGACCCCCGGTTTTGCGCCTTAATGACATTATTCGATTCTCTTTACATGGAGAATCTAGGTTCGAATTCCCAGCAGCCCCACCTTAATTTAACCATTATAAGAACAAGTTTAGAGTATTAGTATTGATAGTGCTTGTGAGGATATATGTGAATCATGTTAGGAACATATGTCAATATTTTATGTAGTTGGCTAATCTTTTGACAAAACGCACTTTACTTGTAATTGGGTAGATCTAGGATGTGTTTAATACTTCAAGAAATATGCTGTTCAAGTCTAGTATTAAAGCCATGAAGATTGGATCAAGAAACAAGTGAAGAAAAGTTGTTCATTAAAGCTAGACAGGTAGCTCGACACCTCTCGACAGCTAGGCTATCTATCGAGCTCTTTAATTGATTGTTATCACAATCTCGATAGCTTCTCAACAGCTGGTGGATCGATCGAGAAATCTCCTGTCTACTCGATAACTCCTCGATAGCTATATCTGTCGAAATTTAAAACTCGACACTAAGGGTGTGCAAAAAATCGACGAACCGAAAAAACTGCTTCAAACCGACCGAACCGTTGCAAAAATTTCAGTTCGGTTCGGTTCAGTTTCGGTTTTATTATATAAAAAATCGAAAATTTCGGTTCGGTTTTCGGTTGTAGATTTGAATGCACCGAACCGACCGAACCGAACCGAAATATATTATTATATTATATTTTATATTAAATATATATAATATAAGGTGTGTAAACGTGGGCTTGGCCTTGCCAAAATAACTCAAGCCCACTGTCCTTTTTTTTTTTTTTTTTTGAAAGAAGCCCACTGCCCATTAGTTAATCTAGATTAATTAACTAAAATTAAACTAATTAAATTAAATTAATTAAGTTAAACATAAACTAATTGAAAATAAAGAAAATAAAAACCCTACCCTTACCCTACCTACCCCACTGTCACTTACACGCCTTCATCTGAGTCATCTCCCTCGTCTCCTTCATCGCCCTCCCTCACGCACGCCGGCCTCCATCTCCCTCATGCCTCACGCCTCACGCCTCCATCTCCCTCATCTCCATCACACACACCAGCCTCCATCTCCCTCATCGCCCTCCCTCATCGCCCTCACGCCTCACGCCTCCATCTCCCTCACACACGCCGGCCTCCATCTCCCTCATCGCCCTCCCTCACGCATGCCGGCCCTCATCTCCCTCATCGCCCTCACGCCTCACGCCTCTGCTGCCGCCTCCACATGCCTTCACACGCCGGCCTCCCCACGCGGCTTGATCTTTTCATTCTCACAGTGACCTTCTCTAGTCTCTTTTTAATTTCTTGATAACCCTCTCTCTTTTTTGTATTTTGGGTTTTGTTTAATACTAAATCAATGCTATTTTTTTGTGAATCTAATGTTAAGACGTTATTTTCTTATTGAAAAAAATGTGATGTGGAGTTGTTATTTTCTGTTGAATTGTTATTTTCTTTTTGTGACTGTGATGTTGGCTTAGAGTTTTGGAAAAATAAATAGTCCCATGTGCTTAACTGAAAACCGACCGAAACCGACGGAAACCGAAATACTACCAAAACCGATGGTTTTCCAATTATTTCGGTCGGTTTCGATTGAGAATTTCACAAACCGAAAATTTCGGTTTCGGTTGGCCAACGTTTAGAAAACCAACCGAAACTGAACCAACACACCCCTACTCGACACCTCTCGATCGATCGAGGTTATGGGAATTCAGATTTTCAGATGTGATTTTCGGCCCATGTTGACATGTATGTGTAGTGTTTCTTTTCTCACAATCCTAGACCTATATAAGGCTTATTTTAGAGGCCATCACATAAGAGAATACAAGGAGAACATATGCAAAAGGTGACCGAGATCTTATTCTCTCTGAAAAAAGCTACTGCGTCTTTTGCGCCTTAGGGTTTTGTAACCAAATGCTTCTTGATCTTTATTGTTGATAAAGTGAAGAACTTTGCAGCCAACAATCTTCTTCTAGTTGGTGATTGAAGTCGCGTACTGGGATCTGCGCAATTGGTTAGTCACGTACTAGGATTCGTGCATCAAAAAGAGTGACGTTCATATATTGAAGAGTTCAGAGGTTCTGAAGTGGTAAAAGGTTTCTGCTATGAGTTCATCTACGGGGATTATAGAGTCTAGGGACAAAGGTTTTGTACTAGATCTGAAACTTCTCTTTACTATAGTGGATTGCTTTTCGGGAAGGTTTCCCCCAGGTTTTTTATTGTGAAACTAGTTTGTTTCATTGGTTTTCCTAGGTCGTCATATCTTGTCTTATTTATTTTTCTGCTGCATGATTTTGACATGATATTGATGTTTATTTGTTTTAACAAGTTTATTCATAATAAATCTAATTAACAACTTAGGTTTAAAACTTGTTAATTCTATCAACCGGGGTCTAAATTTCCCAACAATGCTAAAAAGTTAAATTAATATTTTTAAATATTCAACAAGTGACCACGGGTTTCACTCTGGGTTTAGCTTACCTCTAGTACTTTTTTAACAAGACATGTCCTTTTGTTTTAAATATACAGTAGCAAAGCTCGAATTCTCATTGGCTGTTTATAATAAGCACCCCACCTTATCTTTATATGGAGAATCTAGGCTTAAATTCCCATTGGTTGTTTATAATAAGCACCCTCCACCTTAATTTAATCATTACAAAAACAAGTTTAGAGCATTAGTATTGGTTGTGCTAAAAAGTTAAATTGCTATTTTTAGCTCCACAAATAACAAAATATATGCTACAGTAAGAAATTGTTATAAGAAATTATTTTCCCATGTTTGACAAATCACTAAAAAAGTGTATAACCAATCGAAATGGTCAATACCAACAATTAAATTGATACGTCTCAAGGGGCTAAGTATACCAGATAAACCAATTGTTACGAAAATTTTTGAGCTAGAACAATATGGTATTTATAACTAGGGTTCTTTCTTTTTTGTCTTTTTTTTTTTTTTTTTTTTCAAAAATGATGTTGGCGTTTATTAGAAATTCCTTATCCCAAAATTGATACGAACGCATGAGTATAGCAAAATTTGCCGAATTTCCTTACAAAAATGGAAATGTTGATCAGCATCAGCAGTACTCCTTGCTCAAATTGACCTGACTTTTGGGTGGCAACTCCCTCTCATTCCATGCACATGATTTAACCCTAAGATGACAACCAAGAGCTCAAAGGGACAAGATTTCAAAGGTTGAACTTGATTAGGATAGTTAATTAGAACTTATATAGTTACTAATAGATAAACTAGAGTGAGTTATTTGGAACCTTGGCACATTAATCATATGTGTAATTCTTAAAAGCATGTTGAATTACTAGTAGCACATGGGGATGTTAATAAGCTAATCATGTGGAGCCTTGTGGGTAATTAGGTTAGAGTTATGGTTGTATAAAAATGGTTTTTAACTCTCATTGAACAAAAATTGTTCATTTTGTTGCTTAGACCATTTTAGTCTTATTTGGAGTTAGAGATTCCCTAGATATAGTGATATAGTCTCACTTGAAGAAAGTGAATTCCAATGAATTCAGACATTTTCATTCCACCATTGATTACATTCAAGATTTCGTTCTTAAATCCATGGCCTAAACTCATCCTCTTAGCCTTCACATAAACAAGTATTCACATCCTTTCTCACATACCCAACCCAAGACTCGCCTAAACTCTTAGTTCTCTTTCCTTACCCTATCATTATTCCAATTGAATCATAATAACAAGACCAAACCCCTATTGTAATTCCTATCAAAGGCCATGATGTCATTATCAAGGATTTGTGGCTGGTACGCACAATTTCAGTTGTACAAACCACTACAGTACTATGGTATCGATAACTTTGCAATAACACCCATCTTACTTAGAGCCTCAATTAAGTGCACCAAGTAAGCATTAAGGTATATTTATCTTTCTTATTTTAAACCTTACAGTTTATGGTTGATTTCAATTTAAAAATTAAAGGTTTTAAATTAAACTCTATAATTTTCAAAATGTTTCACATTGACCCATAAGTTACTTCCCTGCTAATGTCATTGATTTCAAAATAAAAAATAAAATCTACATCATTTACGGCTAGAAACTTTGTAACTTAACTGACACTTTTTAGTGTTTCCAATATAAAGACATCTAAGTTTTCAATCTCGCTTCCTCAAAAAATAAAAAACAAAAAAAAAATCAAATTAGTAAAATAATAATAATAATAAAATAACAAATAACAACATTATTGTTTTACTAGAATTCAAATTAAAAGACAATGTGATGTTGATGTTAGAAAAAATAAACATAATGTTGATTTGAGACCTTTTGAAAAATATAGAATTGAATCTGAAGCTCTGAGAGTTTAGAGATAATTTGAAGAGAAAGTCTTTGGAACCAAGATATGTGTGACTATGCTAAAGGCCTTGTAGCTGAATTGGCACCTCCCCATGTACAAAGTACTTGAGGGTCTAGGGAGGAAAGGGTTCGAACTACGGGATTAGCAGCATGTTGTAATTATTTCTCAAAAAAAAAAAAAAAAAAAGATATGTGTGACTATGAATGGTGGATTCATGTGAAATTAATGGTTCTCCGACCACAGTCGTACATGTACATAAAGCTGGAAAAATTATGGCAAATGGTGTGAGGTTTTTTTTTTTTTTTTTTTTTTTTTGGCTAAAAACAAATGGTGTAAGTTATGAACATAACAACAATTCACAATAATCATAAATTAACCTACAACCTCACACATAGGCATATCACAATGTACAATTTAAAACTTCTTTTATACTAATTTAGGAATATTGTAAAATTATTGCAAACTTTTGTTGCGTCCCTAGTATAACTCAAGCCTTTTAAGAACTGTTGTTTGAAACCACCCCTGTAAGATTTAAAGGGCAATTTTTCTAGTTCAAGACCAAAAATCCCCTCTAATATTGATGTTGATATGGTTCTAGATTTTAATTTTGGGTCATCATTTTTTAAAATTTGTCCGATTAGAAAAAAATAAAGGGCAACATCGGCTTATAATAAGCCGGCAAGTGACGCCATCACAATAGATGGTCTACGTTTAATTTATTTGCCTTTCGAAATGGCTAACCTGGCTTCTTTTGATTTGGATGAGCATTAATTTTTCTATACTAATAAATAATTAAAGTTTTTTTTAAATGAATAAAAAATTAAAGTTGACGACATAGACTAAGTGATCGTTTGAATCATGTCCACGTCCACGCGTTTTGCGTTTCAGCTTTATGAACAGTGCAAATAGGTAAATGAACAATGTTTTTTAGTGTAAACAGTAACTGGAAATTTTTTTTTTTTTGTTTTCAGCAAAATAAGCGGTATCCAAACGCACCCTAAATTATTTAAAAGTTCACAAATTTTATGTAAATAATAATGTAGAGACTTTGTCGTACATGCGTTATGCACGGCTCTATTTGTGCATTCCGCACATAATATATCATTAAATTATCATATTATAAATATAGGATTCACTTTAAGTTAAAATTGACATAAGTTTTGTCAATACTACACATTTTAATAACCTTTTATTGGATGTAAATTTTTATATTTTGTTAAATTCATTATTGGATTATACGTTTTCTTTATACATTTTATGTTTGTGAAATTTCAAAATAATCAGAGATCAATAAATATTTTGTATATAAAAAATTTTAATTTTCAAATTTTGTATATTTTAATTATACATAAAACATAACGTCCGATTAACATAAAATTAATTAATGCCCTTATTAGTCCAACAATTGGATTTTTTAAAAAATATTATAAAAATAGTTCTTAAAATTATAAAACGTGTAAAAGCTTAAATAATTTAATAATAAACATCATTTTACATTAATAACTATCCCACTTATAAAAATTTTAACTTTCAAGATTTTTTTTTTTTTTTTTTTTTTTTGCATTTTAAAGTTATTCAAAAACATTAATTTATGGCTTTAAAATATTAGATTAACACAAGATTTAACATTAATATTAATAATAATATACCTACATACATACATAAATAAATAAATATATATATAGATATAAACATTCATTACTTTGGTAAGTACGGTCTCCAACTTCAATCCATGATGAGTGTAAGATAAGAATTGGTCAACGATAATTAATTATTTGGTGACAAAAAGCAAGAAGAAGAGAACAAGAAGCTACCAAAACAGGTGATGCCGCCCAATTTTCTTTCTCCCTTTTTTTCCCGGAAAAATCGCATAGCCGCCCAAATTTATGCCATAGAATTATATATATATATATATATATATATAAAACAAAGTTTAGCTATAAAATTAGTTATAGTCTAATACTGCAATCTTACTCAATAAAATAAACGTTACTACATATCATGAAAACCTAACCGTTGAATTGAGTATTCCTTATATTCTTAACACGCATGCCAAATGACAAAACATGTCCACAATCCTCTGGATGTGAGCTTAGGATTTGTTGATCTAATTTGGTGCATGAATTGGTTCAAAAAGATATGGAATTTTTTGCCTGATGCATTTATATGGTTGCCTTTAAATTCAATTTTTAATTTGAATTAAGGTTAAGTAAATTCTCTTCAGTTTTTAATTTTTTATTAATGTAAATTTTAACCGCTCGGGCTGTTGGATAGTAAGGAATTAGATGACATGACCTTATGTTAGATTATGTTTTATTATTTGCATTATTTGTAAATTTAACAACCAAGCCTTATTTCTTTTTTCTTTTTTTTTTGAGAAACAACCTTATTTCTTAATTGATTAATACTTTCAGAATATTTTCAAGACATTAAGGTTTCAAATCATCTATCTCATTTATATTTATCAAATTATCAATAATATATATATATATATATAATATGTATGGCGAATTGCAGTGTCGTCAAATCATTATAAAATAAATAAAATTCCTCAAGCTTTTCTATCATCTAGAGAAATCAAGCTGCAAATACATTTTGCCGACAGTTTGAGCACAAATATTTGAATATTGCAAGTTGGCATCTACAATTAATTATATCGGTACTTTTCGGTTTTCCCACTGCAAATGAAGCCATATCAAATATCATCATCCTCTTCAATGTCGTCATAGATGATCTAAACCCGTTTACAATTCTCTACAAGCATATGAATATTCCAGTTCTAGTTGTAAAACTAAATAAATTAAATTTAAAAAAAAAAAAAACCAACCGAAAATGAGTCTTCTTTTCTTTTCTCTGTTTTTTAAGAAACCAATGTGACTACTCTTTCTAAACATGAGTATAGTAGCACTTTAACTGCTCTAAGACCAAGACTTCATAGTCCATACTATAGTCGCTAATGAGTTAGATGAACAACGTGCAAATGAGGTATATAATCATATAAAAAACTGCAACATGCTGCTAGTAGGGAAATTTAAATCCAAGTCCAGATGCATGTTGACCGAGCCTTTATCACCATGCTAACTAAGAAAAAGTTTAGAACCACATAATTTTTTACAACTTCTTGTCACAATTGTGACGTAGTAGAGTGTGATTGATAAAGAAAAAATGATAGGTTCATGTGTAAGTGATAATTAATCACTCACAATCTGCCACATTAAAGTTGTGGCAAAAAAATTATGAAATAATTTGTAGTCCCAGAACTACTCGGCTAACTAAACGTATGGTTTAAAAAGTTTGCTATACTATAGGATGATACCGTTGACATTGCAATTTAAAATTTGTACGTTTGCTGATAGTTGCGTACTAAACTTAGCGAAACTTTTTTTCTCCTACAAATTAGCATAATGAGCATCAATATAACGGTCAATACAGGTATTCAAAATTGTGGTCAAAGTATAAAGAATCCCACCATTAAAATCAAATGTTCATACTGATTTTGGCGTAAACTCTACGATGCAATGCAAAGAATGAAGTGAAAACGCAACTTTATGCTGCTTGACAAGAAATAATTCCTCTGCAAGAAACTCGTGATAGGAATTAGGAAGACCCAAATAATGGTGAGGAAGATTGACTTCAAAATCAGAATCATTATAATAGAAGCTGTATTCCAGAACAAATTGCAATGCTGTTATCGTGGAAACTTGTAAACTTATTGAATTTTCTGGGGAGGAGACCAGGTGGGTCAAGTCACGAGCTAGAAAAATTGGTAAAAGTTATGAGTTTCCGTTTTCTTGGGTTCAGGGGTCAAGTCACAGGCATAATAATTCATAGTTGACAAGCCACGAGTTTCCACTTTCCTGACCATCTGTTTTTTTTTTTTTTTTTTTTCTAAATGATTCTTTTTTTTTTTTTTCTTTTTCTTTTTTTATACAAAATAGAAATTCTACTATAACTTAATCTAAGTGTATATATGTGTGAAACTAATCCTGGCCCTTCCCTCCTACACCCTACAAACACTTATACTTGTGAAGTGATCATCGCACCAAGGATGTGCGGTGGTAAAAAGACCAAAGAAGTGATTCTTATTTTGTCATTAGTTTATAAACTTAGTTATAGTATAAGATTACAACTTCATTTAATATCTTTTTATTTGGTGTTCACCGTTAGATTACATTTTTTCTTATACACTCTATGCTTAGAAACTTTTCAAAAAATTATAAATTAATAACTATGTCGTCAATCAAATATTTAAATTTCAAGTTTTTGTAATTTAAATTTAAATATAAAAAATAAGTTTATGTATCAAATAGTAAATAACATTTGACTTACACAAAATTTGACGTTTGTATTAAGAATATAAAAAACATACAATATAATTATTAAATTTTCAAAATCATGTTAATTTGTTTAATAAAAGTTGTAGTCTTAGATTACAAACAAGTTTGTAATATAAGATTACAAAATTTTCTTCCGCTTTTTTTTTGGGGGTTCCAATGATTAGTTAAAACGAAAAAAAGGGAAGGGTGAAATAATGGGATGGGAGAAAGGAAAAAGAAAAAAAAGAGGGATTTGCCTTCATTTACAAGATAAGATTATTACACGTCTTCCCACCGTGTAAAATCCGTTTTCTTTTTCTTTCCTTTCCTTTTCTTATTTCTTTTCACTAGGGTCTTTCCTTTCATTTTCTTATCTCTTTCCAGAAGGGAGAAAATGCTTTTCTTTTTCTTTTCTGTCCTTTTCTTTCTCTTCATTTTCTCCATTTTACTGAACAAGGTGTAATTGTAATTACACATTACGACGACCAGTTGCTACAGATTTTCAATGAAAAAAAACTTACATACAAGTCAAAAGTTTTGTAGTTTAACAGGTATCTTTTATTGTTTCTAAGTAAGACGTCCATAATTAAAATCTCTCTCCTTATTGTAAATGTCAAATTATCAAGAAATTTTTATACAATTTCTTATATGTTTTATACTAGGTTCCTCATTTAAAATTAATCCCATAATTAGAAAAAAAAATGAGCAACAATCGCATAATTGAATTTAATTGTTCTCAAGAGAAGATAACATCTTTTGTTGTATTAATTAATACAGCCATATAATTGAATTTAATTGAATAATCAAAAAGGTACCGTATCTGGTTAGCAAAAAAAAAAAGGTACCGTATCTAAAGACTTGTATCTTTTTTAACATGTCTTATTTTGAACTCTCTTTCTCCTCCCTTGAGAGTTGCATTTTTAAAAGTAATCAAAAGATTATAGAATTGTACCTTTTTCAACATGTTTTATTATGAACTCTCTTTCTCCTCCCTTGACAGTTTCATCATTTTATAAAGTAATCAAAAGATTATACAAAAAGAATAAAGGTAGTTCTTATTTTTTTTTATCCCAAAAAGAAAAAAGTAACTCGCTTTAAACCATCACAATTACAATATACTATAAAATTAAGCAATCAACAATTATTAATAGACAAAACACAAATACTTTTAAATTGAAGATTTGATTACCATTAATTTTCGTTAAATTGAAGATATTTATCATCGCAAGATCCAAGAAATTCCAATTTTGAGTGTTTAAGGTATTCAAACGAATACAAAATGTTCAGTCAAAGCCTCAAAGGTATACATTACACATACTCAATAATGTTAGGATGGATAGCTTCCCACCATTTTCTCAACTCAGACACTGATTTAAATAGTAGAGTGAATATTACCAATTAATATTGAATTAAGTTGCTTATAGCAAAATTTTGTACTTTAAGTGCAAATTACACATATCCCCACCGTTTAGACTTCAGATTCATTAAATATCCATAATTAAACATAAATTTTTGTACAAAATCCTTCCATAAGCTCATTGAATTTCCAGTTCAATGCGAGGAGAAATAAAGATAGTCTTAAATTATTCAGAATGAAATCAAAAGAAATTCCAAATCTCCATCAAAAAGAAAATTCTTGTATTTGCCAATTATTAGAATCTAATTTTCATGTGATTAAGGTCAACTCACCTGGATCAAGAAAACCCATGAATTTTCTTCCTGAAGGTAAATAAAGGCAAACTAACCACATACAATAAACACAACTTACTCATGCTTTGAGAATTTCAAGTTCTATTTTTCTTTTCACAATGCCAGTGATCTCTTACATATTTACTACCGATAAAACACAATTCAAGTCCAAACTTCCTGTCTTTTCATGATTCAAAGGAACGTTTTTCATGTACTACAATTACATAATCACCTTGCAAGTATTATTATAAATTTTGGCATAGAAGCTGTCTTTGATGAGAAGCATACGATACTATGATTGTTTACCACCACTTGACCACCTTTTTAAAAAAAAAAAAAATTTATAATTGTTTAGACCACCATTGGAACTGAATAACTAGTTACAGGACAACCCTTCTCTCTGCTTCTTAAAGACTAAGTACAAAAGGAAGGCATCAAACTACAAACATATATGAAAACTCATTGGGGTACCTAATATTTTTTGAAATTATAGAGCTGCCAATTCAACAAGCTCTTTGTATTCATCAGATACGAAAGATTTCACCTTCAAAGCAGGTTGTCCATCTTCCTTTGATGGTGAAACATACTTTAACCCAATAACTGTTGTCAGACCTGCAAAGAGTACAATAAAACAAATCTATGTTACCTCCATTAGAAATGGAACTACAACAAGACATTGTTTCATGATTGTACCAATTTACAACAATTGGATATCAAAGGAAAGAGATGTAAAAAAAAATATGGCTTTGTTGCCCCGCTACACACCACAAATTGTTTAAATTCTAAAAAATTTCAAATACAATTTAAAAAATTGTATTTATTAATAATTTACACACAGTAAATCTTGGAACCCATAACCACAACCCACAGCCCATTCTTTACAAGGTGAAGGGGTGCCATTGAACTAGAGCCCATTGGCTCATACACTTTTTTTTTTTTTTTTTGATAAATTGGCTCATACACAAAATTGAAATTGAAGTCAACAAATTTGTACAGGTCACTGAATATACTTAATATGAATGAGGCAGTGACTGGTGCAGTGTAAAAATAGTTTTTTACACAAACTTGTGTTTTGTAGTTCTCAATGCCTCCACCAATTACATGAATATATGTAAAGTCTTAATGCCACTCAATCTCATCAGTACTTGCAAAGTTCAAGGGGTTTTAAACTTTGAACAGACCTATGCTGGTGTTTGTGAATGTGCACATATACCAGTTGTACATCCAACACATATTGGATGCTTCACAGTCCAGTTTTTAATATATGAAAATTGTATAAATTTATTTGAAAATTAATTAAAACTGTTGAATATTTTGTAGTAAATATTTCTAGTTTTCATAAATTCATATACAATAATTTCCTCAACACCCCCCCCCCCCCCCTCTCTCTCTCAGTTTGGCCTTAAAACCTTGAACCTTCATATTTTTTATTCTCTTTAGGGTCCAGTCGTTAAAACAAGCCAGAATTATTGTATTTCCTGCTTCCAACGCATAAACTATGGAGTTTGTGGTTGTCCACTAACAGTGCTGCAATTTTTTTTTTTATAGCACAAGAACTTAGCATATACAGTGTTAGAGAACTTAGCATATATTAAAAAAATAGCAACCACCTCCTCCAAATGGTTTATACTCCATAAAGATTGTGTATAGAGGAAGTAGTCTAATTATTAGCCATATTTTAAGCTCAGAGACGATTATAAGGAACTGTACAAATTCCTTAACTAGGAAATCCACACAAGAGAGTACTTACTCTGATGGATGCGTCCATATAATAATCTTTCGCCTTTCCAATACTCCAAAGGTCTTGTCCTGATCCTGGTGCTTCGCCTTACCCCATGTTCCCATAATAAACCAGCTCCTATGAATATAACAGACATCCAGTTACTCCAACAAAATAACCAAACAAGATTTAGTGAAATATAGTTGAGATTTATAAAAATAAACACCTGCAAGGCTTTTCCTGCAAGGCTTTTCTTTTCTCTTGCGTGGACGTGGTGGTGTTGCTTTGTTTTGCTCATTCAATGATTCTTCGGTACATTCCTGGATGTTGTGTTTCACAAGACACAATAAAAACAAATTCCAATCATTACAAAGTACTAAAAGGGGAACTAACCACCATAAAGATAGATAATTCTTTTTTGGACAAGTAAATTAGCTCATTTAAAAACACCTAAGGGAGCCCCTAGGCCTTGAATCAGAAGGTAAAGGGATGATGCGTAGATTATGTAGGCCATATATATTGGCCAGAAAAAGGGAGAAAGAAAGCATAGGACCAAGGGGACTTAATCTATATATATAAGAATTATCCATTAGACAAACATCTGTATTTTGGTATTGAAAACATGAAACTTACATTGACCCATTTAAATTAAATTAAATTAATAAATGAATAAAAAAACACACATACTATCAGTTTGAACAGTCATGGACTTTCAGTAAATTATAGCTTTTCATGTTGAAACATGTTGGCACATAATAACTGAAAATCTATGAACTACTTAAATGTCAATTTCTATATGGCAGAATAAATATGATAAACATTGGAGCCAACCCCAATGTAATTGGGACTAAGTCCTAGTTGAATTGAGTATAAATAATGATAGACATGGCAAAAATAATCAGAGAAAGGTAAAAATAAAGATCCACCCCTCCAGTACAATTTCGTTTGTGATAAGTAAAAATACAAAGCTATAACGATTTCAACATCGCTAATACAAAAATGCTAAACATGGCTAAAAAAACTCTCAATGTATCAGCAACAAGCAGCAAATAAAACAAAAGAATGAATGGAATGGATTGGAAAATAACATGGAAACATAATAACCTCTAAATGCTGTTCTGGAACATCGCCTAGGGATCTAGAGAGTTGATGCGCTGCATGTTCTTCAACAACAGCAGGACTTGATTGATCTGAGAGAGAAAATAAATAAAAAATGCGTAAAATACACTTACGTTCAACCATCTAAAGCATAATCATCACTCCTAATTTTAAATTATTAAAACAGAGAGAATTCCATTTGGAAGGCAACTAAATTACACTTGCCTTATAAAACTTCATGTGCAAGCTCACAGAAAATGAGACTTATTCAGTGGGGAAACAAAAAAGCTAATTCTAGACATAAAATAGCCTAATCATAAATCATTATACCTATCAGCTGTTTCTCTTCACCTCAACTTCATTGGAACTGATTGGTTTAGACCTATTAGCAGTTTCCACTTACCTAATCTTGGTTGAACTGGTTGGTTATGTGCAGAGATAAGACCAACATTAATTTGTTAAAGATAACTTGGAACAAACAAACAACCCTTTGATCATCTAAAGGTAAGTCAAGTTACTCCCCCCTAATTAACAGAATACACTTGAATATCACTATATCAATATCAGTAATTCAGAAGCCTTCATGTCAAGCACAGTGCAGGCACTGATAGCATGTGCTAAATGTGTACGAATGTATGGGCATATCACTACCTATTTCTGACTTAAATAGTAATCCAAATTTCAGAAAATGCATCTGCAATTCCTTTTTATTAAGTAAAAATGTATCTCTAACTTCAACCCCATATTGTGACTATATTGCACAACTAGAACAGACAAGACAAGCTTGATTAACTTCTTCATAGTGGTGCATATAGGTACAACAGGGTTCAGATAAAGTCCATAATGATCCGAAAAATCTCTTGTATTGTTTGGAAGAAATAGCAGGTCACAATGGAAGCATATTTTCTAGTGGATCTGTTCAAAACCTCCTTGATCCTAAAGGGTTGAGAATCTAGCAAATATTAAAATGTATTTTTAATAGCTAGATAATTCTCCAAAAAAAAAAATCCAGCTAATATTAATATTGCATTTTAAGGCTTCTAATTACTTATTAGTCTACAGGATGCTTACCTCTTTCCAAAGAGAACCACAGAATGATCATTGATCAATTAATTTCATGCAGCCACTACTAGATAAACTGAATTTTAACTAAAAAATCTGAGATTTAGCCATCAGCGTCACAAAAGTATTTCTCACAATGCACAAACAAAAAAACACAATCATACCCAACATACTCTGAATGTCATTCAAGATTTCCTCAGTTGCATCTGCCATGTTCAGATCAGGCTGAGGAGAAGCCACTGCCTCCACTGGTTCCTGCAGCATGTCTTCCACCTAAAGTTTGTCACATTATCGAAACACAACACTCAAATTTAAAACATTCACAACTCTATTTAAATAAAAAATATAAACCAAACCAACCAAAAGGAAGATTAACCTTATCCTCCAAGTTATTGGGTCCATTTGTCTGAGCAGTCATATCGGCATCATGACAACTCAACTGCACATCTAGATCATTATCCTTATTACAGCCTCTAACATTATCCTCCACATCAACATGAGTTCCACTGGAGCCAACATCAACACCAACAGAAACTTTACTTGAATTATCATGCACAATTGCTTCCACATAAGTAAAATCCCCAATAACTGCCTCAGGTGAAGCTGTCTTAGCAACTGTAGTGTCAACTTCCTCAATTAAAGGTGATTTCAACTTGTCACAATTGCTCAACTGCTCATCTAGATTAATATCCATATTACAGCCTCTAACATTATCCTCCATGTCAACATGAGTTCCACTGGAGCCAACATCAACACCAACACCAACAGAAACTTTACTTGAATTATCATGCACAATTGCTTCTGAATTTGTAAAATCCCCAATAACTGCCTCAGGTGAACCTGTCTTAGCAACTGCAGTGCCATCTTCCTCAATTAAAGGTGATTTCAACCCATCAAAATTGCTCAACTGCTTTCCTGAATCATAAAGATCAGACTCTTTACGAGATTCCATCAGAGAGGGGGTTATCCCTTGTGAGTCATCAAAATCAAGAATGGAAAAAGGATCGTTTGATGGCATTGACCGCACAATATGCTTCTGTAATGATGGGAATGGAGCAAACGGACTTCTTGGGGGTGTGGGTGAAGCTATATGATTAACAGAGTTTTCTGCCTCCTGTGTAAGCTTCTCAGGTGTTTTACTGCTAATCTCTTTTAACAGATTATCTATGTCCGATAAAGCCTTCCGAGGCTTTGTTATGTTTCCTCTTGACGGATTCAAATTTATCTTTTGGGCACCTTGCAACTCTGGGAGACTTAGATTCTCTAGATCAATGGGTTTGATCTGCAAGCGCTCCTGTAAAATACTGATTGTTCCATTCCCTTCCAAATCTTCAAAATTACCAGATAGTAACTCATCCAAGATTTCGTTAACATTTTTCTCTAATTTGTCCATTGAACCTATTTAGAATGCAATTAATCATGATATTAGGCATCTATGAAAAAAAAGAAAAAGAAAGAAGAAGACACAAGATGTAAAAGAAAAAAGAAAGTTTGATACTAGCATTAAGTAAAAAGCAGAGCTAAGAGAAAGGGAAATAGCATGGCTTCAGAGAGAGTTGATATATTCTTCAAAAGTGCCACTTACCAGCTAATTCACTCTCATGTGACACTACATTTTGATCAATTTCGTGTTGCAGCATGTCATCAATTGGGATGACAATGCCTGATTCAAATGGCTCCGGAGAAGATATGACATTCTCTTTATTTTCAGAAATCACCGATGAATAGCGATGCTTGTATCTAACCGACCGCCTGGGTCACCCAAAAAATAAAAATAAAATAAATGTCATTCCATAAGACAAGAACAAATGCTATATGGTCAAACTAGTATAAAGGGGGATAGATGACACAAAATGGTGATCATACCCTAGAATCCCTGGTCGACGTTGTCGTACAGTTGTGGAAGGATCGTGCTGTTCTAAATTCACTGAAACACCACCAATCTGCTTCTGTATTTCTCTTTTGGCATCTAATCAAACAGTAAAAACAAGTGTTACACAAATGATTGCAGCATGGATTTCAAAAGGTAAAGAGAGTGCAACTTACTTTCAAATCGTTCATAGGCCAAGAAGAATTCCTCTGGGTCTTTTAGCTGATCAATGTCCAAATTTGATTCCAAACTCACAGCAGACTGACTGTGCAATGAGAATAAGGCTTAGTTTGATAGATAATTTGCACTAAAAGGAACCACTTTGGTTTTTTTTTTTTTTTTTTTGTAACTTTTGTGAGAAAGACATCAACAATAGGCTCACCTAAGACTAGGCTTTAAACTAAAACGAGCCCGCTTACGGCCTAAGCCTGGCCTTCTTTCTGGGAGACTTTCTTTATCCAGCGCAACACCAGTTTCTATTTTCGCTTTAGATGCCAGAAAATTTGCAATTTCCGAGTTCAGAAGTTCTGAACTACCATCTAAAATCATTTTTGCCTGCTCTTGAAGTTTATTGGGACTTCGTAAGGCCTGAAAGGACAGGAAAAACAAGAAATGTGACCATTTTCTTTGATCAAACTGAATTTACTGCACATCATCTCCAAATAAAGAACACATTCTACCTGAAATAAACCTGCTTTGAATTTGAGTTTAATTAATGAGTATATCATTGTGAAAAAACTCTATTTGATGGCAGGAACACTGAGGTAAGGAAAGAAAATTGTTTGGTCTGAATCAAAGATGCTTCACTTTACCGGACCTTACACAATTACCGCTCTACTTAGGTAAGCCTCGTATAAGTACATTCAACTGAGTTTCTCACTTTGAACAAACAAAATGGTCTGTCTTGTGTGTTAATGAGAATGCTAGAAGTTTCAGGTAAGTAGCAATACGCTTATAACTTTCCTAATTTGAATGGCAGCAAATTTTTCCAATCCTCAAAGCCTCAAAAAGCTCACTATGTTTCACTTTCCTTTGATTTTCTCAGAAAATTTTGCTTAGAAAATTACTTATTCATCCAATAATTTGGAGAAACCAGAATCCAAAAGAGTCACATTACTATCAAGCAGATATCTTAATTTTCACAGCTCACAAAAAAATAAAATCCAAAACTAACAAAGAGTCACACTAAACTCAGTTAAGTTCAAATTTGCAACATATTAAAACAACAAACAGTCACACTACACTTCCTAACCCTAACATTTTCTCGGCAACCAAACAGACACAGAAAAATTGAACGATTAAACACTGAAAACCCTAGAAATCAAGTGCGATTAGAGGAAAATAAAGGACTTAGAGAGAGAGAAGGAGAGAGAGTTTACGATGGACTTGAGGTGGTTGTGGATGGAGTCCAGATCGGCGTCGAAGTCCCATGACTTGGTCGGGTCGGGTTGGACCCGGAACGAGTCGGGGAAGAGAGCGAGACCATAGTACGATGAGAGCGGATCCACCGCCGAATCGGAGCTCGGAGGCTCGGCTACCATTGTTGTTTGTGGTCAGGGTGTGTTTGGGAAGTGGAAAATTCAAAAATGACAGAAGTAAGCGGGAGTGGGCACTTTCGTCTTTCGCTTCGCTGGGGGAGTGTGTGCTTTGGGCTTTTTGAGTTTGAGATGATGATGGACTACTATGCACTACGCAGGCTTTTGATTTTTTTTTTGTTTTACATTTTATTTTTCAGTTTTTTTGCAGATCTGCTCCTGCATAACGGTTATAAATGCAGTAACGTCGTCGTTTTAGATGCCGAAATTCAAATAGTTAGGGGTTTATACTTAAATAGGCGATATTGTAGGGAACATGTTTGGTAATTTGGTTACACTTGGAGGAAGGGAAGGGATAGGGTAATTTTGTCTTTCTTCAAATCCTAATTCCTCCAATTTATTTTCTTTCTTGTTAAGTAAGGGTTTGGATACCGGTTATTTTGTTGAAAACTGAAAACACTATAGTAAAATAATTTTTAAATGTGTGAATAGTACCGTGAGACCCATTTTTAATGAAAGTTTTGTTGAAAAAAGAAGTTTGTGGGTTTCATGAACAGTGCACGGGACCCACTGACAGACACATTCCCACGTGAAATGCGCTTCTCAATAAAAAAGGAAAACGCAAACGCAATAGTGAGTCTGTCATGCTGCGTTTGGATTACATTTCTAGCATGCTGCGTTTGCGTATTCCCTTTTTTTCTTATTGAGAAGCGCATTTCACATGGGAATGCGTCAGTGCATGGGACCCACTACCTCTTTGATCAGCAAAATTTTCACTAGAATGTGTCTGTCAATAGGTCCTCACGAGACCCACAAGCCTCTTTTTTCAACAAAACTTTCATTAAAAATTGGTCACACAGTACTATTCACATATTTAAAAATTATTTTACTAGAGTGTTTTCAGTTTTCAGTTTTCAACAAAATAAGCGATATCCAAACGGACCCTAAGTGTGCGTTTGGGAAGCGTTTCTCCTCTGCATTTGTGCGTTTTGCTGAAAAAATATGGATCTCACGGCATTGTTTACAGACCCACAAAAGTCATCCAAATACAGATTTCAATATAAATTTTGGTCTCACAGCACTATTTACACATTTACAAATTATTTTATTGTAGTGTTTTCAGTAATAAGTCTTCAATTTTTCAGTAAATAAACGGTATCCAAACACCCCTAAACAAGGGATTATCCTTCTATTTCCTTTCTAGACTTTCTCCTCTTTCAACCAATACAAACCAAAAGCTTTGACGATTTATGACAATAACATTGTTTGGTAATGTTGTTCTAGTAACGTTATTTGTATTTTGCTAATGTTGTTCTAGTAACATTGTTTATATTTTTTAGAAATATATGTGGGTGAAAATGTGTGTGAAAATACATGTAATATTGTTTAAACACTAAAAACTATTGTTCTATTTACACTACGAAACAACCCTTAAGTTAAGGAGTTAGTAACACACTAAACAGTGTCTTGTTTTAAAGTTGGATGTAAAATAAGTCTCAAATAGAATTTAAAAATCAATGTCTTCAAAAATGTCATAACATTACCCTAGTTCTCAATTTATGTTAAAATATTTTATTTTTACTTTAATATAAACGATTAAGATGAATCGATACTAATTCATAAAATAATGATCTACTATAGAATAAACTAAAAGAAATCTATGTCAAACAATTAAAAATTTGGAAACTTGAAAATTTATACCTTATTGTCCATTTGAGACAAATCTTCTTCTTTTCTTTTTTTTTTAATTATAAATAAGGGTGTGCAGCCAACCCGCCAACCCGCCAAAACCAACCTAACCTAACCCAACTCGCTGGGTTGGGTTATGTAAATTTTTTTAATAGTGGGTCGGGTTGGGTTTAGGTCATAACAATCACAAACCCGCCTAACCCGATCCACCTATATATTTTAAATTATATATTTAAAAATATATTATATAATTAATAATTTTTTATTTAACTTTTTTCCCCTATTCGGCTCATCTATATAAAACTCAATTACCTCACAAATCCTAACAGTCTTATTTCTCTCTCTATCACCTCTCACTCTACTCCTATTTGTTTATAACTAGACATGGCAAAACGGATCGGAATTTTCTAACCCGACCCGAAAAATACCCGACTCGAACCCAATTTTTGACCCAAAGCAAAATAGGTTAACACGTGACCCGACTCGTGTTTTTTGCAGGTCAATCCAACCCGACCCGTAACCCGAACCATTTTTTAAAACTTTTTTTTTGGTAATAAAATTAAGACAATATTGGTTTAATTGTTTGTTATGAGTTTTAAGGAAACAATTGAAACATTTACATAACTGTATGCAAATGAATTGAAAGATGAATGGTTGCACATTCTGTAATGAGTAAAGATTTTTAGATATCAAATAGCAAAGTACATGCCAAGATAATCTAATTACAATAGTATTAAAAACATAGATTTAAAATTGTAGACATGTGTGAGAAACATTCATAAGTGTGAAAATAGTGAAGTCAAAGTATCAAAATCAGCATAAATTATGAATGCTTAGACCTATTTTTTAATAATTTATGTCCAAAATAAATGGCTTTTTAAAACAAATTATGATATTTTCTAGAGTGTGTGTTACTTAACAATGATATGATATTAATAAAAGAGACCATGTACAAATAAGTAAACAATCAAATTTTAATGTATATTCTCAAATTGAAATAGAATGCCAACCACAATTGATAATAGATTATAAAATTAATTTTCAAGATTGTAAATTTCTTATATGTTTTTATTCTTTTGTCAAATGAGTTATCCAATAAGTCATTTGTAATTTTATTTTATATTTTGGAATGTTGATATTGTGTAGAAATAAAACTTGTGTATTTGTTTTACTTATTTTTGTGTTATTTTGTTTTGGTTAGTAATGTTGGGATTTGTATAATTTTAAAATTATTGAATAAGTATTAATAAGTTTAACTGAATTCATTCTTAATATAAGTGTTGAATTCAAAGTAATGAATTTTACATCAAGTAATTTGTTGCTTGACTTTCCAAATGGCAAACACATGTTATTTTATTTATAATAATAATAAAAATAAAAATAAAAAACTCTTGTGAAAAATACGGGTCAACCCGACCCGCAACCCGATTGACCCGAACCCCTTTTTAACCCGCTCAAAATGACCCGTTTTGACCCGACTTGACCCGCCCATTTGCCATGTCTATTTATAACTGAGTTTTGATACTAATTCATGTATATTTTATTTATCAACTCAGTTGGATATATTATGTTTAAAACTGTGTTAGAATATTAATTCATGTATATTTTGTTTATCAACTCAGGTGGCAAGTGGAATATATTTTTTTCTGCTCAATTTAATAATAATAGTAATAAAAAATAATAAATAATAAAAGTTGTCAAACTCATGGGTTCAATCCGACCCAACCCACCCAATGCATGTGGGTTGGGTTGGGTTGGATTTTTTTTTAACCCACCATGGTGGGTTGGGTCAAAAAATCCTCTCAATTCGACCCATGCACACCTCTAATTATGAATATAAAAATATAATTTTAGTTCAAATTTAAGAACTTAGATTCCTTGTAAAGACTTCTAAAAATTTACCTAAATTTATTTCATAAAAATAATAACATGGATTAATAAGGAAAATATAAAATTTTATTTTAGTTTTATTTGAGCAAATAAGAATGAAAGTTTTAAAATATTGATATTTTAAAACTTTCATTCTTATAAAGTAAAAAAATAAAAATGTGAAAGTTATGTTTGATTTATTTATACTAAATATATAATTAAAAGTATATATTTATAAAAGAGAAATGCTATTTTTGAGAGAGAGAGAGAGATGGTGATAAAAATGTGTACTACAAATATTACCAAAAAAGCATGGATGCCATACCAATCAATCAATTATGAAACTATATCTTTCAAATTTCAACTCCAAAACAAGCTAGGGTAAACTTACAACTCTAATTGGTGGAGCAATATTTTTCAAATTCAATCAAAAGAGAGAATAAAAAATTGATGATATAGTTCTATTGATTCTACTTTTTCACTAGGTAAAATGAGAAACTCATTATGTATATGACTATTTCCTCTATGTATGATGGAGCTAAAAACAAAGAGACAGAGCACATGGAACTCATTAGCAACAAGAGTTAACAACAACATTTTCTGAAATTATTATATTATACATAAGCACCTTAAATAGCTGAAGTCAATTATGGTTCTCTGTTACTGTTAGAATCCATGCAAAGAACATTGAAGATTGTATAGTAATAACGGGTAGGGGTGACAATTCGTGTTCCTATGTCGGGTTCGTGTCATATCAACTCCTGAATATTCGACTATATGAGTAAACACTAACCCAACATGTTTATTAAACGGGTCAAGATTCTTCAACCCTAACACGACCTATTTATTAAACGAGTCAGTCGTGTCGACCTATTTATCAAATTTTATCAAAATGAAAAAAAAAAAATTATGAAAAAAAAAAATATATATATATATATAAAATTTAGAACTAACGAGTGATTGCATCACAAATAATCATTTAAAACTAAAGCATATCTCAATATCACAAATAATCAATCACAATATGTCAAAAAAAATAAACTACAACAAATAATAATTTTATATATCTAGAGTTTAAATGGTATATTTGTAAAATGTTATTTAATTAAATGGGTCAGATGGGTCAAACGGGTTCTATGAGTTGAATACCACCCCAACATGTTTATTAAATGTGTCAGTGTCAACCCAAATATGACATAAACCCATTAAATCTTAACTCATAACCTACTAATTTCGTGTCGTGTCGTATCGGATTTATGGATCGTGTCCAATTTTGCCACCCCTAATAACGGGACAAAGTTCTCTTTAAACTAAACAATTGTGCAAAAATATTTATGAATTTTTATTAATTAGGAGAGGTGGACTATTGGAGTTTTTCATTTTTTTATTTTTGCTGGGTTAGTTTCTGAAGCAATATTCTTTGTATGGCAACTCAAATATTTTAAACGATACTATTTTTTTTTTATTAAAAGTGATCATTTAAGTTAATATTAATAGAATAATTTTTAGTTTATCAAAAAAAAAAAAAAAAGGTTAATATCAATAATTATTCTAATAATGTTTTTTTATTTATATAGGATAATTTTTAGTTTCTAAAAAAAAGTTAATATTAATAATTCTTCTAAAAAAAGTGAATATTAATCATTTATAATATAGTAATAAAATGCCATACCAATCAATTAATTATGAAACTATATCTTTGGAATTTCAACTCCAAAACAAGCTAGGGTAAACTTACAACTCTAAAAATGGTGGAGCAATTTTTTTCAAATTCAATCCAAAGAGAGAATAAAAATTTGATGATATATTTCTATTGATTTTACTTTTCACAAGGTAAAATGAGAAACACATTATGCATATGACTATTTCCTGTGTGCGTGATTGAGCTAAAAACAAAGAGACTGAGCACATGGAAGTATGGAACTCATTAGCAACAAGAGTTAACAACAACATTTTCTTAAATCATTATTGTGGGGGGTGAAAGCCCAAACACGTATGTTGGGCCTCAGGCCTCATTTGAAGATACAAGTACGTCCGAGGAGGGGTAAAAGATTTAGAAACACCCCAGAATGGAGAATCACGTAAGGGAAGGTTGAGGGAGTATAGTCCGAGGAGTACACCCTCCTCGGACTTGAAGAATATCGGTTAAGTAAATGCCTGGGCAGCTTAGGTGAACTTCCAGGAAGATCCAGCGATAAGGACGAATCCCTTGCACGTATGAAGATGATAGAAATAGAGAAATATTTAGAGGAAAAGCTGCTACCACCGTGTTTAATGCACTGTAGTAACTTTTCTGGCCGCATTTATGGGGAGAAGACCCCTGAACAGTGTAATCTCAGCTACCACCACTCATGGAAAACTAAAGAAGATACCTGACGTGACATGTACTCAAGCGAATGCTTAGATGAAGAACAAGTGGACGATGAAGATGATGGAGAAAAAGGCTATATAAAGGGAAGATGCCTCTAATGAGAGGGGATCGAGAAAAAGAAGGAGAAGAAAAATCTACTGTAGCTCCAAGAGCAACCTTAGTTATTTTATGTACAATTTGTCTCCTCGGACTTAAATTTATTCAAGTTCAGAGTGTTTTCACCCTTGTTCTTTTGGTAAAACATGGATTAATTGTTGTGGACTTCACGAACAGCCTAACTCTTTTACCCACTCTCTACAAATTTTATTGTATTGGACTTATTGGACTCACCTCCCATCTCTTTTGGGTTCGAGCCACCAATCTTGACCCTACAATTGGCGTCGTCTGTGGAGAGAGCTTGAGCAGGAGTGAAAACAACGGTTGATGATGGCTGAACCAGGTTAACAACCAGTAGAGTCTAGGGCATCCCAACATGGTGATCCTTTCCTCAACCTTGAACGAAGAGGTGATCGTGAAGGCAGTGTACACATAATACATAATGAGAAAAGCCAGTTACGAGGCGATAGTCGTATCCCCCATGCAAAGGCCAATAGGGACATGTAGTGGGAGATTGACCGGTTGAAAAGGGAGCTGCGCCATGCAAAAAGGAAGCGGGCTTCCCCTGACAGTGACGTTTCTTCTGACGATGGAAGGGACATCAGTTACAAACGGAGGCCTCTAACCCTTCCCAGTGAGTCTTTCTCTTATGAGGAAGAGTTTCGTAACGAGCGACAGTATAAAAGCCCGCCGCATAGGGGCGTAGGAAATGATGCTATGAGCCGAGCTTTAGACCAAATCTCCAAGTCTCCATTCACGCGTAGGATTGAAGAAGCGAGACTTCCTCGGCGTTTTAACTAGCCAACGTTCACCATTTACAACGGGCGAACTAACCCTGTTGAGCATGTGAGCCATTTCAATCAGAGAATGACTGTTTATTCCAAGGACGAGACCTTGATGTGCAAGGTCTTTCCGTCCAATCTCGGATCCATTGTGATGAGGTGGTTTGATGGCCTAAAGGCAGAATCCATAAACTCTTTCCATGAACTCACTCAAGCATTTGGTTCACGATTCGTGACCTGCAGGAGAGTTCCTAGGTCGTTAGCTTCCCTCATATCCCTGAGCATGCAAGAGGGTGAGAGCCTTAAAACATACTCTGACAGATATTGGGAGTTGTTTAATGAGATTGAAGGCGACTATGATGACGTGGCCATCAGTACCTTTACGCTCGGCCTTCCATCCGAGCACGGCTTAAGGAAATCCTTGACGGGTAAGCCTATCACCAACGTGCATCAGCTCATAGACCGTATTGACAAATATAAAAGAGTTGAGGAAGATCAGCAACAAGGGAAGAGAAAAGACAAGGGTATCCCTCAGGAGATGAGGGATTCCAGGTCAGACAAATACAACAACAACAAGCCGCGTAGGGATTACGCTGGGCAGTCAGGGCCAGCAAATCCTCAAGCAGTCAATGCTGTATTTAAAGAGTCAGTGCATCAAGTTCTAGAAAAGATCAAGAATGAACCGTACTTTAAATGGCCGAACAAGATGGTGGGAAACCCAGAAAGGCGTAATCACAACCTTTATTGTCAGTATCATCAGGACCATGGGCATACTACGGAGGATTGCAGAAGTCTCTGGGATCATTTGGACCAACTTGTCCGCGAGGGTAAATTGAAACAACTCTTGCATCACTCCAGTGGACGAGGAGGTCAGGCAAGCTCAGAGCCCCGAAGAGACGATTCTTCTAGACCCCCATTAGGAACTATCAATGTCATCCTCGCTGCCCCAGGAAGAACGGGATCCTAGCCATCTCGGATAATGTCTGTCGCCCATTTACCCATGGGAGACGGTAATCAGGATTCGAAGAGGGCTAAAAGGGAGTGCCCGCTAGTACTGGGCTTCTCAGATGAGGATAAGATCGGGACCATCCAACCACACGATGATGCCTTAGTAATTACCCTTAGAATTGGAGGGTACGATGTAAAAAGGATGATGGTGGATCAAGGCAGTGGAGCTGAGATAATGTATCATGACCTCTACAAGGGGCTGAACTTGAAATCCGAGGACTTAACTCCCTATAGTTCTCCTCTGTTGGTTTTTGATGGGAAAGTCGTCATTCCGAGGGGCCAAATACGACTACCTGTGCAAGCAGGTACGGAGACAGTAGAGGTAGATTTTATTTTCGTGGATGCATATTCACCCTACATAGCGATCGTGGCTAGATCATGGCTTCATGTGCTGGGGGCTGTTCCTTCTTCTCTACATTAGAAGATTAAGTACCCATCTGAAGGCAGGGTTCAGGAAATTTTGGGGGATCAGTCGATGGCCAGAAGGTGCTTGGTGGCAGCTATACAACATAAGTCCAAAGTTGAGTCCTCGGATCCTCTAGGAAAAGAGTTATAGCAGTTAAAGCACCCCGCGGCGCTTAAGGATAACACGGTCGAGGAGGCCAAATGTGAAGATTTGTTAAAAATCACCATTGGGGATGACCCAGAAAAGTTTTTTCAGGTCGGCTCGCAGTTGCCACCTCAAGAAAAGGCAGAGTTAGTAGAATTTCTCAAAGGGAACATAGACGTATTCGCCTGGAATGCTTATGAAGCCCTAGGGGTGGATCCAGAGTTTATCTGTCACTATCTCAATGTCAACCCCCTGATCATCCCTAAGAAACAGCCTCCTCGGTGTCCATCTAAAGAGCATGCTGATGCAGTACGAGAAGAAGTAACAAAGCTCAAACAAGTTAGAGCTATTAAATAAGTCTTTTATCCCGAATGGCTAGCAAATACTGTGGTGGTAAAAAAGAAGAATGGGAAATGACGAGTATGCGTAGATTTCACTGACTTAAATAAGGCCTGCCCTAAAGATCCATTCCCTATGCCTAAAATAGATCAGCTAGTGGATGCAACTGTTGGCCATCCTCGGATGAGTTTTCTGGATACTTTCCAGGGTTATCACCAAATACCATTAGCCCTGGATGATCAGGAGAAGACTGCCTTTGTCACCCCTATTGGAAACTACCTTTATAAAGTGATGCTATTTGGTTTGAAAAACGCGGGGTCCACCTATCAAAGAATGATATCAAGGATGTTTGAGCCCCAATTGGGTAAAAGTATTGAGATTTACATAGATGACACGGTGGTGAAGAGTAAGATTGTTTCTAAGCATGTGAGAGATCTTGGAAACATTTTTGAAGTTCTCAGAAGATACAAGTTGCATTTAAATGCATCCAAATGCTCGTTTGGTGTGGGATCAGGCAAATTCTTGGGTTACATGGTCACTCATAGGGGAATTGAGATCAACCCAGATCAGATAAAGGCCATCAACAATCTACAACCTCCTCGGAATCCTAAAGAGGTTCAGAAGTTGACTGGAATGGCTGCTGCTCTGAACCGATTCATCTCTCGATCAGCAGATAGATGTAGGCCTTTCTTCTCTCTTATCAATAAGTGAAAGGGATTTGAGTGGACTGAAGAATGTGCTTTAGCTTTCCAACAACTTAAAGACTATCTAGCTCGGCCACCAATTATGTCCAGTCCTGAGCCAAATGAAGTCTTATTTGCCTACATTGTTGTAGCTCCTTATGTTATAAGCTTGGTGCTAATACGAGTGGATTGTGGTGTGCAAAGGCCAGTTTATTATGTGAGTAAGTCGCTGCATGAAGCCGAGATTCGTTATTTGCCACTGGAGAAAGCTATCCTGGCAGTAGTGCTTGGTACACGGAAGCTCCCTCATTATTTTCAAGCACATACAGTCGTTATTCTCACCCAGCTCCCACTCAAAGCTATACTCTGAAGTGCTGACTACACGGGGAGGATCGCTAAATGGGGCATAATCTTAGGGGCTTTTGACATCAAATACATGCCTCGCACATCAGTTAAAGGCCAGATCCTTACGGATTTAGTGGCCGAGTTTGCGGAGCCCCATTTAGAAGAAGTAACGCCAACACAGGACATGGATGAAAAATCAGTTGGTATGATCTCTCAACAAGGTCCCTTACATTGGAAGGTATACGTGGATGGTGCAGCGAACCAGAAAGGTTCCGGAGTGGGGTTAGTGCTGATATCCCCTGAAAAAATCATCATCGAAAAGTCATTGAGGCTGGACTTCTCGGCTACAAATAACGAGGCCGAATATGAAGCTCTATTAGCGGGAATGACCATGGTTCAAAAGATGGGCGGAAGGACGGTGGAGATGTTCTCGGACTCAATATTAGTCGTTGGTCAAGTGAAGGGAGAATTTGAAGCTAAAGATGAAAGGATGCAAGAGTACTTAAGCCAAGTCAGACACCTTCAATCAATGTTTGAATCTTTCGCTTTGCTGCATATTCCCAGGAGTGGAAACGCACATGCGGATTCCCTAGCCATTCTGGCAACTTCCTCGGCGCAAGATTTGCCTCGGGTAATCCTCATGGAAGATTTGTACAGACCCTCGGATGTGTAAAAGGGGACAGCCCGGGTTCACCAAGTTAGGGCAGGACCTAGTTGGATGAACCCTATAGTTTCATTTCTGAAGAAAGATATTCTGCCTGAAGAGAAGACAGAAGCCGACAAGATACGAAGAAAAGCCACTAGATTCTGGCTGTCCGAGAATCAGAAACTATATAAGCGCTCATTTTCAGGTCCATACTTGCTATGTATACACCCTGAGGAGGCTGATTCCATCCTTGAAGAATTACACGAAGGAATTTGCGGAAGCCATACAGGGGGTAGGTCCTTGGCGCATAGGGCCCTTACTCAGGGCTATTGGTGGCCAAACATGCAAAGGGAAGCCCAAGAATACGTGAAAAAGTGTGATCAGTGCCAACGATTTGCACCAAACATACACCAGCCTGGGGGAGTTCTTAATCCATTATCCAGCCCATGGCCATTCGCTCAGTGGGGCCTAGATATTGTGGGTCCGTTCCCTAAGGCAGTAGGGAACAAGAGATATCTGCTAATCGGCACAGATTATTTCACCAAATGGGTTGAAGCCGAACCTCTTGCTAACATCAGAGATGTGGACGCAAAGAAGTTTGTTTGGAAAAATATCGTCACACGGTTCGGGATTCCTCATACACTCATCTCGGACAATGGCCTTCAGTTTGACAGCAAATCGTTCAGAAACTACTGTTGTGAATTAGGTATCATAAATAGGTACTCTACTCCTGCTTACCCCCAAGGAAATGGGCAGGCGGAAGCTGTTAACAAAATCATAGTAAACGGATTAAAGAAAAGGCTGGATGATGCAAAATGCAAATGGGTAGAAGAACTACCACACGTACTCTGGACATACAGAACTACGCCTTGCAGGTCTACTGGGGAGACCCCATTTTCAATGACTTATAGGGCTGAAGCTGTTATTCCTCTAGAGACTGGGTTCCCAACGTTGAGAACAAGTTCATTCAATCCGAGTAGCAATAACGAACTGCTAGAGAGGAGCTTGGATTTGATTGAGGAGCGGAGGGAAATGCAATGGTCCAACTGGCATATTACCAACAGAAGCTCAAACAGGGTTATGATGCCAACGTGAAGCTAAGGCCTCTAACCTCTGGTGATCTGGTGCTTAGAAGGTGGTGGGCACTGCAAAAAATCCAGCTTGGGAAAAATTAGGACCCAATTGGGAAGGGCCATACCGCATTACCTCAGGGGCTGGCATCGGAGCATACTTTTTGGAAGATTTAGATGGTCATGTAATATCACGACCATGGAATGTAAACAATCTGAAAATGTATTATTATTAAACTAGAATTTTCCCTAAACAATGTGTCCGTTTATTACATAAGAGTCTTATATGCACTCCATTACAGTTTTTATAGGTGTTTAAACTTAAATCCAATCATGCTTAAAGTCCTCGGACCAGATGATATGGGTTAGTTAACACTCCATTACAGTTCTTAGAAGTGTTTAAACTTAAATCCAATCATGCCTGAAGTCCTCGGACCAGATGATATGGGTTAGTTAACACTCCATTACAGTTTTTATAAGTGTTTAAACTTAAATCCAATCATGCCTGAAGTCCTCGGACCAGATGATATGTGTTAGTTAACACTTCATTACAGTTCTTAGACGTATTTAAACTTAAATCCAATTATGCCTGAAGTCATCGGACCAGATGATATGGGTTAGTTAACACTTCATTGCAGTTCTTACAAGTGTTTAAACTTAAATCCAATCATGCCTGAAATCCTCAGACCAGATGATATGGGTTAGTTAACACTCCGTTGTAGTTCTTACAAGTGTTTAAACTTAAATCCAATCATGCCTGAAGTCCTCGGACCAAATGATATGGGTTAGTTAACACTTCATTACAGTTCTTAGACATGTTTAAACTTAAATCCAATCATGCCTGAAGTCCTCGGACTAGATGATATGGGTTAGTTAACACACCATTGCAGTTCTTACAAGTGTTTAAACTTAAATGCAATCATGCCTGAAGTCCTCGGACCAGATGATATGGGTTAGTTAACACTCCGTTGCAGTTCTTACAAGTGTTTAAACTTAAATCCAATCATGCCTGAAGTCCTCGGACCAGATGATATGGGTTAGTTAACACTCTGTTGCAGTTCTTACAAGTGTTTAAACTTAAATCCAATCATGCCTGAAGTTCTCGGATCAGATGATATAGGTTAGTTAGCACTCCATTAAAGTTTTTATAAATGATTAAACTCAAATGCAATTACACTCGAGGTCCTCGAAGATATTTAAATAGACCTTAACTCATGATAAACCTCTTCGATTATGTACTTGATCTATAAGCAGTGCTCAGCGGTACTCTTTATAAGTGTTGTACCAGAAAACATGTAAAACCTTCATGTCAGTCAATGTTTCTTACATTCATTAACAATGTTTCTTCCTGTACTTATATAAGTTATTGGCATAACTGACAGGGTATCGTTGTTAAGTCTACTTAGATTACAGTAGCTACCAGTTAGCGTCATTTGCAATAACAGTAAACCTTCTAATATGTGCAACGAAGATGTAGAAAAAAAAAAAAAAGAACAATTTCATTAATCAAAAAAGAAAAGTACTTGTCAATACCTTACAACGTAAAAAAAAATAATAAAAATAAATAAAAATAAAAAATGAAATGACAACATGAAATTAATACAGATGAAATAAGAATCCTAAACATCTAAGCCTTGTCGGACTTGGTTGCAGTAGTATCTTGGATCTGGTCCTTGGGTTTGGGGGTTGCCTTCTTATTCAAATCTTTACCCTTGTTGGGAGGGTCCTCGCCCTGCTTGCCCTGATCGCCAGTTGGTACGGACTCTTGGGGAGCTTCAGGAGGGGCAAGAGGAACTTGGCTTATTAAAGGTCGCTCTGAAGCCTCCGAGAGCTGTTCGGGTGGAGAGGAGTCAGAACCTAGGAATTCGCGAATTTCAGGGTCATAGTAAATACTCCCAGGTTGCCTCAAGTCAGACTCTGTAGGAACCCTAGCAGCGTCAAGGGCTTTACCCCAGGTTATATCACAGTAATCTCTGCTAAGTGCAAAGAACTCCTCTGTGAGTCTACTTTAGGTCTCCTCCACCCCTAGCTTGTATGCCGCTTGCTTTTCAGCCTCAACTGCCTTCTTGACCAATTGGGCAGCTTCCCTGGCTTTCTGAAGTTCAGCTAGAAGACCTTTTACCAGCTCTTTCTCTGTCGTCAAATTAATCTCCATCATGTGCAGTTGCTTGCGTTGCTCTTCGACCTGCTTCTCGACAGTTTTAAGGCCGGCATCAAGGCTATTCCTCTGATTGGTCATCTCTTTTAGTTGATCGGACAGCTTGTCGTAGTCCTCCTTGAGACTACCCATCTACCTCTCAACCTCGGACCTGGAATAAGCCTCTGCCTAGGCTTCAGTGCGAGCGTTTTTATTCCACTCCTCAGCCACAAAGACTTGCTGGGTAATCTACACAACAGAAGGAGAAATTATAGTATAAAGCAAAGAAAATGAGCAAGTAAACACGATTAGCATCTTAAGTAAAGAAGTGGGTAAATTCACTTACCATGGCTAAATCCCTCTTAAGGGATAGGAAAAGTTCGTGCTGACTGAAGCGCCTGTAATCCTCCATGTCCTTTGGTAGCAGCAGTGGCTGCTCTAGGGCTTCAGCAATGAGGCCTGCCTTACCTCCTTGATAGTTTCTGACGGAGGTGTCCCAAGGAAAAGGAGTACCATCCAACTCCAGCTTGGGACACCAAGTGTGGTGTCCTCGTCGCACCTCAACAATAAAAGGTTCATCTCAGCTCTCAGTGGACGAAGCTCTTCTGCTCCTGGTGTCCCTGACCACTTTCTGTTGCTTAGCTCCTTTTGGAGGTAACACCTCCCCTTCTTCAGCATCTATTATGATCCTTTTCTTCTTCAGATCAGGGTTTGGCTTTAAGCCGAGATCAGAAGGAACCTGGGGAAGTGGTGGAGGAAGGTTAATAACTGGCCGATGTGAACCGGTCCCTTTGGCCTCAATCGCCATTCTCCTGTCCTTCATTAAGTCTCTTAGACTTGCCATGTCTTCCTTTTTCGAAGAGTCGTTTGGATGAGCAGTTACAAGGACAGGAGCGTGGATGCAGGATTGTCTGTCAGTTTCTTCCTCGGCGTCCAAAATTGGAATCACCTGTATTTCTCCTGCTGCCCCTTCTTCAAATTGGAACCAGTCAATCTGTTCCTCAAGTGAAGAGGCCGAGGAAGCAACTCTTTCCTCTGCTGCGACTGGTTCAAGAGGAACTTGTTGAACTGGTTGAATGAGTAGAGGCAAACCTTGCGGGTTTGGATATGGCATGGGGGCAAGATCAAACAGAGATAAAAAGTCTTTCCGAGCAACGTCTATCCGGTTTATGCGACGGTCTCCTTGTCTTATCGCGTTACCGATCGGTTGAAATGTGTCCGAGAGCGGCTTGAAATCAAGAATGAGATGTACGGCTCGAAGTTGTCTATCTTCACTTACGAAAATCTCCGATCTCAGTAAGTAGTTGAGCGCGGCAACGTTGGTTAAAATGAGCCGAGGAGACACATGCCTTTTATCTGTTAACATCACAACGGAATAAGGCAGTTAGCAAGTAAAATACGAATATAAAAAGAAAAGTACAACACTAGTGACGAAGATCCTAAATCTATTTCTTAAGGAACCTATATCTGGGATATCCCACCTGGCTCTCCTGGTTGGGTTGGGCAATGAAGATCGTCATGCCATGCTCCCGAGACGATCAGATAGTCGTCTTTCATCCCCTTGTTAGATTTGGGAAGACAGGATATGAGCCTAACGACGTCGGACCGGGATTTGAGATAATGTCCAGCCCCCTTTTGTTTATGACACTCGTACATATGTACTACGTCAAGCCAGGTGAATCCCAAACCTAGATGTTGGTTCAAAGCATCGACTGCTCCTAGGATCCTAAAAAGATTGGGCGCACACTGATCAAGACTAAGCCTATGATTACGAAGGTAATCTCTGGTAATGCGACCCATAGGAATGGTCATTCCCCCTTCTATAAAGGCTATGACAGGGATTATAACTTCCCCATCTTCTCGGTCTGTTAATAATCTTTCTGGGGGATAGTACCGCAAGCCTACGTCCTGGGGTATGTGATACGTCTCTCTAAATATCTCCATCTGGGCAGGACTACCCACTAAATGCCTGAATCTACCCATTCCGAATGCACAGAAAGAGGGAAACGCCAAAAATGATAAAAAGGAAATAAGAACTTAAAGGCCGAGGAGGTTGGCCGAAGAGATGATGAGGGTTTGAAGAAATTGAAACTTACGCGAACTGAGGTAGGAGGTGATCGTTAGATCCTTAAAAGGATTCTTGTGGATTTGCAAGAAAGTACTACTGATGGTTTGAAGAAAACTTTGTGGGATTAAGTGCTTGAGTTCGCTAGAGAGAGAAATTCTGAAGTAAAGGAGAAATGATCTCTTTTGAAGCTTTATATAGGGGCCAGAAAATGGGTGGAAGTTATCCCGCCTAAATCCTAAAGAAAAATGTCGTCCGTTGGATCGATTGGTCACCGTTAGATGCCAAAAACATAACGCCGCCTGGAACAATTAATAGCGCCTCGTAAACACCGAAACGTCAGAAGCAATAATGAATCACCTGAACCTATGCTCCCACGGGTAAATATAGGTATTTTTATGTCTTTAGCCTTTATTTCTGTTTCAATTCAAAATTCCATTTTTTCTCCTCGGACACGAGGGAAAAATTAAAATTTTGAGGGGCTATTGTGAGGGGTGAAAGCCCAAACACGTATGTTGGGCCTCGGCCTCATTTGAAGATACAAGTACGTCCGAGGAGGGGTAAAGGATTTAGAAAGGCCCCAGAATGGAGAATCACGTAAGGGAAGGTTGAGGGAGTATAGTCCGAGGAGTACACCCTTCTTGAACTTTAAGAATATCGGTCAAGTAAATGCCTGGGCAGCTTAGGTGAACTTTCAGGAGGATCCAGCGATAAGGACGAATCCCTTGCACGTATGAAGATGATAGAAATAGAGAAATATCTAGAGGAAAAGCTGCTACCACCGTGTTTAATGCACTGCAGCAACTTTTCTGGTCGCATTTATGGGGAGAAGACCCCTGAACAGTGTAATCTCAGCTACCACCACTCATGGAGAACTAAAGAAGATACCTGACGTGACATGTACTCAAGTGAATGCTTAGATGAAGAACAAGTGGACGATGAAGATGATGGAGAAGAAGGCTATATAAAGGGAAGAGGCCTCTGATGAGAGGGGATCGAGAAAAAGAAGGAGAAGAAAAATCTACTGTAGCTCCAAGAGCAACCTTAGTTATTTTATGTACAATTTGTCTCCTCGGACTTAAATTTATTCAAGTTCAGAGTGTTTTTACCCTTGTTCTTTTGGTAAAACATAGATTAATTGTTGTGGACTTCACGAACAGCCTAACTCTTTTACCCACTCTCTACAAATTTTATTGTATTAGGCTTATTGGACTCACCTCCCATCTCTTTTGGGTTCGAACCACCATTCTTGACCCTACAATTATATTATACATAAGCACCTTTTAAATAGTTAAAGTTGATTACGGTTCTTTGTTAGAATCCATGCAAAGAACATTGAAGATTATATAGTAATAACGGGACAAAGTTCTCTTTGAACTAAACAATTGTGCAAAAATATTTATGAATTTTTATTAATTAGGAGAGGTAGACTATTGAAGTTTTATTTTTTTATTTTTTTTGTTGGGTTGGATCCTGGCATACATGTTGACCTTTTGAAGTAATATTTTTTGAATGACAACTCAAATATTTGAAACGATAATGTTTTTTTTTTATATTAATAATGATCATTTAAGTTAATATTAATAATTTCTTCAAAAAAAAAAGTTAATATTAACAGTATAATTTTTAGTTTCTTAAAAAAAAAATTCATATTAATAATTCTGCTAAAAAAGAGAAGTGAATATTAATAATTTATAATATAGTAATAAAATGACCTATAAGAAAAGAGTGAATATTTTAAAAAAATCGTGGACGGTAGGATTCGAACCTACGCGGGGAAACCCCACATGATTTCTAGTCATGCCCAATAACCACTCTGGCACGTCCACCTCGACGGCCCTCGAAACTGAAAATGCAATTTAACTAAATTATTAAATGTGTCATATCGTAAAAAAAATTACAAATGGATGCCAAACACTACTTACACCAAAGAGGTGGCTTTTAGCAACAAAAAAAAAAAAAAACAGCAAAGAGGTGGCACTAGAAAAGTGAAAAGAATAAAAAAAAAACAAAGCTGAGAGCAAACGTGCAAGACCATTTTCTGTACGGACTCCAGAGGGAGAACCCACAGTTATTCCCAGGCAAACAGAAACCAAGCCAAGAAGAGTTAGTTTTTCTTTTCATTACTCTCAATTTGTACCATTTTTTTTTGTTACACTCATAAGTATTTGCATGACATGTTCTTTTGGTACCCAATTTGGTACCTTAGGTCCTTGATTTTTTATTTATTTATTTATAATTTTATGGGGTACAATCTGATATCATTGCCTATAGCTTTATTTGTTTCTGAACATAGATAGAATCATGGGTATTTTTTATATAGATAAAAATTGATATTTCATTTTTTTTTTTTTTTGGTTGATAAATTTTGACTTTTCATGCATTGTGCAATATTTTGTTGGGAAAAACTGGAAATTGCCTTTTGATATGGTTCTTGTTGGGCTTTTACAAAAATGATTTGTTAGGAGTTAGTTTTAACTAGAATTGTAACAGTTTGTTAGTTATTTGTGCAGGTTGTAACATCTCTCACTTGCACAGGTTTCTGGTATATTGTGTGAAATTGGGAGTCTGGGACTGTGCCTGTGTGTTTCTATTGTCATCTTCAGTGTAGTTTTTGATTGGAATAGTTTGAGAGATTTTAGTGGTGTTTGATATGTCTGATACAAAGAAAAGTCTGGGAAGTGGTGGTAATAAGGGTGGGAAGAGAAATCTTCCTTCGTGGATGAGTTCAAGAGAGAATGATAGTAAATCTGGTGGAAATGGGGATAGTGAGGCTGAAGAAAGTAATGAAGGTGAGAAGCCTAAGGAAGTGAAAGGGCGCGGTAAAGGAGGCAAGGGCAGTGCACCTTCTAAGGAAAGCGCCAAAAATGATTCTGTGTCGAGTTTGCCCGCCACGAACTTCTCCAAACTTTTGGTAATTGATTGATATAAAAATGGGATTTGTCAATTTTTGTGGTTTAGTGTGTTGTTTGGTGTGTCAGGATTGAGCCAATGTGAGACCCTTTTGTGTGGGCAGGAAGGGGTAGTGTTTGTGTTGTCGGGATTTGTTAATCCTGAGCGCAGCAATTTGCGATCACAAGCACTGGAAATGGGAGCAGAATACCAGCCTGACTGGAACCCAGATTGCACTCTCTTGGTTTGTGCATTTCCCAACACGCCAAAGTTTCGACAAGTTGAGGCAGATTGTGGGACCATTGTTTCCAAGGTGACTCTCTTTCTCTTTTATATAAATTTTTTGAGAATTGTTGAAAGTGAGATGGAACTCCATATAATTATTCGATATTGTCAAAAATTGAGTGCAAGCATTGGTCTGTAGGAGACTCTATGACACTTCATGCTCTAGTTAATTTATCAATTATCTATTGTTTTATATTTATAAGCACTCTGCGATGGTTTAAACCTCCTTACTTGTTGTTTCAACTTTACGAAGCATTGCAATATGCTTTTGGAATGTCTTGTTTTCCTTGCCTATTTTCAAATTTTCTTGGGATCACTTTTCCAATTTTTGTTACTGTTTGGTTGGTTCATTCTTCTCTTGGGGTTGAGATTTTCAGTTGCTTTCTTAATGCTATTTTTTGATGATTTGTCATCTGGCCCATGATGGAGTTAATTGGGATTCCATATTTTTTTCACACCAATCATGATGATGCATTATTATTAGAGCTAGTTCCTCTTGATCTTTTTTATGAGGTTTCTTTGATAATGCCTTTGTATCTTTTGCGGTAAATGTCATTTGTCATATGAGTTTCTTACTTTCTTTGTACTGTCCATTTAAATCACCCCTGAAAATTTTCTCCTATTAAGCTCATCTAGCATTATATGGTTGCCTTTTCTTGGATTGTCAACATAATGACATCTAATGCATGTGGCATGCTCGGAAAGAGTAGAAATTATAAGGAGAGTTATTCTTGTGATTATTGTTAAAAAAGCTATTGACTCAGTACATCAACTCTTACTCTATTTTATGACTTTATTAAAATGGTATCCCATCTCTTACCTTGCTGTATTCGTTGGTCTATTTCTGATGCTATATCATCTTTCTTCAAAATGGGAGTTCGAAGTTTTGAAGGTCATGGGGTTAATCATTGACTGTCTCTAGATTGAATGCAGTTATATAAAAGTAATGTCCTAGGTTCTTTCAGTTCATTATGTTTATGTAAGCATGAACTAGTACAGAAAAGTGTTAAATTGGACTTGGTGGCAAGAGAGTAACAATATAAGTTAAAGTGCAACATTATTTTCAATGTGGTTAGCAGTAGTCTTAAGAAGCTTTTGGTCATTACTATTGGTGTCATTTAAAGCTACGCATGATTTATTACTCTTTTGTTATTCCTGCTTGCATTGGTACTGTTTGGGTGGAGATGAGGGTAAAGGATGATGGGGATTTCATATGGTGGTCTATAAAGGGACATAAGGTCTTACTTTCTGGCCTAGCAGGGTGGTATGGTGTGTTGACAATTTGAAATGTATCTTCCAGTCATCCAATGGTGCATTCTCAACTCCTTAATGTGAGACAAATGACACGGCTAGATTGATTGTTCTTTTGTGCTTTTTGTTTGCTTCTAGATTGGAAACAGAAGGTGGATCGTTTAACTTGGGAAATCTTCCTCTTAGGGTTCTTTAGGGGTTCTATTGTCCCGTTTTGGAATCCTTGATTATGATTTTGAGAGCTTGAGATCAATATTGTTTTTATTGTGGATGGTTTTGTTTGTGTCTATTTTCATTTGGCTTTAAAGGTAACCCTTGTTCTTTCCATGAGTATGTTTTTCCCATTCCCACTGAAATGTACATCAATTTACAATGAGTAAAAAGTTTCTTCTGGGGTTCTTAAAGAAGCAAATAGTTGAGGAGCACATAACAACTTCCTAGGGAAAACAAAATACAAAAAACCACCAAACAAGGAAAAGATAAGAATATACAAATGGGGGGGAATGATTGCATATAAGTGATGGATATTTTTGCCATTGACTAGGAGGCTTAGTTATTTGCCTTTCAGGTTGGATATTGCCTTGAGTACAGAGGTCTTTGATTAATAAGCTATATACCATTTAATGACTGGGGTACACTGCATATGGGCATCTTAGTCTCATTGAATTGGAGCAATCTTTCTGTAATTTTATCGTGCTCAACTTTGTTGCTGCTGCATTTATTAAATCAATTTATGCACTGATAAGCTGATGATACCTAGCTTGTTTGCATAGGAGTGGATATCTGACTGTTATGCTCAGAAGAAGCTCGTTGACATTGAAAGTTTCCTTATGCATGCTGGAAAACCATGGCGGAGAAGCAATATTTCCAATCAAAGCCAAGGTAATATTATTTGCTTACAATTCATCTGATGGGTGATGTGTGTCTTCTTTTTCCTTCTATCCATTTTCCATTATTTTTTCAACATAATGCCCAAATTTCTTACTCTTGCCTTTTCCCCACGACCCAGCTTCCTAAAAAAAAGGAACTTTCCACTTTTTAGCACACTTGCTTTCATAAATTTTTGAGTTGACAGTTGATTGATCCATGTATACATATTACTGTGTAAGAAGAACTGCAGGAAGATCAGATATTGTTATACACCTAGTTGGATTTACCATAGATGGATCCGTTTTTTGATAGGTAAATAAGAAAACTTTATTAAAGAATAAGACCCCCAGTACACAAGTAGCATGCTGGAGATACAGAAAGTTACATATTACGAATCTAAAAAATCTATGAAGTTAGAGCTCAAGAGTCCTGGGGTTTTGGAAATCCATTCAAACAAAGAATGCAATACAAGCATCTTAAGCTCCGTCGTTGATTGTTCCAAACCTTCAAAAGCACTGCTGCTCTGCTCATGCCAAATGGCCCACATGAGACACAAAGGAATAGCCTTCCAACTATTACCGCTTTGAAACTTGCCAAACCATCCCGTCCAACACACCACCAAGTCCACCACCCACTGAGGCACAACCTAATGCACCCCAAATAAACTCAAAACCAAAGACCATAACTCTCTACCATGCTCACAATGCCGCAACATTTGATCAACACTCTCGCCACTCTGTTTGCACAAGAAACACCAGTTAACCACCACAAGCCTATGCCTACAAAGATTATCTAGAGTAAGGTTTTTGCTTCATAGATGGATCCTTTAAATTGAGAAATTTGAATGTTACTCCAAATTACAGCTAGAGAGCGATATGTAGGTATCAAAAAGATAATGCAGATTGCTTTTCTGGATTTTATTAGCCTCAATTTCTTTGGGGTTTCTTAGGTCTGTGATCTATTTATTATCTACATTTGAATTGGGGCTAAGTTTTTAATGATTGGATATTTATTCACGTTTAAAGAATTATGTGGTATTTGTTTGTATCGTTCTTGAAGCAAATATGGTGCTTTATTTCCTGAAGAATAACAAGTATTCCAGCTGTTGTAATTTAACACTGAAATGAGATGCCTGTTTAATTCATACATAGCATGTGGTTCTAGGAGATCTTTTGGTCTTTAGTTTTTTCATTCTTTGGTCTGCATAGTTAGTTTATGTTCTGAATTATAAAGCTTTTTTTGCAGATAAAATAGTATCACCACCTGGAAAATCCGAGAAGCAGGTTGAAAGAGGATCACACTCAAAGCCAACTGCCCCCGCTTCCTCAGAGGTTAGTTCTTATTCACTGCTCACTTGAGTAAATTGTTGTTGCTTATGCCTATCATTAATACAGGGTTTATACTGATTCTGTTCACTTTTGCATATATTTTTATATGAACCCAAGTGTTGCTGTGTATTAAGCAGTGTCGAGCTTCTAATACCGCCAAAGAGTGCTTTTCCCCTTCTACAGTGAAAAGGTGGGCTGTCCATGATTTGAGTAAAACCATCACGTGGCTAGGGAGTCAAAGATGAGAAGCTACAAGGCCTTTGTTGCTATCATTGTTATTATTATAAAATTGGGAAAAAAAAAACCCTACCCATTGACACGTTTATTTTAATATTGCTGTGTTTGGAATACTCTGATGTTGTAAATGATTAAGCTTGACTTGTTGATTTTCATTGTTGGTTTAACAATCTGAATCCTATTTTCGAATTTCACACTTAGCTTCCAGTTTTTGTTATGTGTGTTTTACTTCGTTAACCTCCACTTTTCCCTAATGTTTTAAATATGTTGTAATTATTATTTATAACTTTATATTTTATTACCATAGTAACATCGTCAGGATACCTTAAAATGGTGTAGTTCATAAAATAAATAAAAATTTCCTGAGTTTAAACCAAACATTTGACTTTGTAGCTATTAGCAGTACTTTTTGGATTTGGAAACCATTTCTTCCTATTATCATTTGCATTAGAGGGCTGAAAGGTGTGTGGTCCCATATCTTGCCTACTTAATTGTTTACTTTCTTGCAATATGTTTTCAATAAATTTTAAATTGGTCTTAATTTTCCTTAACAACAGCCAGAGCCTAGCGAGATAAGGAAAATAGCTGCTGAAGGGATCTTAACTTGTCTACAAGATGCCATAGATTCTCTTGAACAAAAGCAGGTAACTGTTCTTATAGAAATGTATTTTGACCTTTAAATAGCATAGGTGGTTTTGTTTGATTTGGATTTAGATATCTTCCTGAAGAAAATACTTAGCACACTTTATTTCCATGTTTGCTTGTCAATAAAATAAATTAAAAAACTTGGCACACAACCAAGTAGGGGCTTTTAACCGCAATTAAACCGAATTGATTGATTAGTACCAGTGATCTCACTTTCTCCAAGAAGACGAGGAAAAAGATTGATCTTTTAATTTATAGACTCTTTTACTATGGATGAAAATTGTCATTATTAATATATGTGCTCATGACAAGGCATGCAAAGAGAGGTATTCTGCAATTACTTCACATGGTTGATCTTTTTTTTTTTAAATCATTTATTTTTAGTAACAGATTTATATATGTTAAGGGTTTTATCTATAAAAAAAAAAAAAAAAAAAAACGATGTAGGAAAGAATAGACAAATTTATTACTAAACTAAAGGATAAGACAGTTCAATGTATAAAGCGAACAACCCCACTCAGAGAGACATCAACTAAGTGGAAATTAAATTCTCATGGTAAAAAATACTCTTTATGTACATACACAAGTATTCAAGGAATAGTTCTTCATTACCAATATTTGTGAGCTTTATGTCAGGGATGTAACTTTTTTTCTGACCTCTAGTTCATTCTTATTACTTAAGCCATTGGCATCTTCATTCTGTTATATACGTGTGCGAGTGTTTCTCTGACTCCTGATGGTAGACACCATAGTAGTCAAAGCCAGTATCTTACTATTGCCACTATAAATCTGTCCTTTGTCATTAAGAATCCAGTTTCTCTCACTATCCCAAGCCCCCACTATTCTTCTCTTGAAACATTTCTGCAGAACTACCCCCATATTCCATTTGTAAATTGGCAGTCAGAAAAAATAAATTTCTCAGGTTTGCAGTTGGACCCTCATAAAACTCAACACATCTCACTAGTAATCCTGTATTACTACACTTTTTGTACTCAATCAGCTATTACATCATTGATATTTCGTTGATCCCTGGCTTCATTTAGGCTGTCACAACACCTATGGATGGTTTCCCCACAATCCTTTTCAATATTTTCAGAGATTAATTTACTTTTTTTTTTTTTAAATAGTATATTTTCAGAGGTTACTTTTAACTATACTAACAAGATAATTCATTATCAAGTACCATGAAAAATGCAAGATTCCAGAGTCACTGCTGATTGCTGAAGAATTTTAACTCGGATGTGTACCTAGCAATTCATCTAAAACAAAAAATGTGTAGCTAGCAGTGGTTTACATACCTCCTAGAACACAAATCTCCTAAAGAAAACGGAAAATACAAAAATGAAGAATGCCTTCTTATAATGAATATGTTCTCAGCTGCATTTATGTGGATTGCCATTCTGGGGACACACGGGAAGTTTAACCTTTGTAGTTTGTACCTCTTCTTTGACAATACCTTAGCATTTTTGCTAGTGAAAAGATAAGAATACTCTTCCTCTATGTGTTAACATCATTCTTGAAATTATATTTTGTTATGTCTGATTTTTAGGATATTAAGCAAGCAACCGAGCAGTGGAACTTTGTCCCTCGTGTGGTTGAGGAGCTGGCAAAGCTTGAGGGCACTGGAAATGACTTAGCCTCAAACTCGAAGGAGGATCTTTGCAAACAGGCGAAGGCTTGTAAACGAATATATGAGCAGGAACTTAAAAATTTAGATGATAATCCTTCAACCAAGAAGAAAAAGCCAAAAACTGATGAAAAGAACCTCAGAACCAATGGCAAGAATAAGGATGCAACAGGATACGATAGTGATGAAACAATAGAGATGACAGAAGAGGAAATAGACATTGCCTACAAAGCCGTGGCATCTAAGATCAGTCAATGATGAGCCTATTTTTGTGTTGATGACAAAGGTGATAATTTTTCTTTGGCAGTACTAACATTGGATAATGACATTTTGTTTTCTTCTTGTGTAAAGTTTCCAAGCAAAGTCAAGGAATCTCTTTCTCGCACTTTTTGTATACGCATTAACATATAGAAAAGTATATACACATGTATGCTCAGAGAGAAAGTGACGCCCATAAAGACCACCATCCTAGAAATTCTCCCTTTAATAATTATTCCACACGTTTAGGAAACTCACCTTTCATTTCAATGTCCACTTTCATAATTAGGTGGGGAAAGTATATGTAACAAGGAGATAGACATTCACAGACGAAATACAGAGATAGCATCTCTCACCACGTGCCATACACCATGTGATTGTATGTAGTGTATATAAGTGATGCTCTTATATCATAAAGCAATGAGATATAGTGGGTTTCGGGTTAAGTCAACTAGTAAAAAAATTTGTTGTTAATTAAGAGATTTAGGATTCAGTCTCCCCTTACATTTAAAACAAATTGGTTTTAGCAATTATTATGGAAAGAAAGAAGGGAAGGTAATGAGATATTGCCACTATGGCCAAACCTAAGCATAGTGCTAGTGTGTTTAACTTGGCATATTTTTATGGTTTATGTGGGTTACATATATGTTTTACATCTTTTAAGGCTTTTTTATTTAAATTTTTTTCAAAAATAAAATAAAATCCATCCAACAAACACATTCTTGGTAGACTCCCCATCTCAGCAATGGCCTTAGTGGTGAGTTATTTTAATATTATGAATAAATTACTCAAATTTACACCAAATTTCACAATTGACTAAAGTGTTTGATTGTTAGTGATGGACACTTTTTGCCTACTACTTTTTATATGGAACCACCACTTCTTTTTTGCTTTTTGGTTTTTAGTTTTACAACTTACAATCAATCGCTTCAATAAGTTATGAAATTGGGTGTGTCCATGGTACTGTTGTAACGTTGTTTTTGTTTAGGAAGGAGGGGATTTGGCATTGTAGGAGGAGGAAGCCTGCAATTCAGTACACTATTTTTCGGTGGAGGGAGAGGTTTTTAAAGAGAAAACTATTACTTTTATCTTCAGTTTGTACCTAAATATTCTTTTGAGATAGAGTTTATTTTCACTGATTTTTAAGGTTTAAAAAAATTAAGCTAGGCAAATATACAATTGTACTAACCTATCAAAAAATTTTAAAACCTATCAAAAAATATACAATTGTACTTAGAATAAGTAAAATTAAAAAAAAAAATTGTATATAAACTAAAAAGGTTGAATAAATCGAAATACAATTTGACAAATAAACCCTAAAGGGACTTGTGTAGCATGCAAAAGTTTTCATTACTTATAGTTAAAGTCTTAAAGGTATATTGTAATGATTTTAAAATTATAGGATGAAAATTTACGTGACAAATATTTTAGAATTTAGTTTGAAATTGGTGCAAATTTAAGGATATGTAGTCACCTCCGATTTTTTTTTTTTTTTTTCCACATTACATACAGAATTGCTTGGTAGAGGGAGAGGTTGTTGAGAGAAAACTATAAAATTTCACTTTTATCTTCACCTATTGCCTAAAGATTCATTTGAGAGAATTTATTTTCATTTGCTCTTGCACCTAATTATTCCCTCAAGTTTGGGTAGTTTTCTTGTGCCACACACATCACAGGTAATTACAACAAGAAATCTCTTGAAGATAACCCCTAGAATTTTATTTTATTTTTTGATAAAAAGGTAGTAACTTTATTAAGGTGAAGATAAAAGCAATACATCTTGAACTAGAGCAAACTCAATCATATTAGTTTTTTCCTCCATCCAAGTTACATAACTAACAATATTATTGGCATATTGAGCCAAGATGTGTGCTAGACGGTTGTCTTGCCTTCTGATATGGGAAAATTGTACTTGTCTAAATCCTGCAATTTATGACATATCCCTTCAATAATAGTACTTATCATGGTCGGTGGCTCACTCACACCTTTCACAACATCAACCACAATTTGGGAGTCACACTCTAAGATCACCTCTTGTATACCCACGTCCCATTGTGAGAGACTGCGCCCCCAACTCGTTTTTTGGTGTTGGGCTAAACTCACATGAATGAGTAGAGTCATGTTATTGCCTCTCAAAATAGAGATTTGACTGGTTATATTTTCCCCTTTAGACTAAGGGTTTTACAATGGAGTCACCACTTAATTATTGGAATAAATAAGAAAACCAAAATTGAAAACATTCCTCATTTTATTGATTTGAGAATGAATGTACATTGATCATAGGAAATCATGTCTTTGGCCCTAGATACAATATAAGATAAAGTACCTGGCTTTGTTTTCTAGTTACAATCTAGAAATTGAAAATTACAATGATAAGCATTGATCTATCAACCCTTAATCTAAGATCGGAGGCTATATTATAAGGTGAGAAGGTGTTAGGTACCCACCTTGCACTATGAAATTAGTCTTCTAGACTATGGTGGCCAACATTCATATAATATAATCTAATATGTTATCAATCAATTTTCATGTTGAATTTAATGTGTATGCATGTGGTAAACCCTAATTCAATTTATTAAGTATTGTATTTGGATTGAAAAATTAATTCTAGTGAATGTGTGTGAATGATGATATTATGAAACAAACATGTTTTTCATATTTTTTTTATGTGGATTTAAGATCAAAGCTATTGTTATGCATGAACATGTGATGACCAACCAAGAACATGTGATGAACACATATGAACATTAAGAACATTCAAACATATTCAAGGAATTTAAATAAAAACTAGCATGCTCTAATCCTAATCTCATCATAATAATATAAAAAACAAGTTTGGGAAATGGATTATACCTACATGCAAAGATCCACACGCTGAAGGAGGAGACTCTTGATGCAGGTCCTAAGGGTGAAGTAGAAAAGAAGAACTAGAAGAGGGAAAGTGAGTCTCACTCAATACCTTGAGTCTCAAGGAGACCAAGATATAACAAGACAACTCTACTTCACTAGAACTCAAGAGAGGAAAAGAGATGAAGATTTTTTATGTCTTGGAATGGAGGAGAGGGGTTTATATAGTTGTAGTGGAAAAAATATTAATGGAAGGTTATTTAATGAGGTGATAGTGCATTAATCTCAAATTGATTATAATTATAATCAATTGGAATCAATTATTCATAATCACATATAGTCGGACTCAATTTGTGATAGTGCATCTCGGCCATTAAAACTTGATTAAATGATAACTTTCAATTTGATGGTTCGATTAGGGCTTCTGACTGACCGATTTAATTGTTACGACATCAAGATTATTTTGATGAAATGAGATTAATGATCTAATGGCCAGAATTAAGATGCCTATTTACAATGTGAAATTACCATTTTACCCTCCATGTAAGATTAAATGCGGGTTGCAAAATGAGGTGTTAACACCCATGCAAAGAAAACTCCCTCTTCTAGAGCCTTAGCTTTGACTTCTAGTGGTTTCAAAGGTAGAGGTAAGAGTTTACTCAGAGCAATTGTGACTCTTCCCACGTCATCCCTTATAACAGCCCCCACACTGCCGACTGAGAATTAGAGAAGATCACTCCATCCACGTTGAGCTTAGACTAGGGAGACAGTGGAGCTTCCTAGTGAGCACTGTCTTGAGCCACGAATGGAGCCATGCTGAAGTTGGCAGTTTGGAATTCATCTAGCAAAAATCTAGCCTTGTGCAGAATTTCCTTTTCCTCCTGTCTCATGTTACCTTGATGAACTTCATTCCAATTGTGATCACAAGTTACATAATTTCTTCTCACAACCTTTGTCCAAATTTCAAGTGCCACAAGAGATCGATGAACTCGGGAAACACCCTCCCTTTGTCATCAAACAAGATCCCAGTAAGGTTCCATACGACGAGCTTTTTTACAATCCCATAATGCATACCCACTACTCTTAGGCTTATAACCACATACCACACACATTGGATCATTAGTAACCCGTCTATGGTATAGATTGGCCTTTGTTGGTAATATATTCTTACTTGCTCTCCCTACAAAGGATTTGACCTTGTTAGGAATATTAAGCCACCATAAAGTTTTCGAAAAGCCTTTCTGATATTGCATATTGGATGAACCCCTAGAAGCACTGTTATTCCCTAGGATCACAGCTAATTTATAAGCGCTCTTAACCGTGAAGTTCCCTTTTGGTGAGTAAGCCCAAACTATCTGGTTGGTAGGTAGTCTTGCACTTAAAGGGATGCTCTGTTAGGGTTTGTGCCCTAAAATCCAATTTATTGGCATGTTATAAATAATTAAATTGTTTAATTATATGAGACTATTTATAAATAAACTAATGGGATATTATCATAGTCCTTGAGATACATTGTATGTGATTTAGTTACAAAAGATATAAATCACAAATTTCGTGTAAACTCAAAATATAGTTCGAAGTCAGTGATGAAATTGGGCGTTTCATCTACGAAAACTATAACACATCAACTAAGATGGTTTGTCTTGATCATGGAAGTGGATACTTCTAGTTGATGTGTTGATATGTCTTAAGCGTGTTAAACATATTGAACTGGACCGCTGTGAGATTAATTATTTAATTAACAACTCTCATATGAATAATTAATCTCACGACTTCTAATTTAATAGACTCTCAATCCTAAGAGGATAGTGAACCTGATCATAAAATGTAGGTTACTTTGATATATCAGGAGTGAGATCTAGTTTAATGGTTAAAATCTCAGTATGTTAGGTAATCACATGTAGTGTTGAGGGAACACATATTCTCAAGATGGAATCTATAATCTCTTTCTATAGAGACACGAAATATCCCCCTGAGATAAGTTTAATAGGAATTGGTTATTCAGAATCGGCCACTTTAGTAAGATTTACTAAAGTTTATATTTTATGAAATTAGATTTCATAAATATGAATAACTTAAAGATTGAACTAGGTACTTAAGGAATAAAATAGTTGTTTACAAAGTGACAGTTCATTATGGCTTTGTTCACTATGGATATTTCATGGAGGGGTTAAATGATATCATATTAGAGTTTTAGGAAATAATTTATTAATAATGCATAGAGTGCAATTATATTTTCATAATGGTACTTGTTATATAATTAATGATAATTTTGGGCTTGTCAATAGTTGACAGATAAGTCTGAGGCCCATTAGAGCTAGAGCCTTATTAGTCCCTTTGGTCTCATTCCAATCCACATACTTAAGCCCAATTGGGTTGGCCCAAAAGGCTAACCCAATTAGATAATCAGTTTTTATTTAATAAGAGTTATTAAATAAAGTAACTGTCAAGGCAGTTAAAATGTACATATGATTAAAAGAAGAGAAAATAGTTTTTCTCTACAGAATCTTGGAAATACATTTTTCCAAAGGAAAATCAACGTACACAAGAACTGATTGAAAGACCACTTATCTTGGGCACCATGTGGAATTGGGATGAAGATTGAAGGTATTCTCAAGTTTTGTTTTTGAATCTCGCTACATCAAGGTACGCTTTCTTTTATTTATTCTAGAATTTAAGGTTATATGTTATCTCTCATGAATGAAGTAGATCGTTGTGTTGCTTCCATTGTGGGTTTTGTATGAGATGTAAAACCAGTTTTTCCAACATACTCAATATCATTTGCCGAAAATATTTCTTTGATCATTGCTGATTTCCAAGGCTGTGTATAAGGATCAATAAGAAGAGACACCCTTGCATCCAGAGGTACACTCATGGTTTTGGAGATAACATTGAATGTAGTTGGTTTGTGCAGCCACTTATCCTTCAAGATATTAAGAGAAAGCCCATTACCCAATTGCCATCTATACCCTTGTTGAACAAGAGATTGCACTGCCATAATACTTCTCCATGCGTATGAAGGGTGGCTTCCCAATTTGGCTGATAAGAACTCCCCTTTTGGGAAGTAGCGAGCCTTAAACACCCTATAAACTAGAGAGTATGTAGCAGTTTGCAAGCCTTATCCTTGTTTGGCCAACATTACTAGATTGAAGGCTTTTAAATAGCAAAAACCCAAACTACCTTCCTCCTTGGGCTTACGCATCTTCTCCCAACTAAGCCATGCCATCTTATTCTTGTCATTAGCTTGACCCCACCAAAACCTACGCAATATGCTAGTCATTTCATCACAAAGGTTGTTAGGAAATAGGAAATTTAAAGACAGTCATAGTATATGCTGGCACAGCCTGGGCAACTATCTTGATTAAATTTTCCTTCCTTGCATTGGAGAACAATTTTTCTTTCTACCTTAATAGTTTATTGTTCAACCTTTTAATTAATTGGTGAGAAGTATTTCGTTTATGTTTCCCCACCAACGACAGCAAACTAAGGTACTTCTCATGCTCCTTTATGACAAACTAGCATGTAGTCCGTGCTTACGCACGGAAATATTAACAATTGTGATGATAAGATGTTTATCTTGGTAGATTCAGTTTCCACATTGAGCATTATGAATGGAAGTAACTTAACACTAACATTTAAAAATCAAATTGGACACATAGCACAAAATTAAACTACAATTAGAAATTAATTTGATTTGATTTGAATTCTAAAATTGAACTTCAACTTAATATAATATATATGATTATATTTTTGTCACTTTTAACAAATTAACAAAATCTTAATCCAGACACACTAAAAACTATTAAAAAATAAGAACTGATCATTGAACTTGGAATCTTCTTGGAGGCGCCAATGAAGTGCTAATATATGAGAGTGTGAAGCAAGGAAGAGTGGGATTGAACGTTGTGTTTGAACCGGGCCTTGCTCTGAGAAATCCGTAAGGAGAAGGAAAGGGCAGTGTGTGGATCTAGTTGGTAGAGGTTGAGAGAGGAGACATGGGATGACGATATGGAATTAGGAGGAGATGATGTTTTACTTTTATAGTCTTTCTCGTTGGACTCCTTGGTTCTGGTTGTGGGATTAAAAGAGCTCCAGAATCTATTGAGATTACCCATTAAAGTGTGCAGGTGAGATGTTCTTACTTAGGCCAATGAGTATTATTATTGTGGTTTTATTGACTTCCGTGTTAAATGTTAATGCATCATTTATTTGGGCATAAAAATTAGAAAATTTAGATAAGATACATGACACAAAATTGGAGTCTAATTTATAATCTCCATAAAAGTGTGCAGGTAAGATGTTCTTGCTTAAGCCAATGAGCATTATCATTGTGGTTTTCTTGGCTTCCGTGTCAAATGTTAATGCATCATTTATTTAGGCTTAAAAATTAGAAAATTTAGATAAGATACATGACACGAAATTGAAGTTAAATTTATAATTTAATTAATTTTTTTTTTTTGAGTTTTGGTTAGGACAAGTAGCGTAAAATTGAGAATCCAATTGAAATCTAATTGAATTTTCTCTTTACTTCACATATTATTATTATATATAGATGAGCCCTAAAAGGAGGGGAATTGAGCAGCTCGCAAGAGGTTTCAATACTTACAATCAAAAAGTCAATCAATAAGTCTAGAGACAATGAATTTCACATATGTTTAAGGTGACAAATTAGTCTAGAGACATAACAAATTTCACATATGTTTAAGGTGACAAATAGTTAATGATAGATAACAAAGTACAGCTAGTGATAGATTCATATAAGAATCAATAATAACATGGCAACTCAATTATCGTAAAATTTGTTGCTACCCTTCAATATGATAAATCTCTTTGTGGCAAAAGAGTAAATAGTCCACTTGTTACATTTTTCTTTTTTGGACAAATTATAACTTACTCACTTGTAGTTTAGCTGAAATTTAAGTTGCCTACCTGTGGTTTAAAATTTAATATTTTACTCACCTGAAATTTGACCGAAATTTAAGTTACCTATCTGTGATTTGAAATCCTATGATGCAAGTGTTTTGTTGGATTCTTTTTGATCTTATTTGATCTTGTAATTTTATTTTTTTGTGTTTTTGGAGGAGAGAAACATAAAATTGAAGCAAAATCACATATTTAGCCATATTTTTAACAGAAGTGGATTAAGGAAATCTAACTAAACTAATCTCAAATGGGTAAAATGTCAAATTTCAAACTACGAATAGACAACTTAAATTTCGGCCAAACAACGTATGTATAAGTTGTAATTTACCGTTTTTTTTTTTTTTTTGGGATACCATAGTTTTTTTGTTTGAGAAACTTGGGATACCATAGTTAAGTACAACAATGGGAGAGTCCACTTGTTACTTAAGTCGTCCAACATTTGCTAGGCTTGCCAATTATGTCTTTTACTAGATATTACCCATTTGGTACATGTGTTTAGATACATGTTTTCAGTTTTTAAACAATATTACAAGTATTTTCACACACTTTTTCACTCATACGTATTTTTAAAAAATACAAATAACGTTACTAGAATAACATTACCAAACGGACCATTTGTACTTTTCTATCACGATGACTATGTAGTATGACGGTTGGATTTGAAATTTTTTTTTCCTTTTTCTTTTGGTGTTAAAAGTTACTTAAAAGTTAAAACTTATCACAAACAGAAAAAAAACAAAAAAAAAACAAAAACAAAACATTCACTTTCATAAAGTCAGCCATGCCTTTCGAAACAAAACGTCAGCCAGCCAGGCCTGAATTGAAGGGTGATAACTGAATTAATAACTATAATCGGAATATTCAAAACAAAAAAAGAAAGTCTTTAATAAAAAAATCAACGTGGCTTAATTTATCCTGTCTCAGTTATATTCAATTTTTATTAAAAAAAAGACTTAAGAAGAAATTACTGAACTTTAATAACATTTTTTTAATAATAATGTTTGTTTTGGGTCAAAACATCCCCAGCCCTTTTTTTTTTTTTTGAGAGTCAGTCCTTATTTACAACAAGTAAGAATTCTTGGATTAATTCTTAATTCTACTAGTACGTGTACATAACTAGTTTTACATTTAGATTTTTTATAGTTTGGAAAATTTCCAAGACAAAATGAAAAAGATTGGAAAAATAAAATTAATACTAATTTACCATATATTTTTGGCCTCTAAGAGTTCTATCACTTATATTTTAATATTAAAATTTGAAATGTTTTTAATTTTTTTTTAATTGTAAACATATAATTAGTCATTTCATTATGCAATATCACTATTATTCTCGTTGTTTACATGACAAAATTCAACCGAACTTAGTGCGAGTTTGGATAGTACTGAGAATGAAATTTCCAGCTGTGTTTAGCGTTTTGTGTGGGTCCTATGCACTGTTTACGGGACCCGCAAGTACGGATTTCAACAAATTTTTTCTTTAAAATTGGGTCCTACGACACTATTCACACATTTAAAAATTATTTTATTACGGTGTTTTCAGTTTTCAGTAATAAGCGGTATCTAAACTGATCCTTAGTGGTATTCCCTTAAAACGATAAGACTCCCATAAACAACTATTTTAATATATTTATTATAATTGACTATTTCAATTACAAAATAAAAGAGAAAAATAAATATTCTAAGTCTCTAAAATTTGTACCATGCGTAATTTAGAGTTTGCTTGGAATCTGCTTATTTTGCTGAAATTAATTTTTTTTTTACTGAAAGTACTGTAGATAAATCTAAGAGTTAGCTGAAATAGTACAATGAAACCTATGAATAGTACTAAAAAGTGCAATAGGTTCCATGAATAGTAGCAAAAATAAGTTGAATAGTAAAATAAGCTGACAAAAAATAAATTATCCAAACGGACACTTAGAGCTCGTTTGCTACGTGTGTTTAAATAACAGTTTTAAGTTTTTTTAAAAATACTTATGGGTAAAAAGTATGTAAAAATATATATAATGTTATTTAAAAACTAAAAACACGTGTTTAAATATATCTACCAAACATGTTAAGTAATATCACCATTATAATTTTTATATATGTTGCAAAATTCAACCGGCGTTCACTCATAAGAGTCCTAACGACAAGACTACGAAATGACTAATTCGACACATCTATAATTTTTTTGAGAACTAAAAACGATTTTAAATTTTACAATTTTAGGACCAATTAAGTATTAAAAAACGTGATTCTCAAAAAAAAAAAAAAAAAAAAAAGTATTAAAAAACGAAGAAAAGAAATCCCTCAAAGAAAAAGAAAAAAAGAAAAAGAAAAGAAAAGTGAAAAAAGGGCAAGTTGGAACTCGGAAGCAATGGATCTTGGTATTTTTAAATTTTTATTACAGTTTTATTATTATAAAAAAAAAAAAAATTGTCATAGTATTATTTTCTCAATCCTTTCCTCCTTGTTTGTATAGTAGTAGGGTTGAGGTTGCAGCAGATAGACGCCACCACTCTCTCTCTCTCTCAATCTATCTCACACCGCAGCCCTTTACTAAGTTATAACTATTAAACAAGACAAAGCCCCTACTCTTCCAATTCTCTCTGTCTCTGTCTCTCTGTCTCTCTCTGTGGTTCTTGCTCGCTTGCTGTGAGAAACAATGGGTGCTTCGCTGCCTCCAAAAGAGGCAAACCTCTTCAAGCTCATTGTTGTAAGCGTCCGATTCCCTTTACTCTCTCTCTCTTTGTTTCAATCTCTTTCCTTTAATCTCGTTCTGTCTTATTCATCACAACACGATCGAACTTCATTCAATTTCTCTTTCCTTGTTTCCCCCTAAAACCCTAGATTCTCTTTTTCTTTTTTTTTGTATTTTAATTCTGTTTAGCTTTATCTATTTGTGCTCTGAATCTGAAAAGGAATACTGGGTTTTTTTTGTGTGTTTATGCTTTGTTTTATTTATTTTCGGAGGAAAATGGGATGATTTTGTTAACTGGGTTGGATTAAGAAGTTCAGTTTAGTAGTGGAAATACAAAGATGGAAATTTGGGTTTTTTGTTATTCCGCTGATTTTGCTTTTTGCTGGGAAATATGAGTGATTTGGTCAACTGGGTTTTCTGTGATTGTGAAAAAAAAATGATTTAATTCTGGTGGGATTGGATAGTTTTGAAATGAATACAAAGTCTACATGTTTGACTTTCATTTTCTTTTCATATGCCATTGGATGTGTGGATAATGGCAATCAGTTTTTGAAGCTGGACAACTATGGCACTGCATACTTTGTAGACATGTATCTATGTAGGGCCATATGTATGTATTACTTAGGCAATTTTTTATTTTTATTTTTATCATTGTACGCATTTTAGAATGTAGACGTTTTGTGACTGTTAATAGAATCTTCATTTTGCTATGCAGAAATCATATGAAACTAAACAATATAAGAAAGGGCTGAAGGCAGCTGATGCCATATTGAAAAGGTTTACAGAACATGGAGGTACGTCTCATTTAAGAGCTCTAAAGCTATTTTTGGGAAAATGAATTGGGCACCTGTTAGCCTCACCGGAAAGAGATTTTAACCCCCATAAAGATGTTTTGTAGTTATTTATAAAAAAAGTTGAAATATTTGGATCTTTTAGGAAAAAAGCTCTACAATTCTTTGTTCATGCTTTATAAATCCAGAATTTTAAGGCACAACTCACTATTATTTGTCATGAACGGTCAAAATTCTGAAGCTCTTTTAAAATTAAAAGCTTCTTTTCAGTTAAATCTCTTTATTGTGTAACCAAAGCTCTACTTCCTATGGCAATACCAAACGTGCACAAAGTATTATTGTTGTCTATTTTCTTTATTGTCTGGACATATTCATTAGTTTTAGCCTTACTGTCTGAATTCACATGTTTTCTCTGTGGTATTTTCTCTGTGAAAATTCACAAAATGGGACAATCAAGCACAACATAGAAACGCATTTCCTCAAGTGCAAATTATTATGAGAATTAAGGGTACTAAGAAAAACATCGAAAGTGAATAATGTATGAAGAGCCTGAAAAGCTATGCAATTTATTTAGTGGCTGTTGAATCAACTTCCTGAGGGAGCAAGCTGAGCGTAAAAGAACACTTGACAAGTGCAAGTGAGAAAGGACATTAATTTTCTTTTTTAAAAATAATTTTAGATTTCATGATCTGTGTTGGAGAATGGAAGTGCTGATGAACTGCTCAAATGGCAACTCCATCCCTTGTAAGAGCATGGTGAAGGGTGAGGTTGTAAGAACGTGGGTGTGTGTAATCACCTATATGAAATTTTTTTGGTAATGGAAGTAACTGAACCAGTGTGAGGATAAACTCTTTTAGCAAACCAAATCCTTACACCGCAAACTGCAGGAAACTAATTTCTTGGCTTACCAATGCTTCCTTGACCCGGTTTTCTATTTGTTTTAAATTCAAACTTAAAATTAGAATTCAATTTATCAAGAAAAGAAGCACAAGTAGCATAAAATCCTGGTAGTTTTACTACTAAAAAAGCAATGTAGTTACAGATTTATATGCACAGTTGCCAAATGTTCATTTACTATGTCGATCCTTGTTCTTTTTTTTTTTTTTTGGGAGGGGGGTTGTTATCCCCATCCTTTCAGAGTTTGATTTTCATTTATATTTTTTCTTAATTTGTATTTTGATGTCTATACATTTATGTTTCCTGTTTCCCTCATGGTTTCCAGAAACTTTAGCTATGAAGGGTCTGACATTAAATTGCATGGACCGTAAAACCGAAGCGTATGAACTTGTCCGACAAGGGTTAAAGGTAGGGGGATGTTGTCTCAGACTATTTTCTCACTAAAACAACTTTAATTTCAGAAACCATTGTTGTATAATGTAATGTTGGGCTTAAATGCCTATATTGGTGCAGAATGACCTCAAAAGTCATGTTTGTTGGCATGTATATGGTCTCCTTTACCGGTCAGACAGAGAATACAGGGAGGCAATTAAATGCTACCGAAATGCACTGAGGATAGATCCGGAAAATATTGAGATACTTAGGGACCTGTCACTCTTACAGGTATTTGTTAAATGCTGATCTCTTCTTTGATGATTATGATTAGTGAATAATTATAATAATAACTATTAGTATTATTATTCTTAAATTGGTAAGTATGCAACTAGGAGCCCACGATCTCACTCTCCATCCTGTTCTTATGGGTGAAGGATAGCTTGCTGCAGATTAATTAAGAAAACATCTCTATGCTAGTCTTTTACTTTTAATGACCATACCAAGGACTGTGATGGCCATAAGTGTTCAAAACTGGCATAGGACATGACAGTCTTCAAATTGTATTAAATTTGTAGACGCTGCTTGATATCTGCAATAAAGTGGAAGGAAATTCTATTGGTAGTGACTTTTTTACTAGTCTTGTTACTAATGCTGGTGTTTGAGGTTTGCTTCTTTCAAATTGTTATTTGTGAGTCGTGGCATTTGGCTGTCAAAAGATATTTTTGAGGCTCTGGGGCATATTCTCTGCCTGCACGTCTGTACCTCTCACGGTCCTTTTGAACTCAATATTATCATCATTTATTGCAAATTATTCTTAGAGTTAATCATAGTGAAAATACCTGTTAAAATCTAAAAATTCCTTAGCTGACATTAGGTGTGACAAAAACAATGCATCTCTAGTCTCCCTGAAGCACCTCTGAAGAATTGTTCTTAAATATTTCTCTGGCCTTTTAGATGCTTGATTTCATAAAGAAGAAACCCCAATTCAAGTAACCATATTATGTAACTAATAAGTCTTTCCATTTGAATCACGGATATAGCTTGCTTAAAAATTTTCTGGATACAAATTGAACAATGTATGTGGAGCCACAGTGCCACACTCGCCTTGGGGGGGGGGGGGATGACCTTTAGATGCTTATTTAAGTTGGATGGTTGTTCATTATAGTTTGTTCTTATCATAGCAATGGCTTTTAGATTTTGTCATTATTTTTTGGTGCCAATGAGCTCTAGCTCAAATGACACGTCCTCACTTTGTAAGAGCAAGGAGTGTGCGGTTGTAGGTTCAATACTTACAGTGTATATATAATTTACCAATAAAAAAGCTTGTTTGTCTCTTCCTTTTTCTCTAGTCTTTTTGTGGTTTTTAGGATTTTCCATTTGGCTTTGTTTTTGCTAATGACGCTATTTACCTTTCATGTTACAGGCACAGATGCGGGATTTGGCAGGTTTTGTTGAGACAAGACAGAAACTTCTGTCTCTGAAACCAAATCATCGCATGAATTGGATTGGATTTTCTGTTGCCCATCATTTAAACTCAAAGTATGATTCGATCCTTGGATTTGCAATTTTCTGTTGCCCATCTTTTTGTACAGTTTTTCATTCTTATGCCTGTTAATAGTATTACATTAGGAGTTCTTATTATCTTCTTCTACTGTTCCGCCAAAATGGTGGTTACCGTAATTTAATGATAACTATTTAATATTAGTTGATTTGCATGTGTTGAATATGATCTTTAATTCATTAAATCAGAATCAGCTTCCCTTCATTGTGGTAGCATCAATTTCATTGTATGTATCCTCATCTATTTACAGTATAGCTGATATCTATTCAAGTTGTTTAATGTCTTGAATTGGAATTTCTGTGACCACATATTTCTCTTTCGCTGCTTTCTCATGCTTTTCCTTTTAAAATTTGCTTTATCTGCTCAGTGTAACACAATCAGCTGTGGCACATATCAATAATTCTGTCGACAGAGGAGAGTGTACATATCCAATTTGTCATTAAATCCATGCAGACATGACATTTATCAATGTGATTTAAATGTAGTGAGAATGTAATTAAAGGATTGAAATGCTTGAACTCACTCAAAAGATATCTGAACAAATTTTTCCACATGCGGATGCCTGGATGATCTTGCTGCACGTGGCAAACTCTTCTTTGATAGGGTGCTCATTTATCTGGCACAAGAATCTTAAGGAGAATTTTATTAAGGAATGCCAGCTTTTCTCTCCTTTCTTTTGTTATATTGATGGTTCCTTATTAACTTTCTTTTGATAGGTAAATGCAACATACATGCTACACGGGATTGAACCCGGAGAATTCTTTATTTATGGGGATGATTTCTTTTGGCAACTATGCTGATTAGATACCCAGTTGGGTTTGTTGTATTGTTGGTAGCTAATTTATCTTTATTTTTTTAAGCCTTTGATAGAAGAAGTTTGATCAAGTTATTTCACCTTTGTAACTCCTGGATTTACACACATGTGATCCATTAATTTTTTTTTGTGCTCCAGTTCTATGAAGTGATATTTTAGGTCCTGGATTGATTGAATACCCTAAACAAACATTTTTTGTTTATGTATCAGTGCGTCAAAAGCAGTTGAAATTCTAGAAGCATATGAAGGGACGCTAGAAGACGACTATCCTCCAGACAATGAACGTTGTGAGCATGGGGAAATGCTCTTGTACAAGGTATGATTGCTTATGACATTATTTATTGGTAACTACATAGGCACCTGGTGGTTCTTGAACCCTTCACCTTACTCTTACAAGGGAGAGGAGGTGCCATTTGGTCTAGAGCTCATATGTTTAGATTTCCTTTTTCACTTGTTTGATGCCTGCTTCCTGATTTAGACTTGTACATATAGTGGTTTGCTGTTATTTAATGATGATGATGATGATCATTATCTTTATTATTTTTAGTATTATTCTATAAACCTATGTTGAATACTCCTAGTGCCTAGTGCCTTTTGTTGAGAAGTAAGAATGTTTTCTTGAAAGTGTATGACCAGTGACCTTGAAGCTGTTTCTTAGTGACATTATTTTTGAAAACATTGCAATCACAAATTCAGTTCATTGGTTTGACCTTTTATGTCTCATGTATATTTTTCATATACATTTTTAATAAGTAATGGTATTTTATTTAGAGAGAAGATTACTTCATGTTCACGATTATGAACACAAAGTAACTTAAAAAGTTACAAAGAATTTACACAAAAGTGAAGTGAATATTTGAACTTGAGAATGGAGTTTTCATGTGTAAAATCCCACGCACAAGACCAATTAAATAAAGTTCGAATCAATGAGGATTCCAACTGATCCGTTGCTCTTTGTATCTTCAAAAGTGCGGATTTTACCTTCCCTCAATATCTACATCAAACATAGCAGAATAAGTTTCCAAACATTTGAAAATTGACTTTCAAACCAAATCCTCCAACCAAATCACAGTTTTGCTATTGATTTTGGCAACACTCAATGATTCCCAAACACCTATGCCCCACAAAATATTTGCAACATCAAAATGGAGTAGTAAATGGTCCATTGTTTCCCCCTTACACTGGTACATACAGCACTAGCCAACTAAAGAGACCTCTTTTGGGAAGGCTTTGAAAGATACCCTCTTCGGGGCCTTAACACACTAAGTTCTCTTCCAAGGGAATGGAATAACATTGGTACCTCAAACAACATTATAATAGGAATGAGCATCCTATTGCACCCTTCTGGCTAGACAAGGCTAAATATAACTGTGGCATCTTTGTCAACTGAGCACATTTACAAGTTAGGGTACAAATCCACTCTTTTAGAGAATGGTGTTCACTCCATTTATCGTGCTAGATCCTTACTTGTGTGTCATCCCCTTCATTGACGGTCCCATTTTGAAAGGAAAGAACCAGATTGGATACTATGCTTACACTGATGAGTCCCTCTACTTGGTTTTGAACTCCAGCCACCCCCTCCCCCCCATACATAAAACCTATCACCCGCTGCCATAAGTGTGTACCTTCATTTGCAAAGAACCATGACTATTTCCCCATCAAGGCATGATTAAAGCTCCCAATTTTCCTAACCCCAAGTGACCTTCAGCAATGGGTGAACAAACAAAATTCCACGCCACCAAAGAGCATTTGGACTACACTTCTGAGGCACCCACAAGAAATATCTATGTATTCTCTCTAGTGTATTTGCCACAAACATGAAAATAGTTAATAAAGATAGATAATATGTCAGTAAGCTTGAAAGTGTACTCTTCAACAATTTTAGCCTCCCCTTTGGCAAAGTAATCTCTTCCAACCAGGCAGTCTACGTCCCCTTCTCTAAGATAGGATTCAACACAGAATGTGTCTTAAAGGGGGAATGGGGACCCAATGGCATTACCAGGTAATTCATCAGCAGGTTCCCAATTTACAGCATAGTATATCTGCTAATTATGTTACCCACATTACCTACAGGGACCACTTCAGTCTTGCCTAGGCTAACTTTAAAATCTGTAACAGCTTCAAAGCAATTCATCACCATTCTGATATAAAGAATTTGTTTAGTATTCACATCACAAAATAAAATGGTATCATCAGCAAATAAGAGATGGGAGATACTTAGCCACTTGACAGCAGGTCCTGCCTGGAATCCTGTAAGAAAACCCCCTCCGCAGTTTTCTTGAGCATGATGCAACAAATACATAACTAGTATAAAGAGCCAGTGGGGATAACGGGTCACCTTGTTGTAACTGTCAAGGGGTGCTAAAAAAGCTAGAAGGGGAACAGTTTTATAGAACTTAGAAATGGACTGTAGAAAACTAGAAATACATGCATGAGACCAACTCCACTTCTCACCACCATTCTACACAATAGATAAAGTTTTGCATTCCAACTTCTCCACTTCTCGCTAAACCTCATTCTGTAAGTGTATGAGCACCACACCCAAATGTATGTTGCACTTCTAGTTTCTGTAATCTCTTTGCATGCATCCCTTTCTCCTTAACAAAATGGTTTATGTCCTTTTTTTTGAAATTTTAAGTAATTCAGATATCCATTATTCTGGAAGCAGTTTGTTCAAGATTAATTGATACTTTTTGGTAAAAAATGAGAAGCATAAATTCTACTTATAGTTGATAGGGTCTTCATTTTATTTTGAAAGCATGAGGTTCAATTTTTTGTTTACCTGTATATAAAACAGAACTTGAATGACAATTCATTCTTAGGTTCTTTAGGAAGACTGATAAAGTGCCATATAGCTTCTAAAATACAGTACAAATAATTGGCAAAAAATTGGAAAATAGGGTAAGTGTGTAGGTTTAAATCACTTATTTCATATTGGCATAATCAGAAAAAAAATTACAGAGCAACATGATATGTTTTCAGGCAGTTATATATGAAAGAAAAAACAAAGGGAAAACCCCTGTTGGTGCAAGGTAATATTTTGTTGTTATGCTAATATAAATCTCTGTGAAGTACAGCTTCCTGACACTGATCGTGCCACAGCATATTCTCATATCTAGGGAACCATCTTGTCATCTGGACAGATGGGGCAATTGCCCAAGTCAGATACATATCAAGCAATATACAAGTTTTTATTAACTCTTTTTGCATAAACTCTTTGGGTGATGCTCTTACTTTTTCAGGCATGACTGCTTAGCTTAATATGGACATGACTCTTTACATAAAAAATGCAACATTATATGTTTGATGGTTATATTTATATAAATTGTTTGTCCAGATTTCTTTGTTAGAGGAATGTGGTTTTCTTGAGAGAGCACTTGAAGAGTTGCACAAGAAAGAGTTTAAAATTGTGAGTATTGTTATATGTGTTGCTGGGATATTATTACATTATTAACTTTAATTGTTGAATATTTGGAGCATCAGATACCAAACATTAATCCTCGCACATGGCTTTCTAGGTTGACAAATTGGTTTATAAAGAGCAAGAGGTTTCTCTTCTGGTGAAGCTTGGTCGCCTGGAAGAAGCTGAAAAATTGTACCAAGCATTACTTTCCATGAATCCTGACAATTATAGGTACTTCTATAGACACTTTAAATCTTAAAATTGAAAGCAGCATCTATCTGGTTGAGTTGATTTGATTGAAAAAAATCAATTTTCTTATCAGTTTCTTTTGATTGCCTGTTTGGTAATGTGTAATGAAATTACACTTTTTTCAAAGTACATCTGTTTTAAACTTCACTTTTTTTTAGGTAAAGCTTTTACAAACTACCTCATTTTTGAAAAGCTGAAAATTAGGTTGTACCAAGCAGGACCAATAGTGGGATGAGCATTGAAAGTGGCTCATTATGTTGGTTGTTGTTTCTAGTGTTAGTGAATTGTTGTTTTTTGTAGCCTACATATGCCTATTTATGATCCATGTACATTTGACAATAATATTTTTTGATTAAGATGTATTGTTTTCTATTTAGCCATCATGTTTCCTAGTCTCTCTCTCTCTCTTGTGTTTCTTAAATCTTATTAAGGGAAAGAATTGTGGTCATTGAAGATTTTCTTTAGTAGAAAACTGCGAAGTAATACTTCTCCTGAAAGACGCAATGTGCTCATTATGCTGTTCATTCTTTTGGAGATTAAAATCTGTAGTTGGTATTAGTCCTGTGCCTTTTGATGCAATCCACATAATTTGATGTAGAGAACAAGAGCTTGTGAAGGGATATCAATTAGCAAGAACACCCACTACTTTCCTAAAACAAAGGAGAGAAAAAGCCATACATTTGTTTGAAATTTCATTTTATACTTATTAAGAAAAAAACTGCTGTTACAACTTTTGAAAGCCTTAAATTAGATAGCAGAATGTTGCAGTGGCAAAGTCACAATTGCAATCACTAATTTAGAAATATAATGCATAGTTTTAAGAACTGGACCTGACCAGCTGGTCTGACTCCTCAGTTCAACTGTGAAATGGGACATATCCCATTCCAGTTCACATTCAAAAACCAGAAAAGTAAAAAAACTGGTCAAAACTTGGAACAGGAACCAGTTGATTGATTTTGACATTTTTTTAATAATTGTTGAAAAGTTTTTTAACTTACCCCTTACATGCAGTACTTCTTTAATAAAGGAGTAAATGGAAAAGCAACAAAAGAATGTTAAGCCCATTAAAAAACTTGCCCATACATTCAATGTTTACAATTCTTGATGGAGTGTGGTATTTATAGAGGAATACCAGTAAGACTTTCATTTCTCCAGTGTGGGACTTTCAATAAGACTTTCTCAGAGAAGAACAAGTCCCACATGGAAAAAGAAGTTGATATTATGAGTGTCTTTGACTAATAAATGAGCCACTCTACCCCTTTGTCTTTCATTCTTTATGTGTAAAAAGTCTTATATTGGAAAATTTATATGATAATTGACAAGAAGCAAGTCTTTATAGATATCTTTCCTAAGTGATTAAACTCCATACACCCCTTTACGTTCAGATTTACAATATTATCAACCCTGAATGTTCTTGCGTTCTAATTTTTGCATTTTAATAGAGGCTTTCATGATTGGGAGTTGGGTTCAGTGAATTCCTTTCTATGCTTAATCTACTCCCAGATGCCTGGGGGTGGGGGGTGATAGGTTGAGATGGTGTTTGGTTGGGAGTGGTAAGTTTAATGTTCGATCTTAAATATTATTATAAGGCTATTCATGGAACAGCTGTTAATTCATTTCCTTCAGAGGGTATTTGGTGTGTTAAGGCTCCCAAGAGTGTGTCCTTTGTGTGAACAGTAGCTTGGGGTAAGATTCTTACTAATAATAATCTTCATATGAGGGGTTTCTTCTTTGCTTTCTGGTGTTGTATGTGTCGTTGTAATGGGGAAATGATGGATCACTTATTGCTTCATTGTGATGTTGCTTATGTTTTGTGGAGTGGAGTATTTAAGATATTTTGAGTTCTGTGGGAAATACTGTCAACAGTAGCAAATATAATTTGGATGAAGGAATTGGTTTGGGAAGCACTATTCAGATGTTTGGAATCCTACTCTGTTATGTTTGATGTAGATAGTGTGGAAGGAAAGGAATAGCCATACTTTTGAGGACTAGGAGTGACCCCTTGATCAATTGAAGTTCTTGCTGTTTTGTACCTCGTTTAGTAGGTCTTGTGCTTGGGGTTTTACTCATTGTAATCCCATTTTGGAGTTCCAGCACTCCCTTTGTTTTCCTATATGATTTAATGAAGCAATCTTCTTCTTCTTTTTTGAATAAATAATATTACTTGTCAAAAAAATTCAAAGCCATAAGGTGTTAACTAGTTGTGTATATTTGGTAAAATAGAGTGGAAAACCTTATGTAACAAAGTTTTTAAGTATATATGTACCATCATGTCTGACAACTTGGATTCTTTCTAAACGTACTGAAACTCCTCCATACAAAGTTCTAAATTTTCAGGTGATATACCTAGGAAAGAAAAGAAAAGTACAACCATATAAAATCTAAAAACTTGATTAACAGTATCGATTTAGGTATGTGAATTCACAATATTTTTTTTTTAATTTTTTTATAATCGAAAGAAGGGAGAAATATCGCAACCAGGATATACTTAAAAGGATTATTATTATTGTAATGTTAATTTATTTATTTCTACTTTTTTAATACAAGGTGTTAAACATACTTTTTTTGTGTGGATATGTACAAGGTGTGAAAAACACACTTGAAATTATTTTTATTTCTTTTGGATATTTTTTCAATAAATATTTTTACTTTTTGACTTACTATGAACCTCTTCTATTTATTGTATTCATAAATAGTTATGAATAAAGTTATTTATTATCAATTATTATATTATGATATAATTATGAGTTAAATTATTTACGATGTCTCTTGTTCAACCATTGATCGGATACTTGGATCACAAATCAATGAAGCACTCTCTATTCCTGTTCTTTGTCCAATCCGATTTTTAAAATTATGATCTAGTGGCTCTAAATTTATCATACAGTGGTAATGTGATTATTACATATAAAACTTAAATCACAAACAGAAAACATATTAAGTTTAAACATACAAAACAGCAACTAAAAGAAACCAAGATTGATCTCACAAGCTTATGGATGTCAAGGGTTCTTTAACGTTAGTAAAAAGTCTTCTTCCACATGCTTTCTACTCCTAATAGAGTACCTTAGTGTGGTCAGATCGGTTATTGACCTTATGTATGTGGAAATTATATAGTAAGAGTGGTGGGTATACTTCATGGTCTTTCTTAAAACTATAGATCAACAACTTTCATATCCTGATTTACAAAACAATTTTCATTGTGAACTTTGTTAGTTACCTGCAGAAGAAAAGAAACAAAAAAGGGGGCTGAACACGTATTTTCCACTTAGGTCATGTCTGTCAGAATCATAGTTTGTTTTGGGCTGTTTTGTGAAGCTTTCTTGCATCATATCTCAATCGTTGCTACCTTTGACTTTTCACAAATACTTGTACTTCCAGTTAAAAAAATGAGTAACTCTTAACATTTTTAGCAGGAGGAACTTGTCTTATGAGTTTTCTCTCTCTCTTCTACCTAGTGTGTACATTAAGATTTCTTGCGTTGTACTTGCAGTTTTTTGGTGTGGACTGATTTTTATTATTTTGCACTGTTAGATATTATGAAGGCCTGCAAAAATGTGTTGGGCTATATTCAGAAACTGCCCAGTTTTCTACTGATGAAATTGATCAATTAGAAGCCTTATTACAAATCTCTTGGGCAGCAACAGAAGTGGTCGTCTGCTGTTAAGGTAGCATATTTCATTAAATTTTTCTTTTTCCATCTTCACTTTTTAGAATGAAAACATTATGCCTTGCTCGGTTTGTAATTTTATTTACACTTTTTCTAGTTCTTGTCTTTCATTGCTATGCTGAAAATTCTTATCCACTAAGTTTTAAAACCATATATATTCTTTTGACTTTAGAGTGCATTGCCATTTCAGTGTACAGTGGTGGTTGTACATCTTCCTTAAAAGTAGCATGGATATCCTTATATTGTTTAAACAATGATGGTGGATGCTTTGACTTTTGTAGGTTCAAATTCTGACGGCGTCTCAACACGCACACACATTTGTGTTTCTGCATTTGTGTATTATATTGAATATGATAGATGCTTTGGAGGATTTTATGTTTTCAATACCTTTTCTGTTACAACGATTTCATGATTTTGTTTTTACATTACCATAGTTATTGTTTGTTTTTAGCCAATGACCTATAAGTCAAATGGTGTTTGATGGTGTTCCCAACAGAGACATCTAGGGTTTGAATTCCCCCTCCATCCACTTAAAATGTGTTAAATATATTTATTGTTTGTTTTATTCTTCTTTTTGTTGTTGTTATCATCATCATCACTATGATTATTGATAAACTTCCATTTATGTCAACAGTTTTAGCTGATAAGAAAATGTGAATTTAATTAATCACGTACAGTGTGTTTGGAGGAAGGGAGTACATGTTTAGGGGGAAGGTGAGGAGAGGGGAGGGGAATGGTCATATAAATTGACATTTATGACCCCCTTCCCTCTCTCCCTTTAAAGAAATGCAAACAAGGTCCATTAAATCCTCCCTAATTTTCATGCCCTTTACCTTCCCCTTCCATCCAAACACACTGTTAATCATTATTCTAACACTTTATGTGTGGGCCCAAGCTTTCCCTCAGTGGGGGTTCAACGTATGGAATTTTTAATTTTTAATCAGAGTTGGAGTGGATGCATGGTTCGAATTTGAGACCACCTATTGTAATACCACGATAAACTTCAACTCATCCTAAAAGCTCAAGTTGATATGAAATGATGAACTTAATAGCTTCACCATTATTCTAACAACAATGATGTGCTGGTTCATTCTAATGTAAAATGAATTATATGAATATTCCTTTGGTTGATCCCTACTTTTTTTCCCTGGCCTCAGAGAATACCACTTGACTTTCTACAAGGCAACAGGTTTCGAGAAGCAGCCGAAAATTATATTCGACCTCTCCTAACAAAGGTTTTTATGGTTCTTTCTTATGCCATTGTTATTGGTCTGCCTAATATTGGGTTTAAAGTTATGACTGTTCTTCTTGGTGTGTTTAGGGAGTTCCTTCATTGTTCTCTGATCTCTCTCCTTTGTACGATCACCCTGGCAAGGTTGGTATTTTTGCTCTTAAAGATCATCGAGTATAAGAGTGATATTCTATTTAAATGTTATAGAAAAATTTGATGCCCCAGTTGGACATTGTTTCAGCCAGTTTTTTTTGCTTGTCACTCTTATCCATGATATTCTATTTAAATGTTGTAGAAAAATTTGATGCTTCAGTGGGACATTGTTTCAGCCAGTTTTTTTTGCTTGTCACTCTTATCCAGGCAGATATTCTGGAGCAACTTATACTTGAGTTGGAGCATTCACTAAGGACAACTGGCCAATACCCTGGGAGGTAATATATGCTTTTCTTCACTCTCATGTTGTATTGTAATAGACACGTCAACAAATTTCTGTGGCACAGATGCCAAATTTCAAATATTGACACAATAAACAATATTCTGATGCTGTCCACAATATTGTTGAACCCATTAACAGATTCTGCATTTTAGTGTATATTGGGCTTTTGATTCCTTTTACCCCCCTTTTAGGGAAATAAGAGCTAATATTGGTAAAAGCATGCTTAAAGCGCCAAGCCCATGCTCTTTTCACCTACAAAGCGAGGGCGGCACGCTGTTGGGAGTTTTTCCAATTTGCTCAAACAGTGTTGTTTTTTAAATTATTTTTAAATTCACCAAATGTGATTTGTAGCCATCTAAATTAATACTATATATATATATATGTATGTATATTTGATAAGTATTAAGATTTTATTAAAAACCCAAAAAAGGAGTCACCCAAAGCCTCAAATTACAAATATCCATCAAATCACAAATAGAAGATATGGAAATACAGTCCCTGGCGGACATCCAATCCAACAGAGTTCTTAAAAAGAACAGTTTGAAATCCGGTATGTTTCTTTTGATGTCTTCAAAACTTCAATCATTCCTCTCCCTCCAAATACACCAAATAATACAGTTTCTATGCTTTCCAAAGCGCCCTTGCCAAGCAGCAAGCAAATCAACAACGGATTTTGGCACGACCAAATACAGTAGATTTATATAAAAGTCAATTTCATGGTATGGTACTATAAACTGAAGCCCACCCCTCCACCTTTAATAATTCTAGAGCATACCATTCGAGACCCAAGTCACTCTGCACTACACAGCACACATACCTCTCTCTCGCAGTCTCACCAAAGGAGCTTGAGTCAAAGATTAATCTTTAGTTTACCATGTATGCTTCTCTCTCTTCTCTCCGGTCTTCTTGCTTAAAAGCATGTCCCCCCCCCCCCCCCCCCCCCCCGGCCCTTTGTTTCCCACAAGCACGACCCTTTCCTTTTCTTCTTCTTCTTCTTCTTCTCTTTTTTTTTTTTTTGATAAGTTGTCCTGAAACTTGATCTCTGATCTGCTATGTCCTGAACCCACACCCCATTCATCCTCCTCGTCATCTTTTAAATTTTGTTTCTCTTACATTTTTCTGCAACCCATAGCCCACACCCCCCCCCCCCCCCCCCCCCCCTCTTTTTTTTGGAGTTTTTCCTTGTCGAAACCACTTCAGCCCTTTAAAATCCTAGTGCTTTTTGGCCTCTGCCTTATTGGGTATTATTTGATTCAATCATTTACTTCATGTCTTCATTATAGTCATGGCTATCAAGTACCCTGGTTGTATATATATATTTTTTGTCAAATACCATGATTGTATATATTATGTAAAGCACAAGGGAATTATTTAAAACGTTATATTTCAATTTATATGATTATTTGATCACTTGATTGTTTCATTGCCCATTAATAATTTTTTTCCTTCAAATTTATGACATTATTTAAAAAAAATGTGTGCTCTACTTTAATTAGGCATGCCCTTGCACTTTGTCCCTAGGATCCAGGAGGCCTTTTGACTTTAATTGGCCCTGTACTTTTACCAGCACTGATAAGAGCAGCCAGTTATTCTCTCATGTAAAATAGTTCACTTGGGTTGGACCATTAACGTGGGAAAAGTGAATTTGGAATGTCAAACTAGTTAGAGAATCGGTTTGGTATCAAGTATATGTTGAATTATCTCGCTACTGATGTTTGTCTTACTACTTGCAGGACTGAAAAGGAGCCCCCTTCAACACTTATGTGGGCATTGTTTCTATTGGCTCAGGTTGTTGGCTCTCTTGGATGTTTAGTTTGTTTTTTTTTTTTTTTTTCTGTGTTTTACAACCTTTTCTTTTACACCCTTATTTATTTTCTTTGGGAAATTTTCTTATAAGTTTTCTGTTCATACAGCACTACGACAGACGGGGTCAATATGACATTTCTCTATCGAAAATTGATGAAGCTATCGAACACACTCCAACTGTGATTGATCTGTACTCTGTCAAGGTCTCTGTATATTTTAAACTCTCCTTCTTCAAACTTTTGATTTTATACATTCTCTGATTAATAACCTCCATGGTTTTGCATTATTGGTAGCTGTGTATCTATTTTATTTATTGGTGCTTGGCCATTCTGTTCTCTAGTTTTAAGTTCTCAGTTTCTTTTACTGCAATATCCAAATAATTAAAGTCATCCCCCACCCCCTCCCCCTTTTTTTTTTTTCTAAGTTCAAATTTTGGTTATGAAAATATGAATGACTAGGCAAATATATGGCTGTCAATAATGCATACCTGAAAATATCAGTTGAATAGCATCTCAGTTGGTTTGAATTGTGCCTACCTTAATATGTGGTTGTTAGGCAAGTACCCAAAGATTACTCTTGTGGGGGATTTTGTTGTCATTATGGTTTTCTTTGATGTGAAAAGGGAAAAACGTCAATTATAAACATTATTGCGGATTTTTGTTTTTGTTTAATTCTCTAAATATTTTAGTAACTTTGAGAAGTTGTTTGGAAGCTCGTAAATTTGATGTTCTTGAAAAATACTAATTCTGCTTGTCTTTTGACCAGAGTCGAATATTGAAGCATGCGGGTGACTTAGCAGCAGCTGCTGCATTGGCTGATGAAGCTAGGTGTATGGATCTTGCTGATCGTTACATAAACAGTGATTGCGTCAAGCGTATGCTACAGGCTGATCAGGTTTGGAAGCTTCCTTTCATCTTCTGTTGATTCAATAAGCTTTGTATTTTTACATTATTCCGCATTTGCTTTATTGAAACTGCTTTTTTGAAGGTGGCTTTGGCGGAAAAAACTGCTGTATTGTTCACAAAAGAAGGGGAACAACACAACAACCTTCATGACATGCAGTGCATGTGGTCCGCCTCTTTTTCTTGCTGAAATTGTTCATTGCGTAAAATAGATATCTTGGTTGTAGATGTTTAATGTGCTATATGATATTTTTCATCTTTGGAAGGTATGAACTTGCTTCTGGTGAAAGCTACTTCCGCCAAGGTGATCTTGGACGGGCCTTGAAGAAATTTTTATCTGTGGAGAAGCACTATGCTGATATTACAGAAGACCAATTTGACTTTCATTCTTATTGCTTGAGGAAAATGACTCTGCGCACCTATGTGGAAATGCTCAGATTTCAAGATCGTTTGCATTCACATGCATATTTCCACAAAGCAGCAGCTGGGGCTATCAGGTGAAACATTCTGTTGGTGTGAAAATCAAATTTTCGATGATTGACAATGAAATGCTAGTTTTAGAGACATGCTTTGCTGTTCGTCGCTTTGCTTTTGAAACTTTTCTGGTGAACCTCATTGCATTAATATGGTGCGTCTTTGAAGTTTATGGGAAAGTTGTCAATACCATACTAGAGGCTGTTTCAGTTTGGTTAGGGGAGCATAATATTTCTGTAACCGGTTAATACCGGTGTACTGTTTTAGGATTACAATTATTTTTATGATTATGTATACATTTATATGTTTAAAACATAGTTAAAAATCAACATATTTTATAAGCCCCATATATAAATAGCAAGCTATATAAACCCTTTTTACTTTTTCTTTTTCTTGTACCAGCCAAAACACCTGAAAGACCCTTGGTAAAGCCGGTTCTATATCTGGAATATTTCAAGGTGGGGTATTCGTATCAATTTAGTGGCCTGCATGGTACGGTATTGACCATGTTGGTTTTCTTGGGCAGATAAAATGCTGTTTAATGTTCATGTTTGTGCCAACTGTGAAATGTTTCATTGCTATACCCATTGCCTCTGAGATGGACTTTGTTGCCTTTCATTTTTTGTCTAAATTCTGACAACTTTTCTTTCTGTTTTGTGTGCGATTGCTTTGCTCATTGCCTTTGAGATGGTACTTTGTCTCCTTTTGTATATTTAAATACTGGCAACTTTTCTCTTTCAGTTTTGTCATGACTTTTGGTGGTAGGAATGAGTTTTGTTGTTATTACTTGTTAAAAGATTGTAAATATTGTTGTATCAAATGACGCATTCTCTGGTTTTGTTTTGCTCTGTTTCACTTATTATTAATGTACTTTGTATAGGTTCTTCACCAAACATATGCATCAGTCATTTGTAAAACACGCTATGATGTTTATCGTTATGTTTGTCATCATTCACTTGCAGTGTAGTGCATCTAGTCTTTTAATTGTTGTCCTCATTTCATATTTTGAGTTTTTGGATTTTGAGGTGCAGGTGCTTTTATAATATAAAGCAATCTGTTCATGCGGATCTATAGTCCATCCCAAAGTTTTGGGACTAAGGCTTTGTTGTTGTGCTTTTGTTGTAGGTGCTATATAAAATTGTATGATACTCCTTCAAAGTCAACAGCGGATGAAGATGATGAAATGTCAAAGTTGCCTCCTTCTCAGAAAAAGAAAATGAGGCAAAAACAGAGAAAGGCAGAAGCACGAGCTAAGAAAGTATTGCTATTTATCTGTGCTTTCTGGTAATTATTCCTGCTTAAATGGTTTTCATACTAATGTTTTGCTTTCTTTTAGGAGGCAGAAGAAAAACATGAAGAATCAAGTGTTGGTGCCGCCTCTAAGTCTGGAAAACGACATGTCAAACCTGTAGATCCAGATCCTAATGGGGAAAAGTTGTTGCAGGTTCTTGCAATCCTACTGTTGGCTTAACTTTTTCCTTCCTTTTTAAATATTTCCGACTGCTAAGAAACATCTTTAGATTGCTGGACAAAGTGTTTTTCTTAAATCCTAAGATAAATATCAGCATATCTCATGTGAATATTGTTTTATTTAGGTTGAAGATCCACTACTGGAAGCTACAAAGTACTTAAAGCTGCTTCAGAAGAACTCGCCCAATTCCTTGGAGACACATTTGCTTTCTTTTGAATTAAATATGAGAAAGCAGAGAATTTTGCTGGCCTTTCAGGTTGTTTTATGTTGAAATTTGTAACTTTGAAACCCTTTTTCATTGTCATAATCTTCTTTGTTGGTTGTACAATGTTAACTAAGAGTTAGACTTAGATTAACACCCATAGGTTGTCTGAAAGTTACAATATGTAATTGAAAACTGAGTACCTTTCTACCTTTTTTGTCTTGACAAAAGGCAAGTTCTATATTAATGGGATTTCTCTCTTATTTGTCTATTTATTTATGGTTCACCAGAAAACTGAATAGTTTTTGTTACATACCTTGTAGCTCAATCACACTTATGCTTGCAGCTTCATTTTAATGTATGATGGTAAAGTAATTTGTTGTTCTTTGTCCTGTAGGCTTTAAAGCAGTTGCTAAGGTTGGATGCTGAACACCCAGATTCACATCGCAGCTTGGTATTGTAGCTTTCTTTTACTATTAGTCAACTGACTTGTTCACAATCATCTTCTGCATTTCCTACCCTATGCCTCAGTGTTGGTGGTGGTGTTTGTGGGTTTTTCCTGGGGGGGTGGGCTGTGTTTTAAGGGGAAAAAAAAAAAAAAATTTTTAAATGACAGTTTGGCTATTTTGGCAATTTGTTATGCTGCAGATTAAATTCTTCCATAAAGTGGGATCGATGGCTGCTCCGGTGACTGATACTGAGAAACTCATTTGGAGTGTTTTAGAAGCAGAGCGTCCAACAATTAGGTACTCTTGTAAATTCTTTTTATTTTTAATATTTTAATGCTGCTCTATAATGTTGTTTATCCTTTTAAAATTGCCTACTGAATGTCTATTTATTCTTTTCCTGTAGTCAATTGCATGAGAAAATCTTTGATTGAGGGAAACAGGACTTTCCTTGAACGACATAAAGGTCATAGTCAACCTTTACCTAATGTGCAGTATGAAAACCTCAACATTTGCAGCATTGTAATGACACCTCCCCCCCACGCCTCTTTTTTTTTTTCTCCTTGCAGATTCTTTGATGCATAGAGCTGCTGTTGCAGAAATGCTTTATGTTTTGGAACCTGATAAAAAGCCAGAGGCTATCATATTAATCGAAGAATCAACTAATAACATAGTACCCAAGTAATGCCCCTTAGTAATTTGTTTTTGTTTTTTGCTTAATATTTAATTCCTTTGCCTTTTGTGTCTTCAATAGTGATTACACATTGAACCTCTACATGTTTTATTATAATAGAAATGGAGCGCTTGGACCAGTCAGGGAATGGAAACTCAAAGACTGTATTGCAGTCCACAAGTTCCTAGGAACGGTCCTTGTTGACAATGAAGCTGCATTGAGTAAGTACCATGCTCCTTCATGTTGACTGTATATGAGATAATATTTTTTTGAAGCAAATATGTAATATTGGTGATCATAGTGTATTTAGGTTCTCCAAAATTATGTTTACTTCCTAAATTGTCCATATTACTTTAGCATTCTTTGCATGTTCTGTTTTGCCAATATTTCAGCTTCAAGATCTGCCATCACTTATAAGGTCCACAACAGTAGGAAGATAAACCTCGTAATCCTTTGTTGTTTTTATGCTGTAATGCAATGCCATCGAATGTATGGTCGGTTCTTTTACACTTGTTATAGGTTTCAGTCTTTAAGTCTTTAGTTAATGGTTGGTTATAGATAAAATTTTTTGGTCTTGTGTTTGAGTCCTAAAACGTGCCTTTCTTTGCAGGTTAGTACCTTGTCAAAGTCTTGTATTTTCTCTTTAAATCACATAGTTGTTGCAGATCAATACACATTATTTATTATAGACATTCACATTATTTTCTGCTACCTACTTGTATTTGGTCTTAATCTATTGTCTTTTGAAGAACAAAGGACGGTGTTTGACATGGTGCTAGCACTTAGTACAACAATAAACGGATAAAATTTCTATCATGTTCTTCTTCTTCAGATTGATAGGGGTCAGATACGGTAATTATGTCCATAGTACCATAATCTTCTTTTGTTGTAGGATGGAAGGTGCGTTGTGCGGAGTACTTCCCTTTCTCTACATACTTTGAGGGGCAGCCTCAGCTCTGCCATACCTAACTCAGCATACAACCGGATATGTAAACGGTCTGAAAATGGGAGTGCAAACCATTCAGGTGGTGAAACTGGAGATTCCCTTGCATCAAACGGAAAGCTAGAGACATTTAAGGACCTCACCATCTGACCTTCGATGTTGCATGTGTCCTCTGCCATTGTATTTCACTATTTTGCA